>JAQMRL010000001.1:270767537-272017537 GCA_035578175.1 Catonia carolina | reverse complement strand
TTTAAATAAAAGTTGAAGATCTTTTAATTTTCTATAATTTTTATTATATACACTTTTATTATAAAATGCATACTAAGGCCGAAATCTTAAAAAAATCGATTTTTCTCACGTTTTCGTGAGAAAAAAAAAGAAAATTGCTAATTACTGCTAAACTAAGCGTTATACAAAAACATTTTTGAAATAAAAGTTGTAGGTTTCTAAATTCTCTACAACTTTTATTATGTAAATTTTTGCTCTAAATTGCATATTAAAGCCGTAATCTTAAAAAAACTATTTTTTTACGTAAAAACAGCCTCACCCAGAATTTCAGCGAACATGACGCCTACCCTATCTTGTAGAGAATAAAAAATTGAGTAAACCAAGCGATTTTTAAAAAATCGTAGGACCAGTTTTTGACAAAATCGTAAAAAAGTGAAAAATTACACGAATAAACTACTACTTCCGGTTGACCGATTTTGATGAAAATGTTCGTGTCGGGTCCGGTAGTGGTATGTAACTTAAGTTTCAAGTTTCAAGTTCGTACAATGTTCCATTCTTGAGATATTCTGTTCACACACACACACAGACCAATCGCTAAAAACATGTTTTTTGGGTTCAGGGGGTCTGAAAACGTATAGATCCGGTGAAAACTCGATTTCGAAAGTAAAAATAATGAAATATAAATATTAAAATATAATATTGGCTAGTATAAAAATGTAGATATTAGTGTTTACTGTTACCACCGTATTCTGGTGGTTTGGAAATTATATATTTCAATTCAAAAAAATATGTATCTCTTTTGAATAGTCACCCCATTTTTACCCTCCAGGCTCAAGTGGTCGAAATGGAAATGGTTTAGTTCTTCTTCTCAAGGAACAAATGTTCAGAACTTCAACTCTCTCCCTCTCTCTCTTTCTCTCTGTACGAAGTTAGAGAATTGGTGACGAGTAAAATGTGTTAGTCAGTCAGCCAGAAAGACATTCACAAAATTACACATGCAGATAACATACAGCATATTAACTTTTCAGTCCACCAAAATTGTAATTAACAGGTAACTTGCCCACCGCTATAACTTTTATGAAGTTTTGAATATTATTGATCAGTAGTACGGACTCGTTTGAAGTTAGAAGGTATATTTACTGATTTATACAACCAATAAATTAATTTATTTTATCTATCCAACCGTAAATGTAGTATCGACGTAATTTTATTAAATTTTAAATGGTATTCGTTATGATATATTAAATATTTGAGAAGTAATTTATAAATTAATTTAGATTTACTTGATATGGCTTATACCAGGTGTGTAAAAAGTCTGAAACCGGTTAACTTTTAGTCAAATAGCTTATTGTAGCTAATAATAAACAATGAGAATCAGTAGAAATACAAAAAATGTAACTTACTTTTTAAGTACCCGAAATTTACGTCCGCCATATTGAATCTACCTTTTTTTAATAAAAGTATAAACTTATGACACATGATTTCGATGTAAAATTTTAAGATAAAAACAATGGCGAAACCCGTTTAATGATATCTTTCACTGTTCTTTAGATATTAACAATTGAAATAACCAGATGGGGAAAAAAAACGATATCGCCAACTTCTGTCTACATTAATTAATTATTTTTTGTAGAAAGATATAAAAGACGCCATTTACCATTGTCTTCTTACGCAAAAATCAATTCGGCAATCCATTTAATATCTTTTCTCGTTAGTTGATTAAACGATAATTTTCATTGCAAAATTTGACTACAAAATTCTCAAAAATTCGCAATAAAAATTATCGTTTAATCAACTAACGAGAAGAGATATTATTAAATAGATTGCCAAATTGATTTTTGCGTAAGCTATCGATGTTAAATGATGTGTCATATATGTTTTTCTGCGGCAAATATTATTAAAGTAGACAGATGTTGCCGAGAGCGGTTTTCCCCGAAGTGGGCGTTTCAATGGTTTATATCTAAAAAACGGTAAAATATATCGTTAAACGGGTTTCGCCATTATTTTTCTCTTGAAATTTTAGATCGAAATCATGTGTCATAAGTCTACCTTCCTATTTTTCAAAAAAAAGGTAGATTCAATATGGCAGAATCCAAGATGGCGGATGTAAATTTCGGGTACTTATAAAATAAATTTTTTTGTATCTCTACTGATGTCATTATTCTTCATTACAGTAAGCTATTTGACTAAAAATTAACCGGTTACAGACTTTTTACACACCCGGCATTATTATAAATAATTACAACATGATTCATGGAAAATTTATATCAATTAAAATACTGGTGACATTACATGTATAAACTTTTTTTCCAGTAAAGAAATGATTAGGATGCAAGAAATTGCTCAAGCTGCTTGGAAAGAAAAATGGGGATTCATGAAGCATGAAGTTGTTGAACAGGTACGTAAATTCTTGAAAATATTTTTTAGTATATATTTTTACTTTCTCTCGCCTATATGAATATATAGGAAGGAAAGTATTGTTTTCATGTCGATTTTTCGAAATCGAGTTTTCACCGGATCTATACGTTTTCAGACCCCCTGAACCCAAAAAACATGTTTTTAGCGTTTGGTCTGTGTGTGTGTGTGCGCGCGCGCGTGTGTGCGTGTGTGTGTGTGTGTGTGTGTGCGTGCGTGAGTACGTGTGTGTGTGTGTGTGTGTGTGTGTGTGTGTGTGTGTGTGTGTGTGTGCGTGCGTGAGTACGTGTGTGTGTGTGTGTGTGTGTGTGTGTGTGTGTGTGTGTGTGTGTATGTGTGTGTGCGTGTGTGTGTGTGTGTGTGTGTGGACAGAATATCTCAAGAACGGAACGTCGTACGAACTTGAAACTTAAGTTACATACCACTACCGGACCCGACACGAACATTTTCATCAAAATCGGTCAACCGGAAGTAGTAGTTTATTCGTATAATTTTTCACTTTTTTGCGATTTTGTCAAAAACTGGTCCTACGATTTTTTTAAAAATCGCCTGGTTTATTTAATTTTTTATTCTCTACAAGATAGGGTAGGCGCCATGTTTGTTGAAATTCTGCGTGAGGCTGTTTTTACGTAAAAACATTTTTTTTTTAATATTGCAGCTTTAATATGCATTTTAGCACAAAACGTTATATAATAAAAGTTGTAGAAATTGTAAAATTCTACAACTTTTATTTCACACATTTTTTTGTATAACGCTTAGTTTAGCGGTAATTAGCAATTTTCTGTTTTTTCTCACGAAAACGTGTGAAAAATCGATTTTTTTAAGATTTCAGCCTTAGAATGCATTTTACGACAAAAGTATATATAATAAAATTTATAGGAAATTAAAAGTTCTACAACTTTTATTTAAAGCATTTTTCTCTACAGAGCCTAGTTGAGCGTGAAAGAATGATTTTCCATTTTTTTAAGGCAAACTGAGGTAGATTTTCATTTTGCGTCTTCCACTCATGATTAAAATAAGGTTATGTTTTTTGAGGTTAGTTTTTTTATTTATTTCTAATGTTTTATTACTATTGTAAGGTTTATTGTTAATTATTTGTATTGGCAAGAGAAAGTCGTGTGAGTGTTTCACACCAGATTTTTTTTTTTTAAATACTAACTACGTAGTTATCTGGTTTTTGGGTAAAAGCTTATTGATATAAACAAGAAATTAAAGGTTACTTTCAATCCCTTAATATTTTAATAGTTTATAAAGTGTAATAAATTTTCCTTAATTCTTTTTATTGTCGGTTGTAATATTTTTTCTTTTTAGCAAATTCATAGAATTTATTTTACTTAATGAACTCTATTATAATATAGTGAAACGCATCGAGAAACAAAAATCTGAGAATGCAATTTATGTTCTTAAGAAAGGTACGTAATATCTAAAGACTGGTATTTGATTTCCTTCCAGGTTTTTCTTAATTAATGGAAAATCTGTTATTTTAATTTATTTCTCCAAGTGAATGAGCTTGTAGTTCTATCAGACTTATTAAAACGAACTGGAATCTCAAGTGTTTTTTTTTTAATTCACTTGTATACCTTCAATACAATTTAAATGAAAATCAAATAACTTGAAGTTATGAATACAATAAATATTTACGTTATAATTTAAAAAAATTTATAAAACAATGCGTGAATCTCGTATTAAAAAATTAAAAATACAATCTTCAATTGTGTAGTATTGATAATTATATATCTTAAAAAATAATTCATAATTTTTTTTAAAAAATCCTCAGGCTAGCGTCCAAAAAAATAACAATATGCTATTTTTAGATATACAGAGAAGAAGCACTTGCTAGAGACTTAGAGGAAGATTTCATGGAGAAAAGAAGATTGAAATTTCACAGAAAGACTTCTGAAATACCAGCTTTGAAGCTTAAACCATCTGATCCTGTACCCCAACTATCATCTGGTGAGACAATTATTTCAGTTAGCTAAATTCAACTAAAGTTAAATTAAAATTCCTCTACTAAGAATCCAGCTCAAACTTCGGCATTAAAAATCAGTTCAGGTATCTAATTAATACAGAAAATCACAAATAAAATTTCTATGTTCGAAAAATGGTTTTATAAAAACCGACCCATACCAAAAATATATTTTTTTAACTCTAATGATGTACTTTGGAATCTGTTAAATCTAGAGCAATAATCAACCCCACGACCCAATGAGATGAAGATATATAGGACGTGTAAATGAGGTGTTGTTTTGTACAGGATCAGACCATCCATTCTTAAGAAATTATAGTTATTTGAACCCCAACTATCAAAATACACCGGTAACCACTGTCTAGTATCCAAATCAGCATAAAAGTCCTTTACTTAAAAGACCTTTACTAGGATTTGAATTTTTATCACCGTACATCAGCTGTCAAACAGCTGATTCGTGGCTACGATTTTACCACTAGACCAACCCGGTGGGTTAAAAAAAAATAGTAATACATAATTACATATTTTTAAACGTTCGTGAAATTCACTACCGACCTATAAAAATCGTTATAACAATTTGGATCTCAAATTTTTTTTAAAAGTCGCATCAACAGAATGGTAATTAGTGACTACTGTTGATTGTGGAACTGGAACTGTGGATTTTAACTCGTAATAATTTCCAGAACTTGGACGGGAATCAATCCAGGAACTTCCGCTTTGTTGGCTAGAGCGCTAACATCTACGGTATGCAGGAAACCCAAAGTATTCTTTATCAGTTAAAATTTAAGGTTAGTTTACACTGACATCCATTGCAGACATCCTCGTTCTCATGAATTGAATGCGTAGAGTAACTATTTACTCAGAATTACCTAATACTGTGAATAATAATTTGATTGGTTTATTACAGACACGATATTAATAATTTTGTTTTAACTGAAATTTACAAACTTTGCAAAATTATGAGTATTTTCTTTCAATTCAAATTGTTATTATAAAGGAATATTGTAGTTAAGGTCATCCCGGCTAAAGTCTGAAAATTATTACAAGTCAAAACCCACCGTAATTGCCAATGACCAAGCTGTTGATGCTACATTAAACAAACTAAAAAAACTGGTAAAGTGACTAATAATAATTTAAAGTAGGTCTAAAACTGTTTAAATTCATTACGTTAGATGTAAATTACTGAAGAAATTTAGCCTATATAATTATAAACCTATTTCTGAACATCTTTTCTCATCTGATCCGTTTTGGTATTCGGGTTATTTTAAAAAGGATGAGACAAATAAATATCGCAATCAGCTCATATTTTATAAATAAATGTTAAAGGATGGACAACCTTCCTAAAATTTTCATGACTGTAATGCTAGCAAACTTCCAAAAACCATAGGACTCTCGGAAATTAAAACATGTTCTGCCGTAAATAAACTTAGGTAAGTTAATATTTGTATTCTTGTTTCAGGTTTTTGTGGTTGGAGAGCTTCAGTTCCAGAATGCACGTTAGAAATAGTTGGACCACTTTATGTTTCACCTCAACAAACTATCGACCCACCAAGATTTCCAAGTGATATTGATTTGAAACACCAAAAGTACATTTTCTTAGGATAATTTTTTTATAATTTACTAAAATAATATCTCTTCAAAATTCTAAAAAAATATTTTTTTACATTACTAGCAAAATATGTTTGGTCATATCTAATATTTAAGACCAGTCTTTTTGAATGTACTCAAATAAACGACTGTAAACAGTTTTAATTATGAACTATTATCTTGTGTTACCTAAACATAATACGTAAGTTATATACAAGTTACCTATATATTTAAATTTGACCTATTCCTGTAGCACAACGACGATGTTATAACCAAATTGAAGCGGCTGGAAAGGGATTAAGCGTTTGAGTTAAGGCTACGTTGACTTCCACTTCAATGACGAATAACTGCTTAACAAGACCTATTTCATAAAACATTAAATACGTTTCCCTGTGGGTGTTATCATTTAAATTAACCGATCTTTTTCTTATGATCCCATTTCCGATCCAAGATTGACAACCTTGGTGGCGATGCGGATCTTTAGACCCGCTTCAAAAAGGTTAAATGGCGTGCAGTGAAACCAATCCCCAGCAAGTTCCTCATCCATGATATTCTTCTTTTTCTTCTTTGAATGGATCTCTTGTCCAGTACTTTTCCTTGCATTTTCAATCATAAAAGCTCATAATTCTTCAAAAAGGTAAATTGGCGTGCAATGAAACCAATTCCCAGCCAGTTCTTCATCCAAGATATTCTTCTTTTTCTTCTTTCAATGGATCTATTGTCCGGTATTTTTCCTTGCATTTTCAATCGTAAAAGCTCAAAATGTAGGCCTCGCGTGGTGTGACCGAGATATTCAATTTTAATTTGTTTAATGATGAAAATCTCTTTTATTTTCTTATTCATTCTTTGAAAAATTGACTCGTTAGTAACTCTGCGTGTGCATGTATATCCAAACTTTGAAGGAATTTAACATTTTTATTTATTTTTTTCGGAATCCAAGCTTCTCCCCTCATAACATATTCGAAATTCGAACTCGATAGTAAAACTCTCCTGTATAAGTAAATTCGTCATTGTGATAAACGCTGCTCTCTCTATTTATGGTAATTTTAAAATGGCAAAAGAAACTGAATTCGTGGGGTCGGGGGTTCTTGATGTTTGTGTGTTTCAGTCTCTCTGTGTATGTGAAAGTACGCTAATTTTTAAAACGACTTTACGTGAATTATTTCTAATCAAAACTCTAAATACCCAGGGCTATTATATAACTCCTGTTATTATTCCGTTATTTTTTAAGCTTTGTTTATTTATTTATTGTATTTCTGTTTATATTATTACTTATCATAGTGATAAAAAAATATTAAACTATCAAAGCATAGGTACATAAGTGTAAATTACAATATAATCACAAAAATACACAATTTTAGAATCTTTTAATTTATATTTTTAAATAATAAAAGCAACTTTCAACGGTGCGATTCATCAAACTGATTGGATTACCGTTTTGTCTGCTAAATTGTTATTTGACCCGTGCATTATAAGATACCGTAATGACATTATGTCTCAGTTGAAATGATTGCACATCAAATATGGGAGTATTATAATATTTACCTCGCTAACATTTACTTTTATACTATGTCTAGTGTTTGATAGGTAGTTAATCTTATATCAAATAAAGACATTCAAGTGTAAAGTGAACACATTTTACACTGATGGATCAGAAATAGGTTCTCCATCAATGTAATACCGTATATTAATACATCAGTGAAACTTGTTAAGTTTTCGTCTCCGTTAAGACTTAAGAGTGATAAAGTACAAGTACTCAATTTGAAATACTTTAAGAGAAATGTACATTTAATGAAATATTATCTTATTGTTTTGGGTATAAATTTGGTTAATATCTTTACCAATTCAAGGGAAAAACTGTTTAATCGAATTTTCATGAATTATTTCATTTAAGATCGATTTAAATTTTAATTTGTATTCAACAAAAGGGTATTCAACAAAAAATGAAAATAGTTTAAGTAAGTTCGACTCTTTTGAAAATTTTCATTTTCGCTGATGATTTGATGCTCTTTTTATTATCTGAAAATGATTTACAGAGGTCATTGTAAGTCTATTTATTATTTAGTTTATACGCTGACCAATACAACATTCTGAATTCTTTAAAGAACTCAAAATTGGTTTCAGGGATATTAATCATATCAAAAACAAAGTGGTTTTAAATGACAAGACGTTAGATCAGATACATTTGTTTATTTACATGGAATGTAATGTCTCTAACGTGTTATCACGAGATGCAGAAATCAAAATTAGAAAAGTTTCAAATGCTTCAATAAACTTTGTTAACGCTGATCGGTAAAGTACAGAAGGATACCTTTTAAAAACTTTATCGCACACCGGTTCTGTCAGTTTGAATGTATAGTTAAGAATGCTGGACCCTAACTGCTTAACAGATATAAGTAATAGATTCCACTGAGATGAGATTGTTAAGTACGTTGTTCAGTTGAATATCGATTATTAAAGCATCAAATATATGAAGATATTAGGCATGAACTTAGCGTGTCATGGTGATATAAACTATTCGGAAATACAAGCAAGAATGGTATAGTTATTTGTTGTGGTTACCAAACGTTTGGGCACTCAAACAATTGTTTTTATAGAAGCCAACAGGAAAACGTGGTATTGGACAACCTCAAAAAAGATGGGCATCCAACTCCTTCAAGAAATATCAGATTACTAAGTTTGAAGTTGGAACAGGCGAGAAGGTATAATCCGCATAGTTTTGACGATGAACTCTGACGTGAGAACAAAAATAATAATCCTTAATGGAATTATTCTCGTATATCTAATCAGTTTGCTAAAAACTTTTTATGTTCTCATTATCTTACAATTATTATCAGCCTAGTTATTAATTTAAACACCTTGGATAAATCTTTCGCGATTTCCCGCAGAGATGTCAGGCAGTAAAAAGAATACGTGCGAGCTACATAACGCACCCCAGTACTGACAAAAACAATACAGACTTACGGTTCTATACTGAAATCAGTGGTCATCGATAAATTTTATCAAGGTACTGTTAAAATTTTTATGAGACTGCCACGGCCCGACCAACTTTTTATGGAGGCCTACCTTGCCGACTGTAAAATTTAGAAATGATAATCATAATAAATCTTATTGCTAGTATTGTTGATTTCAAAAAGGTTTGAGCAGTAAAATATAACAACAGCTACAAACTATCACAGTTGATTTCAGCCTGATCTCGGTCATAAACTTATCCAGTAAGCATCAACCTCTCTTCAGAGAAACTTAGGTATTTGTCATGTTGACATCTTCTTAGCATGAAACCAGCCTAAAATTCACATCACATAACTCATCATCCAATTACAACACAGGCAGTTCACAAAATGAAGGGATAGCCGTAGAGAAAGGTAGGCCTCGTTTTAATGAAGAACCGCCAAATTTGAATGTTGCGCAGTTAGAGGAAACTGATCTCTTAAAACGTGATAACACCGAATTAAAAGAAGAAAACAAGTTACTTAAAGAAAAACTTCAGGCCGCAAACGAAGAATTATTAAAATTAAAATCGATTTCCCGTGTAAACATACCTAAACCGCTATATTTGTAAAAACAATACAAAATTCCTACCGTTACTACGTACGGGCCGAGTTGTTGGGGACCAGACTACGTCATTTTATATCTCACAGCAGCTGCGCGTGACCGCTACCGTCTAGTATAGCAACCGTGGAGTCACCGCTGTAGCAGCTGATTCAATAACCGCTGTTTGTTTACTCAACATTTATCTTTCTTACGATGAACCGAGTATAGTGAAAAAAAACACTAGCTGTAAAAAAATACCGATTTTTCAGGAAAATCAGGTACTTAATAAATCCTCTACTTTTTTTAATACAGAGATACGCTTAAATTGTATTAATTAAAATACGAGTAACCTCTTAAAGATTTGTTTTTGAACCTCATTGGGGTTGAACCGCTTGGTAAGTGATAAAATCGCAACTAGATACAGATTTTTGAAACTTTCTCTAACCGAAATTTTTTTCTTGCACAACTCTGTTGCTTGTTTTTACTTTGTAATGTAAAGTACATGATAACAATGATGAATAGCGTGTTAAAAATATTTGAATTCGCATTCAAATAGTTTTTAAGCCTTTTAGATCAACACAGTAGTGTGGTTTGTCAAGTTTACGGGATTTAGTATGGAACTACTGTGTAAGCAGATGTTTTTTTTTCATTCAGTGTCACCAACTTAACATAATAAAGGTATAGATCGAAAATGTCTTTGCAACTTGTCTGTGGAGTTGTAGTAGTTATACAATAGTTTTTAATACCGTACTTAAGTACTATACTGAGTAGAATAGTTGAATTATTGCACTATTATAATTGTAGCATAAACTACTAGTAGTCGCCCACAGTAGTTCTATTCTATTTTGTTATGCTGTCAACTCCATCGAAGAACTACTTGTCATTTAATCTTTATGGTGATCTTGTTAGGTACAAACTGTATTTGTATAAAATTTGTAGCTTAAAACATTAAAATTAAAGCACCTTTTCGTCAATATTTACGATTTCATTTATGATAAAATTATTTTGTAATAAAAATATTTATCTAAATCAAGTTATTATATTCGGGAAATTTATGAAAAATACACTACCTATATTAGGTTATGTAGTTTGTACCAAGGTTACTAAAATTTAAGGGTGTGTTCTCCCTCACAAAAATGATAAAAAAATGGTTTTTTGCAATTTTTCGATAGCTTCAAATGTTTTCAATTTAATGCCTATTTTATATTTAGAA
The DNA here is from genome assembly GCA_035578175.1 of Catonia carolina. Lineage (NCBI taxonomy): Eukaryota > Metazoa > Arthropoda > Insecta > Hemiptera > Achilidae > Catonia > Catonia carolina. The sequence continues at coordinate 272,006,843 of JAQMRL010000001.1, read as the reverse complement.
TACATTACATAGTAACCAAGATAGTGGGACTTATTAAATCATTTATGTTAAAAGTAAAATTTCACCTTAACAACTGTAAAAAACAATACTTAGGAAAATTTGTATCTGAAAGAAAGCTCGTTGAAAGTTCATTCATTTTTTGAATTAAAACAAGTCAACACATACCACATTTACTCTACGGAAAAATTACTGCCCACCAGTAACGTTAAACAACATGGTACAATCACACAACACAACAGTTAAAATACTTAGGACTATATTTAAATTGTCGCCTCACATCGAAACATCACATAATAACTAAAAAGAAACACCTTGAGCTGACAGTACGTAAACTACACTGGTTAATTGGTAAATACTCACCTTTGTCAAACAATTCAAAAATTATTTTATATAAATCCCTTTTAAAACCCATGTGGACATATGGGCTTCAATTGTGGGGTACATCCAGCACTTCAAACATAAACATATTCGAACGTTTTCAGTCTTCCTTCGCCGCAAGAATTTGCTGCCCGCGAAAATTCTTGCGGCGGGCCCTGCAAATTCCGTGGTACATCAAAAACACCTACATCTATGCTGATCTTAATATAGACACTGTGAAATAAACTGTATCAAAATTCAGCCGTAAATATACTAAAGAAAGACGCAACCATCGTCTAAACTTCCTGGCTCTGAATTTGCTAAACAACATTGATACTGGGTTTTCAAGACGAAAGGACATATTGTTTTCAATTTAGGTTATAGGTTTTAATGAACATTTTTACAGTTATCATTTTTTGTAACTGATATACTTCAAAATCATCATTGTATTTATCAAATATATATTATTACTAATTTCAATTTCATTAACAGATGAAATTGTAATCATGTTAATTAAAATTTATGAAAATTACTGATTGTTCTATTTCATTTGAACAGATTGTAATGTGGCAGACTTGTAAAAAAAATTTAATTAACTGGTCAGTATAATTATTATGACCTGTTACTACGCGTAGTTTTTATAACGGTTTTCAGTTTTTTGGTTGGCAAAGCAAGTGCGTTATGAAAGTTATTATAATGTACAATAACTTGAGTTTTCCGCAAATATATTTTTTAAATGTGGTTGCGTTAGAAAGTAAATAATATTAGTTCAAATTGACATAAATTCTTACGGTTTTTAGGCTAAACATACTTAGAATTTCGAGATCTATGATATGGAGTGTTTAGTTTTCTGCAGAAACCAATGTCAAATTTATTAAAAAATAAATGAAATTAAAATCTGTATAAACTTTTTATTTTTTTAAGTCAAATTTCAAGAAAACTAAATCGTACTACAAATCATGCAATGAACATTCTCTTTCATTGAAAAAAATCAGTAAGATATCATTAAAACTGGTAAAAATATTTTACTTTCTCGTGAACTCCTAATTTTTCACTTCAACCCTGCTTTTAGGAGTTGTTTTTAACATTTTGTAAACTTATTTTTTACAAAAATTACTTGACCTCATGACCTGTGCCGTCGTTAGTATGTTCCTTGTTTAGATTCACAACATAAATATTCAGTTGTTATTTAATTATCGTTTAAAAAAAATTAACTTAGCTTTATTTATTAACCATAACTCAGCTTGAGGAAAGTAGAATTTATAAATTAATTCCTTCCAATAATTATTATTATTATTATCATTACATATTACTATCATTAAATACATCCCTTTTAAAGTATTAAAAAGTAAATAATTCACTAATGATAAAACACGATATTTTTATAACCTCATACAAAAATATTATCGTAAACTTCAACTGAAAGACAGAATGGCGGCAGTAAAGAACATCAAAATTAGGAATTGCACGGTTACTTTACTAGATAGTAGCCGTATAGTATAGTAACCGTGAGGAATTAGTACAAATCCCGGTTTGTCAGAGATCAGTAGCAGCAGTTCTGAAAGTACATGATGCGTACTATTACGCCCCCCCCCCCCCAAGACAAAACCCCGTGGGGGCGTTTTATACTATAATGCTGCTATTATACTATTTTACTGCTACGGTTTATTTAATCTAATTGATTAAATTATTGTTCTTTTTTAAAATCCTGTTTAGTTTTGCGAAAATTGTTAAGAAATCTTCCATGGAAATTGTTTAAATTTATTTACATTTAATCAGATATTTTACTGTCAATTGTAATCTCACTTTATCCTACAAACAAAAAACAAAGTGATAGTATAAACTATATATAATAATAAGGAAATGTAATAACCATACATTTGAAATAGCTACACTATTTATTTGATAGCATATGGTTTAAATAGATACAGTAAAGTATCTATTCTGTGCTGCAATAGTACGGATATCTCTTTGTTATTTACCTTACAACATACTGTTCAATTCGGTTAATCAAGACACAGTGGACACTTGAGACTTATCTTTTTCTCACTCCCATCTCTATTATTCCTCTCTTACTTTCATGTAACACCCTTTATTTCTACCAGAATGGTTATCTACCACTACTGATTCTAATCCATTCCTCCAGAGAGATTCAACCCTTCATTAAATAAACCATTTCCAACTATCGTTATTAATGGGCACTAAACTATCTTTCATTCTGTAAGAATATTTTTTTTATTTTAACTGTAATGCCATCCAAGCAACTCCAAGTAAACTAAAATTAATCTATTTTTCTACCATTTATAAAAATATAGTATTATATAATTCACTACTGAAAATCGATTCAACAAGATTTTTTTATCATTACTTAAAACAGTTTTTTATTTAATTATTAAACTGGAGAAAAAATATTAGACTATTTGAATATCTAGAGGTCCTAGCTACATAACTAGATTCACAGTATTGCTAGCTTGCATGTAGCAGCTGTCGTTGCCACACTTAATGTAGCAGTGTTTACTGTGATTCCTCTGTGAAAGATAAAGTGTTAAAATATTACCTTGTCAATAGAGTTTTTCTTCTTTATTTCACAGCACCATTGATAAATTTTTGTGTATCAATTTAGTTTCCTAACTGCAACTGATAAACGATGTGAATTATGTTTGATGTTAATGGTGATCATGTTGTATAAATATTCAGTTTTTTTCTATTTTATTTTATTTCTCATGTACTAATTATTTTGAGGTGTGATTTTATTATTAAAATAATTAATATTTTTTTGAATGAATGGGTAACCTTAACTTATCTTATTATACAGGGTGATTCACGAAGATAATGCATAAACTTTAGGAGCTCATTGTCCATGTAAAAATAATGAAAAAAGTTTACATAAACATGGGTCCGGAAATGCTTTGTTTTCGAGTTACGGCTAGCGGAAGTTTCGCCTGGATTTCAGCTCATCAGGTGAAATGAGGTCTTCCTAAAATTCTGGTAAGGTAGATTAAGGGGCGATTTCAATCATTTCTTATGGTTTTTGATCTGATAAATTGAATAAAACAGGTCCCAGAACTGTAAGTTAAATAGTTTTTAAGAAAACCAGTGTGAAATGCAAAAAATGGAGTGAAAAACACATTTTTTTCATCTTTGAGCAAGAATAACTTTGTTATTTCACCAAGAAACAGTTAAAATTTTTGAATAAAACATGTAGAAAATTTTATTCTAAACAAACCGGTGTAAATGAAGTACACAGAAAGCGAATAGATGTTTGATTAAATGCATTTTTATTCATAAGAGTACAAAGTAAAATTAACCGGAAAAACTAAGATGAAAAAATGTGTTTTTTTTCACTCCATTTTTTGCATTTGACACTGGTTTTCTCAAAAACTATTTAACTTACAGTTCTGGGACCTGTTTTATTCAATTTATCAGGTCAAAAACCATAAGAAACGATTGAATTCGCCCCTAATCTACCTTACCAGAATTTCAGGAAGACCTCATTTCACCTGGTGAGCTAAAATCCGGGCGAAATCTTTCGCTAGCCGTAACTCGGTAACGAAGCATTTCCGGACCCATGTTTACATAAACTTTTTTCATTATTTTTACATATACAATGGGCTCCCAAAGTTTCTGCATATCTTCGTGAATCACCCTGTATTCAAATACTTGTTAAGTAAATATCATCTTTATTTATTTCCTTTTTTTATTTTTGCTAAACGTAAATAAAAATTATAAGAACAATTATTAATTTTTTTTAAATAATATTTGTAGTATCTAGTACTGATGGGGAAAGTATCAACGAAAGGGAATTTATAAAACTGGACTTTTTCTATAAATAATCGATAAATTAACGAAGCAACAATATGATCGAACAGAGTCGAAATTCAGCCTGGATAAACGGACATGGCTATAATGTAATAAATCGAGTAAAGTGAAAAATCTCACAGCCCCGCATTTTCCGATAGCACGCATAACTGTGAATCGAATATAACAAAAACAATTCTATCAAATGTTAAAGGACCTGAAAGTTTTTTTTAAATAATATGATATTACGGTTTCTTCCTGTCAGGAAAAGAGTGAAAATTAATTTATAAATTGTATCTTTCCTTAAGCTAAGTTATTGTTGATAAACAGAGCTATATTAAATTTTTAAATAATAATTAAGTAACAACTGAATATTTATGTTATGAATATAAATAAGGAGATACTAGGTGCCAAACTAGGATGTGGTAGCACAGGTCATGAGGGCAAGGTTTAACACAGCTTATAATTACTTCTTACAAAAGAAACTCAAAATTCTGGTAAAACTGATGTTATTGGTAATTTTTTTCTAGTACGAAAAATTTTATTTTATTATTTTTTTTTTGTTTTTGAGCTTTGTGAGGAGTAGCTACTACCCTACCCCTTGCTAGGTTTAAAGACCCACCATGAAAGAATACAGATCTTCCAAGGATTTCCTGTTTAAAGGGAGTTATTCATCCTTCAGAATAATTAACTAGAAAGATTGTGGCCTCCAAACACAAAAGCCAACAATAGAATTTTAGACTGCAAAGCAGAAGGTCCATTTTCAACTCTTGGCTAGGATCTACAAACTGTTTACTTCATTTAAAGCCACAGTTAACATTCAATAGCATCATAGTAGCTGACAATAAACAGTAACACTTATATTTTATTAACAATTTGTAATTGATGTTTACTTCTTTCTGTAAATTTTCTTTTGTTTTATTGTTTTTTATTAACTTGTAAATAAACACCAAGACATGACAAACCTACAAATGATTTTTTTCAATATTTAATTCTTCAGATATTGTACTTTGACGCAGGAATAAAAATTCAAGAACAAACAATAAAAACACTGAGATTCACCGACAATATTGTAGTATTAGCTGAGACAAAGAAAGAACTAGAGGATAAATGGACTGGATGAGATCATGAGAAAGGATTATTTCTTAAAAATTAATAAGAACAAATCAAAAGCGTTGTGCAGCAGCAAGAGTGGTTTAGAAAAGATGGTAATTTTAAAAGTAGGCAATGAAAACAAACAGGAAGTTGGGTAATTCTGCTATCTAGGAAGTACAATAACAAAGGATGGTACAAGCACAAGTAATATCAAAAGTAGGATTACTCAAGCTAGAAAAGCCTTTGAAATGAAAAACAGTTTACTGACTACAAACATTGACTTACAGAAGAGGAAAAATTTCTTAAAACACTATGTTTGGAGTGTAGCATTATATGGAAGTAAAACGTGGGTGATAGGGACTGTAAAAAGGAAGAGGATAAAAGCTTTTGAAATATGGTGTTATAGAAAAATGTTAAAGATTAAGTTGGTGGACAAAATAAGTGATTTAGAGGTTCTTAGACAAGTGGATGAAAAAAGAAGTATATGAAACATCTTACCAGAGGAAGGGATAGGCTAGAGCGGCATCCGGGTATTGGTTTATCAATAACGGAGGGTAATACTGAGGAATTTAATTGTAGGGAAGGCATAGGTTAGAATATATAAAGCAAATTACAAAAGATGTAGGGTGTTAGAGGTATGTATATATGAAATGACTTGTGCAAGATAGAACAGCTTGGAGAACTGCACCAAACCAGTCGAGATACTGATGAAAAAAATCGTTCTTTAGCAATGTGTTTCTTCAGTTTGGTTTTTTTATATAGCATCAATTGTCATGGTCATTAGCCCTCGTCAAAATTCTAAGAAACTTACTGCAACAGGAAAACCAGTACTGTCTAATGTATTTAAAATATATCTGCTTAACCTTCTAGAATGCAAACTTAAAAACTACCCTACTGCCAAGAGTATATAAGGCCCACGACAGTTTGAAACAAGAATATATTTGAGTTCTTATAAGAACTACATCAGACGTCAAAAATTTAAAACACATACGCCAGGTGTAAAGGGCCCACCGCATGTGCAACAAGCATAACGTAAATAAATAATTCACACATAAAGTAACATAAACTCTAAGACTTATTCCATTTGAACATAAATAAATAATCCGCTTTGTTTTCTTTTTTGTCTTTTTATAAGGTCTGAATTAATTTATTATCCCTATTTGTAACCAAACTTTTTAAAACCAATTTTATTTTGCATAAGCCCCACATATTGTTGTTGTTTGTTGTTTAGTTCATCAGCCAAAAGGCTGGTTTGAACCTCTATAGAGGTTTTACTAAGTAAAATGAGGAGTGAGGTGGTTTACAGTTGCCTTCCTCACCAAGTGGAAAAGTATGCTAATCAGCATGCCAGGCCCTCTGAAAAGCACATATTTCTTTCCCTACAAATGACACCTTCTCTTCATTTACCAAAGGTCTGGCTGTATAATGAAGTTCATTAGTTTCAGAGGTGATAATTCTGACTAGTGTATTTTATACCTCTACCTCTTCTTTTCTTAAATACTTCAGTCATTTAATTGGCTGACCATGCGATAAGAAACAGAAATATTTTATGTAGCCCTGGAACTAACAACAGATTGAGTGCAAATAATTTAACACTCCACCTGTCTGTTATGGCCCAACATATTGTAAACCTCATAAGTGACAACTCCTCTTCATGACCAACTACCACCAAGTAGTTGGGATTTTATTTTTGCTGCATCCATGGGATATTTAAAGTTTACAATTTATATACTGAACAATACTTTGTATACAGTTTGGGATAAATCAGATGATACAAGTCCATCATTGTAAGTTCATCAGAGAATAATTCGTTTCTTGGGATATCATTTAGAATTCATTGTGGAAATTTATTTATAGGATAGATAGTATACATTTATACACTTTTTACTTTCTCTTGCCTATATGAATATATAGGAAGGAAAGTATTGTTTTCATGTCGATTTTTCGAAATCGAGTTTTCACCGGATCTATATGTTTTCAGACCCCCTGAACCCAAAAAACATGTTTTTAGCGATTGGTCTGTGTGTGTGTGTGTGGGTGTGTGTGTGGTGTGTGTGTGTGTGTGTGTGTGTGTGTGTGTGTGTGTGTGTGTGTGTGTGTGTGTGTGTGTGTGTGTGTGTGTGTGTGTGTGTGAGTGTGTGTGTGAGTGTGTGTATACAAAATATCTCAAGAACGGAACATTGTACAAACTTGAAACTTGAAACTTAAGTTACATACCCTTACCGGACCTGACACAAACATTTTCATCAAAATCGGTCAACCGGAAGTAGTAGTTTATTCGTGTAATTTTTCACTTTTTTGCGATTTTTGCGAAAACTGGTCCTACGATTTTTTTTTTAAATCACCTCATTTACTCAATTTTTTATTCTCTACAAGATAGGGTAGGCGCCATGTTTGCTGAAATTCTTGGTGAGGATGTTTTCTCATAAAAACGTGGTTTTTTAAGATTACGGCTTTAATATGCATTTTAGCGCAACAATTTATATAATAAAAATTGTAGAGAATTTAAAATCCTACAACTTTTAATTCAAATAGCTTTTTGTATAACGCTTAGTTTAACGGTAATTTGCGATTTTCTGTTTTTTTCTCATGAAAATGTGTGAAAATTGATTTTTTTAAGATTTCGGCCTTAGTATGCATTTTACGACAAAAGTATATGAAATTAAATTTATAGAAAATTAAAAGATCTACATCTTTTATTCAGAGCATTTTTCTCCACGGAGCCTAGTTTAGTGAGAAAGAGTGATTTTTCGTATTTTTAAGTCAAATTGAGGTCGATTTTCATTTTGGGTCTTTCACTCATGATTAAAATAAGGTTATGTTTTTGAGGTTAGTTTTTTGTTTATTTCTAATGTTTTATTACTAATGTTAGGTTTATTGTTAATTATTTGCATTGGCAAGAGAAAGTTGTGTGAGTGTTTCACACCAGATTTTTTCCAAATACTTTACAGTACTTTCTTATATTTACAATACAATTGGTGTAGTGAATTAGCGTACAAATAAAATACTGACATATACACTGATAAACCCAGACATTAAGTGGGAAGACAAGAGGCAAAAAAAGTACTAACTGAAAAATCCAATATTAATACTTGTCAAATTATTTGTTGACCATGACAGCAAGGGGAGGATAAAGAAAGAATTTATTTGTAACAGTAATGAATAATACAAAAATGTATGATAAGAAAATGAATTTTATGCTCCATACAGGTTCTTCAAATTATTTTCTGTCCAATGAATACAATATTGTAAGACCATATAAAATAATCATGCTACTGTTTGTACATTCAATTTACTAAATGCTTGGATACACTATACAGAATACAGGAATAAATTTCACCACCCATTTTGTTACCGTATATGTTTTAACATAAAATGTTGACAATGGTTTTTAATAGAACCTTTCAAGTGCACAGTAAACAAACAAATTACATTTCACCTGGAACAAATGACCATGGAAGGTCAATTGTATAACACATTACAAATTATACAACCAATTCACAAAAAAAGAATAAAAAATACATTCTCTTTTGTTATATGACACTCAACCCCACTTTTCTTTAAGAGGGTGACTAGTTTAGATAGTTCTATTGTAAACCTGTTCTTATAATAACCCCTTGTTATATCGGTCAACTTCATTAAGTAGGCCCTGTGAATGTCCAGTATTACGTCAAAGTGACTGAAATAGTTTTTGACTTGATTTTCTTATATTTGTTTTTATTGACTTGTCATTATTTTTTCTAATTCGGTAAACAATATAACAATTTATATCTAGGAAATACTGTGTCTTATTCTGTTATTATAAATTAACAATGAAATGAATCCTTTAAACTTTCTCTTGCCTATATGAATATATAGGAAGGAAAGTATTGTTTTCATGTCGATTTTTCGAAATCGAGTTTTCACCGGGTCTATATGTTTTCAGACCCCCTGAACCCAAAAAACATGTTTTTAGCGATTGGTCTGTGTGTGTGTGTCTGTGTGTGTCTGTCTGTGTGTGTGTGTGTGTGCGCGCGTGTGTGTGTGTGTGTGTGTGTGTGTGTGTGTGTGTGTGTGCGTGCGTGCGCGTGCGTGCGCGCGATCGTGCGTGCGCGCGTGCGATCGTGTGTGCGTGCGTGCGTGTGTGTGTGTGCGTGTCTGTGCGTGCGTGTGTGTGTGTGTGTGTGTGTGCGTACGCGCACGTGTGCGTGTGTGTGTGTGTGTGTGTGAGAGAGTGTGTGCGTGCGTGCGTGTGTGTGTGTACGTGTGTTTGTAGGACGTAGCAAACGGGGACTTTCGTCAGCTAGCACAACACGAAACGGGGAACCGTTGCAAGACGGGGTAGCCCCGTTTTGTTTTTCATTAAATTTCGCTTCAGACACGATCTATAAAGGATTTTGTGAACTAAAAGTCAAAAATTTTACCATTCTCCGTTTTGAGGTATCTGCGACATACACACTACGCACTCGACGTTCAATTTTTTGACACCAGGGCCGCGCTGTAATCGCTTTTCGCACGCCTATGCACGCCTCCGCACACTTTTTCGATGGAACGAGGAACCAGTTTTTATTGGCTAATAGATTTTTGAATTAAATAATGTGATTGGCTCTCCCCTCCCATCGTCTTTTTAAATTTTAGAAGTCACGTAAGTGCTTTATCAATGCTGTTACCGCTCCGCCAGCAGAGCCGGTGTTATTATAAGTATTATAGAAAGAAAATACAAATACACAATTTTATATTTTGAACTAAATACATAATAATAACAAAAAGTTCTAATGTTGGACACAACACAAATAATATCAATTAATCAATTAATTCAAATTTAATCAATCATTAATGTTTTTAGCTTGATGAATCATCGATAAGTTAACTTTATACAATTAAAAAATACAAAAACATTGTTTAGTATCAATGTCTTCAATTTACATAACTTAACATTTTATTGTCAATATTCTGATTACTACTTTCATAGTTAAGAACCAAACACTGAATATTACTTAATAAAAAAGAACAATGTAATAATGTTCAAAAAACACAATAAAGCAACATAAATAAATAAAACAAATAAAATCCTGTAATTGAAAATTCCATTTACCAGATATACCTTGGGGATTTTTAAATCTCCAAAGTATTTTTTTGTAAAATAATTCAGTGGTAAGTAGTTTTCTTTTTTAATACAATTTATTTTTTTGTTTTAAATTGACTATTTACATTATAAACTTTTTAAAATAATAACATATACAAAATTTACAACAAAATGTTTTAAAACTTAACTAAGACTCACTTAACCAATCAGAAACGTTATCGTTTTACAAACAAATAACTAATTAATAACAATAATAATTGTGTTTTATTTACAAAACTTAGCCTACATTGAAAATAATACAATTTATATATACTAACTAGTTTTAACTAAATCACTTCACTTTCAAAATACAAACTTCACAACAGTTTGTACAATACTGACTGACTAAAAAAAAGATAGCCATTTTCGTAAAATAACAATAGAGTTTTCGTGAATGAAAAAGGATCTCAAATACAATGAATAATCTAGCGAAAGAAATAACAATATAGACGTAGTAGGACCAACAGAAGAAGACCATAGAATGTTTTACCCTGTACTATTTTTTTTATGTAAGAGTTGCCATCTCGAGGTATGACCTGTGTGAGATGGTAATATCATTGTTGATTTAAATTTACGCTCAGAGCGAAAAGAGACCCGCGGCCGACCAACTTAAAACATCTCAATAACTTGGAATGGGAGGTTGAACTAAAAACAGTTTAGGCTTTGAAAGGATAATATAAAGATACAAAGTAACCCTATTTAGTACTTTTCCAAAAATCATTTTATTTAAGTACTTGAAAGAAGATATCTATATCTTCAGTTCCCAATAGAAATTCCTAGACTCTCTTCAGAAATCTCGTTCGCACTTTACATTGTTTTATTTCTGTAAGCAGTAAATTATAAAATTTGGGTCCTAAGTACGAATAAAATTTCATGAAATGGCTACTATTTGGCTTAGGTACACTTACTTCTAATTTATTTCTTAAAATTTGTTTCTTTAAATTAATGTTCTCGTAACTCTTTTCACTTAGGTCAAAAAAGTTTCTAAGGACCTTATAAACGTAAAGGTTCTTAAAGGGAAGAACAGACAATTGTTTAAAAATGGGTGCAGATTGCTCTAACTGAGCCTTCCATGATATAATACGAATAAAATATTTTTGCAGTACGACTATAGGCTTCAGTGTTGTTGAATACGCACCACCCCATAAGGCCAATCCATATTCAAGTTTTGAATTTACCAGTGCATAGTAAACTGATTTCAACAAACTCATATCACACACGGTTCTTAATAAATAAAATATTCTTATATATTTAATTAATTTTAGTTTTAAATAGCTCACATGATTTTTCCATGTGACTCTTGAGTCCAAAACTAGTCCTAAGTATTTTATTTCTTCTACACGTTCTAATAGGGAGCAAGAACAGGTTTGAATTCCTGCACAAGCCAGGCTGTGATACTTTAGTTGTAATGGAAATTGAATTGATCGTGATACATTGAAAAACATATACATTGGAACCTCTCTAATTCGTCTCGTTCGGGACCGAAGGAGTGACGAAATACAGAAAGTGACGAATTATGGAATTTGATATGAACGGTTAACAAATAACATACTCGTACGTATATTAGTTCCATAGAAGTCGAATTACATAAATGAAACTTACATTAACGATAAACACAATAAGTAATTCTAAGTCCTATAACTACAGTAAATTTGTATTAGTCTACGTATCTAGTTTTATACTACTTCAGAAATTCTGTATATGGTTGTACTTACATTTTCTAATTTGTAGAACGCAAAACACAGTAGGCGTTACCGAAAATAAAATTACAATCGAAAAAGTATACATTTGCAAAATCGATGAAACGAATCTTTAACTATGTATCACTTAACACTACAAAAAAATCACATTAAAATTTAGAAAACATTACTTAATTACACCAATATGTATGTAAAATGCCAAATTTATGTTTTGAAAAAGTGGGTTATTTTCTTTTCTACCAACGAGTTCTTTTCTTTTTCCACAGCCAACTGGCGAATTTGTCGTATTACAATTAATTTTGATAACTCTGCTTCTTTCTGTCTCTCATACCATTCGATTCACTTCGTCAGCATTCCTTCTATTTCTCGATTCATACCAATATTTTCAGTGCTTGAAACATATTCTTCGTTGCTATCTTCCTCAACAGGTGAATCTTTGTTTTGAACGTAGGCCACAATTTCTTTGTCACTTAAAATCTCGTACCCAAGTTCGTTAGCATCGTGCTCTATCCATTCAACTAATTCCTCGCCGGTAATATTTTTAGTCACAGGTATACTCTGGCACACTTCTTTTAATTCTGATAAGACATTGTTTGTTTCATTGTAAGAACGGATGCTACTAGTTTCTTCTCGGTCAGCCCACAGATTGTTCCAACAAGACTTAAGTGTTGTTTTCGAAATGTTATGCCATGCTTGTGATATGCTATATATAGCATCTTTGATTGTATACTTTTTCCAAAATTCTTGAACCTGCGTTTCATTTTCGGAAAATATCAAACTCTGCAGAAATATTTTCCTATAATGAACTGGGGAGGGCTGACGAATTATAGAAGGTGATGAATTAGAGAGTGACGAATTAGAGAGGTTTTACTGTATTTAGTTTTGGGACTCATTATCATATAGCTACTTGTGAACCACCATCTTAGTGCCATTAAATCTGATTGCATATCGGTATGCAATTGTTCTAATGAGTTAGCCTTATAAAAAAGTGCCGTATCGTCTGCAAAGGCAATGAGGTCACCTTTAAACGATCCATTGCATAATTCATTTACATAGATAAGAAAAAGTGGTCCAGACAACACTGACCCTTGTGGAATACCAAATTCAACTGAACCCTGTTCGCTCAAGGTACTGTTTACTTTGGTTTGCTGAGTTCTATTTGACAAATACGTTCGAAACCAGTTCAGTGGTAAGCCTCGGACTCCTGCATCGTTCATCCTTGATAAAAGGAGAGAATGGTCTACAGTGTCAAAAGCTTTCATAATGTCAACAAATATCGCAGCACATAAGCTACCTCCGTTTAATGCACTATAAACATTAATCATGTAATCAAGTAGTGCTTTCTCAGTATTCAAACCTTCCCTAAACCCATACTGGGTTTTGCTAAAAAATTCTTGTTTAGATAGAAAACACATTAATCTGGCTTTGACAACCTTCTCGAGAATCTTGGAGAACACTGACAGAAGAGCAATCGGGCGATAATTAGTAGGGTCATATTTATCTGATTTCTTGTATAACGGTTTTACAATTGTTTTTTTCAATGCATCAGGAAACACGCCAGAGCTGAGGCTCTGATTAATAAGATACACCAAAATATCAACAATAACCGGCAATATATACTTTAACATTACAGGAGTAACATTATCAAATCCGGGAGCTTTTCGATTATTAAGTGAATTTATAATATTAGTTACCTCATAATTCGTAGTTGGGTAAAAAAACATACTATCATTGGTACATGGTTTTTTAAATAATCTTCTGTGCGTATCGTTATTTTGGGCTATTACAGAAATGTCTAAGTTTATTTGTTCCCTAAGACCTTTTGCTACTGTACAAAAAAAAGTATTAAAAATATTGGCTACCAACATTGGCTTATCAACAATTACCCCAGTTTCAGTTTTTAGTGAGATAGTTTGGCTTTGGTTCTTTTCATTCCCTATGATATGGTTTATTGTTTGCCACTGTTTCTTAGCATCCTTTTTATTATTTTCAAACAATTTACTATAATGTAAATTTTTCGTTCTTTTTATTTGAATTTGCAGTGCATTTTGTAATGCGTTATAAGCTACTTTTAATTCCATATTATCAGGATGTTTTAAGCACCTTTTATATAACGCATTTTTCCTATCAATTTGGAATAAGAGGTCGTCGTTCATCCAAGGCTGTAATTTTTTTTTAAACTTCGATTTCAATTTAGGACTAGCCCTACTTCGTGACATTTCCATACATAAGTATAGTTTATTTAAAAACACTTGAAAACCTGTAGAAACATCACTTCCATACACGTCATTCCAATTGGTTTTTTTAAGTAGACTAAAAAGAAGTTTAAAGTTTAAAGGCTGGACCTTTATTTCTTTTGAAACAGTTTTTCTGTTTATTTTAATATTTAGACAAGCTGCAATCATTCTATGATCAGTAATATTACTATCAATTATGAGGCAGATCAACTCAGTGTAAAGTTTTACTTTGTGTCTAAAAAAAATGTGATCAATACATCGATACATCAGAACCAGACTGTGACATTTAAAAATCAAGACTTTTGAGAAATAAAGGAAAATAGATTTAGTAATAACTTTCAAATGCAGTTGCACAAAATCATTTGTCATTACCTACCTGAAAACCTTACAGCACTAATGAAAACACTACAAATTTATAATTCACAAGAAAAAAATCTTTATTTATGTGACTGATATGCTATAAAATAATTTTTTATTTGAATTTCTTGAATTGGAACAGTATGGCTTTGACAATTTAGTTCACCTTTCCTACATGTTACACTATGTCAGCATGTACTAACTATAGTTAAAATTTACGAATTTATAATTTAACTAGAACATTAGTTACAAGAACTGAATCTAAAATTTTGTTGGGGGGGAAAATATTATTATTATAAATAATTGTAACAAATGAATGTTAAATTCAATTTGTGTTCTAGTACATTTTTCTCAATAACAATATTAAAGACAAAAAACATGTTCCATAAACTTTTTTATACATAGGTATAATAAACACTGATAAATAAATAAACTAATGTAAAACATTGATAAAGACTTAAAATAAACAATATTCATAAGTTTATTTTCTACAAGAGTATAACTACAGTGCTAATAAAACTTTAAAAATTCAGTGACTTTAAAATGCACAAAATTACAATACCTTATTAAAAATTCAACATACAATTATTAACGTAAAATTAATAAATTACGATATCACTGAGTACAAAGTAATAATTGAAACTAATTAAACCGACAAATTAATTCGACAATTTTTTTAAAAAGCACTGCCTATATTAAAACATTTTGTAGAACGGTAGCACTACACTTTAAGAAAATTTTTTTAAGCTTAGGCACATTATTTAAAATGATAGAATTAGGCAACTAATAAAAATGTGAACGCAAATAAACAATAGTAATACTCTTATCCCTTTGATTGACCTAATCACTTTCAGAAGTAAGTTCTTTATCACAGTTTTTTTCCATGTTGATTGAAGAAGGTAAGCTTTTAAAATAGTCCCAGTGAACTTTAGGAATAATATGTTCATCGCACAATGACATCAAATCTTTTTTCTTCTTATCACTTATAATTAATTGTTGATCACAGTAAGCATGTTCAAGTTGCAACTTAGGCATCTTTCGCGAAGTTCTTGTTCGGACATCAATACTCATGTAACTTGTATCACTGTAGTTATTTTTATAAAAAATAGTAAATGGGCTTTTTTTTCAAAGTGCATTACCCTAATGTTATTCCAAACCACTTTTTGACCATTAGAGTTTTGACTGTAGTTATGTCCAAGAGAAAGAGCTAGTTTTTTGAAGTCGTAAATGTCGTCAGTGTTTATTTCAATTACATTGTAGGGGTGGCCAGTCTTTTTCGCAGATTTCAATACGGATACTAATTGTGAAGGGTGAGTGATAGAACCTCCTTTTATAATTCGTCTCCTTTCTTTCTCGATTGCTGCATGTATAGAATCATTTTCATTTTGAGTGTGGCCAGCAATAAGATACTTCTGTGTAATTGATTCAATATTACTGAAATTCTGTAATGCATATAAATACAAGGCAGCAATATTTTTATTCTTATTTTGCCCAATACAATTATCCGCGTATAAAATTAATTTTGTCACACCGATACTTAACTTTTTTTCAATTAATTGCAGTAGACATGAACTAACTTCATTGGCTCCTTTCTTTGCTGTTGTCTCTGTCTAGAAGAAGCAGGTGCCATGTTTTGACTGTATGTCAAAAGTAGTAAAATTAAAACATGAGAGTTTTCGTTTATAGTACAATGATGAACATTCTCCACAAGGCACAGACAGAACAGCCTCAAAGTCGAAACAAATAACAGCTGTTGTAAGTTTATTCTCATCGCAATTTTCAATATCTTTTTTCTTTTCTTCCCTACTTATATTTTTCTCTTCAATGTGGTGGTCATACTGTACCTGAATCTCAGCCCTGTCATTGATATTACGTTGTTCATAACTGGAACACAAATTACATTGATCTTTCTTTGGCTGATAAAAGGAGATATTAAATTCATGATTGAAAATCTGAGAGTAAACGTGTTTTTGGCAATTTTTTTAATATCCTCCATTCGATTATTTTTAATGCAGTCTTCATTGTGTTTCTTAACTTTCTCAACATAAAGATCATACAATCTTGTTAAGTTTAAAGATCCATCAACATACTGTCGTTTTGTCCTTGAACGACAATAGTGAGATGGAACTCGGTCTATTGATTGAATGTGTTCTCTTATGTCTTCTGCTTCAAGTATAATTTTGTTACTACATGGATGTTTCCCTCTTTTATCTTCCTCCACTGTCCCATCATCACGTACTTTCTGCCATGCGGTATGAACATATCTTTTACTTACACTCAATGTCCCAAGAAACATTGTCTTACAAACTCTTATCATATTATTGTTCTTTATAGAAAAAAAAATGAAAAATTTTTGGACCTGTGACTGCTTTCACATGCATACCGATATTTTGGTTCTACAATTTTACAATGACGAATTATAAATTCCCGTTGTTTATTTATGTCACCCATAGACCAAAATGCACTTTTAATTTTTAAACGATCTTCTACGCCAAACTTAGAACTACATTTCAATCTACATTTCTCACTGCAGGGAGGTTTTAGTTGTCTTTCAGGAATAGCTGTGCCCGTAGAACTTATATAGGACTTACCACTATTCAGGTTTTGTTTACGTACATGTTTCTTCCATTGTACAGGCTTTGGAAGCCTTTTACGAGAACCACTGTCGGGAACAGATTCCAATGCCGTTGAAGGTGACAACGTTAGCTGACTGCTATCACATTTCTTTGCCTTACTCTTTCCTGAAACATCATTAATTTTGAGAACTATAGGCCTACCTATTTATTTTTAATATCAGTATTATAATTTTGTGTTCACATTAATTAAAGGTTACTTGTTGTTATGTCCAGTATTAAAGAATACATTACATAAAACAAAATTAGGGGGAAAGAATACTAAGGTGACAAATGGTAGAAATCAATTTAACTAATCGTTTTAACTTAATAAATTTAATAAGTTAATTATAAATAAATTAATTAAACGAAATGTGAACTGTTCTGTAATCAATGTTTCATTCTGATAGTATGCACGTAATCTGTGGTAAACATCATGTGCTCTGGTTCTCACAAATTGCATGTAATCTATGGAACCCATTCGATGATCGTAATAAATAAAAACTAAAAATTATAATAAAACTAATCGATGACTCATTCTGATAATATGCAGTATGTACTGGACCTTTGAAAATCTATTGTAAACATCTGGCTCGGGTTTATGAAAAAAAATTAATATTATCACATCCGATACAATGTCAATATAAAATAACAAAAATACGCCTATCAAGTTTCTAATCAACCCCAACCTTTTTATTTTTTTGGCAGTCACAGTAGGTGTAACAATATATCTGCACTTTTAGAAAATGTAACTACTCCTTCCCACCATACACACAATCAATTTATACATTGACACGTGTTCGTTTTGTTAAGAACTTAGGAACATAAGAAACATAAAAAAAGATTGGGATTTTTAACTTTTTGACAGCATTTTTTTAAAAATCAGTATATTATAATTTATTGGTGTGTAGGTATTTTAACTACATATCGTATAAAGTACAATGCGTACCCATAACCTTATCGGGCTCATAAATAGCAGCCACTAAAATTTCATTTTGAGGGGTGCAATTAACAATTTTAGTAAGTTTTGATTAGAAATACCTTTAGCACGTATACGTTGAGATGTGTTAGCTAGTACAGAGTCTTCATCGGCGTCATTGTCTGTTGTTGATGATGACCTATCGCTGATATTTACGTAATTAGGATCTTTGTCAAAGTCATCCTCAGTCATTTCCTCTATTAATTGAGAACTTTCATGGTTATTGCCTTCATTGTACTGCTGAAAATATAGAAATGTATATAATAGGTATCATTTACGAACAAATTCTTGTATTGCATCCTGCCAACCATTTAATTTATAAATTATTAGGCTACAATATAAACTATTCTTTCTTACCTTTCTTTTGGTTGCAATTTCTTTTAAACTTTTGATAGTTATGGAGGTACCATCTTCTTTAGAGTTTAAAAAAATTTAAATTAAATTTAAATTTAGAACGGTCTTTTCCATTCAGCCATATCAGGAAAACTCCAAAGTACAACGTGTTTAATATCTATTGTATGTTTTTCTATAAACGACATCAAAATAAAGTAGGCTGTCAATTCAACCTGTTTTTCGCTTTAAAAATATTAAGATTATGCTAATGAAAATTCACACAATATTCCGTAAAAGAAACTAGTCAAACATACCTGATTTAGTTCTTGATCTTCGAAGTCATTTGTGACTGTGTTCAAATTAAATTCATAATATGATGGCTTCTGTTCACAATTTATAATTTCATTGTATAAGTCTGGTTGTAATTCCTGCAAAAAGTACCCAGTGGATAATATTTTTATAACACAAAGAGAAGATCTGTACACACAGGTACCTAAAAACAACTAAGGCATTGACCTATTTTATAATTCAATCTTGAAAAATATGTACGCATACAGTAAGAAAATGTATTAAAAAAAACATTGTTAGTTGTAGAACTATATTAAAATGAAATTAGGTACAGAAATAGATAATTAAATGTATTACACTAATATTACATACTTAAAAGTTAGGTACTAACCTGTATTTCTGTTAAATCTGGAGAAGGACTGGAGAATCTATCATCTTCTTCAATGGTTTCCTTCGTAGCTAAGTCAAATATTAATTTAGCTCGTGATGATATATTTGACATTTTTGAATATTAAAGATAGTAGCGACAAACAATTTATAAACATAAACGGAAACGGTAAAACTTTGAGACGACTAATAGACGAAACAAATGGACAGAACAGTAGACAGCGTGTTGCTATAACAAAATTTGGTGTGAACTGATGGATTGTAATAAAAGCATACTGTGACAACTCAAAACAGAACAGTCTGACTCGGTACTATGCGCCTCTCACGAACACGAAATTCTCTGAGAGCAATGAATTTCGTTATACAGCCAGACCTTGTGGTAAATGAAGTGAAGGTGTCATTTGCAGGGTGGAAGGTAGGTGCTTTTCGGAGGGCCTGGCATGCTGATAAGCATACTTTTCCACTCAGTGAGAAAGGCAAGGTAAACAACCTCACTTCTCGTTTTACTTAGTAAAACCTCTAAAGGTTTAAACCAGCCTTTTGGCTGATGACCTAAACAACAACAACATTAATTGTGAAACTAAATAGATTTTATGTAAAATGAGCTGAAAATTTGAATAAGTAAGATCCCAGACATGTAACTAGAGTAATATTTCAGACATCTGACAAAATCTACCAAATTTGGTCTCGAAAAAATGTTTTCTTTAAGGTTTGAAGTCCTACATTAACTTTGTTAAATGGGTAACCAACATGTAAAATTATTAAACAAAACTTCTAAAGAATTTAATTCTGAAGAGAATGGTGTAAAATAGGCCAATAAAAAACAAATACAAAACTTACGAAAAAAAGTTTTTATTACACCGAAACAAAACAGAACTGTCAACAAAAATTTCAAATCACACAGAAAGTCCTTATTATACTTGGTAACACAATTTCAGTGTAAAAATTAGTATTTCCATGAAAGAAAGAAATTTCTTGCAAAATAATTTGCAACTTCTCTTAGAATAAGTTCCTCTACTTACAAGTCGTGAATTTATTTTCCAACAAGGTGGATCGGCTCCACATTTCTCCTTAGCCACTAGGAATCATTTAAATTAAACTTTCAACAACTGGATTGGGCGTGATGGACCGATCTATTGGCCTCCAAGGTCGCCTGACTTGACACCTCTTGATTATTATTAGGTACCTGTGATGTCGTAAGCTTTAGTATATGAAGAAAAAGTTAAAACAAGGGAAGAGTTTGTGATCAGAATTCATAACGCTGCTGAACTTATTCAAAACAAACGTGATTAAATACACAATGCCATTGAAGCAATTTTAATTAAGTACAATGGTGAATAACTTATACTGTGGTGGAGCCTATTTTGAACAATTTTCGTAGTACAGTAGTAAATTGTAATTTTTCTACTGTATTAGGCCTACCTCTCTAATTGAAGTTTTGTATTTGCTTTGTTTTCTTTAAGTGTTACCAAGTATTACAAGGACTTTTTGTGCGATTTGAAATTTTTGTTTACAGTTTTTTTTTGTTTTGCTGTAATAAAAACCTTTTTTCGTGAGTTTTATTTGTTCTTTTTATTAGACTATTTTACATCATTCTCTTCAAAATTAAATTGTCTACAAGTTTTGTTTAAAAATTTTACGTGTTTGTTACCCATTTAACAAAGTTAATGTAGGTACTTCAAACCTTAAAGAAAACAGTTTTTCGAGACCAGATTTGGTGTATTTCGTCATATCTCAAGAACAATTCTAGTTACAGATCTGGGGTTTGTTATTCAATTTTTCAGCTCATTTTACATGAAATCTATTTAGTTTCAAAACTGAATTAACGCTCTAGAAATTTCTGCAGGGTTTCATTTCTGCGGGGGAACTGAAACCCGGACGAACATTTTCGCCAGCTGTAACTCGCTAACGAAGCGATTCCGGATCTATGTTTACATTAACTTTTTATCTTATTTTTGGTTGTAGTTCACCTCCGAAGTATCTCCGCTTCTTCGTAAATCACTCTGTATGGTGCCTTAGGGTACAAAACAAAGTATACCCATGGTCAGTTTGCCGATACCCCTCCCGTACCTAGCCAGGATAACAAATGGAGTTCCTTTGGTTATGATTTTTTCTCGCGATGTGGTCATCGAAAAGCTCAAATTGTACAGGATAATAGTTGAGCTGAGCGCCTATTTGCGGAAATTTTTTGAACTTGAAGATCGTGATTTAAACATTTAAATCTTTTTAAAATTAAAACTCTCAGAGTATACATAAAATTGTAATTAAAATTAAATTTTCATTTGAGAAAAATACCCCTACGAATTTTTTTAGATTTTATCAAGGTATAATTGACTTTTCACTATTTTTGCAGTTTGTACGGTTTTTAGGATCCTGCAGTAGGCCTACACCCGACAAAAATTTTGGATTCTAATTTTTTACATTGTATAGGTACCCTGGAGTACATAATTTTGTCCATTTCTAACGGTTTTACAGCTAAAAGAACATTTTGAAGCTGTTTTCAGCCGGTAAAAATTGACTATACACCAATATAAAAATACGTAAATAAACAAATGTGAGGTCGAAAATTGGGGTAGAGAACAGGAAAGTTATTCTAATGCACGGAACGCGAAAAGGCAACTTATTTGGCATTCGCTTGGAGGTGCAAAGGAAAACTGTACAAAAATGTCCACGCCAGCCAAACGTGTACAATCTCTGTAATTGCAATTGATTGTCAGTATTTTCCAGTGTCCATCTTCACGTCAACTTATTAATTGTCCATTAAACAGGTCTTTCAATAATAAAACAAAACAAGCGAAAATGAATTTCATGACACAATACAAAGATCTTATACATAGTACTGTGCTTTTTCGTATCCGGTTGTTTTACGTTGCTTAATAATTCTTTTAAAGGTTTTGTAGTAGGCTATTCTTATTTTATATTTAAAAAATTAATATTCATGCTCCTTCAGAAATAATGCACTCTCATAAGTTTAAATGCATGGAAACTTTAGAATATTTAGTTTTTTTAAAAAAGGATTTACAAGAATCACCCTGTTTTGCTTTTAATGTGGCCTGAACATGCCAATTTTTGCATCCTGAGGACTGCATCTACTTTTCCCAGAGATCTCTAAGATGTAACAAATTTTAAATGTGAGAATATGAAGTAAGCATAATAAATACTGAGAAGTAATGATAAATGCTCAGAATTTGTTTAAGCGTTTTAAGGCGTAACAGTCTACTATTTAATGTTATTGCAAATAAATTTGTATGACTGTCTCAAGATAGTTCGCTGTCTAACGCGACTCCTAAAAATTTTTACATTCCACAATAGACACTGAAAATATTTTCGTAATGATCACTATTTTTGCAGTTTACATACTACTATATTGAAAGTAGTTCCACTACGATACACTAATCAATCAGTGAGAGTAATTGGCGGTTTTTATGTGAATAGGTTATGGAAGTATTTGTTAACACACATTACATAAAAATACCGGTGTATGTTCCTAGATGAACAACGATGAACTGAAAGACTTGATACACGATTAAATCAGTCTATATTTTTCAAAATCAATTAAAAAAAACGTATGTTTGTTTGGGTACGATGAAGCAGTGAAGGCGCCTTTACTGCTATTGTATACATATCAGTACTTCACCGACAAAGTCGGTGAAGTGACTTTATCGGTCACCGATAAAGTCGGTCATTTATGTGTTATTCGCTCTTGACATTGACAAAAATGTATATCTTAATGTTTACATTTTATGAATATATTGGGACACTTATAGCTGAGGTCCGTTTCGGGATCTGGGTAAGATAAATAATTAAAGAACTATTCGTTTACAAAATTACAAGTATTTATTACAAATTATAAACTACAAAATAAAATTCTACAAATAAACTACAATTACTACAATTAATGCACTTAATAAATAATGAACTAATTGCAATAAATTAATGCAATACTCACAATAATATTTTCAAGAATTTTTTAAATTAAAATTTAATTCTAATTAATTTTATTCTTGAAATAAATTTTTCAAACAAATTTTTCAGTTATAGATTTATATTAATAATGATGATGATGAAACTTATCGCCTTGAAACGCGTGCTAGTACAAAAACTAGTAAGTACTTGTTGTACGGCATTTTAATAAAAAATTTGTGATAATTTACATCCAAAAAAAATAATAAAATATAAAATTGTAAAAATTTACATCCAGTAATTCAGGTAAAGATGGAAGCAATTCCAACGTATGATTCTGTTTCAGGCGGATAAATATGACAAACTTATAAGGGATTCTTTCACAGCTAGGAAATCTTACAAAATGAATACGTTGCACTACAACTAAGGGAAGTTTCTTTATGCATTGCGATGATAAGCAACGTCGTGCGACACGACGTTGCCGTTCAGGAAACCTGAAGGTCATACTTGGTTGTTTTCCCGCCTTCCCCGTTTTGGGAGTGCGAAATTCCCCGTTGAGAAAAACCGTTAGTACCCCTTTTCGTCGGTTAAATTCAGACAGGGAAAAAATGTTTTTATTAAAAACCAAACATGTATTGTAGGTAATGAGATTAACTTTTACTAAAATTTTACAATTTTAATTAAATGCACTTACGCTAAAGGGGAGCACCCGTTTTGACGGTTTTGTGCGTGGTACCCCGTGACCTACCTCCTACAAGTATGTGTGTGCGTGTGTGTGTTTGTGTGTGTGTGTGTGTGTGTGTGTGTGTGTGTGTGTGTGTGTATGTGTGTGTGTGTGTGTGTGTGTGTGTGTGTGTGTGTTTGTAGGACGTAGCAAACGGGGACTTTCGTCAGCTAGCACAACACGAAACGGGGAACCGTTGCAAGACGGGGTAGCCCCGTTTTGTTTTTCATTAAATTTCGCTTCAGACACGATCTATAAAGGATTTTGTGAACTAAAAGTCAAAAATTTTACCATTCTCCGTTTTGAGGTATCTGCGACATACACACTACGCACTCGACGTTCAATTTTTTGACACCAGGGCCGCGCTGTAATCGCTTTTCGCACGCCTATGCACGCCTCCGCACACTTTTTCGATGGAACGAGGAACCAGTTTTTATTGGCTAATAGATTTTTGAATTAAATAATGTGATTGGCTCTCCCCTCCCATCGTCTTTTTAAATTTTAGAAGTCACGTAAGTGCTTTATCAATGCTGTTACCGCTCCGCCAGCAGAGCCGGTGTTATTATAAGTATTATAGAAAGAAAATACAAATACACAATTTTATATTTTGAACTAAATACATAATAATAACAAAAAGTTCTAATGTTGGACACAACACAAATAATATCAATTAATCAATTAATTCAAATTTAATCAATCATTAATGTTTTTAGCTTGATGAATCATCGATAAGTTAACTTTATACAATTAAAAAATACAAAAACATTGTTTAGTATCAATGTCTTCAATTTACATAACTTAACATTTTATTGTCAATATTCTGATTACTACTTTCATAGTTAAGAACCAAACACTGAATATTACTTAATAAAAAAGAACAATGTAATAATGTTCAAAAAACACAATAAAGCAACATAAATAAATAAAACAAATAAAATCCTGTAATTGAAAATTCCATTTACCAGATATACCTTGGGGATTTTTAAATCTCCAAAGTATTTTTTTGTAAAATAATTCAGTGGTAAGTAGTTTTCTTTTTTAATACAATTTATTTTTTTGTTTTAAATTGACTATTTACATTATAAACTTTTTAAAATAATAACATATACAAAATTTACAACAAAATGTTTTAAAACTTAACTAAGACTCACTTAACCAATCAGAAACGTTATCGTTTTACAAACAAATAACTAATTAATAACAATAATAATTGTGTTTTATTTACAAAACTTAGCCTACATTGAAAATAATACAATTTATATATACTAACTAGTTTTAACTAAATCACTTCACTTTCAAAATACAAACTTCACAACAGTTTGTACAATACTGACTGACTAAAAAAAAGATAGCCATTTTCGTAAAATAACAATAGAGTTTTCGTGAATGAAAAAGGATCTCAAATACAATGAATAATCTAGCGAAAGAAATAACAATATAGACGTAGTAGGACCAACAGAAGAAGACCATAGAATGTTTTACCCTGTACTATTTTTTTTATGTAAGAGTTGCCATCTCGAGGTATGACCTGTGTGAGATGGTAATATCATTGTTGATTTAAATTTACGCTCAGAGCGAAAAGAGACCCGCGGCCGACCAACTTAAAACATCTCAATAACTTGGAATGGGAGGTTGAACTAAAAACAGTTTAGGCTTTGAAAGGATAATATAAAGATACAAAGTAACCCTATTTAGTACTTTTCCAAAAATCATTTTATTTAAGTACTTGAAAGAAGATATCTATATCTTCAGTTCCCAATAGAAATTCCTAGACTCTCTTCAGAAATCTCGTTCGCACTTTACATTGTTTTATTTCTGTAAGCAGTAAATTATAAAATTTGGGTCCTAAGTACGAATAAAATTTCATGAAATGGCTACTATTTGGCTTAGGTACACTTACTTCTAATTTATTTCTTAAAATTTGTTTCTTTAAATTAATGTTCTCGTAACTCTTTTCACTTAGGTCAAAAAAGTTTCTAAGGACCTTATAAACGTAAAGGTTCTTAAAGGGAAGAACAGACAATTGTTTAAAAATGGGTGCAGATTGCTCTAACTGAGCCTTCCATGATATAATACGAATAAAATATTTTTGCAGTACGACTATAGGCTTCAGTGTTGTTGAATACGCACCACCCCATAAGGCCAATCCATATTCAAGTTTTGAATTTACCAGTGCATAGTAAACTGATTTCAACAAACTCATATCACACACGGTTCTTAATAAATAAAATATTCTTATATATTTAATTAATTTTAGTTTTAAATAGCTCACATGATTTTTCCATGTGACTCTTGAGTCCAAAACTAGTCCTAAGTATTTTATTTCTTCTACACGTTCTAATAGGGAGCAAGAACAGGTTTGAATTCCTGCACAAGCCAGGCTGTGATACTTTAGTTGTAATGGAAATTGAATTGATCGTGATACATTGAAAAACATATACATTGGAACCTCTCTAATTCGTCTCGTTCGGGACCGAAGGAGTGACGAAATACAGAAAGTGACGAATTATGGAATTTGATATGAACGGTTAACAAATAACATACTCGTACGTATATTAGTTCCATAGAAGTCGAATTACATAAATGAAACTTACATTAACGATAAACACAATAAGTAATTCTAAGTCCTATAACTACAGTAAATTTGTATTAGTCTACGTATCTAGTTTTATACTACTTCAGAAATTCTGTATATGGTTGTACTTACATTTTCTAATTTGTAGAACGCAAAACACAGTAGGCGTTACCGAAAATAAAATTACAATCGAAAAAGTATACATTTGCAAAATCGATGAAACGAATCTTTAACTATGTATCACTTAACACTACAAAAAAATCACATTAAAATTTAGAAAACATTACTTAATTACACCAATATGTATGTAAAATGCCAAATTTATGTTTTGAAAAAGTGGGTTATTTTCTTTTCTACCAACGAGTTCTTTTCTTTTTCCACAGCCAACTGGCGAATTTGTCGTATTACAATTAATTTTGATAACTCTGCTTCTTTCTGTCTCTCATACCATTCGATTCACTTCGTCAGCATTCCTTCTATTTCTCGATTCATACCAATATTTTCAGTGCTTGAAACATATTCTTCGTTGCTATCTTCCTCAACAGGTGAATCTTTGTTTTGAACGTAGGCCACAATTTCTTTGTCACTTAAAATCTCGTACCCAAGTTCGTTAGCATCGTGCTCTATCCATTCAACTAATTCCTCGCCGGTAATATTTTTAGTCACAGGTATACTCTGGCACACTTCTTTTAATTCTGATAAGACATTGTTTGTTTCATTGTAAGAACGGATGCTACTAGTTTCTTCTCGGTCAGCCCACAGATTGTTCCAACAAGACTTAAGTGTTGTTTTCGAAATGTTATGCCATGCTTGTGATATGCTATATATAGCATCTTTGATTGTATACTTTTTCCAAAATTCTTGAACCTGCGTTTCATTTTCGGAAAATATCAAACTCTGCAGAAATATTTTCCTATAATGAACTGGGGAGGGCTGACGAATTATAGAAGGTGATGAATTAGAGAGTGACGAATTAGAGAGGTTTTACTGTATTTAGTTTTGGGACTCATTATCATATAGCTACTTGTGAACCACCATCTTAGTGCCATTAAATCTGATTGCATATCGGTATGCAATTGTTCTAATGAGTTAGCCTTATAAAAAAGTGCCGTATCGTCTGCAAAGGCAATGAGGTCACCTTTAAACGATCCATTGCATAATTCATTTACATAGATAAGAAAAAGTGGTCCAGACAACACTGACCCTTGTGGAATACCAAATTCAACTGAACCCTGTTCGCTCAAGGTACTGTTTACTTTGGTTTGCTGAGTTCTATTTGACAAATACGTTCGAAACCAGTTCAGTGGTAAGCCTCGGACTCCTGCATCGTTCATCCTTGATAAAAGGAGAGAATGGTCTACAGTGTCAAAAGCTTTCATAATGTCAACAAATATCGCAGCACATAAGCTACCTCCGTTTAATGCACTATAAACATTAATCATGTAATCAAGTAGTGCTTTCTCAGTATTCAAACCTTCCCTAAACCCATACTGGGTTTTGCTAAAAAATTCTTGTTTAGATAGAAAACACATTAATCTGGCTTTGACAACCTTCTCGAGAATCTTGGAGAACACTGACAGAAGAGCAATCGGGCGATAATTAGTAGGGTCATATTTATCTGATTTCTTGTATAACGGTTTTACAATTGTTTTTTTCAATGCATCAGGAAACACGCCAGAGCTGAGGCTCTGATTAATAAGATACACCAAAATATCAACAATAACCGGCAATATATACTTTAACATTACAGGAGTAACATTATCAAATCCGGGAGCTTTTCGATTATTAAGTGAATTTATAATATTAGTTACCTCATAATTCGTAGTTGGGTAAAAAAACATACTATCATTGGTACATGGTTTTTTAAATAATCTTCTGTGCGTATCGTTATTTTGGGCTATTACAGAAATGTCTAAGTTTATTTGTTCCCTAAGACCTTTTGCTACTGTACAAAAAAAAGTATTAAAAATATTGGCTACCAACATTGGCTTATCAACAATTACCCCAGTTTCAGTTTTTAGTGAGATAGTTTGGCTTTGGTTCTTTTCATTCCCTATGATATGGTTTATTGTTTGCCACTGTTTCTTAGCATCCTTTTTATTATTTTCAAACAATTTACTATAATGTAAATTTTTCGTTCTTTTTATTTGAATTTGCAGTGCATTTTGTAATGCGTTATAAGCTACTTTTAATTCCATATTATCAGGATGTTTTAAGCACCTTTTATATAACGCATTTTTCCTATCAATTTGGAATAAGAGGTCGTCGTTCATCCAAGGCTGTAATTTTTTTTTAAACTTCGATTTCAATTTAGGACTAGCCCTACTTCGTGACATTTCCATACATAAGTATAGTTTATTTAAAAACACTTGAAAACCTGTAGAAACATCACTTCCATACACGTCATTCCAATTGGTTTTTTTAAGTAGACTAAAAAGAAGTTTAAAGTTTAAAGGCTGGACCTTTATTTCTTTTGAAACAGTTTTTCTGTTTATTTTAATATTTAGACAAGCTGCAATCATTCTATGATCAGTAATATTACTATCAATTATGAGGCAGATCAACTCAGTGTAAAGTTTTACTTTGTGTCTAAAAAAAATGTGATCAATACATCGATACATCAGAACCAGACTGTGACATTTAAAAATCAAGACTTTTGAGAAATAAAGGAAAATAGATTTAGTAATAACTTTCAAATGCAGTTGCACAAAATCATTTGTCATTACCTACCTGAAAACCTTACAGCACTAATGAAAACACTACAAATTTATAATTCACAAGAAAAAAATCTTTATTTATGTGACTGATATGCTATAAAATAATTTTTTATTTGAATTTCTTGAATTGGAACAGTATGGCTTTGACAATTTAGTTCACCTTTCCTACATGTTACACTATGTCAGCATGTACTAACTATAGTTAAAATTTACGAATTTATAATTTAACTAGAACATTAGTTACAAGAACTGAATCTAAAATTTTGTTGGGGGGGAAAATATTATTATTATAAATAATTGTAACAAATGAATGTTAAATTCAATTTGTGTTCTAGTACATTTTTCTCAATAACAATATTAAAGACAAAAAACATGTTCCATAAACTTTTTTATACATAGGTATAATAAACACTGATAAATAAATAAACTAATGTAAAACATTGATAAAGACTTAAAATAAACAATATTCATAAGTTTATTTTCTACAAGAGTATAACTACAGTGCTAATAAAACTTTAAAAATTCAGTGACTTTAAAATGCACAAAATTACAATACCTTATTAAAAATTCAACATACAATTATTAACGTAAAATTAATAAATTACGATATCACTGAGTACAAAGTAATAATTGAAACTAATTAAACCGACAAATTAATTCGACAATTTTTTTAAAAAGCACTGCCTATATTAAAACATTTTGTAGAACGGTAGCACTACACTTTAAGAAAATTTTTTTAAGCTTAGGCACATTATTTAAAATGATAGAATTAGGCAACTAATAAAAATGTGAACGCAAATAAACAATAGTAATACTCTTATCCCTTTGATTGACCTAATCACTTTCAGAAGTAAGTTCTTTATCACAGTTTTTTTCCATGTTGATTGAAGAAGGTAAGCTTTTAAAATAGTCCCAGTGAACTTTAGGAATAATATGTTCATCGCACAATGACATCAAATCTTTTTTCTTCTTATCACTTATAATTAATTGTTGATCACAGTAAGCATGTTCAAGTTGCAACTTAGGCATCTTTCGCGAAGTTCTTGTTCGGACATCAATACTCATGTAACTTGTATCACTGTAGTTATTTTTATAAAAAATAGTAAATGGGCTTTTTTTTCAAAGTGCATTACCCTAATGTTATTCCAAACCACTTTTTGACCATTAGAGTTTTGACTGTAGTTATGTCCAAGAGAAAGAGCTAGTTTTTTGAAGTCGTAAATGTCGTCAGTGTTTATTTCAATTACATTGTAGGGGTGGCCAGTCTTTTTCGCAGATTTCAATACGGATACTAATTGTGAAGGGTGAGTGATAGAACCTCCTTTTATAATTCGTCTCCTTTCTTTCTCGATTGCTGCATGTATAGAATCATTTTCATTTTGAGTGTGGCCAGCAATAAGATACTTCTGTGTAATTGATTCAATATTACTGAAATTCTGTAATGCATATAAATACAAGGCAGCAATATTTTTATTCTTATTTTGCCCAATACAATTATCCGCGTATAAAATTAATTTTGTCACACCGATACTTAACTTTTTTTCAATTAATTGCAGTAGACATGAACTAACTTCATTGGCTCCTTTCTTTGCTGTTGTCTCTGTCTAGAAGAAGCAGGTGCCATGTTTTGACTGTATGTCAAAAGTAGTAAAATTAAAACATGAGAGTTTTCGTTTATAGTACAATGATGAACATTCTCCACAAGGCACAGACAGAACAGCCTCAAAGTCGAAACAAATAACAGCTGTTGTAAGTTTATTCTCATCGCAATTTTCAATATCTTTTTTCTTTTCTTCCCTACTTATATTTTTCTCTTCAATGTGGTGGTCATACTGTACCTGAATCTCAGCCCTGTCATTGATATTACGTTGTTCATAACTGGAACACAAATTACATTGATCTTTCTTTGGCTGATAAAAGGAGATATTAAATTCATGATTGAAAATCTGAGAGTAAACGTGTTTTTGGCAATTTTTTTAATATCCTCCATTCGATTATTTTTAATGCAGTCTTCATTGTGTTTCTTAACTTTCTCAACATAAAGATCATACAATCTTGTTAAGTTTAAAGATCCATCAACATACTGTCGTTTTGTCCTTGAACGACAATAGTGAGATGGAACTCGGTCTATTGATTGAATGTGTTCTCTTATGTCTTCTGCTTCAAGTATAATTTTGTTACTACATGGATGTTTCCCTCTTTTATCTTCCTCCACTGTCCCATCATCACGTACTTTCTGCCATGCGGTATGAACATATCTTTTACTTACACTCAATGTCCCAAGAAACATTGTCTTACAAACTCTTATCATATTATTGTTCTTTATAGAAAAAAAAATGAAAAATTTTTGGACCTGTGACTGCTTTCACATGCATACCGATATTTTGGTTCTACAATTTTACAATGACGAATTATAAATTCCCGTTGTTTATTTATGTCACCCATAGACCAAAATGCACTTTTAATTTTTAAACGATCTTCTACGCCAAACTTAGAACTACATTTCAATCTACATTTCTCACTGCAGGGAGGTTTTAGTTGTCTTTCAGGAATAGCTGTGCCCGTAGAACTTATATAGGACTTACCACTATTCAGGTTTTGTTTACGTACATGTTTCTTCCATTGTACAGGCTTTGGAAGCCTTTTACGAGAACCACTGTCGGGAACAGATTCCAATGCCGTTGAAGGTGACAACGTTAGCTGACTGCTATCACATTTCTTTGCCTTACTCTTTCCTGAAACATCATTAATTTTGAGAACTATAGGCCTACCTATTTATTTTTAATATCAGTATTATAATTTTGTGTTCACATTAATTAAAGGTTACTTGTTGTTATGTCCAGTATTAAAGAATACATTACATAAAACAAAATTAGGGGGAAAGAATACTAAGGTGACAAATGGTAGAAATCAATTTAACTAATCGTTTTAACTTAATAAATTTAATAAGTTAATTATAAATAAATTAATTAAACGAAATGTGAACTGTTCTGTAATCAATGTTTCATTCTGATAGTATGCACGTAATCTGTGGTAAACATCATGTGCTCTGGTTCTCACAAATTGCATGTAATCTATGGAACCCATTCGATGATCGTAATAAATAAAAACTAAAAATTATAATAAAACTAATCGATGACTCATTCTGATAATATGCAGTATGTACTGGACCTTTGAAAATCTATTGTAAACATCTGGCTCGGGTTTATGAAAAAAAATTAATATTATCACATCCGATACAATGTCAATATAAAATAACAAAAATACGCCTATCAAGTTTCTAATCAACCCCAACCTTTTTATTTTTTTGGCAGTCACAGTAGGTGTAACAATATATCTGCACTTTTAGAAAATGTAACTACTCCTTCCCACCATACACACAATCAATTTATACATTGACACGTGTTCGTTTTGTTAAGAACTTAGGAACATAAGAAACATAAAAAAAGATTGGGATTTTTAACTTTTTGACAGCATTTTTTTAAAAATCAGTATATTATAATTTATTGGTGTGTAGGTATTTTAACTACATATCGTATAAAGTACAATGCGTACCCATAACCTTATCGGGCTCATAAATAGCAGCCACTAAAATTTCATTTTGAGGGGTGCAATTAACAATTTTAGTAAGTTTTGATTAGAAATACCTTTAGCACGTATACGTTGAGATGTGTTAGCTAGTACAGAGTCTTCATCGGCGTCATTGTCTGTTGTTGATGATGACCTATCGCTGATATTTACGTAATTAGGATCTTTGTCAAAGTCATCCTCAGTCATTTCCTCTATTAATTGAGAACTTTCATGGTTATTGCCTTCATTGTACTGCTGAAAATATAGAAATGTATATAATAGGTATCATTTACGAACAAATTCTTGTATTGCATCCTGCCAACCATTTAATTTATAAATTATTAGGCTACAATATAAACTATTCTTTCTTACCTTTCTTTTGGTTGCAATTTCTTTTAAACTTTTGATAGTTATGGAGGTACCATCTTCTTTAGAGTTTAAAAAAATTTAAATTAAATTTAAATTTAGAACGGTCTTTTCCATTCAGCCATATCAGGAAAACTCCAAAGTACAACGTGTTTAATATCTATTGTATGTTTTTCTATAAACGACATCAAAATAAAGTAGGCTGTCAATTCAACCTGTTTTTCGCTTTAAAAATATTAAGATTATGCTAATGAAAATTCACACAATATTCCGTAAAAGAAACTAGTCAAACATACCTGATTTAGTTCTTGATCTTCGAAGTCATTTGTGACTGTGTTCAAATTAAATTCATAATATGATGGCTTCTGTTCACAATTTATAATTTCATTGTATAAGTCTGGTTGTAATTCCTGCAAAAAGTACCCAGTGGATAATATTTTTATAACACAAAGAGAAGATCTGTACACACAGGTACCTAAAAACAACTAAGGCATTGACCTATTTTATAATTCAATCTTGAAAAATATGTACGCATACAGTAAGAAAATGTATTAAAAAAAACATTGTTAGTTGTAGAACTATATTAAAATGAAATTAGGTACAGAAATAGATAATTAAATGTATTACACTAATATTACATACTTAAAAGTTAGGTACTAACCTGTATTTCTGTTAAATCTGGAGAAGGACTGGAGAATCTATCATCTTCTTCAATGGTTTCCTTCGTAGCTAAGTCAAATATTAATTTAGCTCGTGATGATATATTTGACATTTTTGAATATTAAAGATAGTAGCGACAAACAATTTATAAACATAAACGGAAACGGTAAAACTTTGAGACGACTAATAGACGAAACAAATGGACAGAACAGTAGACAGCGTGTTGCTATAACAAAATTTGGTGTGAACTGATGGATTGTAATAAAAGCATACTGTGACAACTCAAAACAGAACAGTCTGACTCGGTACTATGCGCCTCTCACGAACACGAAATTCTCTGAGAGCAATGAATTTCGTTATACAGCCAGACCTTGTGGTAAATGAAGTGAAGGTGTCATTTGCAGGGTGGAAGGTAGGTGCTTTTCGGAGGGCCTGGCATGCTGATAAGCATACTTTTCCACTCAGTGAGAAAGGCAAGGTAAACAACCTCACTTCTCGTTTTACTTAGTAAAACCTCTAAAGGTTTAAACCAGCCTTTTGGCTGATGACCTAAACAACAACAACATTAATTGTGAAACTAAATAGATTTTATGTAAAATGAGCTGAAAATTTGAATAAGTAAGATCCCAGACATGTAACTAGAGTAATATTTCAGACATCTGACAAAATCTACCAAATTTGGTCTCGAAAAAATGTTTTCTTTAAGGTTTGAAGTCCTACATTAACTTTGTTAAATGGGTAACCAACATGTAAAATTATTAAACAAAACTTCTAAAGAATTTAATTCTGAAGAGAATGGTGTAAAATAGGCCAATAAAAAACAAATACAAAACTTACGAAAAAAAGTTTTTATTACACCGAAACAAAACAGAACTGTCAACAAAAATTTCAAATCACACAGAAAGTCCTTATTATACTTGGTAACACAATTTCAGTGTAAAAATTAGTATTTCCATGAAAGAAAGAAATTTCTTGCAAAATAATTTGCAACTTCTCTTAGAATAAGTTCCTCTACTTACAAGTCGTGAATTTATTTTCCAACAAGGTGGATCGGCTCCACATTTCTCCTTAGCCACTAGGAATCATTTAAATTAAACTTTCAACAACTGGATTGGGCGTGATGGACCGATCTATTGGCCTCCAAGGTCGCCTGACTTGACACCTCTTGATTATTATTAGGTACCTGTGATGTCGTAAGCTTTAGTATATGAAGAAAAAGTTAAAACAAGGGAAGAGTTTGTGATCAGAATTCATAACGCTGCTGAACTTATTCAAAACAAACGTGATTAAATACACAATGCCATTGAAGCAATTTTAATTAAGTACAATGGTGAATAACTTATACTGTGGTGGAGCCTATTTTGAACAATTTTCGTAGTACAGTAGTAAATTGTAATTTTTCTACTGTATTAGGCCTACCTCTCTAATTGAAGTTTTGTATTTGCTTTGTTTTCTTTAAGTGTTACCAAGTATTACAAGGACTTTTTGTGCGATTTGAAATTTTTGTTTACAGTTTTTTTTTGTTTTGCTGTAATAAAAACCTTTTTTCGTGAGTTTTATTTGTTCTTTTTATTAGACTATTTTACATCATTCTCTTCAAAATTAAATTGTCTACAAGTTTTGTTTAAAAATTTTACGTGTTTGTTACCCATTTAACAAAGTTAATGTAGGTACTTCAAACCTTAAAGAAAACAGTTTTTCGAGACCAGATTTGGTGTATTTCGTCATATCTCAAGAACAATTCTAGTTACAGATCTGGGGTTTGTTATTCAATTTTTCAGCTCATTTTACATGAAATCTATTTAGTTTCAAAACTGAATTAACGCTCTAGAAATTTCTGCAGGGTTTCATTTCTGCGGGGGAACTGAAACCCGGACGAACATTTTCGCCAGCTGTAACTCGCTAACGAAGCGATTCCGGATCTATGTTTACATTAACTTTTTATCTTATTTTTGGTTGTAGTTCACCTCCGAAGTATCTCCGCTTCTTCGTAAATCACTCTGTATGGTGCCTTAGGGTACAAAACAAAGTATACCCATGGTCAGTTTGCCGATACCCCTCCCGTACCTAGCCAGGATAACAAATGGAGTTCCTTTGGTTATGATTTTTTCTCGCGATGTGGTCATCGAAAAGCTCAAATTGTACAGGATAATAGTTGAGCTGAGCGCCTATTTGCGGAAATTTTTTGAACTTGAAGATCGTGATTTAAACATTTAAATCTTTTTAAAATTAAAACTCTCAGAGTATACATAAAATTGTAATTAAAATTAAATTTTCATTTGAGAAAAATACCCCTACGAATTTTTTTAGATTTTATCAAGGTATAATTGACTTTTCACTATTTTTGCAGTTTGTACGGTTTTTAGGATCCTGCAGTAGGCCTACACCCGACAAAAATTTTGGATTCTAATTTTTTACATTGTATAGGTACCCTGGAGTACATAATTTTGTCCATTTCTAACGGTTTTACAGCTAAAAGAACATTTTGAAGCTGTTTTCAGCCGGTAAAAATTGACTATACACCAATATAAAAATACGTAAATAAACAAATGTGAGGTCGAAAATTGGGGTAGAGAACAGGAAAGTTATTCTAATGCACGGAACGCGAAAAGGCAACTTATTTGGCATTCGCTTGGAGGTGCAAAGGAAAACTGTACAAAAATGTCCACGCCAGCCAAACGTGTACAATCTCTGTAATTGCAATTGATTGTCAGTATTTTCCAGTGTCCATCTTCACGTCAACTTATTAATTGTCCATTAAACAGGTCTTTCAATAATAAAACAAAACAAGCGAAAATGAATTTCATGACACAATACAAAGATCTTATACATAGTACTGTGCTTTTTCGTATCCGGTTGTTTTACGTTGCTTAATAATTCTTTTAAAGGTTTTGTAGTAGGCTATTCTTATTTTATATTTAAAAAATTAATATTCATGCTCCTTCAGAAATAATGCACTCTCATAAGTTTAAATGCATGGAAACTTTAGAATATTTAGTTTTTTTAAAAAAGGATTTACAAGAATCACCCTGTTTTGCTTTTAATGTGGCCTGAACATGCCAATTTTTGCATCCTGAGGACTGCATCTACTTTTCCCAGAGATCTCTAAGATGTAACAAATTTTAAATGTGAGAATATGAAGTAAGCATAATAAATACTGAGAAGTAATGATAAATGCTCAGAATTTGTTTAAGCGTTTTAAGGCGTAACAGTCTACTATTTAATGTTATTGCAAATAAATTTGTATGACTGTCTCAAGATAGTTCGCTGTCTAACGCGACTCCTAAAAATTTTTACATTCCACAATAGACACTGAAAATATTTTCGTAATGATCACTATTTTTGCAGTTTACATACTACTATATTGAAAGTAGTTCCACTACGATACACTAATCAATCAGTGAGAGTAATTGGCGGTTTTTATGTGAATAGGTTATGGAAGTATTTGTTAACACACATTACATAAAAATACCGGTGTATGTTCCTAGATGAACAACGATGAACTGAAAGACTTGATACACGATTAAATCAGTCTATATTTTTCAAAATCAATTAAAAAAAACGTATGTTTGTTTGGGTACGATGAAGCAGTGAAGGCGCCTTTACTGCTATTGTATACATATCAGTACTTCACCGACAAAGTCGGTGAAGTGACTTTATCGGTCACCGATAAAGTCGGTCATTTATGTGTTATTCGCTCTTGACATTGACAAAAATGTATATCTTAATGTTTACATTTTATGAATATATTGGGACACTTATAGCTGAGGTCCGTTTCGGGATCTGGGTAAGATAAATAATTAAAGAACTATTCGTTTACAAAATTACAAGTATTTATTACAAATTATAAACTACAAAATAAAATTCTACAAATAAACTACAATTACTACAATTAATGCACTTAATAAATAATGAACTAATTGCAATAAATTAATGCAATACTCACAATAATATTTTCAAGAATTTTTTAAATTAAAATTTAATTCTAATTAATTTTATTCTTGAAATAAATTTTTCAAACAAATTTTTCAGTTATAGATTTATATTAATAATGATGATGATGAAACTTATCGCCTTGAAACGCGTGCTAGTACAAAAACTAGTAAGTACTTGTTGTACGGCATTTTAATAAAAAATTTGTGATAATTTACATCCAAAAAAAATAATAAAATATAAAATTGTAAAAATTTACATCCAGTAATTCAGGTAAAGATGGAAGCAATTCCAACGTATGATTCTGTTTCAGGCGGATAAATATGACAAACTTATAAGGGATTCTTTCACAGCTAGGAAATCT
This sequence comes from Catonia carolina, assembly GCA_035578175.1. NCBI lineage: Eukaryota > Metazoa > Arthropoda > Insecta > Hemiptera > Achilidae > Catonia > Catonia carolina. The sequence continues at coordinate 271,968,784 of JAQMRL010000001.1, read as the reverse complement.
TACAAAATGAATACGTTGCACTACAACTAAGGGAAGTTTCTTTATGCATTGCGATGATAAGCAACGTCGTGCGACACGACGTTGCCGTTCAGGAAACCTGAAGGTCATACTTGGTTGTTTTCCCGCCTTCCCCGTTTTGGGAGTGCGAAATTCCCCGTTGAGAAAAACCGTTAGTACCCCTTTTCGTCGGTTAAATTCAGACAGGGAAAAAATGTTTTTATTAAAAACCAAACATGTATTGTAGGTAATGAGATTAACTTTTACTAAAATTTTACAATTTTAATTAAATGCACTTACGCTAAAGGGGAGCACCCGTTTTGACGGTTTTGTGCGTGGTACCCCGTGACCTACCTCCTACAAGTATGTGTGTGTGTGTGTGTGTGTGTGTGTGTGTGTGTGTGTGTGTGTGTGTGTGTGTGTGTGTGTGTGTGTGTGTGTGTGTGTGTGTGTGTGTGTGTGTGCGTGTGTGTGTGTGTGTGTGTGTGTGTGTGTGTGTGTGTGTGTGTGTGTGTGTGTGTGTGTGTGTGTGTGTGTGTGTGAAAACAGAATATCTCAAGAACGGAACATCGTACGAACTTGAAACTTGAAACTTAAGTTACATATCACTACCCCGGACCCGACACGAACATTTTCATCAAAATCGGTCAACCGGAAGTAGTAGTTTATTCGTATAATTTTTCACTTTTTTGCGATTTTCTCAAAAACTAGTCCTACAATTTTTTTTAAATCAACTGGTTTACTACATTTTTTATGCTCTACAATATAGGGTAGGCGCCATGTTTGCTGAAATTCTGCTTGAGGCTGTTTTTACGTAAAAACATTTTCTTTTTTAGATTGCGGCTTTAATATGCATTTTAGCGCAAAACGTTATACAATAAAAGTTGTAGAGAATGTAAAGTTCTACAACTTTTATTTCAAGCATTTTTTTGTATAACGCTTAGTTTAGCGGTAATTTGCGATTTTCTGTTTTTTTTTCTCACGAAAACGTGAGAAAAATCGATTTTTTTAACATTTCGGTCTTAGTATGCATTTTACGACAAAAGTGTATATAATTAAATTTATAGAAAATTAAAAGATCTACAACTTTTGTTTAGAGCATTTTTCTCTACAGAGCCTAGTTTAGCGTGAAAGCGTGATTTTCCGTATTTTTAAGCCAAACTGAGTTCGATTGTCATTTTGCGTCATTCACTCATGATTAAAATAAGGTTATGTTTTTGAGGTTAGTTTTTGTTTATTTCTAATATTTTATTAATAATGTTAGGTTTATTATTAATTATTTGCATTGGCAAGAGAAAGTTGTGTGAGTGTTTCACACCAGATTTTTTACTTTCTCTTGGCTATATGAATATATAGGAAGGAAAGTATTGTTTTCATGTCAATTTTTTGAAATCGAGTTTTCACCGGATCTACACGTTTTCAGACCCCCTGAACCCAAAAAACATGTTCTTAGCGATTGGTCTGTGTGTGTATGCGTGCGTGCGTGCGTGCGTGCGTGCGTGCGTGCGTGTGTGTGTGTGTGTGTGCGCGCGCGCGCGCGCGCGTGTGTGTGTTTGTGTGTGTACAAAATATCTCAAGAACGGAATATCGTACGAACTTGAAACTTGAAACTTAAGTTACATACCACTACCGGACCCGACACGAACATTTTCATCAAAATCGGTCAACCGGAAGTAGTAGTTTATTCGTGTAATTTTTCACTTTTTTGCGATTTTCTCAAAAACTGGTCCTACGATTTTTTTTTAAATCGCCTGGATTACTCAATTTTTTATTCTTTAAAAGATAAGGTAGGCGTCATGTTTGCTGAAATTCTGGGTGAGGCTGTTTTCACGTAAAAACATAGTTGTTTTAAGATTACAGCTTTAATATGCAATTAAGCGCAAAAATTTATATAATAAAAGTTGTAGAGAATTTAAAATTCTACAACTTTTATTTCAAACATTTTTTTGTATAACGCTTAGTTTAGCAGTGATTAGCGATTTTCTGTTTTTTTCTCACGAAAACGTGTGAAAAATCGATTTTTTTAAGATTTCGCCCTTAGAATGACCCTACAACTTTTATTTCAAACAATTATTTGTATAACGCTTAGTTTAGCAGTAATTTGCGATTTTCTGTTTTTTTTCTCACGAAAATGTGTGAAAAATTGATTTTTTTAAGATGAAAAATCGGCCTTAGTATGCATTTTACGACAAAAGTGTATATAATTTAATTTATAGAAAATTAAAAGATCTACAACTTTTATTTAAAGCATTTTTCTCTACAGAGCCTAGTTTAGAGAGAAAGAGTGATTTTCCGTATTTCTAAGCCAAACTGAGGTTGATTTTCATTTTGCATCATTCACTCATGATTAAAATAAGGTTATGTTTTTGAGGTTAGTTTGTGTGTTTATTTCTAATATTTTATTATTAATGTTAGGTTTATTGTTAATTATTTGTATTGGCAAGAGAAAGTTGTGTGAGTGTTTCACACCAGATTTTTGTTTATATCTAATGTTTTATTACTAATGTTAGGTTTATTGTTAATTATTTGCATTGGCAAGAGAAAGTTGTGTGAGTGTTTCACACCAGATTTTTTTACTTTCTCTTGGCTATAAGAATATATAGGAAGGAAAGTTTTGTTTTCATGTCAATTTTTCGAAATCGAGTTTTCACAGGATCTACACGTTTTCAGACCCCCTGAACCCAAAAATCATATTAGCGATTGATCTGTGTGTGTGTGTGAACAGAATATCTCAAGAACAGAACATCATACGAACTTGAAACTTGAAACTTAAGTTAGATACCACTAGAGGACCCGACAGGAACATTTTTATCAAAATCGGTCATCCGGAAGTAGTAGTTTATTCGTGTAATTTTTCACTTTTTTGCGATTTTCTCAAAAACGGCTCCTATGATTTTTTAAAAATCACCTCATTTACTAAACATTTTATGCTCTACAAGATAGGGTAGGCGCCATGTCTCCTGAAATTCTTGGGAAGGCTGTTTTTACGTTAAAAAATATTTTTTTTAAGGTTGCAACTTTAATATGCATTTTAGCGCAAAAATGTATACCATCAAAATTGTAGAAAATTTAAAAACCTATTACTTTTATTCCAAACATTTTTGTATAACGCTTAGTGGTAATTAGCGACTTTTTGTTTTTTTTTCTCACGAAAACATGTAAAAAAATCGATTTTTTTTAAGATTTCAGCCTTAGCATTTTATGACAGAAGTATATATGATCAAATTTATAGGAAATTAAAAGAACTACAACTTTTATTTAGAGCATTTTTCTCTACAAAGCCTAGTTTAGCGTGAATGAGCGATTTTCAGTATTTTTAAGCCAAACTGAGGTTGATTTTCATTTTGCGTCTTTCACTCATGATTAAAATAAGGTTAGGTGTTATGAGATTAGTTTATTGTTTATTTCTAATGTTTTATTACTTAGGTTATATTGTTCATTATTTGCATTGGCAAGAGAAAGTCGTATGAGTGTTTCACACCAGAATTTTATTATTAATATCTTTATTGTTTCAGACTTTATCAAGAACGTAGTTATTTAACATCAAAATATTCTGTAATAATTCCCAATTGTTTTTAAAATCTACCTTTTTTTAATGTAGCTGTAAAAAAATTGTTTTTAATTTAAAACTTTAATAATATGTTTGTTAATTGTTTATTTTTTATTAATAAAATATATAGAACCCTAATGAACTAAAAGATCAATGCCTAGAAATTGACAAATTATTTTAAAACTTTTGAAACACAAAAAAAATTCTGTGGTGTATCATACTAGATTATTCTACATCATGATTAGTCAATTTTTTTTTTTTTTTTTTGCTTTTACAACCTCACAGGATCACTTTGGTCCAATTTCTGGTCTAGTCCATTCTGTAATCGGTTGTTCTTATTCCTGAAGCGTGTAAGTTTTTTTATTCTTGCTTCTTTCCTTTTTGCCCGCATCTTTTTAAAGCATTCCAACCTTTGGCACCTGTCCTCATCCGAATATACCGTTTTTTTTTCTTTTCTAGTTTTAGGCTCAAATATTATAATATTAGTCTTAATTAGCTCGTCGTATTTTCCAGATTTTGTAATCAGATCCACCCTTGAAATTTTCAACTCTTCCATGTTCTGTTGGACTTCCTTTATTCATTTCAGTTGTGTTGTTTTATAGATTTATTATATTCTATTTTTACTTAATTAATTAATTTAATTAATACTATTTTACTTAAAATTTTTATGGATTCAATTCCTGTTGTTGTGTGTTGTTTAGGTCATCAGCCAAAAGGCTGGTTTGAACCTGTAGAGGTTTTACTAAGTAAATCGAGGAGTGAGGTGGTTTACCATTGCCTTCTCACTGAGTGGAAAAGTACACTTATCAGCATGACAGGCCCTCTGAAAAGCATATATTTTCCACTGTGCAAATGACACTTTCACTTCATTCACCACAGGGTCTGGCTGTATAATGAAATCCATTACTTTCAGACGAGATAACTCTGATTAGTGTCTTTTACACCTCTACCTCTTCTGTTCTTAAATGATTCAGTCATTTAATTGGCTGACCATGTGATAAGAAACAGAACTATTTATTTTAGCCCTGCAACTAACAGATTGAGTGTAAATAATTTGACACTCCACCTATCTGTTATGAGAAAAATTTGATTCCTACACACATGAATTTCTCGTCCATAAAAACAATTTACAAATAAGTTTTGTTAGGTTTAAAAATAACAAAGTTTTGTATACTATATTTAGTACAAATTTGTTTTAATAGTTTATAAATACATGGAAAAGAATTAATATAAATTAATATGCTAATGTTCAATTATACAAAACATATTTCTTACATAATACTTTATTCAGCTACCTGTCTGATAAACTTATTTACACTGGAGATGATTCCCACACTCATTATGAAGTATTTTATAAATTATATAAAAGCCTACACTCATTTTTTGTATCTTAACCCTTCCTTTTTTCAGTTTTCATCCAATTTTACGCCCATTATGGCTAATGCAGATGGCAAAGGGTGACAGATGAAATGAGTGATGAAAAAATGCAATAGGACTGGGAATCAAACCCATGACCCCTGACATAGAAGCCAGGTTTACTGATTATTGCACCAATAGGCTGACCTCTCTGTCTATTTAAACATATTATAAATAGACCACATCAACAGAAATTTTTGAGCGATTTATTTTCTGGTATTCTCCGTAATAAAATTGCTTATAAATCTAGAGGAATAGTTTCATCGTATTTATAAATTCCAAAAACTTTTAAAAACTAATTTGTTGAAACTTTTTAGCGTGTTAAAACCATTAACCACAGTTGTCATTAATTGCTAGGTTGTTGATACTATTTAAATATACTAAAGAAAAAATTTATTAATACTCTTTTTATCAATTAATTTTGAGTTGGCTTTCAGGCTAGCCCAATCAAGTCAAGTGGTAGAGAAATTTTGTATGACGACCATCTGAAAACTACATAAAAAAAAGTCCATTGGTGATCATAGTTCAAATGCAGGTCTACTCCAAGTCAACAATACAGTAAAATCAGGAATCAATTTGGGTGGTTGTCAATAATGTACAGTTCCTTCCAAAAAAATAATAAAAGCTATTTGCTATAAAAGCTTCCAATAACAAAAGCTGTATATTTGAGTTTAGTAATATTGGTCACCATTCTTTTACTCATACAGCAATGTTTAGGGAACACCAGATATACTATGGTTTTTCTTGAATTAAAATCTTACCGTAAAACATCAATTTCAAAAAGTCTCAAACATACTAGATATATAGACAAATAAATAATGTTGAGAAACTTGATATAAATGTAAAATCTCACATAACTATATTAAAAGATTGGGATAATGACATTTGGAGGTATATAGATGCACTCCCGCTCCCTACCAATGGGAAGATTCACAAGATGTTTAAAAGATAACATAACCTGGTCCTTAAGAGTGGTTTAAAAGCAATAATAAAGCTTTTAATCTTAAAAAAATTACAAAATACAAACAAACCACAACAGTACAAATAGTATAGAATGTTCAATAATGAATTAACTGTTTACTTAAGAGAAACTACAAAGAAAAGTAGAATTTAACTAAAATGGACTATGAGTTTCAAGTAGGATTAGGTTAAGTAAAGTAAAGAAAAGCTACTATTCTTATGCAGTACCCTTTCCTAACATCTATACCTATTATAGGAAAAGGGGTTATAAAATAAAAGAAGGGTGGCTATACTATTTACACCCCTTCCTATCTAATACAATGAGATAACACATTACAATGGACATGCATATCATTTTATCACCTGTCAACTGTCAAACAAATAAAGAAAGCAAGTAGCAGAAATTGTTAAAAGTCTGTATGACAAGTAGCTAATGATTGATGCCATATGAAATTAATACATGTTTCATTTCCATTATTATTAAGTATCATTTTAAGATTGAAGCATGTTGGTTTTAAAGGAAACTGGTATGTTAACTTATCATACAAGTGTATAACACAATAGATAATAATTCAAGAAAAGCAGTTAACAGTAAACTTCAAAAGTATATAAACTTATGATTGACAGATAAAAGATTCCATATATTCTGGTTTATATGAGAAACTAGTTGTCCACAAACACAAGAATACGTTCTGAAGTTGCTTTTCATCATAAATTCTCAAAAGATTAATGTAAGACCACAGACATCTTTCAGTAAGGCTACTTTTTTAAATAAAGAATATACAAGAATATTTACATAATGAACTAAACAAACTTGTAAAAGGATTGAATTAAATTTTTTTAAACAGTAATTTTTTCAACCTAACTAGTGAACTCTAAAAAATATATGAAATAATGCATCTTATTTTAATACTCATAAGAACTTTGTCTTGACTACTTGTTTGACTACTTGTCAGTCAACTGGTGAAAATTTTTTACAAGAAGTTTACTTCGTGTTAAGATGACTTACATGGTAACTTTTCTTTTTTTTTTTTTTTGCTTGAACGTCCGACTGTTCTGCAATTACTGCTAACGCAGACAGTGAAGGATGAAATGATTTTTGTAACGTATGAAAATATGCCGTGCCTGAATGGGATTCGAACCCATGATGAGAGGTAAGCATGTTACCAACTACGTCAATGCGGCCGGCAACTTGTAAATGGTCATCTTACATGGTAAGATGACGAGTTAAAATAGTAATCAATTTGGACAGTGGTCAACAATGTACAGTTTTCAATTTAGGAAATAAAAAGGCTAAAAATACAGAAGAATCTCAGTATTTCGGCCTGTTTGGGACCGAGAGGGTGCCGAATTACTAAAAATGCCGGATTACTGGATGTGTTGGAATTTTGGAACTATAAATTATAAATTTAAACAAAAAATGAATATGCATTGATTTTTATGTGATTTTAAATTAAGTTAACTAATTAAAAAAGGTTTGCTGAGTTCTTCTGTAGTCATTGTACTAAACATAATTATTGGTTATTGACATCGCCTAGTGCAGTGTGAGGGTGCTTGTGTTGTGAGAATTACGTTTCGTTGTCAAGTTAGCATGAAGTATAGAGTATGACCCAGTTCTGGGGTTTGGATAAAAGGCCAAAAATTATTCCATTTAACAATAATTAAGGTCTGCTTATTTATTTCTTTAATCAAATCCTAAACATACATGTTATATTAAATCCACCATAATTAGGTCGAGTTGATTTCCTTAATTCAATTTAAATCATTTACCAAAATCTGTCCTGGGTGAGGTTTCATAATTTTAGGCCTAATATTTTAAGGGCCGGATTACTGGAGGTGCTGGACTACTGCACGGCCGGACTACCGAGATTCTACTGTATATTTAAAACATAACTGCAGTTTTTCAAATTATAAAGATAGTAACTTTTTCCCTCAGGGATATTTTAGATTTTTTTAATAAACAATTTCCCTGTTTGAAATTAAAAAATTCCCTCTACAATTTTTTTTAAATTATCTTTATTGCAAGTTTTAATTTATTTTTCTGTTGTAATTCATGGTATAATGTTACATAAAATATGTTAATAAAAAGTTTATTTATCTCGCATAAAGTATTTTACATTATTAAAATTTGTTTAAGAATAAAGTTTTCAGAACAATTTAAACTATATTTTTCAATTATAACTACAAAGCCCTGTAATACACGGGGCAAATAAGTTGATTCCTACTTTAAACAGCTGATATGGTAATTTATAAAATTATAAAAAAAATGTAGCTCGTAATAACAAATACAGTATTTAAACAATATTGTCTTAATAAATTGAACCCACTGTATTCATTTAATTTGGTTTATTCAGTTACTAACAAAACACCCTAGCTGAGCTTCACAGCAAACTAAACGTTTCAACTAAATCATTTAACTTTTCACATAACCTTAAATGTTGAAGTCAAATCACACTGTACAAATAAAACCAATTAATGTAAGAAACAGGAATTTTGTTGACATCACTGTGAATCACCAGTGGGAGAGAAATAACCAAATTTATAAGTTCTAACTTGTAGGTAAACTGTTTCTTTAAAATACAATAGTACATTCTTTTTTTTTATTTTATTTAACGTCCGACTGTTCTGCAATTACTGCTAATGCAGATGGTGAATGATGAAATGATTTTTTGTGACCTATGAAAAAAATGCCGTGCCTGAATGGGATTCGAACCCAAGACCGCATGATGAGAGGCGAGCACGTTACCAACTTCGCCAATGCGGCCGGCTACAATCTTTTTGATTTTTGGAAAACTTATATAACTTTCAATGCAGAAATTGAATGCGACATTATTTTATTTGGAAAAAATTTTGAAAAATGAAAGAGAAAAGAATGATGTCATAGTATACCATATCTGATTGCATAATAAAATTCATTTTTTACAATAGATGATAGAATAGAATAAAATTTCATACAATTGAATTGATGTATGAAACAGATGGAAATGCATACCAAAAAAAATAAAAATTTCATTTTACAAATCACAAATTTTTCTCTCAAAATGTAAGAATTACACTATATAGCCTACGTTACACACAGGAAGCTCAAAGCTTCCAACAATGAAAAACTTTTTTAAATAGATTCAGTAAATTCTGAGATCACCTTGCACAAACAAACAAAAAATATTACTTCTTTACAACACAGTTGGGCCTCTCTAATTTAAACTCAAGGGACCGATTTTTTTTGATTTAAAGGTAAAATATTGGAACTCAAAAATGTACTTCAACATTCCATGTTTTCATAAACATTCAAATATTATATATTATTTAATAAAACACCACATTACAAAAACATTTATATTACAAAAACATTTATATTCTAACAATTTGATTGAAAAACTATTACCATAAATATAGTTTACTGAATACTGTGATTAAGAATTGCATAATTATGCTAATACTGTATATATATTATATACTGTATTAGTACACAAAAGTTGATAAATACATATAAAAACACATAAAGTGAAATAAAGAAGATAACAAAAAACAGTACAAAATAAAAGCGTGAAAAATGTAAACAGTGTATGCATAGTAAAGTAATATGGTACAAAAAATTAAAAGTAAATTTTAGTAATTATAACGAAGTAGAAAATTAGGTAATTTATATGATATATGAATATACAGACAGTACTTTTTTAACAAATTTCTATAGAAAATAACACCAAAGAGGAAAAGGCTACATACCTTTAATAACTAATTGAAAAAGTTTTTTTTGTTTTCTTCTAGTAGACTTGAAAATCAACAGCATTACAAATTGTGTACACCATGTAATTCTTTATTAATAATGTCTAGTAAAGGTTCTCATATAATATACATGACCACGAAACTCTCAAATTTTTTCGAATGAGGTAATTTGATTCAAATTAAGGAGGATTTTTCTAAAGATGAAGTAAATATTCGATTTAGAAAGTATTTTAAATTATGGTGGTTTGAATTAGAGAAGTCTTTTACTGTACTAGTAAAGTCATCTACAGCTAGATCATTAGCGACTATTGTTAAGTTACAGTGGGTTTGAACTTATTATTTCCAGGAATCGAAACTAAGACCTTCCACTTTTTACTCTAGCAACAAATATTGAATTGTTACTTGTACTAAGCATTAAATTACGTAAACACTGATGCATAAATGAAACACTATTTGAAAATGCCTTGTTTGTTGCTACACACCATCTAGAAACGACTGAGACAATATCAGTAATACCAGAAAAATCTTAATTTCAATACACTAACTAAATTATTTAAGTTCAACAATGAGTAAAGAATTAGTTAAAACGTTATTTTAAATTAATTTAGCTAGTTCTGTAACAAGATATATTTTACAAGTCCAACTATGCAATAAAATTTAATTTAGGAGACTATAAGTATATATAATGTCCATAACAGACAAGTGGAGTGTTAAATTATTTGCACTCAGTCTGTTAGTTCCAAGGCTACATAAAATAGTTCTGTTTCTTATCACATGGTCAGCCAATTAAATGACTGAAGCATTTAAGAACAGAAGAGGTAAAGACATAAATAAAAGACATTAGTCAAGAGTTATCTCCTCTGAAAGTAATGAATTTCATTGTACAGCCAGACCCTGCATGAATTAAGTGAGGGTGCCATTTGCAGAGTGGAAAATATGTGGTTTTCAGAGAGCCTGGCATGCCGATAAGCAAACTTCTCCACTCAGTTAGGAACGCACTGCTGAAATTCTTGGGGGCCTTTGCTCTCATGGTAAAAAAAATGATTTTTTTTTAAGTTTGCAGGCTAGAGCAAAAGGAGTGTATATAATCAAAGTTGTAGATCAATAAAAAACCTACAACTTTTATTTCAAACATTTTTTTCTACAATGCTTAAATCAGCATCAATTAGTGATTTCCCGTATTTTTAAGTCAAACAGAGGTTGATTTTCATTGCATCATTCACTCATGATTAAAATTACGTTATGTTTTCCATTTTACATTAATTACTAATTATTAAACATCATTGCATGTTTCATTATTAACACTGGCAAAAGAAAGTCGTGTGAGTGTTTCAAACAAATTTTAATTATATTATGTTACATAATATAATTAATTATGAAGGCAATTAATATTAATCAACTTCTCTCAGATTTTTCTTTCTCTTGGTTTAATTTTTATACATAAAGCTCCGCAAATACAGAGTGATTTTTTAGCCCTGTTACCCAATTGTTAATATCTGGTAATTTTTTCTAAGAAAGGGAAATTTTGTTTTGCGATACATTGGTAGCCCTACTCAATCAGTATAGATATGGCAGTATGAGTTGATTCTCCTTGAGGTGTGTAAAATTTTGTGTCGTTTCTGGTCGTGTTACGAACAGAATGTCTTGTACCCTAGAACGGGTTTTCATTCTTGAATAATATTTTGCTACAACATTGTATGCGAGTGTAAAAGAATCATTTCAATTAAATTTGTTGGTGTTCCTCCAACAGAAAAAATATCAATTTCTAGGTTAACAAACCGATTTTGAGAGACATGTAGTGTTTTCACATTCTCTAAAACACGATCTGTCAAGAGAGTTGATCAACCAAGACATTTTCTGTTGCAAACATTACCTGTCTCCCGAAATTGGTTTGTTAGCCTAGAAATGACATTTTTTCTGGTGGAGGAACACCAAAAAATTTAATTTGAAATGATTTTTTTACACTCGCGTAACATTACGTAGCAAAATATTGTTCTAGGATAAAAGACATTCTGTTCGTAACATGACCGGAAACAGCACAAAATTTTACACACCTCAAGGAGAATCGGCTCACACTACCGTATCTATACCGGTTGAGTAGGACTACCACCTTTGTCACAAAACAAAATTTCCCTTTCTAAGAGAAAAATTAATAGACATTAACAATTGGGTAACAGGACTAAAAAAATCACTCTGTACTTCATTCTACAAACTGCCTTGTGCACGGAAATGACTTTTAACATTTTTTTAACAATATTTTGAAAAAACCTGTTTCTCACTGATAAACACAAGACAAGAATAACTGTCACACAGAACTTAGTGTGATTGGTTAAATGAAAAGCTGTTGGTTTACAAGGCTGAGATAATTTACATAGATTAGATTACAGGCCTATATGAGCACTTATAAAATAGTTAATGATGTAAATTGTTAAAAAATAGGTTAAAAGTAATTTCTGCGGATTAAAACGTTTAATAACAACTATTGGAGACCTTTGTAGAACAATTTATTTTTAAATATTAAAAACAAGACGAGAAACACAGAAACTCATACTTACCAAAATTTTCATGCATGATTATTTTTATCTCTTTGCAATTTTTTGATGTACTAGTTAAAAAAACAAGACTAAAAAATTTTGTTAATTACTTTATTTGGTAGACAGCAACTACAACCAGCATACCTGAGTATGGAGCAGTATAAAATATTGTGTCCACTTGCTCATATCTGACAAATTTTATTTTATATAAAAAATTTTAATAACCTTTTTAAGCAGCCTTGATCTTTACAATTTACTACATAGACGTGGTTTGTTGGATTCACCATCATCAGTGCACACAATATCATTTGAAACTTTAAAATGTTTATTTATAATTTATAAAAGATATTACTCTGCATAAGTTGTGTAATGGTTAACGAACACCAAATAGAACTTGTGGAAAATTTAAATATCTCAGAGAAATCATAACCAATTGCCTCAATGAAAGACCCATATGGCAAGAAAAAATTAATACACTTAAGAAATCTCTGATATCCACTCAAAACATCTAAACTAAGACACTACCAAACAGTGGTTCTCCCAGGAATCCACTATTTCAGCGAAACATTATTTGGGCCATATCACTTAGGAGACACCAATAGAATTGAGAAAATAGAAAGAAAAATACTTAAGAAAAGCATGAACAAAAGGCACATGTTGAAAGGACAGTGGCAGTTAATCCCAAACAAAGAAATCTACAAACTAATCCCCCCACTAACAAATAACTTTAGAAAGAAAAGAATATCATTCCTAGGACACAAACTCAGAGCCGAAAAGTCCAAACTTGTGAACCGGCTGATCAACCATTTTTGGAATAAGGTGTACAGATGTAGATGGCTGAAGGATGTACATTGGGATGTGGAGGAACTTGGAATCACTAAACAAGACCTGCTAACAAAATCAGCTAAGTACAACCAACTAGTCAAGACTAATATGGTAACATTCAAACCAAAAACCAGAAGAGTGAACAACAGGGTGTTTACTGATGAAGACCGAAAACAGAGATCGGAACGTTTGAAGAAGATGTGGGCCAAACGAAAGGAAGCCACGCTTAGGAGAGCGCGCTTTTCACAGAAACCCAACACTGGAACACACCTAAACTTAAACTAGAGTGATCCTACGAAGTCTCAAAAGTAAAAAAAAAAATTACATTACATTTTCAGTCATCTATGTATAGATGACTGAAGATGAAATCTTGTATAGATTTGAAATAAATAATAAGTTTCAAATGATATTGTGTACTCTGATGATAGTGGATCCAACTAAACACGTGTCAGTAGTAGTGATGGGGCTAATATAACACAACAGGATTAATAACATGGTTAATGGATTGAGCCAGTTATCATGATCAGGTTATTAAAAACACCCTGTTATTTTAATAACACACTGTCAGCTGTTACTTTATAACACATTCATTCGAAGTTACTTAATAAACTGATGTATGAATGACGCTTTTCTGACTGTTATAACAGCATAAGACTGTTAAAAAACTAAATGAAGTAATAAATAACCTTTTCGCCTAATAACACCACTTTTAAGTTTAACTATGTTATAATACTGTTATTAATACAAACAAAAGGTGACAAATCTCACTGAATCTCTCACAGACACAAAGTAAGACAAACAGCACTACTTCCTGAAACCAAATACAATTACAGCAAACCAAACGCAATTTTTCATGAACACAAGGGTAGCGAGTCGCATTGAATCTTTCACGGACATACAGCAAAACACTAAAGTTACTATACATAGTACACCAGCCGAGAAGTCAGCAGCCATGCATCCATAAAAGCGACAGCAGGATTAAAGCAAGTCAATATTAAAAACAAAATGTCCAGCGAGTCATGATGTTGCCGCCAGACAGTTTGTTTTGACTACCATTTTCTGTACCAATAAACCTTTGTACAGAAATCTACGTATTAATGAATAATTTAGTTCACTCCTTTTTCATATATATTGTGCTATTATCTATTACTACATTTTATTGCAGGCTAGACGATAACAGTGTTATTTCAATAACCGGTTGTAGAATCCTGTTATCAAGCAGGCTGTTAATTTTAGTAACACGTTATCAAAATATAGCTTTATTTCCAATCATAATATTCTAATTCACGTTCAGAATGCAGTACAGCTCTTATGAGAACCCATTGTGTTATCAGACATACAGAAAACATCAGGCACAGCCAATAAAATAACCTCCTCCGCTGACACCATCCGAAGTTCACAAGCAAAAATATTTCACTTACCACGCTCTAAAAAGCTCATTTACAATCAAAAAATTATAAAAAACTTACTTTCGCTTCCTAATGAATTGTATCTTAAAATGCTATAAATGTTATTATAATACTCTTGATATTTAGATAAGATACGCTCACACAAAGTTGGATGTTTTTAAATCTTGTCACATTTTTTGCATTTCACATCATATAACTTTTTCCTCTCAATGACGACATCTGTTTTATTATTTTGTTATAAAATATAAAATTTTATCTGTAATTTGATACATGATAAGTCATATGATGGACGGAAAGAAAATTAACAGAGTTTGAAAAAAATTACTGATTTTTTCGTATTATGTTATTCAACAGGGAGTTTGTAAATGAGAATGTGTTGTGGCACTGGGTCGATATTTTTACTTAGTGTAGTAGTGCTCAAACTCCCATTTGAAATACATTGGTTATGGAATTCCCATACTGCATTCTGACGTGAAATCTATTATAGTAAATAGTGACAAGTAGAGATCAAGGCAGCTTAAAAAGATTAGAAACATTTATTATACAAAATAGAATAGATTTCAAGCTGCAAGATGCATTATAAGGATTTATCTTTGAATGAAGATATTTGATATACAAATTAAAAATAAATCTTTATAATGCATCCTGCAGTTTGAAATATTTCTATTTCATATAATGAATTAGTATAATAATTTCACTAACCTTCTTTTTAAACTGCGTCACCTTTATTTTATTCCTACTTACACGTGTTTCGGTGGATCCACCATCATCAGAGTAAATAAAAAATTGAAACTAAAAAATTTTTTCTCATTTATTTAAAATTTACAGAAGATGATACATCTTCAGTCAATTGTATAAAACTGTATAAAAAAAAAATTTTTTAGTTTCAATTTTTCATTTACTCTGATGATGGTGGATCCACCGAAACACGTGTACGTAGGAATAAAATAAAGGTGACGCAGTTTAAAAAGAAGGTTAGTGAAATTATTATATTAATTCATTATATGAAATACAAATTAAAAGTGTTTATTTCTGTTTTATATAGTACTACATTTCTACTAACACCTTCATTCTGATTATCACCTTACACAGATTTCTTCAAAAATCAAATTCAATCAAGATTTAGTGTTGCTGTACAAAACGTTACTTATAAAATCAAAGAATCATTTATAATTTTGTCTAACTCCAAATCAACTGTTTTTTATATAAAAAAATTTAATATTTGAAAATTTAAAAGGACAATTAATAAACAAAACAAATTTATTAAATCACAGTTTTATTAGGTTTAGATTTATTTAGTAATTTACTACAGAATTAAAATTTAAACCATAAAATACATGATTAAGATTACTGCAAGAACAGTATAGAAACTCAAATAGGCTGTACAAAAAATTCAAAGACATTATGTATTTATGATGAATTGTAAATATATTATAATCTTTCTGTAACAACGCCTTTTTGATCAGCACCACTTACTTCACTTTCTTTACCTGGTTCCTTTTTCTTTTTCAAATCACGTTTCATTGCATATGCATCTTCGCCATCTGCATAATATTTCGGTTCGATTTCAGAAATAACAAATTTTAAAGTATTAGTATATAAATTTAATGCAGCACGATTGCTTTTACGTACGTGTAACGAAACATATTTAGCTTGGAAACATTCCACCATAGCTGCCGCTGCTTGGTCCATTAATTTCTGTGCTAAACCTAATCGCCTATGACTGCGTTTTACAGCGAGAGATGTAATGTGTCCATGAGGATTATCTTCGCTATCTTCTTCCATTTTAGCAAGGACATACCCAACAATTTGACCTTTTTCATCTTCAGCCACATAACTTAATTGTGGCCATGATAATCCATGATAAAAATAGTATTTCATTTGATAATTCTCAGGTAAACATAACAAATTGCAATGCTGCATATTCATTAAGTCCTCTGGGCGAGCACAGCGAATATTCATTTTTGTTTCTAGTGATTACACAAACTTAAAAAAAATTATATTATATAAATTATTATACACAATTAGTTAACTATTTACTTTATAGCTGAACAATCACTATATTACTTATTTATTCTCTCCTGGTTTTCTTTAAACGAGAACGTCCATTCTTAAGATCATTCACTGAAGAGGACTCTGACATTCCACCAATTAGTTCTCTAACAAATCGGAAACGTGATAGGAAAAATTTCCATACGAGATACCAACCTGAAAACATATAATACCATAACATTAATTCTTTAAAGTACACAATAAAAATATTTCTTCTAAAATAATGAACAGCCAATGTGCTGTTACAAGCGTAATTCAAAAAAATAACATTCTTTTACTGTCTACCACCACTGCTCTGGTGTTATTTATCACATACGAGTAAGGGAAGAAGCTGTTTTGATCTGCTTTTAAAGAACCATTGTACTGATGGTTATTCACGAAATGAACTTTGTTTGAGACAAAGTGTAAGAGGGGAACAATCAAGTGCGCATGCCCAGTTTCTCTATTACAATCCTAAAAACATACTGACATTCATAGTTCATTGGAATACACAGTCCTTATTTTATTACGCGACAAGTGGTACAGGAAATATTGTTTTGATTTGGCTATTCTGTTTTTACGTTTTAGGCTACATTTACACAAATAAAAGTATTTTAATTCGTTAAAACTCATTCCGTTTCTTTTCATTTTAATTCTTCACATTTTTTATTCATTATTCTGTAATGTTGTTTTAAATCAGTTATATATCCATGTATTATAAGTTTATCATATCGACCGTTCAAAAGCAGGGTAAAACAATTCGAAGAGTGAAATGAAATGTTATTAAGTGTTGTAAAGAAGAAGCAAAAAATAAACTATACATACTACACAGTTGCAAGTTTTTAGAAATGTTCATACTACGCTAGCAGTAGCACATTGCCCACACTGAGTCCCGGGTTCATCTCGTCAATACATATCAGTAGGTCTCAACAGGATCATTCAGTCAAGAGAGACTGCTCATCGTAATAATTGTTCCTCTGTTAATTTACGTTCAAGAAGTTTATTTTTTTAGATGAAAAAAATTTATCCGATAATCCCAAAATGTTAGTTGTAGAATATAGCTCTAATGTCATTTCTGTTAAGGTCATCAGCCAAAAGGCTGGTTTGAACCTCTAGAGGCTTTACTACGTACAACGAGGAGTATGGTAGTTTACCTTTGCCTTTCTCACTGAGTGAAAAAGTGTACTTATCAGCAAACCAGGTCCTCCGAAAAGCATCTACTTTCCACCCTGCAAATTACACCTTCACTTCATTCACCACAGGGTCTGGCTGTATAACGACTTCATTACTCTCAGAGGAGATAAAAGTAACTAGTGTCTTTTAAACCTCTACCTCTTCTGTTCTTAAATGCTTTAGTCATATAATTGGCTGAACATGTGATAACAGAACTATTTTTTGTAGCCCTGGAACTAACAGATAGAGTGTAAATAGCTTAACACTTCACCTGCCTGTTATGGACAAATATCACTGATATTAGAAATATGTGATTTTGGTATGACAGGTTTACTAAAGGCTGATCAACTGAGTTTGATGAACCATGCACAGGAAGGTCACAGCCATCAACAACAAACAATGCTGTTTCACAAATTAATGACCTTGTTCATAAGAATTGATGTATCCAAATTGGTATTGTGGAAATACATCACATATCTATGGAAGTGCTTATCAAATTGTACACGATAAATTAAATTTCAATAAAATTTCAGCTTGCTGGGTTCCAAACAGTTAACTGATGAACACAAATAACAGTGAATTGCTGTTTGAACCATTTGCTCTGATACTAGAAAGAAGGTTGTGGTTTTTTATCACGAACAGTAACAGGAAATGAAATATGAATTGCACATTATATGCCAGAAACTAAACATCATTCAACAACAAAAAGAAAACACTCTCAGAACATTTTCATGCAATTTGGATGGAAAATCCTACAGATAACCATTCAATAAACTTTAGAACCATTTAGACAAATCCATATCATATTCTTGAAAAGTTACATAGAAAAGTAAAAAAAAATATTAAGTAGATTTGATTTTTTACTCATTTTTTACATTTCATATCAAACGAATATTTTTTAATTAAAAGAAGATGTTACATTCTGAATATCCCTTGTAGATTAAAAAAATCACGCTACAATTAATGTAGAAAGCACGTAATTTAAACAGCTACAAAGATGAGTTGACATCAGTGAATTTTAACTCATTCCTCCCCTTCCAATTCATTATCAGAAATTTAAAAAACACACATCATAAGAAAGTCTAAATGTAATCAATTAATCTCAAGATCTAAAAGTACCATGAGTAAAATATTGCTATAACAACTTCTTTCAAAAAAAATCATTTTTAAAGCACTTCATATTACTGGTAACAAGGACATTCTAGGAAATATTTCCTATTCAAGATGCATTAGATCCTTGAAAAGAGGATATGAAATTTATTTCAAAAGAAAAAATACTTCAGTCTGAAAATTTACAACAATTTTATAAAGGTTCTTAACTTCATAAATTAATACAAACTTGTCCACAATAATGATTTTAAAATAAAACTAAAAACAACAAACACAAAGAGACTAGTGAAGGAATATTTACTATAGTTATGGATGGTAACATTACAAAACATTTATTTTTTATTTTAACACACATGTGAAAACTTGCCAGTAAATAGGTATAGGTCATTTGTTTTTGGAATAGCTCTCCCACCAATTCTCTATATTGCTGAGCTTTGCTGTATAGAGATGGGGGAAACAAACAACCCAGAGCCTTCTAAGGCGAAGTGCACACCTATGCGATACGATACGATATTTATCTTATATGATATTTGTTTGTAGTAAATAGTAAATAGTTTGTAGTAAAATATCATCTGGGGTATTTGCACTAAAACAAATTGCCAGATTAAATGATAAAAAATTACTAATGGCAGCTTATCATGGCCTCATTCTGTCTCATATCCGTTATGGTATTTTAGTATGGGGTAATTCTAGCATGGGTAATATGAATAGGGTTTTTAAAATTCAAAAGAAAGCTATTAGGTGTATGGTGGGAGCTAACCAGCTAACCTCATGCAGGCCACTATTTAAGGAGCTTAAATTGTTTACAGTTCCCTGTCTCTACATTTTTGAGGTGATTATGTATATTAGGCAAAATAATTTTATGCAGAATTTCAATGTTCACAATCATAACACGAGAAACAGGAATGTGGCTAATCACTCCACAAAATTGTTTGAACAAAAACCTACTTATGCAGGGAGAAAATTCATAAATAAATTACCCCAATCTTTAAAGTGTTGTGAGGATTTGAATTCCTTTAAAAAAAATCTAAAAAATTACTTGATCGGTGAAACTTTTTATAGCGTACAAGAATTCCTTTCTTGATAGTAGTGATACATAGTGTGTTTCTTATATGTATTTCAGGTGCTATATCTGACGACATGTCCTATACTCCTCCTGGAGTCTCCAGGGCGCAAACAAAAAAAAAAAAAAAGTATCATAATCTTACATGAATGCACACCAGTGTGATACGATTTTATTTGTACGATAATCTTACTAATTTCCTGAGTATATAATGAGTTCTTCAAGCGAAGAGGATGTTGTAATCTCCTGTTGGTATTTCCATAGAAGGCGAAATAGAGGGATAAACAGAAGGTTTTGGGTTCATCCATATAATTTACACAATGCACATCACAGCTCAGCTATTGTACATAAAGAACTATTGCTGCATGAAGATAAATTCCCGGAGACATACAGAATGAGACCTGAGAATTTTGTTTTAATTTACCTTTAATTGGTAATTCCATATACATGGATATTTTTGTACCTCATTTACAAATAATATCATAAAAACAGGATCGTCCTTCATATTGTAGTAATATAATTAAAACAAATTTTTAATAATGAAACAAAGAATACGCGATAGTATGTTGTTTTAACAGTGGTGTCAGGGCAACTAATGTATTAAGATATTTATCGCATAAGACAAGCCTAACATATCGAACGCTACAAATATCTTACGATAAATGTTGCTGTATCACTGGTGTGCGGCGAGTTTTCACCAGCAATGTGTTTTGTATTGAGCAAGCAGACATCTATCGCATAAGATAAATATCGTATAAGATAAATATCGTATCTTACGTATCGTATCGCATAGGTGTGCACTCCGCCTCAGTGTTAGCACAGTTAAGACCCTAAGGGTATTGTCAATTCTAAAAGCATAGACTGTGTCGAAATTGTTTTTTATTGTTTTTACTTGTCAGACACATTTAACATTTTTTAAATTTATTTTAATACTGTGTTACCATTAACTTATGGTGTTTAACTGGAAACACCCTGCAACCTTCATTACTAAGCAGTCACTGCAAAACTACCAATGACACATAGGCCTATTAAAATATTTGATGTTTTTTAGGTAAGTCAATAAAGAACTAGACTAGCATTCTACAATACATTCTTATTTCCGGTAGCCTACAGATACCCTTAATACATTCACACATGAAACTAGACCTATGTACACCATGCATTTTGTGCAGTACTTGGGTAACACAACATAACCTCACTTATCTATTTTTATACCTCAAGGAAAGATATTATATAAAGCAGTTATATTGAGAATGAGAAACATAATAGTATTTTCGGTACCGTATTTTCGGTAGCTAAATAATACGCAAAGGGTGATGTTCTAGCATTGCGCGCATATAAAATATGAATCATATTACATCCAACCTAACAAAAATATGTAATGAAAACTTACCAAGAGCAACTAATAATATCAAACAAATCAATGAAGAAATAACTGAAATAATTGCAACAACTGCTTCCATTATACATTAAAAAAGATAAGGTATCATTACGACGCACAATAAGAAAAGGTATACGGAAACAATACTATCTAAACAAAACTACTCTAAAAATAGTTATAATCGTAAAAAAAATAAAACTAATTCTATATCACAGCGTTTTAGGCATGTAATATTACATTTAAAAGGAATAAAATGTCAAAATGTAAGTAATTGTAATGGAAATATGTGTTAGTAATCAGATATCGTTAACTATTCAACCACACTACACCACCATTTTGGATGATGACAAAAGACGAATCACGTCATTGAAAAGCCTTTGCAATTTTAATTGTTTACTCTACCTACTTACGTAATACATACCTATTAATCATAGGTTTTTTTTATTCAAACCAATTTCAGTACTCGAATCTAATTAATTAAAGTATTCAAACAATTAAATTAAGGTTAAATCGGACAAAACGCGGCACCAAATTCGTTCACGGCCAGTTTTATTTCGTCACCATAACTAGAACAAACTAGTGAACATTGCTGTAAAAATTTCAATTTTAAACTTATTAAATTGAAATAAAACAATTATTTTAGTAATTAACTGTTTTAGTTTATTATTATTTAGAATTATTTTATTATTGTAATTTAGTTAGTATTTTCAGTTTAAAACTGATACTTCTTTGTTTTGAAGCTGTTATCAAAATTGCCTACCAACCAACCCGCCCTGTACGAATCGGCGGCAAGCTTGTGTACCCTGATTTATCAAATCATTGTTCACTTAACCATTTTTTCTGGCCATTATTAATTTATAATGCAGACAAAATCATTAACAAATGTGTTATCTATATGAACAGCAATATGTGTTATTTATTCTGTCTATCAGTTTAAAAATGATTCAATTTTGAAGGAAAATATAATACCTATACAAAACCAAATATTTTTTGTTACCTGAAATGCTGTAATACATTTTTAAATGGTACAAATCAAGTTTAAGAAGGGTAAAAATGTACTAGAAGTATCATTTAAGATAACATTATTGGCAGCTTTACTCTTTAGTTAAAAGTCACATCAGCTGCTTTGGTTATTAATGACTAATGTGAGTTATGGTACAGAATCTAGATTTTATTGTAATAATTTCCAGACCCTGGTTATTAGTTGAACTAAGGGCCTTTCGCTTTGCAGTGTGCAGCACAGTCTAGTGTTTTAACTACCAGACCAGAGAGACCAACTTTTATTCTATTCCCTTACTGAAATTTAGCTATAAAATATTTCTGAAAACATAATTTTACCAGGCAATGTTTTTCTTTCCAAATTTTCAATAACAAATTTCACTCTTTTCTCAGATCAGGACACCCTCAGAAATGTTATCAGAAATTTAACTTATTAATATTCATGTATTGATTAGGCTATCGAAAGTAGTGTAAATAACAAGGAAAATTTAATCTGAAAATTCAGTAAGATATAAGAAGTAATATGAGAACACAAATAAATTTTTGAAGTGCCTCCTGCCAACCATTTAATATAAATTACATTATAAATAAAATTTATCTTTACCTTTAGTTGCAGTTTTAGTTTTAAAAAACTTACAGGTGTTTTGGTAGTACCAAATTTTTCAAAGCAATATTAACTTTTTTTTTAACAGTACCTATAGTATTTCTTTTGCAATCAGTTAATAAATACAATAACTTCAAGCAAATATAAAAGTTTACTACTAAATATAAAAGTAAAAATTCATTTAGGCTTATGCTGCTTTAGAATATTGTCTGTAGAATAAAATCTTCCTTTCCAAATTTTAGTAACAGTCTAGTAAAATTAAATGTGGACAGTGCACTATCCTACCAAGTGGAAGGTCCCAAGTTCAATTCCTGGCTAGGGCCTGGAAATTATGTATTAAAACCCAATGTTTCATACCCCAAACTAGTCTAACCACAATTTGAAGCAACTTAAAATAAACTAAAAAAAAAATATTAACTAAAATTAAAATTTAGAATGGTGTTTCCATTCAGTCATATCAAATAAAAAGTTATTTAAATATTGCTCTGAAGAAGGTGGTACCACTGAAATGCGCGTAAGTTTTTTAACTAAAAAGACAACCAAAGGTGAGGTAGAGATAAATTTCATGAGTGTCATTTATAATATGAGAACATTCCAAAAAATGGGATTCAATAGAAAAGTTTCTTTCACTTCAAGAATAAAAGGATCTTAGGCCACCTCCGTAGCGTAGCGGTTAGCGCATCGGTCTGCCATGCGGAGGTCCTGGTTTCGATTTCCAGCCAGGGTCTGGAAAATTTCACATGTCAAATCCCACATTTAAGTTACATACTCCACCGTAGTCACTAATGACCAAGCAGTTGATGTGACTTTAAATAAATTAATTTAAAAAAAAGATCTTAATTAAGCAAAAAGAATTTTTTATTTTCTCAAATCAAATAGGTGTTCAATAATTTTTTGGCAAGTATAATTAGTCCAGTTTCTAAAATTAAAGCATAATTTCTATGTGAATTAATATCTAACACTTTATATACACCATTCAGGTTAATGTAGAATAGAAATATTAAGTTACAGAAAATTAATTCACATTGTTATCAGTCAGGAAGTCTGTTGTTTTCCTAAGTATAAAGAGAAATATTAAGGAACATGAATAAAAACTCAGAAAAAATGTTAATTTAATATTTGTTTTTCATTTATAACAAATTGTTTTTTATTATACAAATAAACTATTTTACATAAATTTAATTACATTATTTGAGCTGTGATACAGCCTTAAGTACAAAAGTTTTCATTATCTGAATCATCTTTAATTGCTTCATCTTCGTCTTCATAGTAATTTCCTATTCCACATACCCCGACTTCATTTTCCTTTTTAAGTGGTTGAGAGTAATGAACAATATATCTTGCAAAAGAACTAACCTCTGGATTATGATTATCCTCAGCAAGTTGATCAGTTATCGATAGTTTATTCAAACAATTAGCATTCATTACCTAAAAATGGAATTTATTTCATTAAATTTAGTTTCTTTCATATACAAATAGTAATTATTAAAAAGAAAGCAATCTCTAGAAGACAAGCCAAGATCAAACATTATCACACTGTGATATGCTAATGAACGTCTTAGAATGATCTTTTCACCTAAAGTGAAAACATA
This sequence comes from Catonia carolina, assembly GCA_035578175.1. NCBI lineage: Eukaryota > Metazoa > Arthropoda > Insecta > Hemiptera > Achilidae > Catonia > Catonia carolina. Next base: position 271,944,414 of record JAQMRL010000001.1, on the reverse strand, counting down.
CTGAGATTGTGGGCTGCAAAAAGAATTTTCAGAAATGTCTCAAATTACTTTATGCCACCTAAAATGGCCATGTACAGAAAGAAAATAGGACTTATAATTGAAATAAATAATTTGTGCAAGTCAAAACCTACATTCCAAATGTTGTCATGCACTTGCCTCATTATCTTGGCTACCAGACTTTGGTAATAACAGCATTAAATTATTTTTTCCAATGTCAACTATATTTTTGTTTAGAGACAGCATAAGACAAAAACTTACTATGCACATCTTCAATAAAAATGAAGATTAGCTACCCTTTAAAAAGTTACATAGTACATGGGCTTTGGGTCAGATATAAGAACAGCTAAGACAGCTGATAGGGAGTTGCATTGAATCGTTAGGTAAAAAACATACTAGATGGATGGGTGGTTATTTTATCTCATAAATAAAATACAATAAAGAACAAAATTACTAGCTGTCCTTGTTAAATTACATACCCACTCACACTAAAGCCTGTGCAAAGAGCACATTGTTACACTAAAGCCAGATGCAGGCAGAAAGCAGTTACAACGAAGATTAACCATTTCAGCTAAAATAGTTCACGATAAAAAATTAACAGTTTAAAAAACAGAAGTTAATTACAGAGCATTTTTTACATATCATTGGTACAACCTCAATATTTTCTAGTATTAGATAATTTGTTTTCTTGAAGTCAGATTAAAAATAATCTGTCATCATATTCCTCGAACACAGAGGCAAAGTATTCTTAATTATTCAACCCTAAACACTTGTGTATTGACATAGAAAGTAATTGTTATCTAAAATTCACCAGTTTGAGTCCTGACAGGAGTCAGTGTTTCTTTCCCAAAAGATATTATAATAGCTATAGAATTACAACTAAACAATGTTTAATTTGTCTACATTGTATTGCTGTACTGTAGTGTTTTATTTTAGTTTTATAATATACAAATCGTTTTAGGTATAAACTTAACATTTTTTTTTTAAACGTCCGTCTGTTCTGCAATTACTGCTAATGCAGATGGTGAAGGATGAAATTATTTTTGTAACGTATGAAAATATGCCGTGCCTGAATGGGATTCGAACCCAAGACCGCATGATGAGAGACCAGCACGTTACCAACTACGCCAATGTGGTCGGCATGAACTTAACATGCCAGTGGTGATATCAACCATTCAGAAATACAGGCTAGAGTGGTGCAGTCATTTGTTATGAATCCAACACCAAAATAAGTGTTTACTTAGAGATCAATAAGTATCAGAAAGATGGTGATCCCAAAACTTCTTTAAGAAATAGCAGATTACTAAAATTTAAATTTGAACTGGTCAGGAGGCCTATATTATTTATATTTTTATTATTATTATTATTATTATTATTATTATTATTATTATTATTATTATTATTATGTTATTATATATTATATTATATTATTATTGGTCAGGAGGTCTGTATTATTTATGAATATAATGATGAGTTACGATAAAATTTTTTATTGATCTGTATCACATTATTGTACAGGGATATTATACTTTCTTTTTATAATAAATACTAATGTTATATAAATTTTATCCCATATAACAACAATATGGTAACATATAATTATTTATACTTACATTAATTAAAAACCATATACAGGAACTAATAATAAATATAATATTCCTCATTTTTTCTCAGATTGCATTCAGTAAAATATTTCTTAAAAAATCAGTTATAATTAAAATTAATTAATACATACTCCTGAGGAATTACATATACTTTTATTTTGTAAAGAAAATCTAAATAAAACTGTACTGCCTTCCAAACAACTGATATTCAATTTGCATAAAATTTTAATTGCGTAGAAAAGAAAGGAAATGTTTTTATATTTTCATTGTGTATGTAGGTTAAATTCAATAGTATAAAAGATTGTTTTCTTTTTTCATTGCATTCTTATTTATTGTTATTTTTCTTTTGTTTAACTGAATAGAACACTATTCAATAACTTGCTATGATTTAACAAAAGCACAAATGTTTTTACACAATACAGACAACATTGTTATACATATACATTTAAGATAGGCAGATCCTGCACTTGAGTAAAAAATTATAAAAAATTTTATTATAAATTATATTTTATAATTCTTGATTTTATTTCAGTTCAGTTTTCCCCATTTAGTTTTATCTCTGGTATGTTGTTTAGGTTGTATAGGTCATCAGCCGAAAGGCTGGTTTGAACCTGTAGAGGTTTTACTAAGTAAAACGAGGAGTGAAGTGGTTTACCATTGCCTTCCTCACTGAATGGAAAAGTTCACTTATCAGCATGCCGGGCCCTCTGAAAAGCACATATTTTCCACTCTGTAAATGACACCTTCACTTCATTCACCACAGGGTCTGGCTGTATAATGAAATTCATTACTTTCAAAGAAGATAACTCTGATTAGTGTCTTTTACACCTCTACCTCTTCTGTTCTTAAATGATTCAGTCATTAAATTGGCTGACCATGTGATAAAAAACAGAACTATTTATTTTAGCCCTGCAATGAACAGATTGAGTGTAAATAATTTGACACTCCACCTGTCTGCTATGGGCAGATCATCTGGTAATAAAGACTAAAAATCTGGTGTGAAACACTCACACAACTTTCTCTTGCCAATGCAAATAATTAATAATAAACCTAACATTATTAATAAAATATTAGAAATAAACAAAAACTAACCTCAAAAACATAACCTTATTTTAATCATGAGTGAATGACGCAAAATGAAAATCGAACTCAATTTGGCTTAAAAAAACGGAAAATCACACTTTCACGCTAAACTAGGCTCTGTAGAGAAAAATTCTTTAAATAAAAGTTGTAGATCTCTTAATTTTCTATAAATTTTATTATATACACTTTTGTCGTAAAGTGCATACTAAGGCCGAAATCTTAAAAAAATCGATATTTCACGTTTTTGTGAGAAAAAACAGAAAATCGCTAATTACCGCTAAACTAAGCGTTATACAAAAAAGTGCTTGAAATAAAAGTTGTAGGTTTTTAAATTCTCTACAACTTTTATTATATACATTTTTGCTCTAAAATTAATATTAAAGCCGTAATCTTAAAAAAACACTTTTTTACGTAAAAACACCCTCACCAAGAATTTCAGCAAACATGGCGCCTACCCTATCTTTTAGAGAATAAAAAATTGAGTAAATGAGGCGATTTTGAAAAAAATCGTAGGACCAGTTTTTGAGAAAATCGCAAAAAAGTGAAAAATTATACAAATAAACTACTACTTCCGGTTGACCGATTTTGATGGAAATGTTCGTGTCGGGTCCGGTATTGGTATGTAACTTAAGTTTCAAGTTTCAAGTTCGTACAATGTTCCGTTCTTGAGATATTCTGTTCACACACACGCGCGCGCGCGCACACACACACACACACACAGACCAATCGTTAAAAACATGTTTTTTGGGTTCAGGGGTCTGAAAACGTGTAGATCCGGTGAAAACTCGATTTCGAAAAATTGACATGAAAACAATACTTTCCTTCCTATATATTCATATAGGCAAGAGAAAGTAAAAATGGAGTAACATTATCCTCTTTGAAGGTGAAATTATTTTCAATAAGAGCAGTAGGCTACCAATAAAATAATATTGTTCCCACTGAAGACTTTTTTATTCATTTTTTTTCTCAGTTTGAATATACGTATAAGGAAGAAATGTAATGTTTTCATGTTGATTTTTAAAAATTGAGTTTTCATCAGAGTACAAGTTTACGGGCCCCAAGAATCCAAAAATGAGTGTTTTTAGCGATTGGTCAGTGAGAACAAAATATTTTAAGAATAGAGTATTGTACAAAGTTGAAACTTGGAATTTAAGTTAAGTTCCACAAGGGGACACAACAGAAACGTTTTCATCAATACTAGTCAACCGGAAGTAGTAGTTTATTCGTGTGATTTTTTACTTTTTCCAATTTTTGTAAAAATGGCTACTAAGATTTCTTTTAAAAACCTCCTCAGTTACTGCATTCTTTATGCTCTACAAGACAGAGTAAGCATCATGTCTGCTGACATTTGTGGGGAAGCTTTGCTCTTTTTTATATTGGTGTTTCTTTTCTTCTTTATCGTCTTTCTTTAATATCGTGGCCTCAATACGCACTTTAGGGCAAACGCATATAAAAGCATATGTTCTTTGTTAGAAAAAAAACATTTTTTTTTGGTGATTTTCCTAGTGGATTTTAAACACTAGGGAACTTCTTTTTGACCTGGTTTAATTCTAATCAATAAATGGCCATGTAAGGAACTAAAAGAAAAGATAGATTTATGAAAGGATAAAATTAAAGTCCTATATTTTATTGGAGAAAATATTTTTGAGAAATATGCCAATACTGATAGTAGAATATATATAAAGAACAGTATTTTGAACTCCCCTCAAGTTGTATCAACAGCATGGCCATTAGCAACTATGGTGGATAATGTAATAGTGTATAATAGTAATTTAACATTTGAAGATTTTGAAAACCTAGCCAGGAATTGAACCTGAAATCTTCTACTATATAGTCTAGCAGACTAATAACTTTTTAATTTTTTCCTAATATGTGTACTTTGCAATCTGTTCAATTCAGAACAATAAGCAACCCCATGACCCAATGAGATGAGGATGATGTGTATGATGTGTAAATGAGGCATAGTCTTGTACAGACCCAGGTCGACCACTCCTGAGAGTATGGTTAATTGAACCCCAACCATCAAAGTACACCGGCAATCACTGTCTAGTATTCAAATCCATATAAAAGTAACTACGTTTACTAGGATTTGAACCAGGAACCTTCGTCTCCGAAAATCAGTTGTTAAACAGCTGATTTTGGCGACGACTTTACCTCTAAACCAACCCGGTGGGTTACTAATAACTAAGTGGCATATTTATTATTTTGCAAGTTTAAGCAAAATACTGAGCTCAGCTTATATGGTCTTTTACATGATGTATAAAATGTGAGAAGGTATAAGCTACATGTTTGATTATTAACTGATATTTCCTACACAACCTGTTAGTGATGGTTCTAGTTTATAACCTGATTCTGAACAAACATGTTTTTTTTTTACTAACAAGAGAATATAACACATGTTTTACTAGTTTACTACTTTAAATCTTATTTATGTATTCATGATTACTTCGTGATTGATTGTATGTATTCACTTATACATATCAAGCTGGCATGTAGTACTTCATGGGTGTACTACTTCTACCAATATCATCTCTGATAAATACCTAAATAAATAAACTTTATTGTCATGTAAAATTATATACATGATAAGTCAAAATATTTAAGATAAGGAACTGGAAGGTTATATATACTACTGCACAGAAGGCAAAAAAAGACTGACCAGGCATTCATTTGGATTGGCCAAGGAAAACTGAGCAAAAACCTAGACCAGGACAGCTTTTATAAATAACTTTTTGATTAATTTCCTGATCAATTTTACTACATTGCGTAATTTTGACATAGAGTTAAGAACACATACAACAAATTAATTTACATATTATTCATAAATGTTACATTATAAATCTAGATTAATTTTAGAAGGTATCAACAGTCATAATTAATAGCCAGCGTACTTTAATTACTCTTGTTTTACTAATCTATTGTATTACTGCCTTGCTAACTAATTTATTGATATAACATACATAGAAAATACTATTATATGTACTATACAATTGGCAATTTTAAATAAATATGTCATTGTTATATTTTTGTTGACCCAATTAATATAAACGCGCAATTTGAGAACTCAAAGAACAATAAAGTTTGAACTAAATAGGCCTACTTAGAAGTCTTATTATTATTATTTTGTTTATAGTGATGTATAAAGTTTTTTATGTTCCATTGTTATTTGTACAATGTTTTCTGCAACTAGATTTTTAGTACAAAATCTACTTGGAATATGAAAAGTATCTCATTTCATAACAATTTCAAATCGTTTATTTCCTTACCTATATTGTACAATACAAAAGTATAATGGAGCAAGATTTTCGTTAACCAAGTTTAAACTGATCTTCATATTCATGGCCCCCTTCTTTTCCTTCTTCACCTCCTCCTTTTCTTCTCCTCCTCCTCCTCCTCCTCCTCCTCCTCCTCCTCCTCCTCCTCCTCCTCCTCCTCTATAACCTCTTCCTCCTTCTTTTCTTTCTTCATCTCTTTTTCTTTTTTCCTCCATTGATCTCTTCATGTTCTCTTTCCTGATTTTCACTTTGGCAGGTAGGAGTGTATTAATTATGAACAATACTTCATTTATTGTTTTACTTGTCCAGCTTATCCTTAGTATACGATGTAAAAGAAGAAGAATCTTGAATGTACCTAAGTTTTTGATGTCTTCTAGTTTATGGGTCCTTGTTTCGCATCCATACATTCATTTAAGAAATAGTAGTAGGATTAAGAAAGTAAAATTGTTGATATTCCCCTGATAGTATTTAACAGCTAAGTTGAAATTTTCATGTTCAATCCTTGTGGGGGATCTAATTTACTGATATAAATAATATGGATTACATAAATATAGATAAAACTGTAAACTTCCCAAAAAATTGATGGGTTATGACAATTTTTAATTTACCACATGCTTTTACAGTAAAATACTGTGTCTACTTGTCAATAATTAATTTTTGCACTGCATTTGTTCTTTGTTAAACATTATATATTTGAAACAAAAGTGTTATCAGATAACCTTAACGAAAAAAATGTATGCTGTTCTATTATAAACTAAATTCAAGACAATAGATTCAATATAAAAAGTATTGAAAAGAATTTTATTATGTAGGAAACTTACCGATTGTATCAATATCAGGTATTTGTGAATTTGCCTATTGTTAAAAAATTAAAACTTAAATTTTTCTGCTATAGTCTCAGTAGTTACGTATATAAAGGGACAAAAAATTTATTCGTTACTGACTTGAGAAACAGTAAGCAACCAACATGAAATACTGTTTATTTTTCGTTTTTGCTGTAGCATTGGCTGTAAGTATAAAATTTTATCAATTATTTTTTGTTTTTTGGCAAATTTGGTTTACCTAATGATGATGATACAAATGATAACATGAATGAATTTTGATAGAGTAGACCACCTATCAATGAACCTTCTACATTTTTATTTCTTAAATGTAATTTTGCATTATACTTTATTAATCTGAATTTTTTAAGATAGCAACAATCTCTATTCCAAGTGCTCTTCAGCCTTTTATACGACTTAAATATACAAGACTTTAAAAACTTTCTCGTTTAATTTCTGTCTTATAAATTGTACATAAGAGGCATTGCATCCCAAGTAAATAAATTAATTTATCTGAACTAAGGTTTTATTATTTAAAACTACTTTGCTTCCGACATGATCAGTACCCCTGAAACTCACTTTTTTCTTATCTAAAGAAATTACTATTTTATACCTATCAGCAGTTAAATTAGATAACAAAATTAACCTCTATAATTCATCTGCGGTCTCTACAGAAAGCACCAAATTATCAACAAAAGCCAAAACCTTCAAAGGAGTCGAACTTACAAAACCCTTTTGTTCCATGCAGTTATCCTATTCAACAATATTGGCATCAATATACAAATTGAAAAAAGTTAAATTAAGAGGTGTTCTCCAAAAAAAGGGAAAATAACTAAAAATCATGTTTTGAGAAAAACAGGTTTAAAGTTTTTATTGGGTTACATCTAATTAATTACTATGAATAAGTATTCAAAGTTTATATTAGTAATTAATTTAAGGTGTGCATTATGAGGTACTTACTAGAAATTTACTGAATTGTGGACTATTTAAATAATACAAGAAAATAAGAAATAGTAGTATGTGCCCTTTTTTCCACAGAACACTGTAAAGCCAACACTTTTATGAAATAATGTAGCCTACATAATTGACCCATTATAAGATTATTTTTGACATTTCAGTTTGACAATTAACAAAACTGCTCATAATAGACAGGTGGAGTGTCAAATTATTTACATTTAATCTGTTCGTTGCAGGGCTAAAATAAATAGTTCTGTTTCTTATCACATGGTCAGCCAACTAAATGACTGAATCATTTAAAGAGCAGATGAGGTAGAGGTGTAAAAGACACTAATCAGAGTTATCTCCTCAGAAAGTAATGAATTTTATTATACAGCCAGACCCTGTGGTGAATGAAGTGAAGGTGTCATTTACAGAGTGGAAAATATGTGCTTTTCAGAGGGCCCGGCATGCTGATGCGTACTTTTCCACTCAGTGAGGAAGGCAATGGTAAACCACCTACTCCTCGTTTTATTTAGTAAAACCTCTACAGGTTCAAACCGGCCTTTCGGCTGATGACCTAATCAACAAAAATTAATAAAAACTACATTATGTACGATAGTTAAAAAATTAAAAAATATCCATTTACCCAAAATAATGTTCCATCTTCGTTACAAAGTTTAAGGTCATTGTTTTACTTGAAAAAAGTAATTATGTTCCAGTTATTACTTTTAATATTCATTTTTTGGAATACACTACAATTTTTAACTTTTTAATTTTAGCTTTTCAATGGAATTATTCATTTTAAAAATGATGTTCTTCAGCAACACTACAATCACTCTATAAGGTGTACATAATCTCTACAACAGTCATTTAAATTTGAAAACATGTGTTTGCTTAAAACCTTGCCTTCTAAAGAAGAAATTTTTACAGATTATAAAAGGAAGTATGATGCACATTTTAAACTACTCTGTAGTAAAAGGGCACATACAGTTATGTTCCCTTCTTCCGCAGAATGCCTCTTTAGAAACTGTCGCAGATGACCATGATGGGAGACAGTCAAGTAGTTTGCAATTATTTTTTATAAAAAAATCAAACTGCAGTGGGTATGCATTAGTAATTCTTTTTTAATTATTAAATTTGTTTTGTATGTTCAGACCTCAGCTAATTGCTCTTCAAGTGATTCAAGTGATGATCATCATAATCACCACAACAAAGGAAAAGGAAAAGGTTACCAAACTCAAGTATATCAAGGTGTTGATCAATTAGTACGTGTTAATCCAAGTATAGTAGATGGAGAAATAATAAGAACACAAGTAGGATATCAGCCAGTAGGAGAATACGTTCAAGTTGGAGGACCAGAAGTTGTACGTGTTGCAACTCCAGGTGTTGTAAAAGTTGTGCCTGAATATTATCGTCACTAGTAAAGATTACCTGAGTTTTGAATACTACTAGTAACAATCATCAAAAATGAATCTAAATTACAATGTTAATCTTTAAATAAACTCATGAATAACTTTAAATATTGTCGTTATTTATTAACATAAATTGAACTTACCCTAATAATGTAATGGTTTTTTGTGTTTCTTTTTACATTTTGGCCTTCTTTGGACCGCGTTGAACTTTTCGCATGATGTTTTGTTCCCTCTTCCTTTCTTCCCAGAATCTCTTCATTATTTCACTCACCATCTTCTTTCTTTCTTCTAACCACTTATGTGCTGATTTCTCAGAATCAGTGTTACTGCTTTTAAAAACTTTGAAGTCGTCTTGGCCTTTCCAAATGTGTCTCTGTCCTGTATAGCGTTTCTCTGTATTCCTATTTCCTTGAGGTCTCTTTCCACTTCTTTAAACCATCCAGTTGTTGTCTAGATCCCATTTAAATATGTGAATATTCTTTTAGTCAGCCTACTGTCATCCATTCTGTTGAGATGTCTGTAATATTTCACCCTTTTTTCCTAACTGTGGGTGTAAACATCTCCGTTAGTCTATACAGCCTTTTATTGGACCTCAGTCTCCATGTTCCATCGTTTGACTTTATGGGTCCAAAGATTTTCCTTAGGATTCTTCTTTCCCTCGTTTCTATCTCCAGCATTTCTCCTCCAGTACTGAGAGTTAGACGTTCAGAGGCATAAAGCCCTTCAGGTTTGATTACAACATTGTAATGTATTTTTGCTCTCTGGGAAATGTTATGTTAGTTATAGATGTTCTGTGTGATCCCATAAGCTCTCTCTAGTTTCTTAACTCTTTCCTTGTTGGCAACTTTATCCAATCCATTCGGCTGTATCCATTCTCCCAGGTACTTTTATTTGTCAGCTCTTTTGGTGTTTCTGTATTTAGATTTTATATCCTTCTGGTGTTTATTTTCCATTTACTCTGTCTTATCATAAGAGATCTGTAATCTGGCTTTTATTGTTGTTTCATGGAGCTTTTCAGTCATTTTCCAAGCATCTTCTACAGACTATCAAAACATCTCAATGTTTTTTTATGTTTATTTAAAAAAACTTTAAATATTTACCTTTTTACTGCTTCTTTTACATCGATTTTAAGAGTACTTTCACAGTGCACACCGCTTTTTCAGATAATAACATATAGTTTCCAGAAAATGTTTTCTGTGAAGATTGCATCTTTGTTTGTCAAAGGTTTGAATCAAACTCTAAGAGTTGCAACTCTTTTTTTATATAAACATAAAAAAACATTATATTAATGGATTCTGCTGCTATGATGCGAATTAATAACTTAAGTAATTTATGATGAACTTGCCCTGTTTGTTGTTGAAAAGAAGGTAGACCTACTCTTGGTGAGATTTAGCATGATACCTACAGAGGGTAACATTATATGCTTTGCTATTGTGTATTTTTTTTTTCAACTTTTATGTAATCACCAAAGTGAAATCCATAACATATCAATGAAAACTGACGATTTAATTATCCCCATTCTGGAAAACACCTTCAGCCGGTAGCGTAACTATAAGAAGATGGGCAAGTGCCTTGCTAAATGTCACCAGCTGTATGACCCTGATGAGTCCGCCTATAATTTTTTTTCATATACAACTCTTTTTGAATATTAATGCTAATGTTGTATTGGGTTTTTTTTGTTAAACATTATATTTATTTACAATCAGTTATGTAAGTAACTATTAGTAAATTATTATGAAATAAATATCAAAAGAGAGGAGGCCACCCACATATGATCCTTCTCAAACAATTCTAACATTGAAGTTTTGATAACATTATAAACATTGCGAAATTCATAAAAGTATATTCACTGAATTAACTTGAAAACAAGTTTTCAACAACTTGTAAACTGAACAAATTTATAACATTAAAAGTTATGAAATAAAATTTAAACAAAAATAGATAGGTTGAATCTTGTATACACATATAATAAAAATATACACCTCTTCTTCTTCATCTTCTTACTGTCAAGGATTGTGCATAAGCCTGTTCCGAACTCACTAACAATCCTGTACTTCTACACCAGTGTTTCCCAACCGGTGGTCCGCGGACCAAAGGTGGTCCATGAGAGTCTGGTGACTACTTATAAAAAAGTAATATTTTCCCGTGATTAAATCAAAGTTACGATTTTCATTGAACAAGATTGAAAAATTACATTCAAGATTCAGATTAAGTAAAGGTAGAAAAGTAAAGGTTGTGGTGTAAAAAAGCCCTGGGCTTCCCCAAGATTTGGCAAGTAGCTTTGCGGTATCTTATGATTTTTTTCAACCACTTATTTGTGTGAGCAGGGGTTCTGTAGTTTATTATTAATTAAAAACAAACAACGAAATCGGCTAAGTGTAAGCAGTGATTTGAGAGTAGCTCTTAGCAAGAGGCTAAAACCTAGAATTCCTCAGCAAGTGAGAAAGATTCGTGCACAAAAGTCGCATTGAAATTTTCATTTCATTTTTAATTCATTTTTTAATTTTCATTGTTATTTTCGACTAAGTAAATTCTGTATTCCTTATTTTATTAAAAGACAATTTACAATTAAAATATTTTTATATTTGTGATGTACAATGTACCCTACTTTCTGAATATAACAATTATATGTTTGTAATAATAGTTTACCAACTCGTTGGTAAACGCTCGGTGGGATGCAGATGAGTATCCTGGTTAAGAAACCTGAGAGAAGCGTTTAACTGCTCGTCGCATGACCTGTTCAGAGCAGCAGTGGACAAGGTGCGACTGACCATGATGATAGCCAACCTTCGTAATGGAGAAGGCACCTGAAGAAGAATAATAGTTTCTTAATTAATAATAATAGTTTGTTTCTGAAAATTTGTTTTATTTAATCACCGTTTAATTTGGTTACAACTGATAAGATATATGCAATAATGTAATGGGGTGGTCCGTGGTAGTTCACTTTCAGGCTGAGTGGTCCGCAGACCATTGCAGGTTGGGAACCACTGTTCTACACAAACATGAGATATTCAACCCGTACATCTCGACTACTGCCATCTTCATCGAGGTATTATAAGTCTTAAAGCTTGAAATTTATTATAATGTACACAGAATAAAAATTATTTACAAATCTAAAACATGAATTTTTTTGAGGCATTGGTTGTCTGACTATTATCTTCTTCTTTAAGTGCCGTGTCCTTCTAGAACATTGGCGATCAGTCGCATGACCTTCACTCTGTCCACAGCCAACCGAAATAGTGTCGTGGTGCTCACCCCGTACCACTGGCGAAGGTCCTAAGCCAGGAAATTCTCCTACGTCCGGGGCCGCCCGTCCCCTCTATCTTCCCCTGGATGATCACATGCAGCATTCCATGGAATGCTGCATGTGACTATTACCCAGGAGGTTTATTGCGTAACTGTTTTTGTGACAATATATATTAAAAGGTGAAAAATTAAAATGTTTGATAGACAAATTCCACTCCTGTACAAAATTTGTATAAAACCTGTGGTATAAAGCTGAATAATGTGATACTGCTTTAATGAGCAGGCCAACAAAAATCTTATTAAAAACTAAATGAAATTTAACAAATACTTTCAACTCCTGATATCATTTTTATTTTTATTCACATTCTCCATGAGCTTTTGATGATTTAACTTCTAGGATAGTTATTTTTTTCTCCTGGCCAACTCCAAAATTGACTCCCTATAGTTTGTTCCTCTGCCCATAACGGACAGGTGGAGTGTCAAATTATTTACACTCACTCTGTTCGTTGCAGGGCTAAAATAAATAGTTCAGTTTCTTATCACATGGTCAGCCAATTAAATGACTGAATTTAAGAACAGAAGAGGTAGAGGTGCAAAAGACACTAATCAGAGTTATCTCCTCTGAAAGTAATGAATTTCATTATACAGCCAGACCCTGTGGTGAATGAAGTGAAGGTGCCGTTTGCAGAGTGGAAAATATGTGCTTTTCAGAGGGCCCGGCATGCTGTTAAGCGTACTTTTCCACTCAGTGAGGAAGGCATTGGTAAACCACTTCACTCCTCGTTTTACTTAGTAAAACCTCTTCAGGTTCAAACCAGCCTTTTGGCTGATAACCTAAACAACAACAACAGTTTGTTCCTAAGGTGCCTACGAAAGTCTCAGGTCTAATCTGTCTTTGATAAAAAGATTAAGGTATCCTGTACATACAAAACATATAGCACTGAGCCAATTCTAGGTAATCTAAGAATTAAAAGTTTCATTTGAGAATTCATTCATTCATTTGCTGTTAACAACAGTATCTAACCTATTTTAGACAAATAAACAGGTGAATATTACATTCTATTGTCAATAGTAGCCTATAGTGAAGTAAACATATAAATAACAATTTTAGTGTAAAACCTGTCAAAAACTATTGTAAGTATGGTACCAATATTAATTGAAGTAAAATTTATAATTGTTAAATACTCAATGATTAATTTATTTATAACACATTGTTTTAACAAATAAATTAGCTACATAATTTAATTTATAAAAACAACTGACTTAACTAAAAATTTATGATTACTACAAGCCTACCATAAATCACTTATAAGAAATTTCAGTGAGGAACATTGTAATTCAAAGGAGTATAAATACCAGTCAAAATTTTGTTTGTTACTGAGTTCATTTACAGTACAAAACAAGCCAACATGAAATTCTACTTGAGTCTTGTCGTCGCATTAGCACTTGTTGTAAGTAGTCAAAGTATTGTTTTTAGTGTTTTTTTTTTGTCTTTCAGCATTAGAGATTTTTTTTGGAAAATACAGACTTATGTTCTGTACACAAACAGTGACCTAATATGCAATTGTTTTTTCTTTTGCATATTTAGGGAAACTTTGCCCAAAACAAGCAGGTGGAGTGTTAAATTATTTATACTTAATATGCTACAAAAATTTCCAGGGCTACAAAAAATAATTCTGTTTTTTATCATATGGTCAGCCAATTGACCAATTTAACTTATGAAAAATTTACTAATTTTTTTTTTATTTTTTAACTTATTGAACATTTCTTATAACTGAAGCATTTAAGAACAAAAGATGTAGAGGTGTAAAGATACTAGTCACGGTTGTCTCCTCTGAGAGTAATGAATTTCATTATACAGCCAGACCCTGTAGTGAATGACATGAAGTTGTCTTTTGCAGGTAGAAAGTAGGTGCTTTTAAGAGGGCCTGGCATGCTGATAAGCATACCTTTCAACTCAATAAGGAAGACAATCGAAACCACCTCACTCCTCGTTTTACTTAGCAAAGCCCCTAGAGGTTTAAACCAGCCTTTCAGCTGATGACCTAAACAACATAGGGAAACTGTTTAGTGAGATATTAATGAAATCTACAATTAGCAACATTTAGCAATACATATTCCCATAGAGTGGTTTAGAAGAGATAGGAAATATAAAAGTAGGCAACAAAAACTTACAGGAAGCTGGGGAATTCTGCTATTTAGGGAGTAAAATAACAAAGGATGGTAGAAGCACAAGTGATATCAAAAGTAGAATTGCTTGAGCTAGAAAAGCCTTTGAAATAAAAAAACAGCTTACTGACTACAAACATTGATTAACAAATTAGAAAAAATTTCTTAAAACATTATGTTTGGAGTGTAGCATTATATGGGAGTGAAATGTGGGTGATAGGGGCTGTAGAAAAGAAGAGGATAGAAGCTTTTAAAATGTGAAGTTATAGGAAAATGTTAAAGATTAGGTGGGTGGACAAAATAAGTAATTTAGAGGTTCTTAGGCGAGTGGATGAAAAAAGAAGTATATGGAAGCATCTTACCAGAAGAAAGGATAGGCTAGTAGGGCATATCTTAAGACATCCAGGTATTTGGCTATCAATAATGGAGGGTAATATTGAGGGAGTAAATTGAAGGGGGTGGCAAAGATTAGAATATGTAAAACAAATTACAAAAGATGTAGGTTGTTACAGGTATGTAGATATGAAACGACTTGCGCAAGAGAGAACAGCTTGGAGAACCGCATAAAACCAGTCGAGAGACTGATGACAAACAAAAATTCCCATCAGCTATATTAGAAGAAACTTTCTTTTGATTTAAAATATTTATATAAAAATCAGGTTTTATATACTATACATCAGATATTTGATAATGAAATAAGTGTACATGCAGAATGTGTGATCTCATTATCCAATTTAACTGTTACAGTACAACCTCAAAAATTTGACAATCCAGGTAACTGGACAACTACTGTAACAACAGTATGTACAAATAAAACTGTCATTGGAGATGACTAGCAGTAAAGTTCGATCAATGATCTAACTGTGAAGTTTGTAATTAGAACCAACTAACTTCATAGAAATTTAAATCCCAATTATTATTGGACATGGGAGTGCATGTTTTCAAACTCCAGTTCTGCGCTAAAACTCCCAGTGATCGAACTTGTTATTGTGTCACAATCATAATAACACGTTGGCTTTATTGAACAAATACAGTAGTTTTACCTAAACAAAAGGTAACTTAAAATATAAGATATAAACTTGAAAACTAAAACAAAACCATAAAGGTTTATCATGCAAGCAATAGCACCATGGTCGTCTGACCATCAGGGATGTATTTATTTGGTAATCATATTAGTTGCTATTAATCATTTATAATTACTCTAGTTAAATAAACAAAAAATTAAAATAAACAAACAAAGAATAGTTCTGTTTCTTATCAAATTGTCAGCCAATTATACGACTGAAGCATTTAAGAACAGAAGAGGTTAAGGTGTAAAAGACACTAGTCAGAGTTATCTCTTCTGAGAGTAATGAATTTTATTTTAAGCCAGTCCCTGTGGTAAATGAAGTGAAGGTGTCATTTGCAGGGTGGAAATTAGATGCTTTTCAGAGGGCCTGGCTTGCTAATAAGCATACTTTTTCACTCAGTGAAAAAGGCAATTTGCAAACCACCACACTCCTCATTTTACTTAGTAAATCCTCTAGACTATACGTTCAAACCAGCCTTTCGGCTGATGATTTAATCAACAATTATTCTAGTACTGGTAGACATTATAGAAAAATAAATCACTGGTTTCAGGCTCAAAGTTTTGGAAGCATTGGGCATCACTTTCAATCAGGTTCTTCATTCTCAAGTGATTCTTCAGATGTTTCTCATGGTGGACCATTACATGGACATGGACGACCTCTTACTGTAGTTAACGGAGTACCATTTTCGGGAAATGCATATCCAAGAGTTTCTCAAAGTCCACCTGGTTTTTCAGGTGTTCCTAATGGATATCAAGGAGGAGCTTTTCGAAATGTTCCTGCTATTCCCCAAAATGCTTATGGTGTTAATCCTTATCCACAATTCCACCCTTAAAACCAATATCTATAATGAAAAGTTTTATAAAAACTGACTAATAAAAATATTTGTTAATCATAACTACACAATCTATTAACGATTACAATATTATTGATAAGTGAAATAAATAAAAAATAAAAAGTGCTTATAACTTTTACTGTCTAAAAATTTATTTCACAACTACTTCTAAATATCGGTATCTCTATCAGGTAATAATACTTGGCTTATTACTATTTGAAAAAAATACTAACAAATTATTGAGTGATCTGTTAAGAAGTTGTTATTCCTGAATTTAATATATATCCTGATTTTAATATATACCCTTGCACTTAAGAAGTTGGTCAGCAATCGATTGAGAACATCCATGCACTACTTGCCCTAATTTAATTTAGTATACTTATTTACTAATCTAATTTACTAATCTTTTGAGTGTATTATAATACACTTGTATAAAATCATTTTTTGGAATTGTAATTCACATTCCATATAGAAAAACATTTAAAAATACATTTTCAAAATCTACTTATCAGTATATACAATGTAAAATTAGTTTGTTTATTTGGACAATAGAGGTTGTTTTTATGAAGTCTATTACAAAAATCTGGTGTGAAACACTCACACGACTTTCTCTTGCCAATGCAAATAATGACCAATATAACCTTATATTACTAACAAAACATTAGAAATAAACAAAAACAACTAACCTCAAAAAACATAACCTAATTTTTATCATGAGTGAAAGACGCCAAATGAAAAATCGACCTTAGTTTGGCTTAATAACTCGGAAAATCACTCTTTGAAGCTAAAGTCGGTTCTGTCGAAAAAATGTTTGAAATAAAAGTTGTAGGTTTTTAAATTGTCTACAACTTTTATTATATACATTTTTGTGCTAAAATGCATATAAGGCCACAATCTTAAAAAATAAAACATTTTTTTATGAGAGCACAGCCTCCCCAAGAATTTCAGCAGACATGTCGCCTACCCTATCTTATAGAGCATAAAAAATGTAGTAAATGAGGCGATTTTTTAAAAAATCATAGCAGCAGTTTTTTGAGAAAATTGCGAAAAAGTGAAAAATTACACGAATAAACTACTACTTCCGATTGATCGATTTTGATGAAAATGTTTATGTCGGGTCCTCTAGTGGTACCTAACTTAAGTTTCAAGTTTCAATTTCGTACGACATTCCGTTCTTAAGATATTTTTTTCACACACACCAATCGCTAAAAACATGTTCGTTGGGTCCAGGGGGTCTGAAAACGTGTAATCTGGTAAAAACTCAACAAGAAAATTTTGAAAAATTAACATGAATACAATACTTTCCTTCTTTCATTCATATAGGCAAGAGAAAGTAAAAATGAATGCTCAGGGACATGATTTTGAGTAAGTTTAACTAGTCATAATTCTTTTAGTGTATCAATATGACTTGGCGTAAAACATTGTGCTTTAAAAATATATTTCAGGGAGAATTTTTTCCTTCTACCCAAACTAACTGTAAATATTATCTTTCATATAGTACTGGTATTGGCTCAAACTACAGAAGCCTTTGAAATAAATAAAAGCTTACTGACTACAAATATTGACTTACAGATTAGGAAAAATTTGTTAAAACACTATGTTCAGAGTGTAGCATTAAACGAGAGTGAAATGTGATAGGGGCTGTAGAAAGGAAGATGATAGAAGCTTTTGAAATGTAGTGTTGTAAGAAAATGTTAAAGATTAGGTAGGTGGACAAAATAAGTAATTCAGAGGTTCTTGGACAAGTGGATGAAAAATGAAGTATATGGAAACATCTTACCAGAAGAAGAGATAGACTAGTGGGGCATATCTTAAGACATCCAAGTATTGGTCTATGGAGAGAAATATTGAAGGAGTGAATTGTAGGGGGGAGGCAAAGATTAGAATAACACAAGAATAGCACAAGATAGGACAGCTTGGAGACCTGCATCAAACCAGTCGAGAGACTGATGACAAAAACTAGTATTATAAAGTTTGATTAAATATAATGGTAATAAAAATTAATTTTGTTAATAACTAACAAAAACTAATCATTAGTCCATTTTCTTTACAAAGGAATTACAATAAGAACATTTAATAATATTAAGGAGTTAAGCAATTGGTTCAGTAAAGCATAATAAAATTTAAAAAATGCAATGGTCAAATTGAACTCAACTGTAGATATTATTTTTTTGCTAACGCATAGTTTGTCTGGTTCTAGTATCTAGAATAGTTAAATCTAGTTATATCTAGAATAGACATTCAACAGATTACAGAGAGTCATTCAACTCCATAAATTTTGAAAAAAGCCAAAGCTGACCAGGAATTTTATCTGGGATCCTGGCATAGATACCAGCTGCACTGAATTTTTTATATTTTTCATTTTCATCTACCACCCTTTGCATTGTCTAGATTAGCAGTATTTTTTTTTTTTAATTCCAATATGTGTACGTTGCAATCTGTTCAATTCAGAATAATAAGCAACCCCATGACCCAATGAGATAAGGATGATATGTATGATGTGTAAATAAGGTGTAGTCTTGTACAGACTCAGGGTGACCATTCCATTAGCAGTAATTGTAAAACAAAAAACAAAAAGTTCTTAAGGTGTGTCAAGCTGGAACATAGACTTAAATTTGAATACAAGGGTGATGGCTTTTCCCATTAAAATACAAGTAACAAATAATGAAACCATAAAACAACCCCCAAACAGTATAGAAATTCAAGATAATTTTGAAATCAAAAGCACCAACTTTACCTGGTTTTTACTGCAACACAGAATAACACAACTTAGGGGTGTATTATTAACATAACAACAGAGTAGCATACTAACGACAAATGAGGATAAGCAAGAACAGCCAATATACAAACTATATCCCTTTATATAGAACAAGTGCATAACTATCATCCCAAGAAAATGATACACAACTCCACAGAATGAAGCGTTATGACCTATGATACAAAAGTTTGGTTCGTAAACAACAAGAACAGAAATAAAATTATTGCAACAGAAATGGAGTTCTAGCAAGGGCACTGTTGGTTACCCACATTAAATAAGGTATGGTAACTTACCAGTTCTCAGGATACAATAGTAGACAGAATAGGGAAAAAGAGTTGGTGTGGTATGGGCAAAGAATGTCAGTGGTCTCAAAGAGAGCACCATTATCATCCCAAAAAAAATAAAGGAGAAGAGGTCACCCTCAGAAGACATGAATACAGAGAATCGAAGATGGTATGGTAGCGAGGAGTCTCAGGGAGGGTGACTGGATGAGAAAACGATAAACTGTAGGATGTGGGGCGCAAGGAAATCTGTTGAATCCCAACAAAACAGTAAGCAGGTAAGTAATAGAAGGTACCTATGAAATTACGAAGTTAAGGGATTCAATTGCAAGAAAATGGACAAGTCAGAAGGGTGAAGGCCAGATGGATAAATAAGTTAACGAAATGGAGCCCATGGAGAAGAAGGAGGAAACATCTGATATGAACCACTATATAACCTATGTTTAATCATCAGTAACAATGTAAAATGAAAAACATAACTTAATTTTAATCATGAGTGAATGACGCTAAATGAAAATCAACCTCTGTTTGACTTAAAAATATGGAAAATCACTAATAGGCGCTAAACTAGGCTCAGTAGAGAAAAATGGTTTAATAAAAGAGTTGTAGTATTTTCAATTTGCTATAACTATGCCGCTAAACTAAGCATACCTAGTATAAAAAAAGTTTGAATTGAAGTTGTAGGTTTTTAAAAGATCTATAACTTTTATTAACCAGATTCTCCATTCCTCTACTCTCCCAATTCTCATCATGCAAGACTTTCTCCCACCAAGCCTCATCCACCTCATCAACCCCCCCCCATGATCTTTGTGGCTCATTTTTACTTTCTCTTACCCTATATGAATATAGGGAAGAAAAGAAATTGTTTTCATGTCAATTTTTCAAAATGAGTTTTCACCAGATATACACGTTTTCAGACCCCTTGACACAAAAAAAATGTTTTTAGCAATTGGTCTGTGAATGTGCATGTGTGTGAACAAAATATCTCAAGAACAGAACATTGTACAAAATTGAAACTTAAAACTTAAGTTAGGTACCGCTACATGATATGAAAATTTTCATCAAAGTCGGTCAACCGGAAGTAGTAGTTTATTTGTGTTATTTTTCACTTTTTTGCGATTTTCTCAAAAACAGCTCCTATGATTTTTTTAAAAAATCACCTCATTTGCTATAATTTGTATGCTCTACAAGATGTGATAAGAGTCATGTCTGCTGAAATTCTTGGGGACCTGTGCTCTTGTAGAAAAAAATTGTCTTAAGATGACGGTCTTTATGTGCATTTTTGGGCAAAAGTGTATTGAGGGAAGCCAGACAGCAGTAACTCATAGCAGTAACTCTAGTAAAATGTACAGATAAAACCTTTTGGCTGGTGGTGGTCCAAAATAGAGTAAAAGGCCTACAAGATTATTTTCTGGAAATAAACAAAATATTCAATATGTAACAACCATTTAAAAACCATTAGGTCACCTCCGTGCCCCAGTGGTTAGCGTCCTGCGCTCCAAAGCAGAGGTCCCGGGTTTGATTCCTGGCCAAGATCTGAAAGCTATTACAAGTTTAAACCCACCATTCCTCCCCCCCAATACAGTCACTAATAACCAAGATGTTAATGCGACTTAAAATAAAATAAAAATCATTATTTTGTTTAGAGATAAAACCTTTTATGAGATCTTACATAAATTTAAAGAATATTACATAGATTTATTCTTAAAAAACAGGTCTCATTAAAAAATAAAATACCTACCTATATGAATAGAACATCTGTTTGAACAGATATTGTACAAAATCCATACATTAAAGCAAAAAAGTGAATTATAATACATTATATATTCAGTTTTTCAGTGTAGATATCCATTGTAACCATACTTAATAAAAGGAATTGCCTACTGTGAACAACTTCTAGATTATTTTCTGGCCTTGATAAATTAATATGAACATATTTATGTTACTTACAATTATATGTAGCAGCATTATTCTACAGGTAAGTTAAGCATTTCTTTTATTATGATTTAAAAAATACAAATCTAAATAATATGTAAGAAATGAATTATCGTCATAAAAAGGTTGATTAGATTTGCTCTGAGAGAGTATTAAAGTAAATTTAAGTTTAACATAAGTTAAAACCAAAAAAACTCAAATTTATGAAAATGTCTACATAAATAATTTATGTGTATGAAAAGAATGTAGGTAATGAAAATGCAAAAAATTGTATTAAATTTAAGTAAATTTTTATGACATAAGTATTTACCTATTATATGTTATTTCAATGACATTTACTCAAAACATTTAAAGTGCCACAACATTATCTTTTCTTTAAATAATTATTCAACATTGATTATGTTAAATATGTCAGCACACGACTACAAAGATATTAACTATTTAAATGTTACATAGTACTATTTTGCAGTGGATTGCTAGATCAGATATATTTTTTCAGATATTTTTGTAATAACCCGTAAGTATCGTAGTGCTGTACTAACGTTAAAATCTATATGCTTATCAGTTCCTGAAATTTAAAAAATAGCACATAGCCAGTAAACTAATTGTTTCCGGACATTGTGACAGTTAAAGTTTTATCTTTCTTTTGATGGGACCAATCAGGAGCAAACTTGGGAGTTGAGCCGGCTTGATGAGTTCAGCAAACAGGTAGCCCAAAAATACCCCCTTCATATTTTAACCCATCTTTTTTTACACATTATGAGAATAATGATCATTGTGGAATATTAAAAAAATTATTATTTTTTTTTATTTTTGCTATCCTGGCAAAAAATTCAATGTTAAGGAACCCTCTACTCTGTGACTAATCATCTGAATTCTTGAAACTACATGTGTAGTGTCAGTAATAAATTATTATAGGTAACTTAAATGTTAATTTTTTAATGAGAATGTTTATTTTAAAGAAACAAAGGTGTGTTAAAATGGTTTCTCAAAATTACAGAATTAAATTATAAAAGAGACTATGTATCCAGCACTATTTAAAAATCACTGAATAAGTGTAGAGTATTTCTTCAGAAGTGCACATACACAGAGCAATACTGAAAAGTATTGTTACCTTATAAATTCTGGATAACTTTAATATTAGAATATTTTTTTGAGATCTATGGATAGAATTCACTTTCTGCAGTATATTTTATTCCTAATTTCTGGATACACTTTGAATTATTATGTGTGATAAAAACCTGTCACTCTGGGAATAAAATGAGTTTCAAAACAATACAGAACAATGTAATTAAGCATTACAGTTTACCTCTAAAAGACTTTAAAATTTTTGTAGTTAACTGAAAGAATTATTGAATTTAAATTTTAAAAAAATACTTTTATAACAGTATTTCACTGACCTGTATTCCTTGTATTGCTGCTTTAATTATATTTTTACTTATTCATTCACTTTCTTACACAGGTATGTTTTGGTGAATCCATCTTTATCAAAGTATACAAAACGTAAAAAATTGAAACTAATTATTCATTAAAAATCTTTGTAGAAGATGTTATAAATTCAGCCACTTATTTAAAATATGTACATTTAAAATAATGTTATAAAATGGTAATTATAACTTTATAATAACTAAGGCTAACCCATTAAGCAAAGAATTTTAATATTTTCATGTTGGCAAAAAAGTATAAAATATGCACCCAAACATTTTAACACAAGGTATGGTAAATCCAAGAGAGCTAATAGCTTCAAGTACCTTGGAGATGTAATACGGCCCAATGGTATAGATAAAGAAGCCAATAAAATTAGTCAAAAAGCTTTTAAAAGTGTTTTGGATGACCAAGAACTTGTAGAACAAGAAACAGATCAAGGATGGGGAAAGTGAGAGACTACACAACAGTGGTTAGACCCCAGTTACTGTTTGCAGTTGAAAGCGTCACTATATACCAAGGATAAATAGGTAAATTAGAAAATATTGAGAGGAAGATTCTCTCAAGAAAAACAGAGGGAGGATGGAAACTTAGAAAAATTGTACCATCAGGTAGACAGACAATCAGAAGTACTTCCATTCAAGGGACACATCATAAAAATGACAATGAATAGACTGACCAGGAAAATTTTTGATTTTTGCAAACAGTAAAACAACAATTACTAAATAGTTCAAAACAAGACCTGGATGAAACAAAAATAGAAACTCCTGAATTCATGGATAGAAGTACATTGCGACATTAAGTAAAGAAACTTGAAGGGTTCTAGAGAAAAAAACATAGGTGGAACGACCCAGGAGAGGCAAGAAGAGCACTCATACAAAATTTAGGAGTATTGGGAAATTTAAAAAAAATAAATCGCAATGGTAAAACTATTTATCGTGGTCCTAAGAAGACTAGTGTTGAAAAATAAAAAATATTATAAGTTTTGTTTTGTATGCTCTGGTGATGGTGGATCCATCAAAAACTGTAAGTGTAAGAAAATTGATGAATAAATGAAAAGAAAATTAAAGCAACAATAAAACAATTACAGGTCAGTAAAACACTAATAGTACTTTTCATTCAGATTAAGTACAAGTTCCATAATGCTTTTTTAACAATTTATTCATGAGACAGACCAACAGAACAATAAGTAAAAGATAAGTTAGCCTAAAAGGGTTCTTTGGTATATTAAATTCATTAAAATATGTTCTTTTTCCAATTCAATATGTATGTCTGGAATAGAGATCACGTTTAATTTTTATTTTTATTTCCAGAGTGGATGTGCCGAACTTGCATTAATACCTAATGAAAAACCAAACATCAATAATAATGAAAATACAATACAGAAATTTATTGCTAAAACTTATTCAAAAAATAGAGAAGAGCTCACCTCTAAAGAAGAGTTCGCTCCGTTATTTAATAATAATGAAGTGAAACTAAAAGAAGCTAGAAGTAACACTGAAATAAATAAAAACTTGGCTGAAAATAAAGATTTAAGATCAACAGCAATAAATTCAAACAGATTAAATAAATTACTCCCAGAAATTGAAAGTATTGAAGACAATGTAGGAAAACCAGTTGCTAATTATAATAAAAGATTCATGATTTCTTCCTTAGATGGTGGAGAACCAGGTAAATTTCTAAAAGAGTTTCCACAAGTTAAATATAATTTACAAATTGGTTCACAAATACCATTTGGTTCGAATTCTATTTTGAATAAAAATTTTAACTTTCCAAAAAGTGGAGGGATAAAAGATTTACCATTATCAACTTTGCAGATTGGTTCACCAAAGAGTGTAGCAAACAAAATTAAAACAATTAAAAATCCACTTGATTATGAAAAAGTTGCAACAAATTTTAAGAAAGAAAGAAATGATATTATTGACAAAATTCAAAATATTGAAGTAAACAATATTAAAGAAAAAATACCAACTCTAAAGAATATATTAAAAGTCGATAAAACCCTTAGTTCTGAAAATAACGAAATTAAAATGAAAGACTCGATTTCAAAAAACTACAAAGCAATCATATCAAAGAAGAATGAACTACCTTTCACTGATAAAATTAAAAATGTTGACACTAAAAATATTTTAAAAGGTCTAGAAACTGATAAAGTAATATCAAAAGTAAGTAACCAGTTATCAAATGATGTAATAAATAAGAAAATAATTGACAAAGGTCTTAAGAAAATCGATATTAATAAAAAAATAACAAAATTAGAGAACGTGATAAATACTGATTTGAATGTTAAAGAAAATATAGCCAGTGTAAAGGATAATTTAAAAGATATTTTTACTGATAATTCAGGTATTAAAATTGTTAAACCAGAATCATTAAACAGCGCCTCCTTTAAGTTAACGAATAATAACTTATCTCCACAAATACCTATATATGATAAATTTGGCATAAAACTATCAATCAAAGACAAAACAAATAAAATTTCAACACTTGATAAAATCAATGATGTTGGTACAGGAATTATAAATAAAACACCTTCACTCGATATTGATGACTTAAAAGTAAAAAAGGTTTTTGACAAAAATATTGTAAAATCTAATCTAAAGAGTACAAAATTTACAAACAATTACAAACTGGATAAAGCAATAAAATTTAATTTACCAACAGTGGGAACTAATGATATTGATAAAAATATTTACAGAAAGATATTAAATTTCAGAAGAAAAACCCGCAAGGGGTTTAAATCATTTCTTGATACAGGAAATAAACCAGAAATAAAACTCAATTTAAACAAACAAAATAGTAAATTGATATCAGATTTATCAACAAAAGGAAAAACAAATATTTCTATTAAGAAGAATAAATTTAAAAAGATACGAATTTTTAGAAAAAAAATTTATAAACCTACAATCTACAAGAACATTAATAAAGATTCCATAAAAAGTAAAATCTATGGAATCAACAGCAATTTGCGTTATAGGTTTAGCAATAATCCATTATCTAACTCAAAGGTATCTGAAAAAGTTAAGCAATTCAAGTATAACTTGAAGAAGAAAACAGATCAGTCATTGAAAAAAATCAAAATATCAAAAGAAAAATACAAAATTAAAAAATTACTACAAAAAGTGCGAATAAAGAAACCTGATTACAAGATACTAACCAAATTTCAAGAAATAAAAAATGGAAAATATGATTTTTCCAAACAAAGATTCTTGAAATTATATAAAGAGAAAAAAGAGAAATTACAAGACTACAAAGACTTCTTTCAAACAAAATATCAACTCCCTGAAATAAAATTGTCAAAATACAAGCCCTCCATTAATGATAAAGGTATAATAAACAAAATAAAGAAAAAGGGGAAAAATATAAAGGAAAGTTTATCAAAACCAAAAATAAAAGTGGTAGTTACATAAATTCCTAGAAGTATTGACAGTTATATTGACAAAATTAAAACTCTAATTCTCAATTATCTGGAATACCTAAATTTTCTTATAGAAACAATATTTAGTATAAAGTTTAATAAAACCGTTAAATGAATATGCTGTGTTTACTGCATTATTATAATATTAAAAAATTTAGTGAAAGTTATGAACATATAACTTTTATAATTTCTTTACAAAATAAACTTAGATTTTTAAGATAATAATTTGATATAAAATTAACCTGTACTATAATAAAAAAAAAAATACAGTTCAACCACTTCTGCATTTTTTATGATCTTGAGCTCTGTATCCCAAAACATAAAATTCTGGATGACATTTAGCAATAAAAAATTCACGTGATAATTAATTTAGGGAAATTATTAACAAGAAAAGAAACACTGAATAAAGAAAGCCAAAGAATTTACTTATACTTGGGCATAATCGTCTCTAAGAAGGAACGAACACTGAGGAAATGCAAAATAGATTGGGTCAAACTAAAGCATGCATTAGATAACTGAATGGAGTATTCTGGTATACACAAATTACAAAAGCTTATGCATAGGTAATGATGTGAGGTAATGTTGTTTTAGTTATCAGCTGAAAGGCCAATTTGCACCTCTAGAGGCTGTACTAAGTAAAATGAGGAGTGAGATGGTTTACCATGCCTTTCTCAATGAGTATAAATGAAGCCTATACTTATCAGCACGCCAGACACTCTGAAAAGCATCTACTTTCCATCCTGCAAATTATACCTTCACTTCATTCACCATAGGGTCTGGCTGTGTAATGAAACTCATTACTCTCAGAGGAGATAACTCTGACTACAACCTACATCGCACAATAATGAGCTTCAAGGTCACTCATTATTAATAGCTTCTTTTCCGCCCTTGTCAATTAGATTGTTATCTACCAGTGTATTCAAATATTACGCCTTGTCATACAACGGATGAGGGAATACTGAGCATCTGTGCAGTGTGCAGGGGTGAAGTTTGTGATTTGGCAATACTGCAGCTGGCTGCAGTGACCTTAAAGCTTATCTTCTTGTGACACAGATTATAGTGTATTTTACACCTCTACCTCTTCGGTTCTGAAATTCATCAGACGTATAATTGGCTGACCATGTGATTAGAAACAGAAGCCAATTGTGCTGGCTTGTATATACCAACAGGCTGGTCAAAAAAATAAAAAGTAATAGTAAGTAACAAAACAGTTAAGGGCATTGTGTATGAAAAATAACGAAAAAATCAATTTTTAGGTATCATAACTAACAGACAGTCATACAATGTAAAATTTCTTCTTTCAAATAGTGGTAATATTGTGAAAATCTGACAATCTTAAGTACAAATATTAATTTTTACCTGAGGAGTAACCTGCTCCTTAAATTTACCTTTAAAGTGAACATTTTTCTTGCATACTTCAGTAGCAATTTTAATAAGTATTTTTTACTCTCTCTGGAATATTTTTTTATTGTTCTGTTAGGCATTGGTCAACATGATTCCATGCTTTGTAATAAAAAATTAAATAATTTATTGATATTTTATTATTTGTTGTTTTTCCAACAAAGTTTCTGATCTTTTTTCCAGTGTAACTTTATCACTTGATTTCCTACCCCTCTCATGCCTATCATGTCATTTACATTATCATAATCATCACATTTGATTGTTGTAAAATTTTACAGTTGCAAATAAAAAATTAAAGAGAAAAAAGCAAAAAAGAATTTTCAGAACATGATCCATGATTATAGTCAACTTTAAACTTACAATTTTTTTTAATATGTTGAATAGGGGTGAATACAATCAAATTTAATGTTCCCAGCTAAGCAGTCAGGGTTTACTTTAAAAATTCTTTAAAACTTACTAAGAAAAAATCTAAAAAGGGTATGTTAATAGATAAAAAAATGTGAAGTTTTGATTTAAAAAATGTTAATGAGGTTGCCTCAAATTTTTTTAGAAATATGTGTATGTAAATTATCACATAGGTTGCACCAGTTTCCTTGAATAAATCAACAAGAATTTAAAATTTTTAATTGAACAGAAATGAGATACTCTTACGTGGAATACGTATGAAACATTGAAGGCGTTATACTCATAAACTCACGAAATGAAATCTTATAAACTTGACTTCATACGAACTGAGAAGGAGTTTACAGAAATTAAATGGTAATCATTAACAACACTTTGTTCAATGAATTAAGTGCATTCATTAGCAACTAAAACTTGTATATATTCAAGATAATTATTACTACTTGCAACTTACTTTTGTATTGTAGTTGACTTTATTTACATCAATTTTCTCAGAATTAAATTTTCTACAAGTTTTATTTAAAACCATTATGTGTTTATTTTGCCCATAACAGGCAAATAAAGTGTTACTTATTTGCGCTAGACCTGTTAGTTCTGAGGCTACAAAAGATAGTTCTGTTCTTATCACATGTCAGTCAATTATATGACTGAAGCATTTAAGAACAGAAGAGGTAGAGGTGTAAAAGACACTAGTCACAGTTATCTCCTCTGAAAGTAATGAATTCCATCATTACAGCTGGACCCTATGGTGAATGAAGTGAAGGTGTAATTTGCTGGGTGGAAAGTATATGGTTTTCAGTGAGCCTGGCATGCTGATAAACATACTTTTCCACTCAGTGAGGAAGGCACTAGTAAACCACCTCACTCCTCGTTTTACTTAGTAAAGTCTCTTGAAGTTCAAACCAGCGTTTCAGCTGATGACCTAAACAACAACTTATTGTGTTTATTGCCCATTTAATGAAGTTATTGTACAACAAAGATAAAAAAGGGATTTCTACCCCATAATTTCCGTTTTACCCAAGATTTCTCAAAAACTACTAAAGATATGGTTCTGGGACCTGTTTATTCACTCTCTTAGGTAAAAAACCACAAGAAATCACTATTTTTAACTCTTAATTAACACCCTAACAATTTCATTACAAACTTATTTCATGGAATAAGCCAAAATCTGGTTGAAATCTTTTGCTAGCCATAACAAACAAACGAACATTTCCAGACCTATGTTTATTTGAACTTATTTATTATTTTTTGATGTAGATTTATCTCCCAAAGTATTTCTGTTTTCTTTTTCATGTTTTTCACTTTCCTTTCTATGATTAGCTGCTGCATCATGAAACGACATAATGTCCATTGCAGGAGCTCCATGTTTTTCAAAGTAATGCAGCACAACCATCACTGCTTTTAAAATCTTCATTGGGGCTCACCTTACATATTTCATTCTTTTCAATAACTTCATCAGAAACCTCCTTCACGTTATACTATTTTCTTTTTACAGTTGCCATAATCTCTTTGTGCTGTTATGTTCAACAGCTGAAAGGCTGGTTTGAACCTCTAGAGCTTTTACTAAGTAAAAACAAGGAGGAGGTGGTTTACTATTGCCTTCCCCATTCTCTTTATTTGGTGCCAAAGATGAACTAACTTCATCTTGATACATCCATTCCCCCAACATCCTCAGGTCTTCTTTACATCCTGGAATTCACTTGAGCTGGTCAACAAGTTCTTCAGAACTGTCAATCTTCCTTTTTTTATCTGAATACTTGAAAGAGTGATCAAGAAAGAATTTTTTCTCTGCCAAGCTAATACTGGCAAAGTTGTCGCAAAGTACAGAATGTCAGTTTTGGATCACTACACTATATTTTACGGTATACCTGTTAATTATTTAATTTGCTTTTTTAAAAATTTTATTCAGCTACATGCCAGTAATTTAGTTGTAATTTAGGTACGATTAAAAATGAAACACTTTTAACATTAGAATATTTTTTTTATTACTGTTACAGTATTTGAAAAGTGCATTTCAGTATACAGATATTTTAATAATTGTTACAATTTATTCTTTTTAAATCAGATGTTATTCTTCTGTTGCCTTAGTATCTGCTGATGATGATTCAGTTGCTGATGATTCGGTAGCTGATGATTCAGTTGCTGATGATTCGGTAGCTGATGATTCAGTTGCTGGTGGTGGGAATGGTGGAGGGGGTCCTGCTGGTGGTGGAGGTAGAGGTGAACCATCTTCAGACTTTGGTGGAGGAGGGCCTGGGGGTGGTGGGCCAGGGGGTGGTGGACCATGGGGTGGTGGCCCGAATGGTGGTGGGGAACCACCAAAAGATAATTCAACAGGAGTGTCTGATGTTTCCTCAGCAAAAGAGTGAACCTACAAAAATTAAGTAATTTTAATGAGTCAGTAATATCAGTTTTTCATCTTATATCCGCCACCTTAAGAAAGTAAAAAACATAAAATACAAGTATTTTCCTATACATTTTTTAGTTAAAAAAAAATCGTGAGAGTCTATCTAATGCAAAAGGTACAAACAGTAGTGTATATTCAAATGAAGTACTGCTCCATTAGTGATGAAACAAGAGATTAATAAAACTTATTCAATAATGTTGCAGGTTAATTTAAATTATGATCATTAAAAACCCCTTAATTGTGATGTGATGGATTTACTTATGTTTAAAAATTAAATTGATAAGCGAATTGTCAATCGTATTGAGTTGATGAAGTACAAGATTTACTAAGAAAAGAATATCAGACAGGAGTGTATTATGGATATATCTCTCCATTGAGTGACTCAGTAAAATAAAAGCAGAGACATGCATGTGCAACTCAGAGACATATCAGTTTTATATCTCCTAGCTCCTGCTATATTGTGTTGTTTAATGTAGGTAACCATATCGCAAGTTTGTTTTCTAATAGTTTATGTTAACTAAATTCTTCTCTTTTATTTTTTCTTCTTTTCTAAATAGTATATTAAAATTTCAGGTTGTATAATAGAATACTTTTAACCAAACCACATACACTAAAAAAAATCAAAATAATCAAAGGTGAAGACAAGTATTGAACTTCATTCAAAATTCAGGGAAATTCACAAGACTTTTCCAGCCCGATTTGTATGATAAATGTGAGTGACAATCTGGTAGTGCCGAACTAAATCGGTTTTGTAGAAGCTGTTAATTTTTTAGAAAATTTAAATTATTGTTTTTATTAATTAGAATTTTGGTTCTATACATAAATTTTTTTCCTAAGCTTCATTAAAATTTTGACCTAATACATGCCACTGGGTAGCCTATACAGCCTAATTCTATATACTAACAGTTTAAAAAATATTAGATATAAAATAATGAATTGACACATTCTTCTTCAACTGTCCATAACAAATTCTCATGTACTGAACAACACATATTCAGTAGAATTCAGTTGCAAATATATCCAGCACTCATTACCTTTACAAGAGCATAAATAACACAACTGTAGTACTTCACTAAGTCCAAGAAACCAGTTTTATTCAAGAAATCCTTCAAATATTATAATAAATTAAAACATTCACTAACCACATGTAACATGCATTGAATATAGGGTGATGAAAATTTAACTTCACAAATACATTTAAAAGTATCAAAGATGTGAGTCAAGAATATTGTATTGTGCGGTTCCAAGCTCCGTGTAGTTGCGGGGTGAAGGGTACGGGTGAGGTATTATGAATGAGTGACTCATGCTGGGAGGACGATTGTTGTATTACTCTGATACAAAACATTAGTTTTCAAACTTTCCGTATTTAACATATTTGTTTGTATTTATTACATTTATTTATTTACATATTTTGATATATATTGGTAAGTTAAATTTATGAATACGACCAAGTTAATAACCCGGTAGGTATTATTTAAATTAATGCGCCGGATTATAAGAATATTTTTTTGTCTAGTTAGTACATGCTACCACTACAAATCCATCAGCTGTGAAACACGACTAACTCATTCATTCTCCCACAACTAAAACAGCGCACTGCATTCCTTCCAACTACATGGAGCTGGAACTTGAGCAATAGGCGTAATTGCTACAGAGAATTATATTTTAGTTAAAAAGAGTTTTGGAAGTAATCAATTTTCTTAATTTTCAGCTTGGTAAAATTGTAAAGCTGAGCTTTTCAATTGTTAACTCACAACTAAAGTTAATTATAACAATAATTTTCTTCAGATTATAATTTAGTGGATAGCAAGACTGGTGGTTTTTAGAAAGTTGTATTTTACTCAGTAACTCAAAATTTTAAAACAAAATTTTTTTTATTTTATCAAACAGAAAAAATTATTGGTGTTATTATAGTTTATCAGTATTCATAGTTTACTAGCAACCCTTGTTTGCTGCACTTAACAAAATAAACTTGAAACATTTAACTTTTCACATATCCTTACACATTAAAAGACACAATCATGATTGAACTAGTACAGGCTATAAGTTCTGGAAACAGGATTTGTTGACAGTATGAATTACCGGATGAAGGAGAGAAATACAACCTGAGATTAACTGAATATGTGTTATAAGAAAAAGAACTAGGTAAGATCTATTTCTTAAAATAACAGCACAATCTCTTTGATTTTTGGAAAGTTTACTTAACTTTCTATGTAGAAATTAGTTGTGACATTATTTTTTTGAATATCTGTCGGGTACATAAAATTTTCAAAAATTTAGAAAAAGGAAAATTAAGTATGATGTCATGATTGTAAAGCAGTCCTGTACCATACCTGGACTAAAATTAAAATTTGTTTAGTTTTATTTCCTTTATTAAAATTTATTTAATAAATTTCAAAATAATAGAACAGCACAATAAAGAAAGTAAAAGTAAGATTAAAAAATATGAGATGTTCCATATTTATAAACATTTAAAAGAGCAAAATCTGGACATTTTAAATGAAATAAAACATTTTTAGTTTCAAATGGTATTGTGAACTGTGATGATGGTTGATTTACTGAAACACAAGTAACAGATAATAGAAACTAAGGCAGCTTAAAAAGGTTGGTGAAATTTATTGTATGAAACATACATAGTCTATGTTACTCAAAAACTAACTTCCAACAGCGAAAGAATTTTTCATCAGTAAAGTAGTTTTTGATTTACCTCATACAAACAAACATTTATAATATTAATTCTTTATAATATTACTATAGATTTGTACTTACCAATAGAATGGTACTCAGCAGAAAAAGAGATAGGATTGATTTCATTTTGTTTTCTATGCTTCAAATTGCTTGAAGTAGGAAAATAATATCATTCAGTTATTTCTATCGATATTTATACATATTTTGTATTTGTATAAAAAAATAAATTTATTTACAAATTAAAGACAATAGGTATGTACAATAACAAATACAACACCACGTAAGTATTAATTGATTGCAAATACAATTAATGCATTATTTAAATAAAAGGAACGATGATTATAACAATTAAATTAAAAATTTATTGATAGAAGTTAAATAAAATAATGATACTGCATTCTATATTATAAAAAGGTAAGTTGTCAGTATAATAATACAAGACTATAAATTACTGCTACATTGTGATAAAATTTGTAATACCTATATCTGTATTGCATAAATACACAATATTTAATCACTATAATCACTGTTAAAGAGGAAGTTCATTAAATCCTCTATTAAGCGGGTCATTCACGCTCCTGCATGCAGGTCTCCCAAGAGATGCAGGATCTGCAGGATAGTGAGTGTAGCTGACAGCCAGTAAGGTATCCTGCATAGGGAAGCCGGATGCCAATGGCATCCGGCAGCATCCTGCCAGATCTCACCCAGCACGTGCAGTCTGCCTGTTCACTCGTGAATGTGTTAACGTCCAAACATTATTAATTACAGTTCAGCCGTTCTTAGTTTGCTCCTACTGTCAACAAACCGAAGCCAGCTACTACAAGGTGCACGCTAGAGTCAGCGACTTTATGGATATCGTATTGCTATTAAGTTAACTATGTTTTAAATTATAAGAACTAAAAGTACTTAAAACATCAGTCATGATATAATATAGGCCTAACAATTTCATCGATAAAATTACTAAAAATATTTTGTATTTAAATACTTTTGAAAGTATTTTGTTGTTACTTTTTAATCAGTACCTATGTGCACATTTTTATATAATGCGCATGCTCAGTGGCGTCATTATTTGTTTACAGTATGAGCAAACTAAGAAAGGCTGGACTTTACATTATAGGTAATTAATAATATTTTATGTAGTACAAAAAACTGAATAATAGAAAACACAAGTAAGGTTAGTTTCAGTCGGTACGAACATCAACGCACGGCTGAACGTTCAAGAGAAATTTGAACGGGAAACCATTGCATCTTGACTCCACGGGTCGGTTATTACTTCCATCACGGGAAATCAATGCTTCGCGTTTTATTGCGTCTTTTGAGTTGGAGTGTACATATATATTAAATTTATTTCAATGTATTACTTCTGTTATGCCACACCCCTTCCGTGAAATCTCCAGGATTTCCACCATGGTGATATGAATACGTGTGTTCTTTCCACCATGCATTTCCATTAGTGCCATCTTATTGACAACAGAGATCCATGTATGTGACATCAGTTTAATCCAACCCATAAGAGCCATAATAAGAAAATAGGTTAATTGGGATTTAAGTTAGATGCGTAGTGCTTAGCGCGCTAGCCTGGAAAGCCATTGGTCCCGGGTTCGACTCCGGGCTCGCGTTCAGTAACTATTACAAGTTATAATCCACTATCGCAGCTCTGTACCCAAAACCGTAGTCGCTAATCACCAAGCAGTTGCTGCAATTCTAAATAAAACAAAAAATCTGGTGTGAAACACTCACACAACTTTCTCTTGCCAATGCAAATAATTAACAATAAACCTAACATTAGTATTAAAAAATTAGAAATGAACAAAAACTAACCTCAAAAACATAACCTTATTTTAATCATGAGTGAATGACGCAAAATGACAATCGAACTCAGTTTGGCTTAAAAATACGGAAAATCACGCTTTCACGCTAAACTAGGCTCTGTAGAGAAAAATGCTCTAAACAAAAGTCGTAGATCTTTTAATTTTCTATAAATTTAATTATATACACTTTTGTCGTAAAATGCATACTAAGACCGAAATGTTAAAAAAATCGATTTTCTCACGTTTTCGTGAGAAAAAAAACAGAAAATCGCAAATTACCGCTAAACTAAGCGTTATACAAAAAAATGTTTGAAACAGAAGTTGTAGGTTTTTAAATTCTCTACAACTTTTATTATATAAGTTTTTGCGCTAAAATGCATATTAAAGCCGTAATCTTAAAAAAACAACGTTTTTACGTGAAAACAGCCTCACCGAGAATTTCAGCAAACATGGCGCCTACCCTATCTTGTAGAGCATAAAAAATGTAGTAAACCAGGCGATTTTAAAAAAAATCGTAGGACCAGTTTTTGAGAAAATCGCAAAAAAGTGAAAAATTACACGAATAAACTACCACTTCCGGTTGACCGATTTTGATGAAAATGTTCGTGTCGCGTCCGGTAGTGGTACGTAACTTAAGTTTCAAGTTTCAAGTTCGTACGATGTTCCGTTCTTGAGATATTCTGTTCACACACAGACACACACACACACAGACACACACACACACACACACACACCCACACACACACACACACACACACACACACACAGACCAATCGCTAAAAACATGTTTTTTGGGTTCAGGGGGTCTGAAAACGTATAGATCCGGTGAAAACTCGATTTCGAAAAATCGACATGAAAACAATACTTTCCTTCCTATATATTCATATAGGCAAGAGAAAGTAAAAAGAATCACCACTTCACTTCAAGTAAGCTTTTTACTTTCTCTTGCCAAATGAATAGGCTATATAGGAAGGAAAGTATTGTTTTCATATCGATTTTTAGAAATCGAGTTTTCACCGGATCTACACGTTTTCAGACCCCCTGAACCCAAAAAACATGTGTTTAGCGATTGGTGTGTGTGTGTGTGTGTGTGTGTGTGTGTGCGCGCGTGCGTGCGTGTGTGTGCGTGCGAACAGAATATTTTAAGAACGGAACATCTACGAACTTCAAACTTGGAACTTAAGTTAGATACCACTAGAGGACTCGACACGAACATTTTCATCAAAATCGGTCAACCGGAAGTACCTAGTAGTTTTTCGTGTCATTTTTCACTTTTTTGCGAGTTTCTCAAAAACGGCTCCTACGATTTTTTTTAAATCGCCTTATTTACTACATTTTATATGCTCTACAAGGTCGGGTAGGCGCCATGTCTGCTGAAATTCTTGGTGAGGCTGTTTTCTCGTAAAAAAATTGTTTTTTTAAGATTGCGACTTTAATATGCATTTAGCGTAAAAATGTTTCTAATAAAAGTTGTAGAGAATTTAAAATCCTACAACGTTAATTTCAAACATTTTTGTATAATGCTTAGGTAATTGGCGATTTCTGTTTTCTTTTCTCACAAAATTGTGTAGAAAATCGATTTTTTGTTTTATACGACAAAAAAGTATAAACAAATTTACAGGAAATTAAAAGATCTACAACTTTTATTTAGAGCATTTTTCTCTACAGAGCCTAGTTTAGCGTGAAGAGTGATTTTCCGTATTTTAAAGCTAAACTGAGGTTGATTTTCACTTTGCGTCTTTTACTCATGATTAAAATTAGGTTATGTTTATTGAGGTTAGTTTTTTGTTTATTTCTAATGTTTTATTACTAATGTTAGGTTATATTGGTCATTATTTGTATTGGCAAGAGAAAGTTGTGTGAGTGTTTCACACCAGATTTTTTTATAGTAGCAGCGATTCAATGCAAGACTCATGTGACGTCATCTAATATGCACGGGCAATGTTCCGTAGTTAGTTTATTAATACATTTGAGTATGTTGAACATTGAAGGAGGGGGATATTTTTGTGTCCGCTTTTGAGGTTATGTGAGAACTTATTTGTTGTGTAGTTGAAATGCCTTTTATTATAATTTCTGGTCTACCATGTAGTGGAAAATCTAAGAGAGCTGAGGAATTACGTACGAAGCTACAAAAATGTAATGAGGCAGAGGTACATATCGTTTCTGAGAATGACGTAATTAAATCGAGTGGGCTACATAAGAATTTAATTTATAACAGTAAGTAGGATACTATTGTTCATATGGTACAGATATCGTAATTGAAGAAATAAATATACTGTTACACAAATGTTTTAAAGAAAAAGTTTAGATACCATTAATTTCACTCAGCCTGGCACTTAAGTACTACAGTTCCCCTTAACTGTAGTATCAAATATTGCCAGATTTGTTTCTTGCCAAGAATTACAAGTGTGGCGTTACAAGTTGAAAACTGATTCAAAGTTTTTGAAGATATCTGAATCCATAAATAATTCTGAAAGTCAGAAGTTTAAAGGGGTTTGGTGGAGTTAGCCCTAAATGCTGAGTACCTTGGTAGCATAAACATCATTAACTCCTTCCATCCTGTCACCCAATTTCTATTAGGCCCCAAAAATTTTGAACTAGAGCCATCTTTGCACATGTTTGTGTTTAGCGATAATATGGTAAATTAAAATAAAACCAGCGAGTTATAAACCAAAGCTTTGACAACAACTTAAGAAGATAGATAGTAATTTAATAACATGTAATTTAACCTGTAATTTAATAACATGAAACAAAAAAAGTGTTAACAAACTGTGATAAGCTCGAAATAGGCAACCTCCAGGTTACTTTTCGTATTTTTTTTAGAATTGTGCTATGTAATTATTATGAAATAATAATGAATACTTAACAAAGCTTGTTCTAATATAAAAATTTTAGTACAATTGAACAGCCTGCAAAATATGCATGAATAATCAAATCCATTTTGTTTCTAGATTCCCAGAAAGAGAAAGAGATACGTGGAATTCTTAAATCTGAAGCTTTAAGGTAAGTTTAGTTTTCTGTGTAAGATTTTTATCACCAGATAAATAATAACAATAGTGCGTAGTGTCCGTGGATGGTCTTCACTTTGAAAAAATTAATCAAACTAAATGAGATATTTCATGGGATCTTCATTAAAGAAGTTATAGTTTATTAATTATAAAGTTTATAGAATGCTGTTAAACTGCAAATAAAGAACTCGTAGAATATTCCAAAATTTCTCGTTCTATGTATAACAATTCATACTAGTGATTTAACTATTTTATAAAGATGTAAATGGGTTATCAACTAAGACACTATGAAACTGACGAGAATTGTAATTTAGTGTCTGTGTAATTTGTCATACTGACTTTAAACTTGTTTGCCCTTGTACATTATCAATGAATACTAATATGGAAAGCTAAAAATATTACT
Source organism: Catonia carolina (assembly GCA_035578175.1). Taxonomy (NCBI): domain Eukaryota; kingdom Metazoa; phylum Arthropoda; class Insecta; order Hemiptera; family Achilidae; genus Catonia; species Catonia carolina. Next base: position 271,906,029 of record JAQMRL010000001.1, on the reverse strand, counting down.
ACTTCTGTTTATTAAATAACCATTATTGTATATAATTTATTAATTCTAATTTTATTTCTATAAATTATCTGAATGTTAAAATTTTTAAATTGTAGTGCAAATTTCCTAAAATAATAGGATTTATCTATCAAACCTTGAGTAATCTAGATATATAAATTGTCTGTTATAATATTTTATTCCTTTTTAGGTTGCTGGGCACTGGATCAACAGTTATTCTGGATGCTGGAAACTACATAAAAGGTAGGTTGTGGTAAATACTTAAATATTAAAAAACATAGAATTAAACAATTGCCCAACACTTTAAATAGTTTGTAGGAAATGTTTTGAGGAAGATATTTGTTCGAAGCTTGACAATGCTCAGGCATTCAAACTATTAAATTTTATATCTTTCAGAACTAAACTGGATTGAGTTTTCTTAATTAAATTTAAATCTATCTTGGAGAATAAACTAGTATGAATGAATTTGTCATATCTATATGTAAACTTAAAAGGATTGTTTTGTTGATAAAAGTTGTTTGTTCATTATGTATTTTTTTAATGCAAAAATTGTGATCAAAATCAAGAAAAATATTTTCACCCTAAGAAAATACATAGTAGTTCATGCTTTTTGCTGTCAGGGTGAAAAAATTATTGTCACTTTTCATTGAAATTTCACTATTTACCGGTGTATCTGTTGCAGCAGAGAAGATAAATGCAAAAATTGTGATCAAAATCAAGAAAAATATTTTCAGCCTAAGAAAATATATGAAATAGTTCAAATAGTTTAATTATTGTCGCTTTTCATTGTAATTTAACTATTTACTAGTGTATCTGTTGTAGTAGAGTAAGTTAAAGTGTTTATTTTTTTGTCTGAACCAAAATATTATGCAGAGTTGTTAATAAGTGGAATCTAGGTATATAACCTTCTTTTAGTTTGAAGCAAAAGCATTTAGGGAAATAAGAAAATTGGAGCTCCAAAAGCCTTTCTAAGGTATATTTTGATCGACTGAAAATTCAGTTAATTTTTTAGAACAACCATGGGATTTTTCCCAAAGATAAATCTTATAATATATCTGTAAAATTTGTTTTTTTTATTTTCTTTAATAATTATCCTCCCTCTTCCTAGTTTCAATGGGTCAAGCCCAACCCAAAGTCTTTCCACCTAATTCTATCGCTGAACCATCTCCTCTATTGTTCTCGTAGCGTCACATTGTTTTCCCAATTCATCCTTAACTGAACGCATTCACTTTACTTTTGGTCTGCCCCTTAATTTTTCAAATCATTGTAGCTTTGCCTGCCCAACTTTTCTCGTCAAGACTGTCAATTCCCAAATAGTGTTCCCTAATTATACATTATTTCTCTTCTTTATTTCCTTGTGTTTCCTAACATACTCCCCTTAAAAAAATTCCTTAATTCTAATATCTTTTACAATTTTTAACTGTCATTCCTAAAAGCAGAAAAATTTAAGTTGTGCGACTTAACGATCATCTGTTAAACATTTTCCTTATCTCATATTTATTTTTGCCATATACCGGGTGATTTTTTTAGTCCTGTTACCCAATTGTTAATGTCTAGTAATTTTTTTCTAAGAAAGGGATATTTTGTTTTGTGACACAAAGTTGGTAGCCCTACTCAACTGGTATAGATACGACAGTTTGAGTTGATTCTCCTTGAGTTGCGTAAAATTTTGTGCTGTTTCCAGTTGTGTTTCGAACAGAATGTCTTTTACCCTAGAACAACGGGTTTTCATTCTTGAACAATATTTTGCTACAAAATCATATGCAAGTGTAAAAGAATAATTTCAAATTAAATTTTTTGGTGTTCCTCCACTCTATTCTAGTCAATTTCTAGGCTAACTAACTGATTTTTAGAGGCAGGTATTGTTTGCAGCAGAAAACGTAGTGGTCGACCAACTCTCTTGACAGTTGACGTTAAGAGAATGTGAAAACAAGATTGCTCAATTCTCCATGGAAAAGTTTACAAAAACTTTCCTCGCATGTTGATTTGTCATGTTCGAGTGCTCAGAAAGCTGCTAAAAAATTGAAATTGTATCCGTATCAAATACGATTAGTTCTAGAGCTTCAGCCTCCAGATTTAAACAAGAGATTGTTTTAGGATAAAAGACATTCTGTTCGTAGCACAACCGGAAATGGCACAAAATTTTACACAGCTCAAGGAGAATCAACTCACACTGCCATATCCATACTGATTGAGTAGGGCTACCAACTTAGTGTCACAAAACAAAATTTATTTTTTTTGAAAAATATTACCAGACATTAACAATTGGGTAACAGGACTAAAAAATCACTCTACATAATTTTAATTCATTAATTATTATTTACAGTATGCCTTGCCTTCTATATTTCAGGTTATAGGTATGAATTGTACTGTGCAACAAAAGGTCTTCAAACTACTCAAGTAACTGTTGAATGTTGCATCAATGAAAGGGAAGCTTGGTCTTGGAATGAAACAAGATCCGATGAAGATCGTTATTCAAAAGAGATATTTGATGCCTTATCATTAAGATATGAACTTCCAAATAGTCAGAATAGATGGGATTCACCATTAGTTGCTTTAGTACCAACAGATGAATGTCCTATTGATAGAATAAATTCATTATTATACGATCGGAAACCACCACCTCCAAACATGTCTACACAAAGTGTAAGTTCATTTGAGTCAGATTCAAAATGTTTTTCAATATGTGTTGCAATATATAGAGTTTTTAACTCTGTATGCTTTTTACTTTCTCTTGCGAATATGAATATATAGGAAGGAAAGTATTGTTTTCATGTCGATTTTTCGAAATCTAGTTTTCACCGGACCTATACGTTTTCAGACCCCCTGAACCCAAAAAACATGTTTTTAGCGATTGGTCTGGGTGTGTGTGTGTATACAAAATATCTCAAGAATGGAACGTTGTACGAACTTGAAACTTGAAACTTAAGTTACATACCCTTACCGGACCTGACACGAACATTTTCATCAAAATCGGTCAACCGGAAGTAGTAGTTTATTCGTGTAATTTTTCACTTTTTTGTGATTTTCTCAAAAACTGGTCCTACGATTTTTTTTTAAAATCGCCTGGGTTACTAAATTTTTTATTCTCTACAAGATAGGGTAGGCATCATATGTGCTGAAATTCTTGGTGAGGGTGTTTTCTCGTAAAAACGTCGTTTTTTTAAGATTACGGCTTTAATATGCATTTTAGCGCAAAACTTTATATAATAAAAATTGTAGAAAATTTAAAATCCTACAACTTTTATTTCAAACAATTTTTTGTATAACGCTTAGTTTAGCGGTAACATGCGATTTTCTGTTTTTTTCTCACGAAAATGTGTGAAAAATTGATTTTTTTAAGATTTCGACCTTAGTATGCATTTTACGACAAAAGTGTATAAAGTAAATTTATAGAAAATTAAAAGATCTACAACTTTTATTTAGAGCATTTTTCTCTACAGAGCCTAGTTTAGAGAGAAAGAGTGATTTTCCGTATTTCTAAGCCAAACTGAGGTTGATTTTCATTTTGCGTCTTTCACTCATGATTAAAATTAGGTTATATTTATTGAGGTTAGTTTTTTGTTTATGTCTTATGTTTTATTACTAATGTTAGGTTTATTGTTAATTATTTGCACTGGCAAGAGAAAGTTGTGTGAGTGTTTCACACCAGATTTTTTCTTTAATTTTTGTTGAAAATAATAATTTTTATTGCTGAGCTATCTATATTTATTAAGCTATTTATTATGTAATTAAGTTTTTAAGTTAATAACAGAAACAAATTTTTGAATTTCATCTTGTCATCCATTTAATATAAATTACAGTATAAATGAAATTTATCTTTACCTTACTTTTGGTTAACTTTTTTGTTTAAAAAAACTGAATTTTATTCGATATAACTGAATGGAAACATCATTCTAAATTATAATTTTAGTTAATATTGCTCTGAAGGTGTTACCACCAAAACGCATGTAAGTTGTTTTTCTTTTTTATCTAAAAAGGCAACCAAAGGGTAGATAAAGGTAAATTTCATTTATTCTGTAATTTATATTAATAACAGAAGTACAAGAGAGAAATATCAAACACAAAAATAATCCTTCACATATTATTGACAACCCTACACTCGAAAGTACTTCAAAGCAAACTAAGGTATTTAACCTTCTCACACAACCTTACATGTTGAAAGCAAAATCATGACTGTACTAGTAAACCAGTTATATAAAAAAAATCTTTAAATACACAGTAGATAACTCCTACCTGAGTAAAAAAGGCAATAGTTAATTTCGGATATCATGCATTCAGTTGCAATATTAAAACGTCGAGTCATCTATTGCGTATTTGGTGGTTCTTTTTATATTATATAATAGCAGCAAATATATGACATTTAATTTTGTTTCTTTTTTTACAGTTACCTTCTTCTGGCACTACTTTTGTTTATGATTTTGATAGGGTCACAAAAGATTTGATTACGGTAAGTATAAAAATTTATTTACAACTCTTATTTGAGTTAATTCACAAAAGGTTGTTTCAGTACTTTAATATTATTTATTTCATAACTTCTTAAACCCCAGGCATTTTTGTCCTGTTAATATCAGCGCATTTCTATTAACATAACAAAGTTTTTGCCTCACGACTAATTTTTTATTTCGTGTTGTTAGTGTTCAGGTCATCAGCCGATAGGCTGGTTTGAACCTCTTGAGGCTTTACTAAGTGAAGTTTTATTTAACTTTCTCCCATTAAGAACTATTATATTTTTTAAATTTTGTATTATTATGTATTGAAATATTGATTGAATTAATTTAATTAACTACATACAAGTTGTGATCAAAAAATACAGTGAATGATTTTACTAAGAATGAACTGCAGACACTACGTCCATTTGAAGTAAAAAGTTCAATAGCCTGGTTCTTTGAGATTATCAGTATCAAGTTTGAACAAGTTGCTACTTGTCAGTCAGGTTTCAGAGTCGGAAAAGTGAAGTCATGTTTACCGTGTCTGTCATGCATCATGGATTTTGAACATCGTGTTAACATTATTTTGTTTTAAGTTCCAAAAAAGTGCTGTAGAAGCTCATGAAATGTTAAATTAGTTTATGGTGATAATGTTAACTCTGAAGACTGTTAACAAATGGTATAAGCGATTTAAAAGCAGAAATGAGTCTATTGAAGACGAGGAATGGTCAGGGTGTTCTTCAACCTCAAAATCAGACGAAAACATGCAAAAACTGGTAAAACTGCCGATTGATTATTCAAGAGCTTACTGAAAAACTGAACTTCTCATACAAGTCCGAACAAAGCATTTTAATCAATAATTTTCAAATGAGACGAGCGAGTGCAAAATTCATTCCCCGACTTTTGACGCCCTTGCCACACCTCACTTTTTTATCCACAGTTTTCGGCTAAAAGAAGATTCCTGTCTGTCCACATCCGTCTTACTCTCCAGATTTAGCAACATTTAACTTCTGGCCCTTCCAAAAAATAAAAACTATGCTGAAAGGAAACCATTTTGACACCATTCCCAACATTGAGAGGGCCTCGACAGAGCAGCTAAAGGCACTTCCAAAAGAAGCGTACCAGAAATGCTTCCAGTCATGGAATCAACATTCAGATAAGTGCATTGCTACCCAAAGAGAGTACTTTGAAGAAGATTAATTCAAATTTTATGTAAGCTTATAACTTTATTTGTAATAAAATTATTCACCATATTTTTTTATCACACCTCATACAATAAAACCCTACTTAACCCAATTATATTATGGCTGACCAAATTTCAGATTCACAAAATTCCATAATATAACATGCAAAGACTTTTTTGGGTCTAAAAACAGTAAAAGGGAATATCCAGTAGTTTCTATAGATGTTCATTTATAGAAAATTTAGTAGACATTTTTTCTCAACACATTTTTGTGCCAATAGTATGCCATCTGTTTATTGGGCCGTAGTGAAGCATTCAAGGGAGCCCTGCATTAATTTGAACAATTAGGGGTGTCAGCATTGGACATTCTAAATCTACAAAATAGACTTGACAAAGTAAAACACAAATATGACATCATACATATTTTACTCAGAACATCTAATAAGTTTTTTTGTGTTTATCAATATGTGATAAATAATCATGAATAAGTACAGTTTCAGTTGTTAATAAATGTGTTTTTATCATTAATCAAATTGTTAATAAATCCCCATGTCATTTTCATAAAATTCAACATTTCAGGAACTTGACATCCTCTTGGTCCATATTAAATCAATTTGTAAGACTTTACTGTACTGTAGGCCTACATAATATTTTTAGTTTTAGAAGAATAATTTTGCTGTTAATTGAATATAACAGTAAAATTATCCACAAACTATAATTCTATTGATTCCTAAATTATGTATTTATTAATTTGTAATTTAATCCTTAATGTGTGTACGTTGCAATCTGTTCAATTCAGAACAATAAGCAACCCCATGATCTAATGAGATAAGGATGATCTATATGACGTGTAAATGAGGTGTAGTCTTGTTCAGACTCAGGTCGACCATTCCTGAGAGAATATAGTTAATTGAACCCCAACCATCAAAGTATACCGGTAGCCACTGTCTAGCATTCAAATCCATTTAAAAGTAACTACCTTTACTAGAATTTGAACCAGGAACCTTCGTCTCCAAAAATCAGCTGTTAAACAGCTGATTTTGGCGACGACTTTACCTCTAGACCAACCCGGTGGGTTAATTTGTAATCATATAGTAATTTTTACTGTTGACATCTGTAATAAGTTTAAAATATGCTTAATTTTTATTCATAAATCATTTTTTTCATTTACAGAATATTTTTGCTGCTAGAAAACTCGGTTTGGAAGGTGATGGAGTAAAAATATCAGGATTTAATGATATTACATTAGATCAATTTCAGTCTCATCAAACACCAGCACAGCTTGCTAGAATGCGTCGTCAATTTTTACAATATGCCAAATTGAATCCTCCTCCAGCTAATTCATCTCCCGATAAGATAGCCCAGCTATTTGTACAGTATATTAATAGTGCTACATGAAAATATAATTTTCAATAAAAAGCTGTTTTAATTTATGTTGTTTGGTTAATAGTGTACTAATTAAAATGCCTCAGACAAACTTAACTGGGTCAGTTGTTCCCTTTACTTTGTTGTTAATACAGTCTTCAATACCAACATCATCATTATCCTCTTAATCTCCCTACCAATTTTTCTCTGGTCAGGCCCAACACAACTCCTCCACTTCTCTCTAATGCTTGCTGAACCATCTTTTTCCCAATTTATCATCAACTGGATCCATCCACTTCAATTTTGGTATTTTTCCCTCCCTGGTCAGGCCCAACACAACTCCTCCACCTCTCTCTAATGCTTGCTGAACCATCTTTTTCCCAATCTATCATCAACTGAATCCATCCACTTCAATTTTGGTATTTTTCCCTCCCTGGTCAGGCCCAACACAACTCCTCCACTTCTCTCTAATGCTTGCTGAACCATCTTTTTCCCAATTTATCATCAACTGAATCCATCCACTTCAATTTTGGTATTTTTCCCTCCCTGATCAGGCCCAACACAACTCCTCCACTTCTCTCTAATGCTTGCTGAACCATCTTTTTCCCAATTTATCATCAACTGAATCCATTCACTTCAATTTTGGTAATTTTCCCTCCCTGGTCAGGCCCAACACAACTCCTCGCCATATTTTTCCCAATTTGTCCTCAACTGAACCCATCCACTTCAATTTTGGTAATTTTCCCTCCATCTTCAAGTACATCTTTTTTTTAACCTTCTCATTCTACTGACAACCAAACCATCGTAGCTTTGTCTGTCCTAGCCTCCTTATCAGGCTGCCAATCTTATCAGTATCAATATTACTTGGAAAGTTGATGTACATTTCTAAAATGCCTTCATTATGATCGCTAATAATCACGAAGTTGATGAAGCTAAAAAATATTCTCTTGTTTGTTTTTAACTGCTATAGTGGTTATTAAATTTCCTGAATACCTCTTTAAATCTGAAGAAGACTAAACTGGTTCTCATGTCTTCTTAAGTTCAACATTATCAAGTGGCTATTACATCAAAATTTTATGATAGTTTCTTAACATACAAGTAGTAAATTAGAAATTTCTACTTGGTGTGGAGAGTTAGGGTTACATTCGTTGTTTATAAAACTGACTTTTTCTTAAATTACTACATGTCTTCACTATTCATGTTAAAATGTACACTGTGATACCATATAACTCATGAGCTAAAGCTTTCCCCCGTCCTTGAAGACTGAATGGATGGGTGGCTTAGAAGAGATAAGCCACGCAGAGTCAAAATTACTGCCTATACTACTTGGCTGCTGACATCATTCCAGACTGTATAGTGTAAATTTTAATTAGAATGGCACAAACGTATTGGACCAAAGTTGCTACTTTATTGACTCTTAAGCTAGACATTACAGCTCACCACGGACAAAGCTTCAGCTAAAGAGTTATACCACCTTGGGTTTTACTTTCTCTTGCTGTATATGAATATATAGGGAAAGAAAGTATTGTTTTCATTCGATTCTTCACCAGAAATACATGCTTCCATGCCCCCTGAACTCAAAAAACATGGTATTTGATTGGTCTGTGTGTGAAAATATCTCGAGTACAGAATACCATAAAACTTTGAACTTGGAACTTAAGTTAGGTACCAATCTATAGTATGAATAAGGTATATTACTCTTTTGTGGTCATCCCGTTACACGATTATTCTAATCGCTTGGAGTCACTCTGTAGCACGATCAAAATGTTTCTTAACCGGCAGGTTTGGAGAGCTCTGTTTGTGGCCGTAGCGTACAGACGCTGATGGGTTGAGAAGCTGTAGTTCCTGCACTGACTTTTCGTAACTCCTTCATTTTGGGTGACTATTTATTTATTATTACTTTCTCTTGCCCTACATAAATGTTAATGGGAAAGGAAAGTAAAGTGTGTAGGGTCGGTAAAAAGTGGGATTTTTTAAAGATTTCGGCCTTGGTATGCATTTTATGTCAAAAGTGAGCATAATTTAAGCTTCATTCAAAAATAAATCTTTATAATGCATCCTGCAGTTTGAAATACAAGTGACTGAAGATGTATCATCTTCTGTAAATTTTAAATAAATGAAAAAAATTTTTAGTTTCAATTCTTCATTTACTCTGATGATGGTGGATCCACCGAAACACGTGTAAGTAGGAATAAAATAAAGGTGACGCAGTTTAAAAAGAAGGTTAGTGAAATTATTATATTAATTCATTATATGAAATAGATAATTTAAGCTACAGAGGCAACTACTGATTTTCCGTATTTTTAAGTTCTAGAAAAGTTGATCCTCATCTTGCGTCATTCATTCATGATTAAAATTAATGTTTTTCATTTTACATTGTTTATACTTGATTAAACATAGATTATATTGTTCATTATCTACATTGGCAAGAAAAAGTCATGTGAGAGTTTCACGCAATATTTTATTTATATACCCGTTTCAGTTACAGTTTTATTTGATATGACTGAATGGTAATACAATTTTAATTTAGTATTAATAATTAATTAAATTAATTTAATAATTTAAAGAAGGTGGTACTAACAAAACACGCTGAAGTTTTTTAAACTAAAGGTCAACCAAAGAAAAGGTAAGCGATAAATTCATTTTTATATTGTGATTCATAAAATAAAGTTATAGAAAATAAAAAATTCTACAATTTTTATTTTCAAAATTTTTTCTGGAATGGTTAGTTTAGTGTCAATTAGTGATTTTCTGTATTTTTGTCACCAAAATCTGTACAAAAAATGGTATTTTTAATATTGCAGCCTTATTGTGCATTTTAAAACAAAAGTATAAGTATATAACCAAAGTTACAGAAAATTATAAAAAACTTAGAACTTTTATTTCAAGCATTTTCTTTGACAGAGCCTAATTAGTTAAGCATCAATTAATTATTTCTCGTATTTTCTCAAGTCGAACAGAGGTTAATTTTCATTTTGTGTTATTCTCTCATAATTAAAATTAGGATTTTTTCCATTTTACATTGTTTACTGATGATTAGACATAGAGTAATGGAGAATTCTAACAAACAAACAAGTCTATAAAGGAAACGAACCCATAACAGATACAATAAGAAAGAAAAGGATATCTTTTCTTGGACATCTTATCAGAACACCAAAAGACAGAATTTTAAACAAGATAAGTAGAAAACTCTTTCTAATAGTAACATCAGGAGCATGGATCCGAAAGGTTAAAGAAGACATTATCGAACTCGGATTAACTTTCAATGATTTAGAAACAAAACAGAAATACTAACAATCTTAAGAAATAGGGAATTAGAATTGAAACAACATCAGATGGAAGAACAAACCCAAGCAGGAAGAAACTGGTCGTTGCAGAGGAAGTTTGGCAAGCAAGATCAGCCCGAATGAAGCCATACTGGCAGAATATCAAGCTAAGGAATATGAAAAGAAAGAAGCTTTCTAAATTTTACTAAAGTGATCCACTGTGGTCATAAAAGACAAAAAAGTGCTTTATTATTTTACATTGGCAAGAGAAAGACATGTGAATATTTCACACCTTTTTTTGTGAAGTGTTCAAGACTGGTGAAACTCCACCCAGTCTGCTGTACCAAACCACTTAAAAGAAATTTTTAAAAATTATTCAAATTACCGCCAAGTTCAAGGAGTTGGGGGTACCACTTCATCAGGATTAAAAGAGTTGCAAAAAGGCTAACACAATATTGACATAGTGATTGAGTTTCCACAATGCTTAAGTTTTAATGATCTCTTGGAAAGTAACCAGCTAGTAGTGTTGTTCTATGTGTATCTAAGCCCTTGTTCATAGCTGCATAGGTACTTACAATCCAGTTCATTGGTGGCAATTTTTTATTATTTTCCTTTGTCCTTGCATCTGTCACACCAGATGACAGAAACTACAAGAGATAGCAACAAATGGTTTTCGGATTCGTAATTACACAAAAAGTTAGTGGGTCTTTATTGGGGTTAAAGTTCCAGTTCCGACCGGAAGTCGAGAAATCAAAGTCAGAAACTACAAGAGGTACCAACAAACTGTTTTCAGACTCATAATCTACACAAACAGTTAGTGGGTCTGGATTGGGTTTGAAGTTCCAGTTTCAACCCGAAGTGGCCCAAAACTGGAAGTTAAGAAATCAAAGTCAGAATTTTGAAACAAAAATAGTGTCATTCAATTCCTCTTTAAAGAAGAGTAGACACAGAAATCACTAATGGTTTTTGCCATATGTCAAAGGAAAGCCTTTTTAAATATTGCCACCAGCCATGAGACGCATTGTCTCATAAAAAGGATTTTTAAGAATAAGTTAAATAGCATAATACAGCAAATTAACATAACTTAATTTCTGTCAAAGGGGCTGCACCCATTGGCATATCAAAATCAATATTTCAGGAGTACAGTATTAACCCTGCACTGTTTCAAAGACAAGAGACATATTCCAATGATTTTACTGCAAGTAGCAGATAATTCTGAAGCAGATAGTTGGGCAAATTATAAGCACGTACAAATATGTTTAGACATTTATTTTAAGCAAATGATAAAACCTGTTTGATTATTTATGAATACAAACTGCGTAGTAAATTATATTACTTCTCTGCTAATCAAGACTCTTGCACATGAAGTACCTAACTGGTTAATGTTTCTACTGATTTATCCTTGAGCTATGGCTAAGAATCCGAAAGAGGCAATAACTATTCTTACATTAGCTGCATTTGAGTAACATTCTTGGGTTTTTAAAAACAAATACTATTATTTTAACCAGTTTATAACATGACTAGTTTTAAAGTTTGTAAACAGCGCCATTCTACTATATGTTGCAAACACGTTAAAAAATGTAAGAACGATAGTTTTGTCCAGTGAAAGACCTGTCCAGAAATATAATTACTCGTCATTTGGTTATATTCGTTTTCTAACTTCGTAAATCACTAAAATTCGAATGAATGATGTATTTTTAATACTATTTTCTTGTCTACGACAATGATCATAATTTATTGTGTTGGAGGTTGGCTGTACTGACCGTGATCTGTGAAACAAATTTTATTAGAAAAATGTCTGCCGTAAGAGATTATTGATTTCTGTTGCGTTGACGTTTGTAAAAGTAAACTAAGCTAATGTTAAAAATAATGTTTTTATGTGAATATAAGAAGTGATTTTTTGAAGATAACCGAGATTCTGAGAAACTATATCGCCGTGAATATTTGTAGGTGCCGAAGTCGATGTTTAGCGTAGTCGTTTTATTTTCTTTATTGAATACAATTTTTTAATTTAACTTTTTTGTTATAATGCAATATTAATTGTTAATGTTTATTGTTAAATGTAGTGCTTTAGAAAGTAACTAATTGAATTACTGTGTTAAAATTAGTTACTTTCATTAAATGTAAGTTATATGTCGCATATAGGAATATTAAGTTTTCTTTAAGTAGGTTGATGACCTTTTCGTTCAGGAATCTAGCCATCCTGATGTTCCGTCTTAAGTGTTTAAATCTATTTTTAGCTGATGTTTGTTATAGCCCGAGAAAGCAATTTTTTATCAAACAAAATTTTAAAATTTCAGAAGAAAATAACTAGGGCGTATGTTCCAAACTAATTCATAGATTTGTTGTAGCTGCAGGCAATAGTAGGGCGTCTTTGTAGTATTAGTTTTTGTATTACCATCAGATTGTACGTAAATTTTAAACATTTATTTGACGGCTGTTTAATTTATGAGATGTAAGCACTATTATGCTACCTTACTAGCCAGTAAGAAACCCAAATAAGCCCAAAAAATATGTTCTAGATTATTTCTGTACAGATAACAAGTAGTAGTACCTAATTTAAGGCTTTTCAGTTTTATTGTGATAGAAGGTTTAACTTAAATTTTGATTCTGTATGTTCAGGTCTGAATTTATGACTTATGTAAATTTATAGTTATTTCATGTGATTTATATTTTTGTAACATCAGGGGGCCTACATAAGACCAAGACGTGCTGACAATTGTGATGTCACAGAAGGAGGTTTTGAATAATAGAACAAACTTAATGCAATGCTAGTAAACATGTCAATAGTTCTTATGTATTTGAACTGTATAAATGTAATTTAATTTCAACTAATGCATTGACTGTTACACATATGATATCGGATAATTGCCTTCTTATATGACATCACAATTGAGTGTTATGGCTTGTGGTCATTTTTGTAGGCAATAATGTAATTGAAAACTTTATATATCAGTTCTTTACAAGGTTGTGTTTAATTTAATCTGTTAAAATTGTATTATTGAGAATATTTTATTTTAGATGGTGATTAATCCACAAATTTCCAGAATAATTGGATACAGTGTTCCTATGAAAGTGTATTACGCGTGTATTAGTCAAATGCATAGTTAACTTTAGCAGTCTACAGATATTTTTGGACAGACATTATTAAATAACAAGAATGATAATGTGTGTAGTGATGACAAGCTTCAAGTATTACAGTTTACAGACTTTTAAACATATGGAATATTCACTTCCATGTAGTGGATTTCATTATTCTGAATCAAGATGTGTTTGCATATTGGAGTTTTTAACAAAGACTTAAAATTGTCTGGCTTGCTTTTTTCATATCAGTTAAAAAATTGTCAATGATTAAAGAATAACGATGATGTTATTAAGAAAACGTTTTTTTAGAAATGTGAATTCTGAGAAATTTTGACTGTATTGCAGGATAGTTATTCTTATATAACTGTTAATTTTTTATTTTAAAATTACTGTACAACCATTCTTGATGTGCCTTTTAATATCTGCCATTCATAAATTAGATCTTCTGTCTATTAGTCCTGCAGTTCTGAATAAGAGATTATAATTCTAATTCTTTCTCTAACTTCTGACATTGTAATTTTGTATTTTTATTCCCTTGTGATATTTATAAATTCAAAAAGCAATGGATTAGTAGTCTGTTTACATTGAATAGCTGTTGTTGTTGTTTAGGTCATCAGCCAAAAGGCTGGTTTGAACCTCTAGAGGTTTTACTAAATAAAACGAGGAGTGAGGTGGTTTACAATTGCCTTCCTCACTGAGTAAAAAAAAATACGCTTAACAGCATGCCAGGCCCTCTGAAAAGCACATATTTTCCACTCTGCAAATGACACCTGCACTTCATTCACCGCAGGGTCTGGCTGTATAATGAAATTCATTACTTTCAGAGAAGATAATTCTGATTAGTGTCTTTTACACCTCTACTTTTCTGTTCTTAAATGATTCAGTCATTTAATTGGCTGACCATGTGATAAGAAACAGAACTATTTATTTTAGCCCTGCAACAAACAGATAGAGTGTAAATAATTTGACACTCCACCTGTCTGTTATGGGCAGAATTGAATAGCTGTACACATAATATTTCATTTGTTAATCCACTATAATTCAGTGATAATAAGAATCCTGCTCAACACTTTTTTTGGATAATGTATAGTACAGTTTTACTGTAGTAAATTTGGAATAAAGTGAAAAATAATGGGCCATAAAAAATTGGTATGGCTAACAGAGGAGGAAATTTAGTTTGACTACAAATAAAAAGCACCAGCAAGCCTATTCTATTTGAAAAATTTTATCTGCAAACACTTTCATCATCAATTGTCATCTGTTTTCAACTACAATGAATATTGTGCGCAGTACTGGTCAACATCTGAACAATTTTTCGTCAACAGTACCATGTTTTCGTTGCGTTCTGCCGTTCTAACGTTGTGCGTCTTACGACGGTATGGTTATTCGTTGCGACGCTTGGTCGTTTGTGTCGGTTTCGTCGTTCTCTCAAATGTTGTCGGCGGATCCGCAAATTTTGTGCAACGTACCGTTGTCGCTTTACGTTTAATGCGTTTCGTTAATCGATATTCGTTGCATGTTTCGTTAAAATAATTCGGTAGTTTCGTATCGCATTATATGGACACTTCTTTGAGGTAATGGTAAGGCAGTAGAATAATTTTTTATGTAATGGTGTAAAGGATAAATGATAAAGAAATTATTAGTGATTTTTTTTTTTTGTAATGTTTGGCATACTAAGTAATTGCATCAGTGTGATTTGTTGAATCACCCTGTAAATTATAAAATGGAAGTATTAGAAACTTGAGTTTTTTTGTTGTAAGAAAACAGATTATTGTATACCTAAACTTTTATTTGTATTAACTTATGCCATTTAAACAATTCAATTTTTTTTAATAATGTAAGAAAATTACAAAATCTATTATCAAAAATTTTTACTTGATTTCTTTTACTCTGAATCTGCACAAGATATTTTGTATTGTTCTTCAATTGTGTGAAAAATATTTGTAAATCTAAAATCCCAATATATGACAGTTTTCTTAAAATCTGATTAATTGATATAATATTTAACAACAAAACTTGAAAAATTAATTATTGTTGATTTATTTTTATAAAATGTTGAAAATTTTGTTAGTTTGCCAAACATAATTTATCAGAATAGATGATTTGAATAGTTTATTTTATAGAATATGTATTGCATTAATGTAATCAGTTTGGTTTTTTTTTTTAATTTTATATGTAATCATTTTTGTTATTAACCCTGAAATATCTGTTATCCACTTCGTTTATTTGTTGCAACTTGTATCAGAAATTAAGTCGCCCATGAAGTTTTTCTTTTTTGTATAAAAGTAAATTATTTTAATAGCAAAATTTTATAAAAACTTATTAAAACCCTCAAAATTGGCAAATTTTTAACTGTTGAGTTGAAAATTTTTTGGATGATCATTCCACACCAAAAACTATAGAAGTAAATTTCTAAATCTAATTTGTTTTAGGCCTATGTATTATGGAGTTTTAACAGATTGATCTTCATTTAAAGAAATATTGTTAATAAAGAATATAAAATTTGAATTTATAAATATTTAAGCAAGGATTTTGTATTAAATTAAAATTATGTGTTCAGTGTGGCAGATATGAAGCCTACAATTTCTTTAATAAATTAAATGAAATTAATGGTAATATTGACAATGAGTTTTGTTTTATGTACTAATTTCAGTTTAAATAACATTTTTAATTGCCTACTACTGTCATGATTATTAGTTGATAAACAATTACGTTTTGTTTAATTTTACATTTTATATTGACAAATGGTACATTTAACAAAAATTTTAACTTTTATTGTTTTTATAAACTTATTTCTTTTAAAGTTAAAAATCCATTTTTCTACTATTATCAGGCTGATAAGCAATGTTGTATTTCATAAGTTTGTAATTATTAGCCAGTGCAACTAGGTTAGGTTATTGTTTAACATTGCAAAACTTCCTTGATCTATTACAAGTTGATCTCTATTTTCATATTAGATGCAGTGTCTATAATAAAGGGTTAATACTGTAGTAAACCAAAATTTACAACTAAATAAACTCCAAGTTGCGTGGTTGGCATACAAGGCAAAAAACCATGAGTTCCTTTCCAGTGTTTTGAAAATGATTATGCGTTAAAACTCAACATTCCTTGATCCAAAGTATTAGTCACTAGAGCTGTTGACGCGAATAAAACATTTATGTAAATTTTAATTTACAACTAGTCCTAAAATTAAAGTAAAAGCTGGGTTTTTTTTTAGTTTTAACTGTGGATAATATTGAAAAATAATAACTAAATTTTTAGTTGAAATTAAGTAATATTTTTGAAATTATAGTGTAGTAACAAAATGGTCATAGATATTTCAGCTAACGTTTTTTTATTTTTTATTAAAGAGGTATTCCAGCAATTAAATTATTTAGGTAATCAAATATGTAATCATGTTAAATACAAGAAGAAATTTATTCATTTTTGTTTTGTAAAATATATTTATATTCAATGAAATTTCAAAAACTTGAACTTTAAATATTTTTTTGAATTAATTAAAACTTTATTAGATTTGATTGATCCGGAGAGGATTTTTTTAGAAATTCGATACGTTGTAATTTAAAAAAACAGCTGGTTAATTTTTGTTCAAATTGTTGATTAGTTTGTTTTGAGATAAATGTTAGTCTCTTTTTTCCTAGATATAATGGGTTTTTGTGTGGTAGTTATTCAAACTGAAACATTTCCATTTCAGTTTTTTTAAATTAATTTTATTTGTTTATTTTTTCAGAATAATGTCCTCTTCGTCTCGTAGACATAGTGCAGAGAAATCACGATTACGAATGGATAGTTATGCTTCATCAGGACGATCATGGGGGCGATCCAGACGTAAGTTATTGGTTGAAATATTATTCAAACTAAAAGTAAACTTAGATTTCATGATAAAACGTTTATCTGTTCTTTCCTTTTAATAATAAAGAAGTTATTAATGTTTGTTTCATTTCTTGGAACAGGTAGCTAATTCAGATAACAGGATAACAGAACAATTGTTAAGCACAGTAGTTATCGCATATAATGACCGGATTCAATGACCTTTCTGTTATTGTGACCAATATTCGATAAAAAGGTTGGTCCGCTATTACGGCCAATATAAAATATATCGTTTACAGTGACATTGGTTAAAATCATATATCGGTTTTAGTGACAACTGTATGAATTTTCAACTATGCTGGTTATCTCCAACAGTATAAGTTAGCATGTTAGTCATTGTTTTCTCTTGTTTTAGCGTGTTTTTTCTTAATAGCTTAATCCTTATAGTGCCAGGAGAATATTGTGAGTTACTACTGAAAAATACCAGTTATTTTTCGCTAGGTATTGCTGAAAAATGCCAGCCTTTTTTTGCGATTTGTAGTATGTTATATATGTATCCATAACTTGGCAATTTTTTTCGTATATCTTAATGATTTTTTGTTTGTTTTCTTCATAATGAATTAATCTCGTATGACATTTACCTTATAACATATTTTTTACAATTTAAAAAATAAAAAGTTCTACTCAATTACACATTTTTTTGTGTAAATTTACTTTTTAATTTAAAAGACAATCACCAAGACAATGTAATTATGTACAATGTCACCAAAAATCATTAAGACTATTGTAAATTTAAAAAAAATTGCGATAAAAGTTTTGAAAATTTATTTTTAGTTTCTTTAATCAATATGAAGTTATTCAAACAATATTAATCAATTACACTCGTAACAAAATCTACATTTCTAACTGAATATTATGTGTTATTTATAACAATTGAGTGAAAAATAGAAATTCTATCATTTTTTTAGTCAACGTACTAATAAAGGATGCCGGAATGTTTGGTTGAACTGCTGACGTCCTAATATTAGGACGCTGGCACTGTAAGGGTTAAGTCTCAACATGCATTTACAGTACTTTGTTCGTGTCAAAAGTTTGAATACAAATAGGCTCATCCCTTCTCTTTTTAGCTTAAATACAGTACTGATCAATAGTTTTATTGTCTGTTGACTCAAGTTCAGCTCATATCTTTTGTGTAAACCCATCCGTTATTCATAGTAGTGTCCGTTTTTTTTTTTTTGTGTTTTATACCAACATTGTCTAGACATTTTACAATGATAGAAAAATCGCACATTTGGTATTTGAAAAATGGTGAAATGAACGGGGATATTGCTAGGAAGTTGTACACTCCATAATATCCGCAATTTGGAAAAAGAGGGGAAAATTCAGAATAGTTTTGGTGAAGGTAAAGAGAAATTGAAGAGACTTCGACACAGTCAAAAAAAAGATGTAGAAAAAACTCTTTTAAAGTGTTTTACTTTGAAGTGGGAAAACAACATGACCTTAACTAGACCTTTGCTGCAAGAAAACGTCATTGGTTACAGTGCCTGGTCCCTTGGAGGTTACTGTGTTCGATAACTACTGTATTTCATTACAGTATATTTTGCATATTTTGTAACGTTTTCTTTTTGTTTTAGCTGCTTCCCCTCCACGACGACGTGAATTGGACAATGTCATGAAAAAAGCTCGTAAAGAGGGTCCTGATAAAAGTAATTACTGGAATAAAAAATTATTGGAGGTTGAAGAAAGAGATCCCAACAGGTGTGTATCATAATAATCGTTTTAAGTGAAGGATCTTCTCTTGGATGTCTACCACTATTAACTCCAGTTCCCCTTGTGATAGTTCTCCCACTATTGAATAAAGTTTCCCACGCACACACCCATTCAACATAAATAAAACATTTTAGTTGTTTTTATTTTCATTCTGTAGAATTTCAGAATTTTTCAGTCAACAGTACCACAAGTATATGAACATTATTATTGCCCTTAAAGGCAGCCTGGAACCTTCAAACCATGTGTCCTGTCGAAGGTGTTTATATTCTCGGCAAGTTCTCTTCCTGCAACTCCAACGAAGTCGGTGTCCTAATTATAAAAGCATGTCGTGACGATTACGGCAATGATGGGGATTATGAACCAATCCCTTGTGTTGCAGAAAAACTCTGTGTCATTTAACTCCAGAAAATTCATTACATGTATTGTTATAATACAATAATGTAGTATACTAACAGAGTTACGGTTGAATAACCATTCCCGCCTTCATACTTACTCCCACCATCTCACACCATACAGTACCTACCGTAGTAATGTCAGACACAAGGGGAACTGGAATTAATAATGGTAGGCATCTAATAGAGAAGAGTCTGTCAAAGCTACAGCTAGCCAGTTTTTAGTTTTAAGTGTCAATTTTGTTATGCCATGTTAGTCTTCTTTTTGTAATCTCAATGTATGTATTCAAAAGCTCTTGTTCACTGTTCAGTAATTATACAGGGCGTTCTGAAAAAGGGTTTCAAGAATTCAGGGCGTGATTCCCCACAACAAAAGAAGAAAAAAAGTTCAAATTAACATAGGTTCGAAAAGCATTAGTTACAGAGTTATACAGGGTGAAATATTTTGTCAGAATTTCAGTTACCCCGTTGAAACGAAGCCCTACAGATATTTGTTGGGCGTTAAATTAGGCATAAATTTTACTGTATCATATGTAAAATGAACAGAAAAATTGAACAAAACAGGTTTCAGACCTGTAGCTGCAGTAATTTTTAAGATATCTGATGAAATACGCAAAACTTGGTCCCGAAAAACAAGTTTCTTTTAGGTTTGAAGCAGATGAACTTTGTTAAGTGGATATTAAACACAAGAAATTTTTATTCAAAACTTGTAGAGAATTTAATTCTGAAGAGAATGATGTATAAGTCAATAATAGACAAACACAATTTTTTTTAAATTTATTTTTTAATTAAATAAAAAAACGCATAAAAAATAGACAAAATCTCTTAAACTCTCTATTGACTTAATTAATGTAATACTTAAAAGAAAACACTTGTATTAAAATAAATTAACGAGTTACTTACTGTTTATTTTTATCAAGTAAACATTTTTAACAACCATAAATTATCATACATCAAAAAAGTAACAGTTGCCATATTACATTAATTAAGTTAGTAGAGAGTTTAACAAATTTTGTCTATTTTTGATGCGTTTTTTTTATTTAATTAAAAAATAATTTTTTTAAAAATTGCGTTTGTCTATTATTGATTTATTTTACATCATTCTCTTCAGAATTAAATTCTTTTCAAGTTTTGTATAAGAATTTCTTGTGTTTATTATCCATTTAACAAAGTTCAACTGCTTCAAACCTAAAAGAAACTTGTTTTTCAGGACCAAGTTTTGCGTATTTCATCAGATATCTTAAAAATTACTGCAAGCTACAGGTCTGAAACCTGTTTTGTTCAATTTTTTTGTTCATTTTACATACGATACAGTAAAATTTATGCCTAATTTAACGCCCAACAAATATCTGTAGGGCTTTGTTTCAACGGGGTAACTGAAATTCTGACAAAATCTTTCACGCTGTATAACTCAGTAACTAATGATTTTCGGACCTATGTTAATTTGAACTTTTTTTCTTCTTTGGTTGTGGGGAATCATGCCCTGAATTCTTGTACCCTTTTTCAGAACGCCCTGTATAACTTTTCAATCAACATAATCCTAGACAACTGAAATTCAGGATGTATGTCTCTTAGAGAACAATAAACAGAAAACTAAAGCTTTTGCTTTCAGCTATTGTCAAGGAAAAAGGCAGGTGATTACCCACCTAAATTTAACCCATTGGCATATAATGACGGCAAAACGCTGTCCGCCACATTTGTGCCGTTGTATACAATGACGGCGATTCAACATCCTCGTACTTTATTTAGTCCTGTCTACATAGTTTTTAAAAACTTCTTGATGTAGCAGCACTAACGAAAACTACATAATTTTTGCTTTATTTTCATATATTTACCAATAGAGTGCGTGCAAGCGTTCAGTTATAATTTCGTAATCAAAATAACCTATACCATGTGTTGAACAATGGCGTTTGTTTACATTCTGTAAATGCATGTTTTTTAAGAGTTTTTAGGTTATTTATAATATATTTTGGTGTTTTATATCAAGTCATAATATTTAATATTATTAATTTAATAGTTTTGAACTATTAAATAAATTCTGCTTGCTAAAATATTAATTTCATTACCGACAGGATATTGATGTGTTAATAAGTGAAAACGGCAATGATCGGTGATTAGAAAATAGGGCATTACTTTTTTTTTTATTAACCAATTTTTAAAATTTGAAGTAGTTTTGTAGAAAAAACAACTCTCTAGATGGCCCTTATATAAGTTTTTATAAAAAATTATAAAATTCTAAGTTACAATTAAAAAAATTATTTCAAAGACAATAAAAGTAATTCTTTGGTCTAAATGGTTACTAAATTCTTAAAAAATGAAAAAAATTAAGAGAATTGGTTAAAAGAAAAAAAGTTATTGCCTATTTACAATATATTGTCATTTTATGCAAAATTAAATCCAACTGTTAGGCCACTAACAGTACAAAACAATTTGTAGGTCAATGAGTTAATCACTTTTGTGTTATAATAATAAATTATTATTGCCTGGTACCCCCATATAATAGCATACTATAATTTGTACTTTAAAATCACGTGACATTAACACGCAATATTATTTATTATTATTTATTATTACAACTATCATCGAATTGGCATACACAGCCTAATATTATAGACATGAGAAAGTCACCAAAATAGGGACTGTAAAAGACCTCTAAGATGATCAAAAAAAGGTAACAGAAACTAATTTCTATTATCAAAACTATAAAATTTAATCAAGATTAAATTGGTCATTTTGGTTTAATTAGTGAAAACATAAAAGAAATAAAAAATTTAATCTTGCAGCCAAATTATCTTTGAATGCATCCATTGTTATGTACGAAAATGTAAACAGAAATCTAGAAACACAAAATCACTAGTGGCTGTGTAGCATCATATACCCTGTTATATACACTGTTGGATTGAATGAATAATCCAAGAGTCACATCCTAAAATATAGATTTTTGGTAAGCATATTATTAATTTCACTGGAGAATTCGAATGGGCAATGCAAAGCTACATAGCAGATAAAATCCACCAGCTTTTGTTTTTGTTAATATCAATTAACAACCACATCTGGCACACTTTGCAACACCAGATGGTATGAGGTACTTTAGGTTAATCTGTTATGCCCAGTTCTAAAGTCATGTAATTATAAACTCTTCCTTTCTGTTCTCCATTTCATGTAAAATCAATACATATTTTCCCCCAATACCAGAGTGGAGAGCTACAGTTCTTAAAATTGGCATCTATATATTAATAGCGAGCAGGTTTTTTTTCAACATAATTTTGACCACCTGAACCTTCACCAATTTTCCCCGAAGTGGGCTCAAATGAATCATCTGTTCGAGTAGATTTGCAGAAAACTATCCAAAATCAAATATTTTGATTTATGATAGTAAAGCCAAAATTTAACCGGTGTTTATTAGATGACTGATATCCTATGTGACCAGATCTGGTATTTTTTGAAAGACCCTCACATCCGACAACATCAGATCCTGGCATTCAAAGAGTTTAATTTTACCCATTAGCTGCTAAAGATATTATTAAACTGTCCTAAAGCAATAAATATTAATTCTCTAGTTTACTGAAAAGCAGTAATTTTGAAAATTGTACTGTAGCATTCTTTGTGTGATACCTTGATTAAGTAAAGTGTGGAATGAGACCTGGAAAACCAATAAATTAGTTCATTTCGTGCCTCCCTCTGAGACTAGCAATAAGTCTGTTAATTGCTAGGGAAGAATGATATTGGCCCAGTAAATAATGAAAGTTTATGTATCCAATATTTATTAGTAAATTATAAGTGCTACTTACATTACATATTTAAGAATATGGCTTATTATTCATTTCCAGCCATATTACAAAGGTTAAAAAGATTCAGCTGGCCCGTAGTCGAAAAGGGTAGGTTTTAAAGTATTCAGATGTTTCTATTTCTTTAAAGTGTAATATTAAAATTTTTGAACGAGTTTAAAAGAAGATAGAGGTTATGATTGTTTAAGGGTTTGATTAAAATAGTCAAATATCTATTACTCAAATTTTTAAAATGTTCTGTCTTATTTTGAACAAGAAAATACATTATTTTATGATTTTTTTCTTATTTTAAATTGGATCACTTACGTCATTTATTCTGATCTTTTAGTTTGTTTTTTTTTAAATTTTTATGACTCAATACTTTTTCATCCCATCAGATCTCACTTTTAATTCTTCGTCTGAGAATACCCTGTTGATCTATGCTGTTTTGTTTGTCCTTGGTTGTAATCTAATATTCTTATCCTTCAATTTTTTTCAGTTTCTGTGAAAAATTCTCTAGTGTGAGATCCAATTCGTTTATTATCATTTTCTAGCCCAAATGGGTGGTGTATTCTGTTTACGTAGGTTTTCTATTAATTCTGTAGTCAATCCATCTTCTGATATTCTCATCAAAATGTCCAATAAAGGAAATCCTTTTCAGTTTCATTGTACTGATTATTGATTCAAAAATAAATCTTTATAATGCATCCTGCAGTTTGAAATTATTTCTATTTCATATAATGAATTAATATAATAATTTCACTAACCTTCTTTTTAAACTGCATCACCTTTATTTTAATTTCTACTTACACGTGTTTCGGTGGATCCACCATCATCAGAGTAAATGAAAAATTGAAACTAAAAAATTTTTTCTCATTTATTTAAAATTTACAGAAGATGGTACATCTTCAGTCACTTGTATAAAACTATAATTTTATACAAGTGACTGAAGATGTACCATCTTCTGTAAATTTTAAATAAATGAGAAAAAATTTTTTAGTTTCAATTTTTTATTTACTCTGATGATGGTGGATCCACCGAAACACGTGTAAGTAGAAATTAAAATAAAGGTGACGCAGTTTAAAAAGAAGGTTAGTGAAATTATTATATTAATTCATTATATGATTATTGATTATATATTTTTTTTATAAACCATCTCATTTTGTATAATTCACTGCTTGCTTTTTTTTAATGCATTGTGTAGTATATCTTTATACATTGTATAGTGTATCAGTAAAGATTTTTTTATTAGCGTTTTTAGTTGAAGATTTAGAAATGTGTATTAAACCCATTGTTCTAGATCGTTAACCTTTGTAACACTTGCTTATGCTCTTCTATACAATGAAAGCCAAACTGTAAACATTTTGTTTCCTCAACCAGAATTATTGGTGTTCAATGAAACCTTATTTTCTTACCATTCCAAGACCAAGCTTTTACAATCCTCACATTTAAATCTTATTATCTTCATCACTAAATTTTTGAATAATTGTTGCTTATCTATGCAAAATAAATAATAAATTGAATGTGATCAGAATCTGGTATACCTACAAACAAATATAATGAATTTCTTACATAATTGATAAGTTTAGTGTGTATTTGCCAAATTATTATTAGTGTTATTTTCTTTTTATGAGGGTTATTTGTAAATAAAATTCCAGTCAAGAAATAAAAAAATGAAATAAGTGGTATGGTGAAAAATCTGCCTCTTAATTTTATTTATATTTAGTACATCCTAGTATGAGGCATATGAGCCCTTGCAGTTTCATGAAAAATAATCCCTTTCGTTAAGATGGCTTTGCCATCTGCTTTGTATCAATCTCCAAAATTCCATATAAAGTGGTTCAAGGAAAATTTTCGCTGAGTACCGTAATTTATTGTGGAACAGCACTTATTACAAATGGTTTGTTCCATTTATTTATGAGGCTCATCATGTACAGTAGAGTGTTGTCCTCCTTCCTCATCATCATGCACATTAGTTTGCCTTTCCCTGAAATATTTGCACCATTCTTTCGCAAGATCATCATTCTTTATATTATATTACCCTAGAGTACATGCACAGTCAATAGTGTACCTTGGCTGCAGAGTTTCCTTCTGTTTACAGAAAAACTATTAACCCTGGTATCTTGCAACTAGCAGTTGCTACTAGAATTACCTCCAAATTTTACCACATTTTACTTAAGAGGTACAAAATATAATGGCAACTGATTGTTTGTGTGGCAATATCTAAAGTTAGTCAATGTCAACTGTGTTGCATGTAAGCCAAGTTGTTTGTAACCGTTAATTCAAAATAAACTTAGCTTAATTTAAAATAAATGTTTATTTTTTGTAGGAAATGTTCTAATATGTGTACTAATGTTATTAAATTATGAAATATGTTATGAATAAACATAATATATTATTTGGAAAATGTACATCCTTTATGTTTATTGGTTTTGTTATTAATCACAGGTGGCGTCATAGTGGTTTCAAGGAATTGTATGGAGGCGGTTCGGAACGCAAAAACAGTAACAGTGCAAGCCGCAGCCGAAGTCGCACTCGTAGTCGGTCTATAAGCCGTTCAAGGGATCGATCTCGTAGTTTAAGGCCTCGTTCTCCTCCTCCAAGGCCAAAATCACCACCTCCTCGCCCACCATCACCGAGTAGAAAAAATAAACCACGTCCACGATCGCCGAAATCTCCACGTTCTCGACCGAAATCGCCTCCACGATCTAAAACTTCTAATAAACCTCGCCGCCCAACAACTCCAGTTACTAAAGTAGGTGTTTCTGATTATGAAAATATATATTTTTCATTTTTATATAATGTCAAATCAGCAAGTATAATTAATTTCATAAATGATTTTATGAACATGTTTTCTTCATTCAAATCAATATATCTCATTAAACTAGTATAAATTTGTAATACATTCTAACTTTTAAACTTTATTGTTGTAATAGTAAGCATAGAAGCAATAGCAGTCTTTATTACTTACTAATTTGTTAAATAATTATACGGTATTTTTACATATGTATTAATTATAAGAAAAATACAGTGTGATAAAGGAGGGGAAAGACAAAACTTGATATCTGATTCTAGAGCTGAACAAAACAAAAATCTTGATATAAACGTAAGTACAGAAATGCTTTATTTGTGAATTATGGCTAGCGAAAGATCCACCCTGATTTCTTCTCCAGTGGTAAAATAATGCAATATCGAAATTCCAGGGTCCCAAATTAAAGGGTAAATTTTTTGGTTTTTAAGTACTAGTTTTCGAGAAAATTGGCATTAAACACAAAAATTGGAGTAAAGAAACTCACTTTTTTAGGTTAGGCGTGAATTTACTGTCCTTAATTGTCAATAATTGAATAAAGTTTTTGGCAAAATTTGTAGAGAATTTAATTTTGAAAAAGTGATGTAAATAATTCAATAGAAAACAAATAAAAGTTGAAGAATGTTGACTTGTATTAAAAACAAAACAGACCAAAACTTAGCAGAAAAATGTTATTACAAATTTAATGAAAATTCAAAACAGTTGTTTCAAGTACAATAATTATGGAAAAACAGTTGGTAACATTGATTGTCTGCATCAAGATTTGTTTGAATACAACTAAATGCCCAAGTGATTATTACTACCATAATTTCTTGCTTATAAAAAAAAGTTTTTGTTGGAGAATGCGAGAGTTGTTATTCAGTTACCTGATAAGAAAGTTTTGATCTACAAGATTTAAGTTATAATCTCTAGTGTATCATGTTCCTCTTCTTAGCATCCCTATCCGCTTTGGATGTTGGCAATAATCATGGCTAATCTAATCCTATTGGCCACTATATGGAACAACTCTGCGGAGCTCTTCCCAAACTGTTGTTGTTTAGGTCATCACCCGAAAAGCTGGTTTGAACCTCTACAGGCTTTACTAAGTAAATTGAGGGAGGAGTGTGATGGTTTACCTTTGCCTGCCTCACTGAGTGGAAAAGTATGCTTATCAGCATCCCAGGTTCTCTAAAAAGCATCTACGTTCCAGCCTGCAAATGACACCTTCATTTCATTCACCACAGGGTTTGGCTGTATAATGAAATTCATTACTCTCAAAGGAGATAACTCTGACTAATGTCTTTTACACCTCTACCTCTTCTGTTCTTAAATACTTCAGTCATCACATGGCTGATCATGTGATAAGAAACAGAACTATTTTTTTGTAACTCTAGAACTAGCTGATCGAGTCCATATATTTTAACACTCCACGTGTTATGGGCATCTTCCCAAACTAGGCCCTCAAATTGGGAAGCCAGGAAAGTCTTCTTCGGCCAGGATATTTCCTTCATTTGCAAGGACGGATCATGTTATAACTGCTAAATTTTGTAATTTCTGATGATTCGTTTTACAATTTTTTTTTTCTTTTTATTCAGGCTCGTTCAGAAAGTCTTACATCTGGTTCTGTGAGCAGTTGTTCTGATGAATCTTGTTCTGTTTGTTCACCAAAAACTAAACGTCGGCCACCTCCACCACCTGCTAAAGAAAAGGAACGAGAACGACCAAAAATCATTGAATCACCTAGACCAGGATTTCGCTCTAGGTATTCTCTCTTTCAATAACTTTCTTTTTAAAATTTATGTTTTTGTTCTTATCTTGAAGTAAAATTTTAAGTAATTGTCTCCTCAGTGATTTATTTTGTTTATATAGCAATTTTTGTATGGAAAGTTCTGGTTATTTTATAAAATAAAGAATCTACAGTTCCGAAGAAGCATGTGAAAAATGGCACTTTTTCATAGTTCATTAAAAGTCATGTAGCAAGCAACTATTATGAATGGGCTATAAGATGTTAAATTTCCAGGCCCTAGTTGGGAATCAAACCCAGGATGTTCATAGAGCCTTAGTAATTTTTTTAGAACTACTTTTTTTTTAATTCAAAATTAATCTAAAGAAAAGTGTAAAAAAACGATAACTCATATTCGGAATTAGGCTAATTCAGTTTGGAATAGTCTTGCATACTCAAAAAGCTGTTAAAGACACCAAAAACTGTTCATAACTGAATAATGTGAAAACTTTTATTTGTGACGTTTGTCTAAACCGAAGTTCCTTTTAAAAATACTGAGTTTTTACAAATTGTTACAGATCTCGCTCGTTTTCCGTGCCAAGATCAAAACCAACGCCCGTGGAGAAACCTAGAAGGAAAGCTAAACGTAAACGTGACAAAGAAAAATCTTCTAAGGTTTGTGAAAATTCTGTACTCTTTAAATTTTTTGAGTTTGTTTACTTTTTTCGTCCATTTTAAATCGCTAGAGTTTGTAAATTAACATTCAATGTCATACCTTTTCTCAACACTTCTATTTATTCTGATGTTGGAGTTTGAAAGATCTAAATCGGAATAACATACGAGTTGTGGCTATTAAATAACGAGACTGATGTAAAAAATTTAATTTTAATTTTATACATAATCACTTATTGTCACCTTCAATATACACTCCTTCTCTATCCCTGCAACACTCCATGCGAATTTTCCATTGTTGGAAACAGTGCTGGAAGTCATCTTCTGTCAGCTCCTTCAGGACACGTGCCGCTTTCTCTTTTACAGCTTCCACAGACTCAAATCTTGTCCCTTTTAATGCAGATTTCACCTTAGGGAACAGGTAGAAGATAATAACATGTGATGAAACGTGGTTTTTTACTTATGATCTGGAAACAAAGCACCAATCCGTGCATTGGAAGAGCCGAACTTCACCAAGGGCCAAAAAAACTCGAATGAGCTAGTCAAAATTTAAAGCAATGATGATTGTTTTTTTTATATCCATGGGCTTGTGTACCTTCACTGGGTTCTTGAAGGTCAAACAATTAATCAGTATTACTACCTTGAGGTACTTTCTAAACTACGTCAAAGAGTAAGGAAAAACGCCCCGAAATGTGGAAGGACAAATCGTGGGTTTGCCACCAATACAATGCTCCAGCTCATTCCACGTTGTCTGTCAAGAGGTTCCTAGCTAAGTACAGCATCTCAGTGTTAGAACTCCCCCTTATTCACCAGATCTTGCACCATGTGACTTCTACCTGTTCCCTAAGGTGAATCTGCATTAAAAGGGACAAGATTTGAGTCTGTGGAAGCTGTAAAAGAGAAAGTGGCACGTGTCCGGAAGGAGCTGACAGAAGATGATTCCAGCACTGTTTCCAACAATGGAAAATTCGATGGAGTAGGAGTGTATATTGAAGGTGACAATAAGTGATAATGTATAAAATAAAATAAAAGTTTTTACGTCAGTCTTGTAATTTAACAGCCACACCTCGTATGTATAGCGTTCACAGATTGTGAAGAAATTTGGGTTTAAGAAAACTTAAGTGTAATTCACCTTAACTATATTTATTGTTTATTGATTGTCACTTCCTGCAGTTCCTGGGTTATTGGGTTCCTATGGTTTAGTTTTCTTGCTGTTATAATTTTTTTTAACTTGTACTATTAAATATTGAATTTGATTTTGTTTACAGACATCTCGTAGGAGGCGTCCAGTGATCAAAGTCGAGTCAGAATCAGAAAGATCAAGTTCCCCATCTCCTGGACCACGGTTGACTTTGTCTGAACGATTTGGAAAAATGGCACAATGGTCGGTAGATAGAGATCTAGAACATCATAGGAATTTAAGAATTACGACTGGGGATCAACTGACAGTTGAAATGGACAGCCCACCTTCACCTCCTTATGCAGGGTCAGTAGATATTACCAGATAAGATGAATTCTTTGACATCTTAAAACTGACATGATAATGTTCTAAAAGCACTTAGAATTTTGTCTTCATTCATCGTAGCACAATAACAGTAATAAATGCGTTTAAGAGGTAATAAGCGATAATAGTAGCATGGACAATTAAAAATATATTTTGTAATTTATTTTCTTGTATTTCATTGATGGTCACATGTATGAAATTATAATTTTCTCTAAAATTTTTCAAAATATCCCAAATTTTTTTTTCTGCATCAGATTTTAGTGGGTTGCTTTTCTCATGGTCAGCTATACATTGAGTTCAGTCAGCTCTGATTCTGTGGGGTGGGAGTCATTCATGCTCCAAATTGAAAAACAACAAACAAGGTGTACAAAAAAAATACTCCTGTGGCCAAGTTACGTTAGAATTGTTGAATTAAATTCCCAAAAAGTACTTAAATATTAGCCATCGCTGTCACTCAATGGTTGAAATAAAGAAATGGTCAATAGAGAAAGTTTAAGTATGTTTTCTAAAATTTGCTGATCATTTTTTTAATTCTGTACAATGTTTTTATTAAAGTAGTTAACGTAGATTGTATGTAGGTGTTATCTGAGACGTTTGGTACATTCAATGAAAGTAAACATAAAAAGTGTATTTATCTTTGATTTTGCAGAAGTTTGTCGTCATTACCGGAGGGTTCTTGGGATGATGTTCGAGTTCGTTACACGTATTATAAAGAAAGGGGTTATCTCCGTGACTTAACTCTACAGGATTATATCAAATGGGAAGAATGGTGGTACAAGTACCAAGATTGGTTAGAAAATGAACGTTGTTATGAAAGGTTTGTTAATTTTGGCATATTTTTTATTGAATCATCGCATTGAAACATATTTGCTTTTAAAATAATTACTTGTGAATGTGTACTATTTAGTTAAAAGAGAATTGGTTTATAACAAATTTTATATCTATAACCTTTATTAGCCATTATGTCAGATTGATGGGAAATTTTAATTTATTTCTATATCTGTATGCTCAATTTTTATAATTTGATTTTAAATAATCATACTGCTTTTAAGATGTTTTTTTTAATGATTCCATATTTTAGTGACTGGTGTCTTGGAAAAATTTTACAAAATGTGTTTTAATCAAAGCACAAAGTAGGTTTATTTTAAAAAATTAAATTATGAGAAATAAACAAAATGGTAGTATGTTATCTAAGGATGAAGATAAAAAAGAGATTTGTCAATAGGTAAAATATGCTTGTACTGTTTCGTTGTACTATATTTTCTATTTTAATGTTTTAATTATTAACACACGACTTAAGCAGCGCGCCCACTGGACACGTTCCATCACGTCACATTACCGCTTCCATTGAACCAAAAGCTTTGCTTACTACAGATTCTTATGAACGGGCCCACATTGGTTATGAGACATTACATCGTGTTACGTTTTGTAGACATTAGGTGACGGATATATTACAGTTTAGGGAAAAATTGACGGAAGCCACTCACCAGTAGCTTTTCGACATATTTCTTCTCTGTGTAGTACAAATTGTTGTTTGTGTAACACTTGCAATATGGAAGACGAAGTATTAATTGAGTGCATTCGTAAATATTCATTTATTTATGATTCGAGTGAAAAAGGGCACGTTGATATGCGATTGCTGAAGAATACATGAACGTTGTTTTTCTTTTTTCTCTTCCTCATCTGCAATACTCACTATTACTAGGAGTTCCTCGTGGGAAGAAAAGTTCATGGTGAAATTCCAATAAAGCAAAATAACAAAATAAACTTTAAAAACTACGACAAAATAACCACCACTAAGTTTCAAATGAAGAGAGACGACTCTCTGGGAGGGCAACACTAGTCACAAACTAAACTGAAGGGACGCATTTGATGTGCGCCTTTACACCGTTCTGTCACGTCATGTCTCCAACCATCTCCAAGCTGTATAGAGACGTGATGTAACAGAACGTATCCAGTGTGCTCACTGCTTTAACATTAACTAAAATTCATTTCTTCACAATTTTTTTTTATTTACTTAACACTAATTTTTGTCAAAATACAAAAATAACTAATGTATAGATACTGAAGTCACGAGATTGTCTTTTGCATATGGATGGGCTGTGAGGAAGGAAAGTGAAAATTTGAAAGTGCTGCCAACCTCAACAGTGAGACACTACTGTGCAGTATCTACAAACATTTTATAAGCTGTGGGGTATTCCGAGAAAATTTTTTCTTTAAAAACCTTATAAGAAATAAATGTGACCTATAATATTGCCGGCTGCATTGGCGTAGTTTTGGTAACGTGCTCGCCTCTCATCATGCGGTCTTGAGTTCGAATCCCATTCAGGCACGGCATATTTTCATACGTTACATAAAAATAATTTCATCCTTCACCGTCTGCATTAGCAGTAATTGCAGAACAGTCCGACGTTAAAACCAAAAAATATATATATACGAGGTTTGTTCAAAAAATAACGGGAATTTTCGTTTTTTGAAAAAAATATTTATTTATTCATCTACATTAATATTGTCGCCTTCAAAGTAGTCCCCTTCGCATGCAATACACTTGTGCCAACGCTTTTTCCAATCCTCGAAACACTTCTGAAACTCGATCTTTATGATAGCTTTTAGCTCTTTCACCGATTCGCTTTTAATGTCATCTATGCTTGTAAAACGACGGCCTTTTAATGTTCTCTTTATTTTTGGAAATAGAAAAAAGTCACATGGAGCCATGTCTGGCGAATATGGAGGCTGGGACATCGTTACAGTTTTGTTTTTGGCCAAAAATTCACGAACAAGCAATGAAGTGTGAGCAGGTGCATTATCGTGGTGCAAAAGCCATGAATTGTTTTGCCACAAATCCGGGCGTTTTTTTCGGATTGCTTCACGCAAACGGCGTTGAATTTGTAGGTAGTACTCCTTATTGATTGTTTGACC
Source organism: Catonia carolina (assembly GCA_035578175.1). Lineage (NCBI taxonomy): Eukaryota > Metazoa > Arthropoda > Insecta > Hemiptera > Achilidae > Catonia > Catonia carolina. The sequence goes on along the minus strand of JAQMRL010000001.1, from coordinate 271,873,359 downwards.
TTGTGGCATGAATTCATGATGCACTATGCCATTAAAATCGAAGAACGTAGTGAGCATAACCTTCACATTCGACCGCACTTGTCGAACCTTTTTCGGTCTTGGCGATCCAGAATGCCTCCACTGGGACGATTAAGCCTTAGTTTCGACATCGTATCTGTAAACCCATGTTTCATCACCTGTTATAACAGGTTTGAGTAGATCCGCATCGTTGTCAACTTCATTTAGTGACTCCTGAGCAACTTCCATTCGCCGCTGTTTTTGTACGAAATTCAACAATTTTGGAACAAATTTTGCTGCCACACGTTTCATACCCAAAACATCCGAAAAAATTTCATGGTATGAGCCAATCGATATGCCAACATCATCACTGACTTCTCTGATTGTGATTCAGCGATCGTTCATAACCATTTCTTTCACTTTTTTCACGTTTTCATCGGTTGTTGATGTGCTTGGACGTCCAGGTCGTTCGTCATCTTCAACGTTTTCGCGGCCATCTTGGGAACGCTTATACCACTCGTAAATCCTTCTTTTACTCATAGCAGACCCACCATATGCCTTTGTTAACATTTCACTATATTTTACAAATTCTTTGATCCATTTTTTTTAACAAACAAAAATAGCCGTGCTCGAAAAACACGTCTAACCTTAGCGGCTTCCACTTAAGAACTGAGCAATGAATATTGTTGAAAATTTTATCTTACGTCAGGGGCATGAGTACCAACATAATAAAAAAAATATTTTTACAATCGGACTATCCAAACCCGCGAAATTTAAAAATTCCCGTTACTTTTTGAACACACCTCGTATATATATATATATATATGTGTGTATAATATTGCATATAGCTTAATTACATGGCTTGAAATGTTTGATTTACTGTAATTACTTTATTCCATTGGAACAAAATTTTCTATGAATGAATTGCCTTCTTACTCTCACTATCGGCCGGCCGCATTGGTACAGTTGGTAACGTGCTCGCCTCTCATCATGCGGTCTTGGGTTCAAATCCCATTCAGGCACGGCATATTTTCATACGTTACAAAAAAATCATTTCATCCTTCACCATCTGCATTAGCAGTAAGTGCAGAACAGTCAGACGTTAAACAAAAAAAAAAAATTCTATCACTATCACTGGCATCTTCATTATCAGTCTCACTAGTATCTACCTAACCGTTTCCTTTTTTTACCAGGTGCCAACAAGACTGTTGAAGAATAGTGCCTTCACGTTTTTAATTTCCTTCTTTATTTTTTGAATTGTGAAAAGAGAAACATCACAGTAGTTAGCCACTCACTCATGGCTTTTGTTAAGAGGCAGAGAAAGGCATTTTCGTTTAGCTTCAATTTCGCAGCATTTTTTTACACTGCTATTAGATTTCGTTCAGCACTGTGAATAGTCTTCTTACGTTTTGGAAAAAATAAAATTTCCGTTTCTGTTGTACAGTTAACCTACAAAAGGTTCTGCGATATACTGTATATGCTCTGGGTATACTATAAGTTGTTGTGTTTGTTGTACTGAAATTAAAGCATTTGCGCATGCGTACTGATGCTTTTTCCACTTTACCCCTCATTGCAAACAAAGACAAATTCGTGACTCAATTAACTATAAATTACCTTTTATGTTTTAGTAAGGTATAATTATTCTGATAAGTTTAATAATAATTAGATGTACTTTTTTCAGATTTCACATGTTCAGAAGAAGATTGTGAAGATAAAATGACATACCATATTTGAAATTCATCAGTATCGACATTAAAATTTTAAAAGTATAATTATTATTTACATTGTATTATATTGTCTATGAATTAATTGGTATTGATTATTTGTTTGTATTATACTAAAATATAATAGTAATGTATAATATTTAGCTTTCCTTGTCCTTTTATTATATCAAAAATTGAGTAAGTAGCTTTTACACAAGACTGTTATTTTTTATTATTAATAATTTTTGGTTATTTTTCAAAATAATTTTATAAAGTAGAGTGATAAATGTTCAGGAAGGAAACGTGCATAATATTTACTTCAAGGCGGTAAGCACAATTTTAATTTATTTAGATGTATCTGTTTTGTTCAGCATTAGAAGATTAGTCAGTTATTTTTTTCTTAATGACTTATTTTAATTAATGTGTTTACTGTCTTAATGTAATTAAATAATTTTCAATTTGTTTTTGTTAGATGTGATTAGTATATATGCAGTGAGTTTTAGAAGTTAAATTTATTCGAATTTTTTGATGTTTAATATAAAATGTAGTTTTTTCTCGTTTTTATATATGTTCCACAATAAATTTACTGCTAACAGTTTACATTTATGTTGTTTACATTTTTTGTAAAGTTACAGAAAAAACTGGTATTTGTATACATTTATCTAATATTATTTAGCTTAACTGATTCATACATTTATGAGGTATGATTAAAAAATACGGTGAATAATTTTTTTACAAACTGCTGACGCTACATCCGTTTGCAGTAATAAGTCAAATAGCCTGATTCATTGAGTCAAGTTTGAACAAGTTGGAACTTGTCTGTTGGCTTTCACAGCCGTAAGAGCGAGGTCATGTTTACCATATCTGTCACGCATCATGAGTTCCAAACAACCCGTTAATGTTTAGTTTTAAGTTACAAAAAAGTGACAAAGAAGCTCATAAAATGTTAAAATGAGTGTATGGTGATAGTGTTGTAACTCTGAAGACTGTTTACAAGTGGTATGAGCGATTTAAAAACGGAAATGAATTGATTGAAGATGAGCAATGGTCAGGACGTCTTTCAACTTTAAAAATAGACCAAAAGGTGTCAAAGTTGGTTCATTCAAACAGGCGATTGACTATTTGAAAGCTTAGCGAAGAACTGAAAATGTCATACAAGTCCGTTGAAAGCATTTTAACCGATCATTTGCAAATGAGACGAGTAAGTGCAAAATTTGCCCCAGACTTTTGACGCCCCGTGCCACACATCATTTCTGATCTGTGAGTTTTTGGCCAAAAAATGATTCCTGTCTGTCCACACCCCCTTACTCTCCAGATATAGCAACATGTAACTTCTGGCTCATCTCAAAAGTAAAAGCTGGGCTGAAAGGGAAACTTTTTGACACCATTCCCAACATTGCTATTCAGTCCTTGTAGGAATTTACTGATCCTGGTAAATAATAAAACAATGATAACTGATTTTAGTGTTAAGTCATGTACAGGTGAATATCTGCTTTGAAGACTGACTGCTTGGTTAATATTATTGTTAAAAATAATATAGTTAACATGCGCTGTAGCTGCCGCTACAATTTGAATTGTCATTTGTAGTGGATGACTACATTGATTTGTAAACTTGTTCTTATGTATTTTTTTTTATATATATAAACACCGTTTACTTGAGTTTGTGATTATTTATTCCTGGTAGATAAGATATGATTTTGTATTTGTATAAAGTGGAATAAAATAAAATAAATTATTAAGAGGCCACAAACAAGCACCTGAAGGCCCTTCTGAAAAAGCCTTTCAGAAATGCTTTCAATCACGGAATTAACTTTGGATTAAGTGCATCGCTAGCCAAAGAGATAAGCTTTGAAGAAGATTAATTCAATTTTAATGTATCTTATTACTTTGGTCGTATTAAAATGATTCACCATATTTTTTGATCACACCTCTTATTTGTTTAAATTACAGTATACGAGTATATTTGTTCATAAAGTGTGAAATGGAAGTAAAAATACTTGAAAGCTATTGACACTAAAGTTAATAATTACAAACTGAGAAATGGTTTTTTTTACGGGCGTTTAAGATGCGGATTGGGATGCTGAGCAATCTCCCACCTAAAGTAAGTTGGTAAGAAATATTATTGATAGCTATAGAAAAGCATAAAGAAGTAATATTTTATCACATGCATTTTATACTCGCTGTATATTATCTAGATGAGGTCAAATTGAAATGAAGAAAATAATAGTTATTATTGTGATAAATTGTCCATAATAGGTGTGTATTAAGTTCATAATTTTTTTTATAATTTTATTAATTAATATTTAATTATTGTAACTAAATCTTTATTAGTATAATCGATATTACATAAAATACTATTAGCCTTTTGTAGTAACCTGTGATTATTTTAATGCTGCTTTATTTTTCTTCCCACTTTTTTTCTTATGTGTTTTGGTGGGCTCTATCATCAAAGTACATGAATCAGACAAATGTTAACTATTACCTATGCACCAGCTCTAATAGTAGAGCATTAAATTAACTAAAATAATGAAAAAACGGTCTTCTCCGATTTAACCAGAGTAAATGAATTATTTGTAGTCTATATGCTTAACTAACCTAACATATCTATTATTTATACTATGGACAATTTGAACTGGCACAACTCTTGCTCTACGTGTACACACAGTTCCGCATAAAGTATATCCATATCCTATTTTTTCAACAAGGTCTACACATTTTATGTACGCAAATGCCTACAACCTTTTTTCAATGTATAAATAATAATACAAAAAATTATTTCTTTTTAAAATATGTATTTAATTTGTTCCAGTAACAAGTTAAATTAAAAAATTACAAGAACTAAACTGCAAAAACTCACTAAACTATACTCTACAGACACACACAACTAACTAAACAAATTGGTCTGAATATATAATGAACAGAAAATCATATATGAAAACAAATTAGTCACATCATTATGTCTGACAGATTAAAAATAAAAACAGTGAAAACAAAGCGTAGTGACCGTGCGCGAGTCACACATTACAGTAGCGATTGTATACTTTTGTGAATGTACGATCGTTGCATGGCGAGGGGTGAAGAGTAGAATAGATGAACACCAAAGATGCTTGTGCCAATTCGAATTGTCTAAGGTATACCATTTTATTATTTAACATTTAATATTTTTAAATTTTATTGTATATTGAATCAAAAAGTCGTACCCATTTTTATTGTTTTGGAAAATGTAAAATATTTTTTAACTAGCCTTGTCAAAAGGTAAGCAAATGAACGTGTATTAAAACTACATTAATGGCAGCTAAGTGAACATAATGTTATTAACTTATGTTAGTCAATTTAATAGTAAATTTTATTTATTGTTTAGGTATAATTTAAAAAGAGGTTAGAAGGATTTTTATATTAAAGTTGCTTGTTGTAAATATTAACATTTATTTTATAGTTCTTTATCATATTTTCATATACGTTAAGTATATTGTCATATAGTTTTGTTCAGTACTATAATTTATGCCAAGATAAATGGCAGCTATAATTTTATTTTAACCCTAATGTGTGTACGTTGTGATCTGTTAAATTTAGAACAATAATCTACCCCATGATCCAGTGAGATGAGGATGGAATGATGTGTAAATGAAGTGTAGTCTTATACAAACTCAGGCTGACTATTCCCGAGAAAGTATGGTTAATTGAACCCCAACCATCAAAAAAGTACACCAGTAACTACTGCTAGTATTCAAATCCACTTTAAAAGTAACTTACCTTTGTTAGGATTTGTACCACTAGACCAATGCAGTGGGTTAGTTAAAACAGCTGATAGTATTTGTTAAAAATAATTATTTTAACCCTTTGAGTGCCACCCCTTGTAGTAGAGAATTGGTGAAAAAATCCTTGTCAAAAACAGGCTAATGACACCATCCCCTATAAAAATTAATATCAGAACTAATAATTTTATTAGTTTTATTCTTTTACAGAAATTTTCAGAAAATTTTAGCTATAAGTAGCATTGTTTTATAAAATTTATTCGTTGATAATTTGTTTTTATTAAAATATTTTCATTCACTTACCGGAATTGAATGTTCATGTAAGATTCTTTGTCCATTTTGTTTTAAACTAAAAATATTTTTACTATCATGAGTTAATTTTGTTCTGATTAAGTTGATCAAAACACTATTATAATTACCAACATCGTCACTATACTCATATGACAAAGCCGCCATTTGACGCGTGTGTTTACAAAGAAATACACAAACTAACTTCTTTGTAAAATAGATGTAACTAAATAACAGTGAAATCTATTGACATAACATGAACGTTCATAAGTCATTAATAGTGTACTATTAATAAAGCCAAAATTCAACGCATTTTACTGGTGTATAGAGAAGTTATAGCCATTTACGCATCAGTTTACCAATATCTGATATGACCGGATCTGGCACTTTTCATTCAACAACTTAGGATCCTGGCACTCAAAGTTTTAAACATTTTTTTTCATTAGCTAAAATATTCTTTAAAAATGTTTTGTATTTATTCTTTGAATCATTCATCCATTGTCAACCTTATACATCTTCATGAAACATCAGATGATACAATAACATTTAATTTTATCTACTCCAAGATAAGCATGAATATATCGAAAAAGGAACACCATTATTTTTAATATTTTTATGATACAAGTAATTTCTTTTTGATGTTTTACTAGTTTAATTAGACTTACGTGCTATATTTAAAGGTAATATTTATATTATTTAACATTGTATTATTATTATTATTATTATTATTATCCGCTTTTGTTCGTTATAATATTGAAATAAAAATATAATTTTAGTTTTTATCGTTAATTTGTTTGTACAGCCTTATTCTAAATCATACACGTACAGTTATATTTGGATTATCTAGATCGGAAAAAAATTTTATATATGAATTTGAGATATCCCGCATTCTAGATTTAGACAGTGTGCATATTTGAACTACACTGCAATCTGGATAAAGTATATTGTATGCTTATCAAAGTGTACAGGTACAATATGTATTGTATTGTTAAAGCATTAATGCCTCAAATTAAAGATCACATGCGCATTAATATAATTTAATGGTGGGTCATCACTGGACAACATCATGGTGTACATAGAACAGCAGTCCACCACCACGCTGGCTGAACGATTGTAAAATTATTTTACAATTCTGTTGCCTTAAATGCCACACAAAAGTCAAGCGAAGGAAAATAAATTATTTCTTTTTGAAATAAAACTAAACGCTTCTAAATATATCCTTGTTAATGTAGTAATTAGCGCATCTGGCTTCTATAACAGGGTCCCAGGTTCAATTCCTGGTTAAGTCTGCCATTTTTGCACTGTTTAATATCCCCTCATCGTTATCTACGCATAAGCAAAGGCTTTTGTAGACATCACTCGATGAAAATAAAATTGTATGTAAACATATTATAATATGTTTCTGTCCAAAGAAGTAAAAATAAAATGTAAGTTTTTCAAGTACATTTTATTTTCTTTGATATCCTCATGTTTCTGGTTTATCCGATATGCAATTATCTGGATTGAGGCTGGTTCCAATTAGTCCGGATAAACAAGATTGTAAGCCCACCATACAATTATTTTTTATCCTTTTTTTATCTCTCCTTTCAAGATCAAAAATGTTCAGTTATTAGGCTTATTTTTAATCAAGTTTTGCCGCATTGCTGCCTTTATTTGCTTTGGTGTGCGTTGTCATCTAGCCCATGACTTTGTTTATTTTCAGTCATGGCAACCAAGGTTTATTACTATGTAAACCAACGAAGGTGATATGTTTCCTTTTGTGAACGAATTTTTATGTATAACTGTTGTCACCATTTTACCTGTGAAAATTCTCCTCTAGACTTATAAACTTAGTGGTGGTTCTCTGGCAGTATTTATCTTTTGTTATATGTGTAAGTTTAAATCCAAGGCCATCATTAACATCAAACATTGTCAGGTCAAGTGAGTGTCATATCTTTTTGGAAGGTGTTGAAGATGCAGAGCGTATGTTGTGTGCTTATATTAATTGCTCAAATTAGCAAAGAACTGGTGTCGCTTACAGAATAATTCCTGGGACATTGATATAGGATGTACTCACTAGTCAGATTGTGTACTTCATAAAGAATGCAGTTGGTAGAATTAAAATATTGTCAAAGTGACAGACTGTGGTTTTTTTGTATTTTAGCAACTTAACGTAACTAGGTTGTACCCCTTAATCACCTTACCTCTTGAGGATAATAATATGAAGAAGAAGACACCATTTTACTGATGTTGTTACACCAATCACACTGTTAAATGACATTAAACAGAACAAAATGGCCCATAAGATAGATTGGAGATGGACAAAGAGAATGCTTGAATGGAGACCAAGAGCAGAAAGATGATGCAGTGCATACAAACGACTAACTGATTATAAAATTTTAAAACTTATGAAATCAAAGTTTGGAGAAAATGTACACAATTTCCACACAACAATTAAGTAAACTGGATAATATGCGGTAACTTTTTTGTTTACAATTCAACCATTTTTTTTATCTCCCTGCGCTTCTCCAAATACCAGTTTAATTTAAATTAGTGGAGTACTTTTTGTAAAATTTCTAGTTCATTGTTGAACTGTATACAAGTTTGACTTAATTTGTTTTTCATGTAATAACAACGCCATTGTGTTTCAACCGATTTAAAGTCTTAAGTGTAATTAGTATAAAATGGAGTGAAACTGTTTAACTAAAGTTGGGAAGAGTCGGGACTGGTTACTTGATCATAGTCTTAGTCGCCTTGCTTTATCAAGTTCTTTATAAAGGTTTTAATTCATGAATAAGGAACGGTTGATTAGCACCTGGGTAGTATAGCACAGTTACATAAACTTTTAGCTTACACGGGAACTTTTAGTAGAGTACGATTGGATCTTCCAGTCCACCATTGTACAAGTAAATAAACTACCTTAGGATAACCTTGTAAGTATTTTATAAAGATTTTTATTCTTTAAAGTATTCTGTTTGTTGAAAGTATAAAACAATTACAGCCAAAATTAATACATATCATTTGAGTCATCCATTGTTTAATTTTCTTTTTCAGCTTCGTCTTCAACATTTTCCTTGACTTCTTTAGTAACAGATATTACTTCAGTTTCCTTGACTTCTTCACCATTTGTTATGACAGGTTGGACATAAATTTCCTTGGCTTCTTCTTCATTTGTTATGAAAGGTTGGGCATAAATTTGCTTAGCTTCTTTATCATTTGTAATGAAAGGTTGGAAAGGTGGTGGAGGTGGAGGTCCAAAATTGTAAAATGAAGGATAGCCCTGGAATTGGTGAGGAGAAAATTTATATTTTTTTCCTTTTTCTCCTAATTGTTTTCTTGAAAATTTAGGAATTGCAAATTCCTTCTTTTCTGATGACTCTGATGATGATGATGAATCATCAGCTTGGGAATAAGCCTGAAAGAAATAATTATTGATATTAATTATACTAAATAAACGTAAGTGTTTGATCTTTTCCTTTATTTTATTTCACTGATTACAGTAGTGATTCTTGGCTTTATCCCCTAATCAAATGAAATAACGTAACCCTCTCCATTGAAGCAACTATTTTCAGTTCTTTAAAAATAGTTTCTATAAGTCGTACACTTCCATAACACCTCTGAGATTTGCATCTGGCAAGCGAGCCTAAGAACGAAAGTGTAGAAGAATGCGCATTTTGCTGTGCATACTGTATGCGCAGCAAGTCCTATTTCAGTAAGAATTCTACTAAAAGACAAGAACAAATGTTTATGTTTATTAGGTATAATAACCAGTTTCAATTACAGTTCTGTTAAGTGTAATATTTTAAGGTATTGAATTTAATGATTTAACTAGTTTTTTTTTAATGGAAAGTAAACAGAAGATGAATGTTTAGCTTGGGAGAAGTATAAAGTGGAGTAAGAGAAGTTGGCGATCCTATGCTCCTCGACTTGTCATGTGACCACTATAGACTCGCTTTCAACATACTCATTTACTTGGTGCAGAGTTTTTATGTCTACAACCTTTACTAATAAAGGTTGGTTCATATCATGATGCACTAATCATTTCCGACACACCATTTGCGTTATCATTCATATCATCAGACAATATCCGACACTGGAAGCCAAAGAAAATAACTGACTGATCAAAAATTTCATTGTAGCTATACAAAAATTCCTTTCTAAATAAATCTAGCTGGCCGCATTGGCATAGTTGGTAACGTGCTCGCCTCTCATCATGCGGTCTTGGGTTCGAATCCCATTCAGGCAAGACATATTTTCATACGTTACAAAAATTGTTTCATCCTTCACCATCTGCATCAGCAGCAATAGCAGAACAGTTTAACAGACGTTAAACCAAAAAAAAAAATTAAATAAATCTCATAGTAAACTATAAGAATAAACGTGTATTACTGGGTAAAAATTATTAGGTGACAAGCTTATTAAAGTAAGTATTAGTGATATAAAGATAATAAAAAGGAATCTGTAAGAAGTTTTTGTCTGTATAGTCCTATACTACTCCCTTTTTGGTGTCTCCTGGTTGGCATTAATAAAAAATAAAATAAAATTGGTATCAAACATCCTGAAAAACAATCATAGGTTTTCAAATATATTTCCCATGAACACTTAAGTGCCAGAACAAAATAATTTCCTCCAAACCAGAAATCATCATCCTTTGAAAAATAATGAATTAACTGAACTGTCATCAGAAGCAGAACATACAATAAAAGTGTTCAAATAATGTGTATGTTGTCTGTTATGTTAAGTGTTTTAAAATATTTTACTTACCACAAAAATGGCAACAAAGAGAACGATTGAGACTATAGATTTCATCTTTAAATGACTCAAATGTGATATCATAAACTGAACATGTGCTATTTATATGAAATGTTACTTATATTTAATATACCTTAATAAAATATTTGCACACTATTATGTTTCCATCTTTTGAACAAGCAATTTTACTGTTTGTTTCTTGTATAAAGCATTTCTTTTGTATAAGAAAAGAGATTTTATATCTTTAGTCTTTATTAACGAGGTACTTACATTGTGAATAAACATTATTGAGTGAATGCCATTATTCTTATTTTACTTTTATTTGTTTGAAACTAGATTTATGTCCACATTATGTGATGTTTAGTATTACTTCCAACTAAAGTATACGTTAGTATAATAGGTCTTTAGAAATACTTCTTAAAACAGTATGTCAGCCCCTCTGACCTGAAGGTATTTACATAGGAAAATTTTCATGTTTCCTAAAAGTTAAAAAGGTTTCTAGAAAAACACCTCCACATGTGTTGACAGTGATTTCAACATTTGTTAAATCACATATTTATGAATATTTGCTTTAATCTTTTATTAAACTTTTTTCTTTTACTTAATTATTTGTGTTCATGAAGATGTAGACAACATTTCTGAAAAATTCCTTGCAGAGAATTTGTTATCATCGAAAAAATTGGTAATCCTAATCACAGAATTTTCATTTCAAGGGCACCTGTAAATGGTGATTGGGTCAAAACATCAATTTGATTTTTAGGCTTTGAACAATTTTTGACATTTTCTGAAGAATTTACTGCCTCATTGATGTCTTTGTACTTTTTGTTATTTTAATGATTTTAAAAAAAACTTTACACTAGTGAAGTATCAGTTAAAGGTGTCAAAAAATAGTCTTTATAATTTTTTGTAATTGGGTAATGATGCGTACATAAGCCTTGGCTTGTGCGTAGGTAATGATAATGAGGAGATACAAAGATAAAAAATGCCACATCTGGCCATAATCGAACCCGGGACTCCTGGAATAGAAGCCAATAATTGGCTTCTATTGTGGTTCTATACAACGGGCCGGTTGTTTTTGCAACAAATAGTTGTAAATAGGGTTTTTAAATACGGCATTAAAATTAATTTTAAAAATTTAGTTAATAATTTTGGTTCGAAGTACACAATTATAAATTAAAGAATTCATAACTTTTAGTGAAAAGCATTTCTTTTGTACATGAATGAAGATGGTATGTCTTTAGCCTTTATTAACAAGGTAACATTATTTTATTACTACTATTATTCTTTAACAAGTTACTTTATAAACATAGTATTGCTCACTACAAAAGCAGTGGCGCAATCAGCTTTTTTGTGACGTCATCAATGGATGCAATATATCATGATTCATAATTTATTGCCACTGCTGTATTGCGCAAGCTTACCAACGCAATACTTTGTGTTATAGATAACTGCGTTAAAAAATGGAGTAAGTTAAAAACTAAAGGAAAAGTAGTTGCTTTCAATAAAACAATACAATAAACGTATACTGTTAATACAGCTTAATATCAGAGCTCTGTGAAGTAGCACATTCGTGTTTCATCCTCTTTGGATCGATCGTTCTATAAAAGGAAGAATAGAAGCGGTGTCGGCGCAATAATCGGCAAAAAAATCGTGATATTGACTTCCATTTAAGTAAAATGTTCATTAAAATATCTGTGTGTAACATGGAATTGGAATTCTTACAAGGCCTTGTATTTATAACATGCATAAATATATATTTTTGGAGTATATCGACGTTTATTCGTGTTGATTAGTTTTAATCCTGTCAACTTTGTACTCTCGATATAATTTTCTCCCCACCTACACTAAAGCCCTCGTATTGGTTTACTATTTAACAGCAGACTTTGGCAGCAGACACCAAACAGTTTAACTACTTCTTGTCAAATATTGTGCGCGTGGAGTTGTAGGTTAATTTTTATTATTTGCGCGTATAGTTTTATTGCTTTACTCCTGAAACTTTGTTGTTGCAATAATATCGATAGTACAATACCGTCACTAAATAATTACACAATCGTCGCAGAAAATTGTCTAAAAATGGATGGAGAAGAAGGCCAGTTTAGTGATGCCGAAGAAGAGAGGTTAGTTCTTAAAACGATATTTTCAAAAACATACACTTTTCAGAGTACCGTATTATAAAAAAAGTGAAAAATTTCATAGTTCTTGTAATAGTTGTCATGTGACATTCTCATTAATTCACTGGGTTCATTTTTTTTTATCAAATGTTAAATGTCGATGTATTCGATTTAGGAACATATTTATATACTAATAAAGTACCAGAGGAACTATAAGTTTCAGAAAAGCGGTTTTATTGTTTATTTGGTTAATTAACAATGGTTATTATATTGCTATTGAACACAAACATGACATTAGGATTTGGTGTTGCACAATGTTTGTTAGTAACTTCTGTTTGCAGGCTTGCCAATCTGATCAGTAGGCCTAATTTTGTTTTCATCCGGAATTGTACAAACATTATTTTACAACCACCAAAATTTGATTGCTGTGTTTTTGACATATATTAGGCATGAGTTTGATCAGGGATCCCACTAGATTTTTCACGAATGGCTGTCAGCTAGTTAGCATGCAAAGTACTTGCCTAACCGGTGTTACTTGACAAATAATGGCGACTTTCTACCAGCTGAATGGGCCTGGCCCACCCCACAGAGCACTGTCAGAGCAAGATATTGGTATTAGAATAAATGGCACTCCAATAAACAACTTAAGGTATGCTGATGACACGGTTATAATGGCAGAAACTCCAGAAGATCTTCAGATACTAATTAACAGAATAGTAGAATCCAGTGAAGAATACGGACTGACACTTAACATCAACAAAACAAAAATAATGGTGGTATCTAAATCACCACAAACCTTTCCTGACATAACTATACATGGTCAAAAAGTTGAAAGGGTGAGAAAGTATAACTACCTAGGAACTGTTATCAACGAACATAATGATAGTTCTGAAGAAATCAGGATCAGAGTGGAAAAAGCTAGAGTCACATTTACTAAAATGAAAAAGGTGTTCTGTGGAAGAGATCTAAGCCTTGAGCTTAAAATTCGCCTTGTGAGATGCTACGTGCTCTCAGTTCTTTTCTATGGAATGGAGGCGTGGACATTGAAAAAGATCGATACCAAGAGGGTAGAGGCATTCGAAATGTGGATGTATCGTAGGATACTGAGAGTGTCGTGGACAGAGAGAGTGACTAATGTGGAGGTTTTGAGAAGGATGCAAAAGGAGAAAGAATTGATACTAACGATTAAGAAGCGCAAATTGCAGTATTTGGGACATGTGAGGGGAGATAAATACCAGTTGTTGCAACTTATTATCCAGGGAAAAATAATTGGCACAAGATCCATAGGCAGAAGAAGGAATTCATGGTTGAAGAACTTAAGAGAATGGTTCAATTGCAACAACTGCCAGCTGTTTAGATCTGCAGTATCAAGAGTACGCATAGCTTTGATGATAGCCAAACTTCGGAACGAAGACGGCACCTAAAGAAGAGAAGAAGGCCAGGCCTAATTGAATTTAAGTTGCTAGTCACATTTTGAAATGTTCAGCTTTTTTAATATTAGCTTCAGTCAAACTATTTATCCAAGTGACTTCTGATTTATTCATAGAACTAATGATACTTTACTTTTTTATGGGAAAACCGATTTGACATGTTCTAGCATGTCCTGCAAACAGGCTGAATCATTTGTTTGCAGTACTGATTGAATATTAGTCTATTAGTAATGGGAACTCCAGCTGGTTTTACTGAAGCAGCTCTGCCTGTTCGAAATGAGCTAAATCACTTTTTTTATCTCTAATGTGTGTACGTTGCAATCTGTTCTATTGAGAACAATAAACAACCCCATGACCCAATGAGGTGAAGATTATGTGTATGACATGTAAATGAGGTGTAGTCTTGTACAGACCCAGGCCAACCATTTCTGAGAGAATGTGGTTAATTGAACCCCAATCATCAAAGTACACTGGTAACCTTGTCTGGTATTCAAATCCATATGAAACTATAGTCATTCAAAATAGCATGATACTAAGTCTCTGAATGGTGATAACTTTTCTGAATAAAAAGTCCATTTCGAAAGTGAAATTTCCCTTTTAATTATAATTAGTGGTATTTTTACTATTCTAAGTGGTAGCACAGAAGACCGATTAACACATTACAAATTTTCCTCTGTTCTTTATTCCATTTAAGTAATACTATCATGCTATTTCGAATGGACTATAACTAACTTTTTTATTTATTCCTAATTTATGCACGTTGCAATCTGTTCAATTTAGAACAATAAGCAACCCCATGACCCAATGAGATGAGGATGATGTGTATGACGTGTAAATGAGGTGTAGTCGTGTACAGACCCAGGCTGACCATTCCTGAGAGAGTATGGTTAATTAAACCCCAACCATCAAAGTACACCGGTAACCACTGTCTAGTATTCAACTCCGTATAAAAGTAACTACCTACCTTTATTAGGATTTGAACCAGGAACCTTCGTCTCCGAAAATCAGCTGTTAAACACCTGATTTTGGCGACGACTTTACCTCTAGACCAACTCGGTGGGTTAACTACCTTTACTGGGATTTAAACCTCAGAACCTTTTGTCTCCAAAAATCAGCTGTTAAACAGCTGACTTGTGGCAATGATTTTACCTCTCTAGATTAAGTGGGTCTACTAGATTTCTGAAGCAGCTTTTTTGACCTGTTCATTGTTCTAGGACAGTACAGTATGGATCTCTGCTCTCTTAAACAATTTACTTGCGGTCTAAAAGCAGTTCTGTTATTCTGTGCATTATCATAAAACTAAATGACAGCCCCCCAGCTCTTTGTATTGTACCTGAAACAGGTAGCTCACTTTTATTTTAATAATGTTGTTATCTTTTGTCTTATTCACAACCCAAAAAAACAAGATTACTACAAACAGTGCCAACTGCATTAAATTGTTTAAACTAAAAATCAAAATTTCTGTTATACTATTAATTTTACAGTATTATGATGTAGTACATGATTCAGTTTGATATAAATTTTATAAGTATCCATTACTATTATTTTTAACTTTTCATAAACAAAGTTTTGTAAATTGTTGGGCTTTACTATTTAATAACCTACTGCCAGTTGTTCCTAGTATTCGTAAATGATTAACAATAAATTATAACATAAAATATAATAGGCCTACATGATAAATGTATAATTTTTGACAGATCGGGTTTTTCATAACATTTTTCAAGGTTGTGCAATGACCTCAAAACATGTGTTTTGCAACATTGTCATACTGTGCTTTCAGAAATAACAATGTGCTATTTTTGTTGTATTTCTATATTTCTCTATCAACATATTCCTGTGATGTTGGAGTCAGTACACCTGGCTTCTATACCGGAGGTCCTTGGTTCGGTTCCTAGTCATGTCTGACACTTCTTCATCACTCACTCTCATTTATCACTATTCATTGTCTGCATTTTAGTATTAATGTGCAAAATAGCCGGACAAAAAATGTCCTGGTGTGTTGCACAATATTCTGTCAATTTATTTTAGTTAGCTTTGCCAACCTAATTTATCAAAATTAGTAAGACAGCAATTGGCATTAGTACCTAAGTAGATATTAGATATTATATTATAATTAGAATTTCAAAAATATTGATAAAGTACATTATTTCCTATGAATCTCCTCTAACCAGCATTATTGAATTAACTGAAATCAGTCTCTACAAAGATCTATTGAAATGTACAGTTTGGATAAAAGTAATCCAATTAGGTCAAATCTTTTAAACTTCTTTAAAAACAATATAAAGCTTACCTGTACATGTTGCAGGTTACTGAATTTATTGTGCAACTCTAGGTTTCCTTATTTGTTATCATCAAATAAAAAATAAGATCATATGTATCATGTACATTATACTACAATAGTTTTTGTAGATTCTGAATTCTTACATTCCCTGACTTTGGTGTTTCTCTTGCTTTAGTTCATGTACATTACATGCTTGTAATTAGAAGTTGATTAGTTGACTTAAGAATTTATGATTTTTAAGTTGTTAAACGTGAAGGCTGTGTAGAAGTTAACTAGAGCATCTTTCATCAACTGTGTGCGCACAATGGTCCGTTTGACCTAGTTTATCAATGCCAATCCTATATAAGAGCTTTGAAAATGTTGTTTTGTTTCAGTCTTAGTAAGCAACCAGCGTACAAAACAGTACAGTTTGAAATTGAAGAACAAGTAAAACAGTTGTCATTAAACAAGCAGAATTTGAGAAATCGATCAGAGGAGTATGGAGATGTATATGCTGATGAAGATGAATTGTACTCAGATAGTGAACTGCTATATGATGAATTGTACGAGGAAGATGATATGGATGGTAATTTTTCTCATTTTTATCATAGTGCTTATAAGATTTTGCTGTTTTAAGCCCATTTTGGAATAATCACTTAAATATATCATGAAAGTTAATGGTGTATTACACGTCGTAAGAAATTTTCTTTGTAACAGTTTTCTAAATGTAAACATTGCTTTGATAATGTACTGATTATACGCATACGATCAATGTATATGAATATGATCAACGTATACGAACAATACGTATCAATGTATTGAACACATACGTATTGATCAATACGTATAGTAGCCCTTGGTTTTTAATGAAAAAAGTAGAATATATTAATTTTGTTTTTCTAAGTGGGTCTTATCTGTTAGAGCCCCACACTCTGTTAGCATGGCTACAAAAACTGCAAATGCAACACAACTCACCATTGCATGTTGCAGGGTGTGTTTATATACTTCACGTGCATTGATGATGCGCGATACATCCTTGTTTGTAACTAATGAAGTTCCACTTAAGCAAAAGGCTAGAATGCTACAATATCATCAAGTACTTGTTCAAACAAGTCATTATCTTTGTAACGCCAATGTCCCAAAAACTCACACAAATGTGAATCTACGGTGCGATCTTTGGTGTGAATCTTCACGTTTCACCGTTTTGCCAAAACATGTTGCATTTGCAGTTTTTGAGACACGCTTACAGAGTGCGAGGCATCTAACAGGTAACACCCTTCCAAATTTCTTTTAATGTCCCATTTTACAATTTTTTGTAAATTACCATTATAAGTTTGTTATGATAACTATGGTTGAACCTCACAAAATGTTTGAAAGCCTCAGCGAGGAACTGAACGTAAGAACTTAGTTTTTCTATCTAATGCTCTGCTACTTCACTATTCAAACAGTCTGTGTCATAAATTCATTCAGTTTTTCCGTATAAAGTGGTATCTGTGTCACACAAAAATGAGCTGCAAGATCACTGTAACCGCTGCAGTATTGCCAAATCACACATTATACCCATGTGCGCTGGATAACATGACAGATGCTCAGTATTCCCTCATCCGTCGCATGACAAGATGTGCATATGACAACACTGATAGATAACAATCTAATTGGCAAGGGGTGAGGAAGAGCTGTTCTTAATGTGCGACCTTGAAGCTTATTTTTGTATGACTCAGATTGTAGTTGTAATTTTCTGTATTCACTTGTAACACCATATAATATACTGCTTTGAAATTTAGTGCCACTCAATTGTCAATCAATGGGAAAAATTTATACAGTGAACCTTCTCTAATTTTTACATCTCTGTTGATAATGAATTCCTATTATTTTTTTTATCTGTTTAGTTTTTAAAATAATTAATAACTTAAATGTTACGATTTTTCCATTAATGTCGTATCCATCTACTTTAAATCTACAGTTCACATTTTATATGTGGGTTTTATGCTATATTGTTCTAAGTTTCTGGTTTTTTTTTTGTTAGGTATGTTTTTTTATACAAAAGTGTTTTTAGGTCTGTTAAAATGTATTGCTCACATACTGATTGGTTTTTCATTCAGTCATTTTTAAATTGTATTTCTGTACTGTAAATACAATGACACAGTAATTCTAATGAAAAATACTATGTTTACACTGACTTAATTTTCTGTCTTGTTGCTTTTTAATTTTTTTGACTTATTTTGGTGGATTCAACATTATAAGAGTGCATATACTATAAAGATTTGAAACTAATTACTTTAAAAATCTTTTTAGAAGATGTTATATCTTCAGTCTCATACATTAGACTTGTCAAATTTCAATTTTTGTTTATTTCGGATACGTCTGATGATGAAGGATCTACTAAAACTTGTAAGTACAAGGTCTGCTCAAAAGTTCCCGAACTTTTTTATGAAAAAATACTTGTCTTACTGCTTAGGGGTCTGGATCCCTTTCAAAGTAAGCTCCTCTGCAAGGTTCACATTTGTCCCATCGGTTTCCACTTTCTGAAGCAATCTTGGAACGCTTCTTCTGGAATATCAGTCAGCTGCTTTGTTGCATTCTTCTAAATCTCAGAATCCTGGTAAATCTTTTTTTTCTTTTGAAGGGGTTTTTTGAGTTAGGGGAATAAGAAGTTGGAGGGTGCTAAATCAGGTGAGTAGGATCGGTGGGAAAGCACATTAATCGAATTGCTGGCCGAAAACTTGTGAGTTGAGTTCTGAGGGCTGAATGGGCTGGTCCATTGTCACGCTGGAAGAACCAGTCGCCATACACTCAAAGTTCTGGATGTTTCAAAAGCTCAATGTAGTAAGGTGCACATCATTGGTCATATTCTTCCAACTGCTCACTCATATGATTTGTTCACATCAGTTCCAAAGTTTTGTGAAAATATGGTATAATATTTTATTGTTTTTCTGCACAGGAGATTATCATAAACACAAGGATTTTGTAAAATCACAAGGAAGTAATAAGCAAGTTACCAGCAATAAAGTAACAAATTATCAACCTGCTGAAAAATTATTTAAAAAGTATGTGAATAAAATTAATGTAGAAAGATATGAAGGACCTGCTCTTCCACATTCAGCAGTTAACCATCTAATTGAAAGCAATAAGCGATATGAGGCAGATCGGTAAGCAAAAAGGTTTCTTTTATATTAATTGTTCTAGAAAACAAACAGTAATATGATTCAGTTTAAGTTTTATAGTAATATTTGTGATTTCTAGTAAATTCCATTGTAGTTGGCTTGAGAGTATAGAGTATTTTTTTAAGTTATAGATTGTTTCAGATATAAAATAACTTGAAAATTCTTTCTGTTGTATTGTGGAATAAAACATTTGTAAAGAAGTTTTTTTATTTATTTATTTAAAGTCGCATCAACTGCTTGGTTATTAGCGACTATGGTGAGTAACAGTGGGTTTTGACTTGTGAAAATTTCCAGATCCTGGCCAGGAATCGAACGTGGGTTCTCCGCATGGTATGCTACTGCGCTAACTACTAAGCTACAGAGGTGGCCAAACAAACTATTGAAAACAATATTAATTTTTGAAGTACAACATGAAATTTCCAAAGAAAAAATATTATTTGTCTTTATCAAGTTGTACTCTTTTATTGCTGCTTTAATTTTCTTTCCACTTATTTAAATTAACATGTTTGTTGGATCCACCTTTATCAGTATAAAAATCATATAAATTAAAACATACATATTAAAATCCTTCTTATAAATGACTTAAGCAAGTTAATTAGTTATTAAATCACTAACGATTTTAAGAAGTATTGGTTTCAGTTTTTATAATTTCTTTATTCTGATGGTGGATTCATCATAATACACCAGAATGAGCTATGATAAGTGGAAAGAAATTAAATGAAGCAGCATTTAAAAGAGCGCAGGTTAATGAAGGCTAAAATTATTTTTTCATTCTGAGATCTTTCTTTTATATGAGATTTTAAATTCTTTAAAAAGATTATTTTACTTCTACTAATGACATCATAATTTTATCATTTACTAGCTGTGTTTTTCGTATAAAAGCTTAGTTCTTTTTGTTTACAGGATTCGAACAAAGGATAAATGTGATCGTGCTACAGCAGAACAAGTTATGGATCCCAGGACAAGAATGATATTATTTAAATTATTAAATAGAGGGACAATAGCTGAAGTAAATGGTTGTATTTCTACTGGCAAAGAAGCTAACGTCTATCATGCAACCGCTATTAAAGATGGTGTTAAAGATTTTGCTATAAAAATCTATAAAACTTCTATACTTGTTTTTAAAGACAGAGATAAATATGTATCTGGCGAGTTTCGGTAAGTTTATTTCAAATTTCTTTTTATATACGTATATATTTTTTAATCCCTAAGGTGTGTACATTGCAATCTGTTCAATTCAAAACAATAAGCAACCCCATGACCCAATAAGTTGAGGATGGTGTGTAATTGACGTGTAGTCTTGTACAGACCCAGCCCCACCATCCCTGAGAGAGTATGGTTAAGTGAACCCCAACCATCAAAGTACACCATTAACCACTGTCTAGTATTTAAATTCGTATAAAAGTAACCTTTACTAGGATTTGAACCAGGAACCTTCGTCTCCAAAAATAAGCTGTTAAACGGATAACTCACTGTGATGACTTTACCGTAGACCAATCTGGTGGGTCTCTGTCATAATAGTATTGTAATAGTATTACATAAATCTCTGGAAAACAATGGTAAACCACCTCACTCCTTGTTTTACTTAGTAAAGCCCTCTAGAGCAGTAGTTCTCAACCTTTTTTGGTCATGGTACACTACCCTATGTTGAGAGTTCCCAGAACACACTAACGTACGAGTTGGACTAAAAGAGTACCCCCCAGTAATAGCAATGGAAGCAGTTAATACGCTGTTACATTTTTCAACCAACTACCTGTACAAGCTGAGCTTTTAGACACAAATATACATAAAAAACAAGAAGTGCGAGAGACGGCTCTCAGTTGAACAGGAAATGCGTGTGCGTTTTTCTTCAATCCACCATGAATTCAACTTTTATGTAATAAGTGACTAGCTGAAGTCTCTCATTAATAAATAACTAATCTTTTGTGAAAGCCGTAAGCCAATAAATCCCCTATAAAATAAGCTTTAAGTTCTTGAATATTATTCTTATGTACTTAAATAAATATTTAGCGAAATTATTTTAATTTTTTTTATCACAAGGTTTCAAAAGTTTCGCAGTACACTCATTGTAAACCACTACTGTAGAGGTTCAAACCAGCCTTTCGGCTGATGACCTAAACAACTAATACGAGGGCTATTCAGAAAGTAGGGAATGTTTTGTAAATAAACAAAAACTATGTAAAAGAAAATTTTTTTATTATATACATCTGAAAGAGTGACTAAAATACTACTTTTCTACATAGTCACCAAGCAAATTGAGGCACTTGTCATAGCGGTGGAGAAGCTTCAAAATTCCTTCGTCATAGAAATCCGCCGCCTGCGACCGCAGCCACTCAGTGACGCGCCCCCGGAGTTCCTCTTCATCATCGAAGCGCTGTGTTGCTAGCCAGTTCTTCATTCTTGGAAACAAGTGAAAATCACTCGGTGCAAGATCAGGACTATAGGGTGGATGAGGGAAAACCTTCATTTGAATGAATCAAGGAGTTCTTTTGTGCGGTTTGCTGTGCAAACCGCACAAAAATCAGCAAGGAAGATTATGGCTACTGTGTTTTGGGACAGGCAAGGTGTGCTGCTCATTGACTTTCTCGAGCGTGGTGCAACAATAAACTCTGATCGGTACTGCCAAACATTGCGCAACCTTAGGAGAGCAGTTCAAAACAAGCGCCGAGGAAAGTTGTCGTCAAAAATTTTGTTTCTTCATGACAATGCCCGACCTCACACGGCAAACCGCACAAAAGAACTCCTTGATTCATTCAAATGGGAGGTTTTCCTTCATCCACCCTATCGTCCTGATCTTGCACCAAGTGATTTTCACTTGTTTACAAGAATGAAGAACTGGCTAGCAACACAGCGCTTCGACGACGACAAGGAACTCCGGGTGCGCGTCACTGAGTGGCTGCAGTCGCAGGCGGCGGATTTCTATGACGAAGGAATTTTGAAGCTTGTCCACCGCTATGACAAGTGCCTCAATTTGCTTGGTGACTATGTAGAAAAGTAGTATTTTAGTCACTCTTTCAGATGTATATAATAAAAAAATTTTCTTTTACATATGTTACGTCCAGCCATACTTTAAATGTTTTCTTTTTCTTTACAATTTTATTTTATAAACATTTACAGTCCAGCTGATCTAAATTTAAAATCAATTACATGTAACTAGGCAACAAAAAAAACATTCTTTTTTATACAATACATCAAGACTTCAACTGAGTATGAACTCAATACTTTAAAGACAATTATTATTATAAATCATCATCATTATTGTTATCATCATTACTATCATCATTATTAAAATCATCATTATTATCATCTTTATTGAACATCAATTGCATCATGAACAACGTCTAATTATTTAAAATATATTTTCTATCAATTCATTACATCGCCACATTTTATGGTCATCCATTGGGCCGGATCAAAACAACACTACAAGAACTACAGACTACATAATAGAAGACTACAAGAGCTACTACACTTCTACGATCAACACAATTAAACTTCAAGAAAAAGCAGTAACACACACTATTTATTTTATTATTTAATATCATTTGGTGAATTAACATCTTTGTAAAGCTGGACCGTAAAAGTCACATAATTGACTTTTAATTTCTAAATTTAACTATTACCTTTTTCTTTTTGATTAGTTTGCAAGTATGCCTAGAGCAGCACGGTACTACAGGAGGAGTCTTGAAGACTTAAAGTACGTGCTGATAGAAACTGAAGCAGAGGCCATCCGCTTCCAGGAAGCTGACAAATTGAGCTATCACCGTGCCAGTACTTTACTGGCAAGGGTGAAAGCGAGATGGTCGATGCACGAGCAGCTCTACAATGAACTTGCCGAGCTGGACGTTCTCCCCGAGCCATTATCGGAGGAGGAGTTCTCTGGGGGATTCAGAGAACTAACTTCAATTTTATTTAGGCTCGAAAATTTATTAACAGTCGAACCTCCACCGGTTCAGCAGCCATCTGTTCCACAACAGCCTCCTTTTGTTCCTTTTTCTAACAGTGCTTGCCTTCCTAAATTAAACCTTCTAAAATATTCAGGGAACATGGCAGACTGGACAAACTTTTTCAATTCATTTAAGGCTCTAATTGATGCTGATCCTAACATTAGCGACAGCATCAAACTTCAATATTTACGTTCAGCTTTATCTTCTGATGCTCTAAAACTAATTTCCCATCTTCCATTATCTGACAATTCTTACGCGCCAGCGCTGAGAATATTATCAAATAGATATGATAACCCTCGTCATCATATATCGTTCCATTGCCAAAACATTTTCGATTTACCTTCAATATCAGAGTTATCAACAAGGGAACTAAGGCAATTTCTTGACGCCTATATGCAACACACGCAAGCCATGCAGTTGTTGCCTCAAGCTAATTTTTATGAAAATTTTTTTACAATGTTTCTTTTAAAGAAACTATCACCCAAACTGAGAATTCAGTTTGAGTCAAATAACAATAACATTGTTTATCCGAAACCATCTGACTTAATCAGCTGGCTCGAATCTCGCGCTATCCAATTAGAAAACGCAGCTTTATTTACTGAAAGTAACACAAATATAAACAAACCAACTAGAAACACAAAATTGTACAATTCTGTATCTTTAGTATCAAATTCGTATGATACAGTAGTTTGTTTATTATGTAAAGAGAATCACTCTTTGTATATTTGTCCTAAGTTCCGTAGTCAGTCAACTATGGAAAGATGGAACTTCGTGCGTTCCAATCGCATCTGTCAAAATTGTCTATCAAAGCATGAGTTTAATATTCAATCTGGCTGTCCCTCAAAATCGCGGTGTAAGGTATGTACTAAATTTCACCATACCATGCTGCACCATTATAACTATCGCAATAATTCTAACCCTAACAATAATAATAATAACAATACTAACACAACTCCGTCATGCAGTACTCACATGGTTCCAGAACCTACAACAGTGCCTTCTAAACAAAATATTGATAATAAGTCATTGTTTACTAATGCAAATGACAATTCTGAATTAACGAATGTTGACATGACTGTTTTACTAGGTACCTTCCTGGTTCAAGTCAAAGGTGCTTCTAACAAAACTGTAATTTTACGTGGTGTTTTAGACACCGGCAGTCACATAAATATCGTTACTACGCGATGTTTATCAAAACTTAACGCAGAAATACGTAATTCTCAAATAAATATTTCAGGCTTATCACAAGCCATTGTTCAAACTAAAGGCATTTGTTCCCTAACAATTTGTGATTTAATGGGAAAGCCGTTAATTAATAATTGTAATTTTCATGTCTTAGATAAAATAGCTTCACCTTTGCCTCGTTCTTCAATTTCAGCTGAGGTTAGAGTTGCTGCTAATGGTTTCAATTTAGCAGACAATTTATTCGATCAGTGTGCCCCAGTTGATCTGTTATTGGGTGTTCAAGCAACTTTAGCTTTAATGAGAGGCGAACCTATTTCACTAGGTTGTAACCTACCATACATAGTACCTACTGCACTGGGTCATGTACTCATGGGTCATGCTCCCATCGCAACTGACAATTGTGTTTTATTGTCAACCAGTGCAGAAGACGAACACGAACAATCGTCCGTACTTTCTTCTCTAATTTCCCATTTAGATTCAGAAACCTTACATACCCAACTAAAACAATTTTGGGAGTTGGAAGAAACACCACAAGCTGTAACTACGCTATCACGTGATGAGTCAGCTTGTGAAAATTTTTATGCATCTACAACTCATCGAACCCCTTCAGGGCGATATCAGGTGCGTTTGCCTTTTAAGGACTTAACGTCTCCTATTTTTGAAAATTCGTATATTCAAGCTTATCGTCGCTTGATTTACCTTGAGCGAAAATTTAAACAGCAACCACTCTTTAAAAAAAAATATATCGAATTCATGGCAGATTATAAAAATAGCAGTCATATGCGGTTGTTGTCCAATAACGAGCAACCTCGTTACTACATACCCCATCATGGGATTTTCAAAATGCATGGCGACACTTCCAAAATTAGAGTAGTGTTTGATGCTAGTTCAAAAACGACTAATGGTAAGTCCCTTAATGATTGTCTGTATGCCGGTCCCAAACTCCAACCTTTCATTCCTGACATTGTAACTTATTTTCGGTTACACCCTTATGTTTTTACCTGTGATGTAAAACAAATGTTTAGACAAATTTTAGTTCATCCAGACGATCATCTATATCAGTGTATTTTGTGGCGTGAAAATCCTACCGATCCTGTTCAGGTTTACGCTTTAACGACAGTTACTTACGGTACTAGCTGCGCTCCATATCTGGCAATTCGTACGTTAAAGCAGCTTGCTGTTGATGAGATTCTAGAACATCCGCAAGCCTGCCATATTTTAAATAACAACACTTTTGTCGATGACATTATTGCCGGAGCTCCTTCCATTTCTGAGGCGCAATCGCTTGTATCTGACTTAACTACGCTATTAAAAAAGGGCGGTTTTGAACTTCGTAAGTGGAGTTCAAACTGTTCAGTCATATTAAATACAATTCCCTCTGATTATTATGAATCTCTTTCGGTTAATGAAAATAATATTTCTATAATGTCAATTTTAGGCTTATCCTGGGCGCCAGCTCAAGACACATTTATTCTTCGATTGCCCTCAGAGCAGCGTTTAGCCAAATCGCCTATAATAACCAAACGTTTTGTTTTATCACAAATTGCAAAACTTTATGATCCATGCGGCTGGCTTACGCCTTGTATATTCAAAGCTAAATGTTTTTTACAGACACTATGGCTTAATAATTTAGACTGGGATGATCAATTACCGGATGTATTAGTGAATCAATTTGAACAATTATTTCATGCCTTTAGATGTATATCATTAATAGAATTACCTCGGCCGATGCATGCACCGTTCACTAATTTTGCGGAACTACACGGTTTTTGTGACGCCAGTCAACTTGGCTATGCAGCGGTTCTGTATTTAATTACGAGTACCAATGATCATCGCCATTCATCTCTTCTAGTAGCGAAATCGCGTGTTGCACCCATCAAAACAGTATCTATACCCCGACTAGAATTGTTAGGGGCTCATTTACTTAGTCAGTTATCACAGCATTTTATATATATTCTATCTTCACGGTATCCTGATTTAAAAGTATTCTTATGGACTGATTCTATGATAGTCTTATCGTGGCTTACTATCCATCCATGTAAATTAAAGACCTTTGTCGCTAATAGGGTCAGTCAAATTTTAGAAATGTCCTCATCTTCATTGTGGAGACACGTTCCTTCGGTTTCCAATCCCGCAGACCTAGCATCTCGAGGTGCCGACCCTGAGATGCTAAGGCAGTCATCCCTGTGGTGGTTTGGCCCTAAATTTCTAATACAAGATGCTTCAACTTGGCCGAGCCAAAATTCGAAAACTGATCCGACTGACGAGTTACAAATAAATCAAGAAAGGTCCAAAGAAAAATCTGTTTTATCAGCAATAAACGAAAACTACTTGTTTTCTACTGCTTTCAATTTTATTTCATCCTGGCAAAAATTAAACAATATTATCAAAATAATTTTAAAGTGGTCTCCGAAGCGTCGAAGACAAAAATCCGATTTACATAGTTTTGTGGTTTTATGCATCTGTAAAATTATTCAGCGAGAATGTTTTACTGAACTTTATCTTCAACTTAAGTCTAAACGTCCTTGTTCAAAGATCTACGCGAATTTAACGCCATTTTTGGATAAAGATGATATTATCCGTGTTGGTGGTAGACTCTCGGAAGCTTCTCTTCCTTACTGTACCAAACATCCAATTTTGCTGCCATCTAAACACCGTTTTGTTTCAATACTTATTTCACATTATCACAAAATTCTTCTACATGCAGGAACGTTAACAGTTTTGAATGCACTAAGTCAACAATTTTGGATAATGTCAGCGCGTAAAACTGTTAAATCTATTCTTACGAAATGCATTAAGTGCTTTCGTGCACATCCAGTAGGAAATACGCCCTTGATGGGCCAATTACCGTCTGACAGAGTCAACATTGCGACACCATTTACTAACACGGGTGTAGATTATGCTGGACCATTTGTAGTTAAAGCATATCGTTCAAAAAGAGCTCCAGATGTTAACGTGTACTTATGTTTATTCATTTGCATGGTGACGAAAGCGGTTCATCTGGAAGTGGCACGTGATCTAACTACGGAAGCTTTCTTAGACGCATTTCAACGTTTTACTAATCGACGTGGATGTCCTGAACTATTACGTTCTGACTGCGGCACAAATTTTATCGGAGCTCGCACACGAATCTCCGCCAATTTAAAGTCTTTTCTTACACGGTTACCTAAAGATGATCACTTCATATCATCGTTACTTCCAACGCGTTTCGAATTTAAGGTTAACCCCCCTCATGCTCCACATTTCGGTGGTCTGTGGGAGAGAGCCATCCGTTCAGCCAAACAACTTTTGACACGTACTTTAGGTACAAGCCGGCTTTCGTATGAAGCTTTCACAACTCTTATTACTAGGGTGGAAGCAGTTTTAAACTCACGGCCAATTACTCCCCTTTCATCTGATCCTAATGACTTAAAGGCCTTGACCCCAGCCCATTTTTTATTGCAAAAACCACTTTGTTCTTTGCCTGACACTACTGGTCAAACTGAATCGTGTCCAGTAAAATATTATTATTTATTAAAAAATTTAACTCATGAATTTTGGACCAAATGGCAACAAGAGTATCTGCTGTCTCTAAACTTACGCAAAAAATGGGTTAAAGAATCACCTAACTTACAAACAGGTGATCTTGTAGTTGTGCATCAACCTGGGTTACCTGCTCTATCCTGGCCTTTAGCCAGAATAACTAAATTATTCCCAGGGACTGACGGAGTTGTCAGAGTGGCAGAAATATCTACACCTACTGGCTCTTACATTAGACCAGTAATAAAACTATACAAACTGCCTGCTGTTTCCGAATTGAATAACTCTTAGCTTGCTATAAGTTCACCTTTGTTTTATTTCTATTTTATTTATATAAGTCATCTATTATATTCCTTCTTTGCTATTTTATTGTAATGTATCTTCTTATTGTCAACTCATTCTATTTCTTAGAACCCTATTTATTTCAGTTCTCTTGATTAACAATTTTTTCTTACATTTGATTCCACAATTATCCATACAGTCCACTTCATCCTTTATTATAGGCCTATGTTATAATTGCATTCTTCTCAAGTTTGTTTTTTCACTTCAATTTCAGTTTATTTCATTTCTTTCTTTGGTTCCTCACATTCTTCTCCTCTACTATTTGCTACAAATCCATGCATCATGAAATAACCAACCCTGGTTATTTCATGGAGGGGAGGATGTTACGTCCAGCCATACTTTAAATGTTTTCTTTTTCTTTACAATTTTATTTTATAAACATTTACAGTCCAGCTGATCTAAATTTAAAATCAATTACATGTAACTAGGCAACAAAAAAAACATTCTTTTTTATACAATACATCAAGACTTCAACTGAGTATGAACTCAATACTTTAAAGACAATTATTATTATAAATCATCATCATTATTGTTATCATCATTACTATCATCATTATTAAAATCATCATTATTATCATCTTTATTGAACATCAATTGCATCATGAACAACGTCTAATTATTTAAAATATATTTTCTATCAATTCATTACATCGCCACAACATAGTTTTTGTTTATTTACAAAACGTTCCCTACTTTCTGAATAGCCCTCGTATAATTTATAAATTCCACCTCAATCATGTCAGATTTTAAAGTTGTAAGATCTCTTCATTATCTGCTGATTTTTTTTCATAAAATGTGTTGTATTCATAATTTAATTGTAAATTTTTTGTGCTGACTTCATTTTGTAGTTTACTTGTATCATGTTCAAATTTTATTCTTTTTTTTTTTGAATAGTTTTAGGCATGGTTATTGTAAGAGCAATCCTAGGAAAATGGTTCGTACATGGGCAGAAAAAGAGATGAGAAATTTGGTTCGACTACATACAGCAGGCTTGCCAGTACCACAGCCTTTGCTACTTAGATCGCATGTCCTTTTAATGGAATTTATAGGTAAAAATGGATGGCCAGCTCCAAAACTAAAGGTACTTTACATTTTTACTTGTATGGTCTGTGTATAATTTACGCTCCTGATAACGAATTATTGTTCTTAATCTATTTTTAGCTTTATTCAGACACTAAAAATAATAAATTACGTGAATCACAAAATGTTAGTCATAAATAAATATGTTGTTTATGATTTCTTAGGGTTGTCAACAATAAATGAAAGATTTGTTACTTTGTCTTGAGTATCATGAGTTTATGTTATTTATTGAATTATATATTTATATATTTTTCTGAATAAATCTATAAAACGGAACACGCCAATGAAAATGTATTAAATCATAAACAGTGTTGGCTAATCGGTAAGCTGAAACAAGATTAAATGCCGAACAATCTTAACAATTATTAATATGAATGTTTTAATGTTTTTTTTTTAATTTTATTTTAAAATAAACGATTTAATTTCTTTTTTTTCAGGACGTTGATTTGTCAACATCTAAAGCATGTAAACTGTACAGAGACACAATTGTAATGATGTGGGAAATGTATAATAAATGCAAACTTGTTCATGCTGATCTTAGTGAATACAATATGCTGTAAGTTAAATCCAGTTATTTAGTTTTAATAAACAAACAAAAATAGTAAATTTATAAAATACTACATTTTTCAGTGTATTTTTTAAAAATTATATTATGTAGAAGAAACCACCAAATGCCCATTAGATGACTCTCACCTGATCTTTTTTCTCACCAGTTAATCTTTTTTTTTTACTTTTTTACTGTTTATTTACAATCTGTTAAAGATTAAAAATAAGTAAATATAAAATGTTAGCCTGGTTCAATTGGAGAAGGTCTCTGGGTCATTGACATTTGAGTCTTCTTGCGGGGCTACCTGGGATGAATCGCAGGCACATATTTTGTACAAACAGGTTGGTGTGTGCATCAGATTTTGAATACATTGTATTGTATAATTACTGTGCGACTGTTATTATGAAGTTTTTTGTTAGTTGTATAAACAGGGTCATTGAGTTATCATTCGGAGAATTTTATTTTGCATTGCTTGGAAATGATTTGTGTGTGATAGCTTTGCTGACCCCTCCCGTAGTTAAACGCCATTGGTCCAGTTTGGGCATATGATTGCTTTGTAAATTAGTAATTCAATAGTAATTTTGAGGGTCTGTCAAGTAAATGTTTTTATTGGGTAGAATCAATATTTAAGTTTCTGACATGTTTTTGTTACATGGGTCTTTCAAATACTACAAAAAAGTTTATGTCAGTATGACAAGTCAATGGAATGTCATTTAGAAAAATGGTGGGGCAATTTGGAATTGAAGTGTAAATCTATTAATATAATAATTTCACTAACCTTCTTTTTAAACTGCGTCACCTTTATTTTAGTCCTACTTACACGTGTTTCGGTGGATCCACCATCATCAGAGTAAATAAAAAATTGAAACTAAAAATTTTATTCATTTATTTAAAATTTACAGAAGATGATACATCTTCAGTCACTTGTATAAAACTGATTTAAAATTAATTTATTTTAATTTATCCCTTCTCATATTTACTGTAGATAGCAGCAGCAGTCAATATCACTTCATCATTCCTAAATTTTATCTGTTCATTCAAAATGTCCTGCTTTTGCTCTTTTAAATATTTATAAATGTGGAACATCTCATATTTTTCAATTTTATTTTTATTCTCTATATTACATTGTTCTATTATATTGAAATGTTCATCTATTTTACCAAATTTATGTTTTTCTTCTTTTATATGATTGGTATAGTTAGATATAATGTAATCACATTTCAGTGCTTTTTTATGTTCATTATACCTCACTTGAAAATTACGACTAGTCATACCAATGTAAAATTTTTTACAATCCTCATTACCACAATCTATTTTATACACACCCTTTTTATTGCTTAGTGTTTCATTTATATTATTTTTAATTATATTTGTGGACAGTAGTTTTTTATTATTACATGTGTATGCGATTTTATAAAATTTATTTAATGTTCTGTATAATTTATTGTTAATAATTTTATTGTATTTTAATGCAATAAATGGTTTATGTTTTATTTTATTATCTAATATAAGGGTGGTTCTCAAGTTATTTTTAAATTGTAGTTTGTTTTTAATTTTATTTATTACTTTATTTATTTCTTTTTCATGATACCCATTCTTTTGTGCTATGAATTTTATTGTTCGTAACTCATTTTCTAGTAGTTTTTTATCTTTTATATAATTATATGCTCTGTGAATCATACTATGGTAAGCTGCCATTTTATGTGAGTATGGGTGGTTAGATGACTTATTTATATTTGTTACTGGTAATATACTTTTACGAAATACACCTGTTGTTATTTTACTATTACCCTTGATTAATTGTATGTCCATGAAATTTAATTTATTATTATTTTCAAGTTCCATAGTGTGGTGTAATTTATCATCAAATGTATTTAATTTTTTTAAAATAACATCCTCTTCATTTTTATATGTCTTTTCCAATATTACCAGTATGTCATCTACATATCTGTGCCACATTACTACATTATGTGTATGTTCTATTTGATACACAGTTATTTCTTCAAAATATTGTAAATAAATTTCAGACAAAATAGAGCTTAATGGTGCTCCCATAGTAAGTCCATCTTTTTGTTTGTATATTTTTTCATTAAATTTAAAATAATTTTGTGAAGTACATTGTCTCAATAATCCTATAACTTGCTTTACTTCATCTTCATGCAATTTATGTTCTGTTAATTTATTTTTTATAATGTAATACATGTAATAATAAAAAACTACTGTCCACAAATATAATTAAAAATAATATAAATGAAACACTAAGCAATAAAAAGGGTGTATATAAAATAGATTGTGGTAATGAGGATTGTAAAAAATTTTACATTGGTATGACTAGTCGTAATTTTCAAGTGAGGTATAATGAACATAAAAAAGCACTGAAATGTGATTACATTATATCTAACTATACCAATCATATAAAAGAAGAAAAACATAAATTTGGTAAAATAGATGAACATTTCAATATAATAGAACAATGTAATATAGAGAATAAAAATAAAATTGAAAAATATGAGATGTTCCACATTTATAAATATTTAAAAGAGCAAAAGCAGGACATTTTGAATGAACAGATAAAATTTAGGAATGATGAAGTGATATTGACTGCTGCTGCTATCTACAGTAAATATGAGAAGGGATAAATTAAAATAAATTAATTTTAAATCAGTTTTATACAAGTGACTGAAGATGTATCATCTTCTGTAAATTTTAAATAAATGAATAAAATTTTTAGTTTCAATTTTTTATTTACTCTGATGATGGTGGATCCACCGAAACACGTGTAAGTAGGACTAAAATAAAGGTGACGCAGTTTAAAAAGAAGGTTAGTGAAATTATTATATTAATTCATTATATGAAATAGAAATATTTCAAACTGCAGGATGCATTATAAAGATTTATTTTTGAAGTGTAAATGTTATTTGATTTGTGTTTGTTAATTTTAATTTTTCATAATTTGAGCCGTAATAATAATTCAATTGTGTATAATTTTTGGGATGCCACTGCAGGATCAGTATCTATTGGTCAACAGTCAAGCTAATCTGCATTTGGTGGTTTTTTCTTTATTATAAATATTTCATAAAATTAAATTAATTTTGCAGGGATGGCATAATTGTTACTGTAACAGAATTGTGATAAATTAACTGTTAAATTAATTTAACTGTTTAACACTTTGCGTGCTAAGCACGTAATTTTACGGAACGGTGATACGTTTACGGCTTGCGGATCACGTAATTTTACGGAATTCGTATTTAGACGGTTATACTATGTAATAGCACGTTTTTATACGGAATTTGATCATTTATTCTGAATTTACGTACATTTTAGTACAGAATTACTCCGTTAAAGCGCTAGTACGTAAGTGTTTTATTCACTTATAATGAAACAGCTGTTGGAACAGTAAACAGTGAGGTTATACACATGAGTTTTGTTTTTCACAAAAGAAATTTTTGTATTTAGTTTGTTTTTTTATATTAAATAACACAGTTTTGTTTATAAAGTATTATAAAAGTGTATAATAGGTTTTTTGTGTATAAAATTGTATAATAGTTCAAATAAATTGTTTAAACAACATGCGAAATGCAGTGGAAAAATTCTTGTTTTTTCTAAAAAATGTGCTATGAAAAAGTGATATATTAGTACAATTTAACAACTAATAATACACTATTCAAAACTAGAAGATTTGATGTTTCCAGCCATGTTAGTAACATCTTAATACTCCTTATAATGTTATTTTTACAATTTATTTCAAATATAGTTAAAAATGGCCAGCATTCTATAAACGTCCACGTTTTTGTCCCTAGCACTCAAAGTGTTAAAACAATCTAATTAAATCCTTGTTGTAGAAGTGAGAAGTTAAAAGTGAAAGGCTTAAAACTTTGTTGTAATATACGATATGAAAGTTTAGAACATACACTTAAATAATTTGTGAAATTGATTTATGATTTTTTTTTGTTTTCTGTTTGCAGGTATCATGATGGTAAAGTATATCTGATTGATGTATCCCAATCTGTTGAACATGACCACCCACATGCTTTAGAATTTTTAAGAAAGGACTGCACAAATATTTCAGGTATTGTATTTTGATTGTTTATTATTAATGTTTCTAACCCTGTTCTAACTGTTGATCTAATTTTAGGCCATGCACAATTGATGGTGGGGGAGGTGACGAAACGTGCTCCAGCTAGTTATGTATAAGTCGGAAACCGGTAAATATTGTTCTTTTCTAGTAGGGAATTCTTTAACGCATCTAATAGTCTTTACAGAAATAGAATATCATAAAAGGGAAAATTTTTATTCCTTCTATAGTGTGTAGGTTGCATTGATGGTTTGGGAATTGTTTGTTTTGAATGGAAATCCGTCCAGCTCGTGTGTAAGTCAACATACATGCATGTTCTTTAGTTTGTCTTGAAGCTATGACATTTCTATAACAGAATTTGCTCTTAAAAAGGGAAGATTTTTTTTTTTGGTTAACGTCCGACTGTTCTGCAATTACTGCTAATGCAGACTGTGAATGATGAAATGATTTTTGGTAACGTATGAAAAAATGCCGTGCCTGAATGGGATTCGAACCCAAGACCGCATGATGAGAGGTGAGCACATTACCAACTTCGCCAATGCGGCTAGCAAAAAGGGAAGATGAGTCCATTTGACTGTTCTGGAGGGGATTTACCATCACAGAGGCAAAATTTCGTCACTTTGTAGGGTTGCAGAGGACGTGTAACGGCTTCCTTCTAACCACACCTACAGAATTTTTCAAAACACGTGGTTTTAGGGAAAAAATTTCCTACATTTCTTTGCTTACAGCTGTAACCTAAATATAATAATGGCTCTGTGACATCACCGTAAAGAATGTAAAATATTATACCTTCATGTTTCCTTGTGATGTGAAAATGGACTCATGTTGAACATTTTGTAACTTCGTCAAATATTTACGGAAATATAAATAAAAAATAGCATTTATTCCAGTAAACTCTTGTCTACAAAACATGTTTTATAATTTTTTTTTGCTAAACTGAAATTTAAGCCCATTGTAGTAAAAACTCTAAAGTAAACACAAAAATTTTCACGGATGAAAATTTTGCTCGCTTAAACGCAAAAATTATGAAGCGATTTTCTTGTAATTATACTCAAAAGGCTTATACATATTATATGAATCAACTTTAATTTTTTCAGAATTTCCCATCAGTGATGATGTTAGATAAAAACAGTTGTTCTGAGAGCACGTTTTGATATTTGCAATTCTTCTGTTGTTATAGCCCTGATGGCAGAAGTTTTGAAATTAACCCAAAAATATTGGATAAAACGATTGATGCGGTAAGCCGACTTGTAACTGTAGGACATTAACCCACTATCCACGACTAATGGCAGATTAATGTAAACTGAAGCATAAACGACTTGTTTCGGAGGACCTAGTTTCATTTAAAGGCGCCAGAAACCAACGGCGGAACGACTGAATAAGCAAGATACAACGATAGAAAGTACACTGCGGGAGGCAAAGGTAAAACGATAAGTAACTGCTGGAACAGCAGGACATCACTGGTCAACTCAAACACTAATCAGAAAACATGCAGCAAACAAACTGATGCGCTTACCTTTTGTATGGCCTGAAGTGTAGAAACGACGTCCACGCGACCCGTGTCCGGGTTCGATTCACACTGTAACTTTAATGTTTGATACGAAAACAAGAACAATTGTAAATGATTATAAATTACACACATAAGCAAAATCACACTTGAAAATGATGTATGGTACATCAGAAACGAACGAAGCTTAACGACGATTGCAGAAGCGACGCCATAGGATGGCCGGCGCAGAGAAGGCACGAACAGTCTACATGCCACAGAATCTAACCAGTGAGTGAGTTGACCGGGAAGAAAGGAATGTGAGTAGAGGGAGAAAAAATACGTCATGAACTGAGGTCACCATCGGAAGTCAAGACAAGTATACAGGCAGAGGCGGGAAAAAGGTTATTAATACAAAATCAGTGTATTTAACGACGATAATAATTAGTAATTATTAGACGGGGGGGCAAGTGGCGTTAACATACCGCCCGCCTAAATCGATGAAAGCGATTTACAGAGATACTTGCAGCGAAGAACATAGCCGCCCGCCCTGAAACAACCAGGGAGCGGAAACGCAGGAAGAAGACGAAGAATGAAGCCGCCCGCCCTGAAGCAGCAGGGAGCGGAAAACGCAGCAAACGAAGAGCGAAGCATCGACGACGGTAGTAAACGTAGAAACGAACGAGGTGAAGAACGGACACATCTTGATGTGGCGTGACAAACGCACGGGTTTGCCCGGCCAACGACGTACGGAACATCTTCCACGGCTTGCGCGGAAGCCAACGAGTAACGGAACGATCTTGAGGTGATTGCCAACAAGGGTTGACAACCAGAAGCGACGCAGAAGAAGAATCGAAGAACAACGGAGCAAGGTAGAGTTCCAGCAAGGGAACAGGCGAATGAAAAGACGAATACATGAATGTGTATTTGTATGTGTCAGGAGTGAATTCTTTAAGTTGTTAAAGGAAACTTTTGTTGAAAGATTGTATGAATCAATACATACAATATACGCAGCGGTTGATCAGGAGCAGCCTACTCAGAAAATTGAATCTCTAGGAGAGAAATAAGACGACACAGGCGGAGCAGACAGCGGTGAGAAGAAGACGTAGAGTTGAGAACGAAGGTAAAGCCTAATTGTCAGGCAGGACAATTAGCTTTGACACGGGTCGAATGTAAGTACCATGAATAGTTCTTACCTCGGCGGTACGAACTGTGCGGTCTCTGCCAGGAAAGACATCGGTAACTGTGCCTAACGGCCATGATGCAGGAGCAGTGTCGAGGTTTTGCACGATGACAACACGACCAATTTGTAGGTTGTCACGAGCACGAGCCCATTTGTTGCGTTGAGTTAGCGTGTGTAGGTAGTTCAGGGACCATTGTTTCCAGAACGACTTAACTAGAACTTTGACCTGCTGCCAGCGCGACGCAGGCTGGAGTTGATCGATTGCGCTATGTTCAGGCGGTTGTAACAGAGACGATCCGATGAGGAAATGCCCAGGAGTCAGCATACATCTCTCCTCACTGGGGTCAGATGAGAATTGAAACAGAGGTCGGCTATTTAATACGGCCTCGATACGAGCGAATAAAGTTATGTACTCCTCGAAGAGCAGCGGTTTGTCTCCGATGAGCCGAAGTAGACAATGTTTGGCCGATTTGACGGCGGCTTCCCATAATCCGCCGAAGTTTGGCGCAGAAGGTGGATTGAAGTGCCAAGTAATTTTCAATGCAGCGAGATGACTTCCAATAGCAGGAGACGAGCGACGAAGCAGATTATAAATTTCGACAAATTTATTTTTGGCGCCAACGAAGTTGGTGCCGTTGTCGGAGTAGATGTCCGAAGGCAGACCTCGACGAGACACAAAACGATCGAGTGCAGCAAGGAAAGCATCAGTTGAAAGATCAGACACGAATTCGAGATGAACAGCCTTGGTAGACATGCACACGAAGACGCACAGGTAACCTTTAGAGCAAGAAGATTTACGAAGACGACTGGTTTTGACGAAGAACGGGCCGGCATAATCAACACCAGTAGATGAGAATGCACGGGAAGCGGTGACACGAGAAGATGGAAGCGTAGACATCATAGGTTGAGAAGGTCGTCCGTTGTATCTAATGCAGCGAACGCAGCGATGAATTCTTTGTCGGATGACCGTTCTAGCAGATAAAATCCAGAATTGTTGAACGATCAACGCCTGTGTTGTACGAGGTCCCGAATGGAGCGACAGTTGATGATAATAGTCACATATTAAGTTGGTTAAGTGGCTATGTTTTGGCAGCAGTATGGGATGCTGTGCAGTAGTGCTAAGCGCAGAACGGCATAGACGACCGCCTACAGTTAGAATGCCGTGGTCGTTAAGCAACGGTGACAAAGAAACGAGCGACTTAGACGGTATTTTTCCCTTGGAGACAGCATTGATGTCGTCGGAGAAGTAGCGCAGTTGAGTCAATTTTACGCAGACATTGGTAGCAGCGCAGATTTCGCTTGAAGTCAGGAACGAAGAAAAAACTACGGAAGGCGTTTTGAGTTTTTTCACGAAGCGCAGAACATAAGCCAGGATTCGCGTTAGGCGAGAAAACGATGAAAATTTTAATAAAATTTCGTCGGGAAACGAAGGATCAGTTGAGACGGCGAGACAAATTTTTTCTTGCCGGAGATCGAGCTTGTCAGTAGAAACGGAAGGAATATTAATCGTAGGCCATTCCGTAGATAGCGCACGATAAATAGGCGGCCCTTGCCACCACAACGAGTGATTGATCAAATCGGTACAATTGGCACCACGAGATGCAACATCAGCAGGGTTTTGGTCAGTAGAGATATGAGACCAAGAGTCAAGATCGGTTAATGAAAGAATTTGTTGCACACGGTTGGCAATAAACATTTTTAAGCGGTGTTGCGGCGTTTGCAGCCAGGCTAACACGATACTAGCATCGGTGAATAATCGCATGTCACAACAAGAAATAGAGTTCGCAAAATCAGAAACAGAAGAAATTAAACGAGATAACAAGAGTGCAGCGCACAGTTCAAGACGAGGAATTGTAACGTTTTTTAGCGGAGAGACTCGACTTTTGGCTTTGAGCAGAAACATATTAGAAAATGTATTGGTTTGTACATGAAGGTATACACAAGCGGCGTAGCCCTTTTCGGAGGCGTCGCAGAATCCAAGAATTCGGTATTCAGCGCCGTTAACAGAAATTAATCGAGGAAGACGAAAATCTTGTAGAGCAGAGAGATCAGTACTAAATTTACGCCAGGCGTGGTCGAAAATCGGCGGTAACTGGTCGTCCCACTGCAAATTGTTGTTCCATAATTGTTTTAGAAAGTGCTTTACCCAGAAGGTGACTGGAGTTAGAAATCCGAGAGGATCGAAGATTTTTGCGAGATAGGAGAGCACAGTACGTTTGGTGACCGTAGAATCGAAAGGAGTTACGTGATACGAAAAAGAATCGGAGGTGGGGTTCCACTGAAGCCCTAAGATTTTAATCGATGAAGTTTCATCTGAGAAACAGATAGGATTTTCTAGATGATCGTGCGGAAATCGTTGCAGAAGGTCAGGATGATTGGAAGGCCATTTCCGTAATTGAAAACCTCCCAAGGCGAGTAACTCGATGAGTTGATCGACTAGAAGTTCAGCCTCCTTGAAATCGGAAGCACCGGTCAGTATGTCGTCGACGTAAGTACTGGAACGAACAGCCTCGGACGCAAGAGGAAACGAAGAGCCTTCATCTTCTACTAACTGAAGTAAAGTACGTTGTGCTAAATAAGCAGACGGTTTAACTCCGTAGGTGACCGTATTCAGTTCGAATTCTTGCGGTGTGGAGTTTGAATCGGAACAATAGAGAATATGTTGATGAAAACGATCTTCAGGTCGCACGAGAATTTGCCGATACATCATCTTGATGTCCGAGCAGACGACGATGGGATGCTTACGAAAAGTTGTTAAAATATTACAGATGTCCTTTTGTAACTTAGGACCAGGTAACAGTTGACTATTAAGTGAATTGCCGTGAAGATCAGAGAAAGAAGCATTAAATACGACACGAATTTTCCCATTAGGGTCGGCTGTTTTAAATACGCCGTGATGCGGAATTATGTATTCAGCGATAGAAGAAGCAGGCGACATGTGGTTAAGAGTAAGATACTCACGCATAAAATCGTGGTATTTTTGTTGAACTGCAGGCTGCTGAGAAATTTTAACAGTGAATTTTGTAGCAGCACGACTTGCGACATGACGATTAGAAGACAACGATACAGAATTGTTTTTGAACGGAAGCGCAACAATATAACGTCCGTTACTATCACGAGTGGTGGTTTCGGAGAATAACTTTTCACAGTAGTCATCGTCCGGATTGGTAGCAGGGGGAGCGAAGATTTCTTCCGACTCCCAGAAGCGCTGCATAGTTTGAGACAGCGTATCGACAGAAGTGAGTAACGAGCTAGGTGGTTGGTTATTTGAAACCATAGAAAGTGCTGGTAATTTACCAAAAATTACCCAACCGAAAACTGTAGAAATGGCAGAAGGACTGCCTTTGATTATGGAATTATTGTGTTGAATAATTAGATCAGGAAACACTTCGGCGCCCAGTAAAATGTCTACAGGGGCGGAGTGGATAAATTCAGGATCAGCAAGAATTTTACCGGAGTGCAGCTGTAAAACTTCGTGAGAAATGCAGACAGATGGTAAATTGTTAGTAATTTTAGGAATTACTAGCGCAGTGGTATCGAGACGAAAATCGCTGTTTTGTTTAGAAGCGATGGTAATCTGAGAAGTACCTTGTATT
This sequence comes from Catonia carolina, assembly GCA_035578175.1. Lineage (NCBI taxonomy): Eukaryota > Metazoa > Arthropoda > Insecta > Hemiptera > Achilidae > Catonia > Catonia carolina. The sequence continues at coordinate 271,832,960 of JAQMRL010000001.1, read as the reverse complement.
TGAGTAGTGGCAGCTGATATGCCTAACAAGTTTTGACGACACGGAATTGTTTTTGCGCCAATTTGCTCTGCGGCGCGAGATGTTATTAAGTTCACTTCAGAACCGCAGTCAAGTACAGCGCGGAAAGCGTGAAAGTTGCCAAATTGAGTTTGCAACAGCACTGTAGCAGTACCTAGCAAAACCTTTTGTGAACCAGTGCGACACGATAGCGAATTGCTGTTGGAAGAATCAAAAATAGGCACGGTATTTTCAGCAGCGGTGCTTAAATGCGCGCTACTGGGTGTAGATAGTCCTGCAGAAGGATGTCTATTAACGACGTTATTGTTAGAGGAATCGCAATCAGAAGAATTAACAACGGGAGAAGTAGTATTACGATTAGAGTTGGTAGTAATTGATTTGTAATTAAAATTACTTGATGCAGAATTACGAGTGGTAGAATCGACTGGAGTAGAAGATTCGTGCAACAGTGTGTGATGATTAGTAGAACCACATAAACGACAAGACTTGATAGATTTACAATCTTTGCGAGAGTGTTTTCCTAAGCAGGCAAAACATTTACGAAGCTGAAACACTTGTTTGTGTCGTTCTTCAACGGACATGGTGAGAAACTCGGTACAATTGAAAATGTTGTGATTAATAGAGCCACAAAACGGACATTTATATAGCGGTTCACTATTTGAATTAGCAAGATTACTACCTAATAAAACTGAATGCTGTTTTTTAGGCGTTGTAGGAGACATTGGTTGTTTACGGAACACCGGTCTGTGAATAGCCGGTTTATCGACGTTGGATTTGCTGGTATAAGAAGAACTAGCGTGATCTGTAGGTTGAGAAGAATTCGAGAGTTCGAAAGCATGCATCTTAGCGGTAACGAATGACATTAAGGCCTCGTATGTAGGCACGGCTGAATTAGGATTTGAATCCTCGAACGCTTGCTTTGTTACAGGATCCAAATTAGAATAAGCTATCTCAAAAAGTAAATATTCAAGTAAATTTATATTTAGCAGACGTAAGGCTCCGATTGATGATTCGTGGATATTAAGAAAACCTTTTAACGATTGATAGGACGGAGTGTCAGATTTAACGAAATTGAATATCTGATTTAAGTGAACATTTGCTATGCGCCTTGCGTTGGAGTAGCGCTCAACAATTAAATTGTACGCTAACGTATAATTTTCAAGCGAGAGAGGCAGGTGTTCTATTAGACGCAGTGGTTCACCGACTAATGAGCACCTCAAATAATGGAGTTTTTGAACAAATGATAACTCAGAATTATTGTGAATTAAATCATTGAACAAGCTGATGAAGTTTTGGAACTTTGCAACATCTCCGTCGAATGATGGTAGGCGAATTCGAGGTAATTGTATTAATTGCGAATTAGAAGACTTGACTTGATTTTGTAAAACGATTGTATTGTCCAGAGATTCAATTAATTTCTGGGCGCGATCAATTAACTGGAAATAATGAGTTTCGAATGCAGTGCGTTCTGATTCGAAATCTGTTTCGGGTTGAAGTAATTCGATATTCGTTTGTATCTGTTCGAAGTCACACCAGAGGTCTAAGAATTTGTCAAGTCGTAATTTGACTTGGTTAACTTCAACGTCAGATTGAAGAAAATTATTAAAACGAGAAAGATGATTATTAACAACGTTGCGTTTTTTGATTAAAGATTGTAAATCGTCCATGTTGAAAATAATGAACGAAGACAGCGAGCGAATAACAAATAATAGAATGTAAACAAAACACAGCTGTTTATTGAATTGAGGTTAGTTGCAACTATGATGTGTATGTTGCAGACGACACGAGTGAAGTGATTCTCTCAGCGCTAGCAGTATCGACGGACAACACGAGAGAGCGAATGAGAGAGAGGGCACGCATGCGCTGTAAGCTGCGTGAACCAGTTAACAAGAAACGAAGGAAAAAATGGCGACTCTAGCCAAATTCTGGCCATGTCGAAAGATATAGCACTGAACCGATCTACTGTGACGTCAGAATAGCGTTGGTTGATACTTGTATTGAATGAACGCGTCACAACAAACTGATAATGTGTTGCATTTGTTATGCAACCTAGCCCGTATTTTTTAACTGAATAAATGAAATTGTTTTTAATATTAATAATTTTATTAATGTTTTTATTAATATATTGAACACATGTAAGGCACGAAACACAATAAATGCACAATAAATAACACGATGAATATAATGTAACACCATGTAACGACGAATTAAACAAAATACTGAAATTGTTGACGATTGAAAAATTAAGACAATAGACTGTATTTCCAAATATGCACTGATAAATATCCTGCCCGCGACGGACCAAATGTTATAGCCCTGATGGCAGAAGTTTTGAAATTAACCCAAAAATATTGGATAAAACGATTGATGCGGTAAGCCGACTTGTAACTGTAGGACATTAACCCACTATCCACGACTAATGGCAGATTAATGTAAACTGAAGCATAAACGACTTGTTTCGGAGGACCTAGTTTCATTTAAAGGCGCCAGAAACCAACGGCGGAACGACTGAATAAGCAAGATACAACGATAGAAAGTACACTGCGGGAGGCAAAGGTAAAACGATAAGTAACTGCTGGAACAGCAGGACATCACTGGTCAACTCAAACACTAATCAGAAAACATGCAGCAAACAAACTGATGCGCTTACCTTTTGTATGGCCTGAAGTGTAGAAACGACGTCCACGCGACCCGTGTCCGGGTTCGATTCACACTGTAACTTTAATGTTTGATACGAAAACAAGAACAATTGTAAATGATTATAAATTACACACATAAGCAAAATCACACTTGAAAATGATGTATGGTACATCAGAAACGAACGAAGCTTAACGACGATTGCAGAAGCGACGCCATAGGATGGCCGGCGCAGAGAAGGCACGAACAGTCTACATGCCACAGAATCTAACCAGTGAGTGAGTTGACCGGGAAGAAAGGAATGTGAGTAGAGGGAGAAAAAATACGTCATGAACTGAGGTCACCATCGGAAGTCAAGACAAGTATACAGGCAGAGGCGGGAAAAAGGTTATTAATACAAAATCAGTGTATTTAACGACGATAATAATTAGTAATTATTAGACGGGGGGGCAAGTGGCGTTAACATCTGTTTTACGAGAAACAGTCCGTTTCGAAATGGTTAATGTGATTATGTTAAATTGACATAATATCGTTTCTGTTTATTTTTAAATATAATTTTACTGCCTCTCGCTTTGGCTTATTTTATTTCAGCCTACTTAGGCCACATTATTAAACGATTTTGTCTCTTGCCAGGTGGGTTTTTCATACTTATTGTCTATATCAAGAAATATTGAATTTTTTTTTCTGTTTACAGATTTCTTTAAACGTAAGGATGTAGCAACTATGACCGTAAAAGATTTATTTGACTTCATTACGGATCCAACAATAAATGAGAAAAATATGGATGCTTATTTAGAAAAAGTATCAGAGAGGTTGTTTGAAACTGAGCCTCTTAATAATGAACAGATTGTTGAGGAAGAAGTATTTAAGAATGTTTATATTCCTCAGTCATTATCAGAAGTAAGTATAAATTATTTCATTTTTTATAAGGAACTGTTATGTTAATGACAACCACCCTGTTTGTTCACTACTTTTGTAGTAAACAAAAGCAGTCTTGTTTGGTTTTGAATTTCATTTAGTTTGTTTTTGGCTTGCATTTGAACGAGAACACCTACTATCGGTTTCATAATCATAGGCACCCAAGTTTGAACTCTTGCAGCTTAAAAACTATGAGTCGGATTTCAACATATTTTACATCAAAAGTTAGCTATTTTATTCTGCACTGACCTATAATAATCCTACATTTTTAATGTTGTTTAAAAATTGCCATATCGAGGTTGGAAGACAAAAACACCCGGTTTTTTTGCTAACTCAACAAATTTCATGGGTTTAGAGGCATGTAACTCGATAATTATTTGACCGAAAAGTTTGAAACTTTAACACAACACATACAATTATATTGTTACATCGTGTACAAAATTTCAAATTTATACGTTCTTTAAATTTAAATTTATTAACAATATACTGAACCCTTGCTATCTCGAAACCGCTCCATCGTTTGGCATGGGAAAACTATCATTTTATTCAGCGTAAAAAACTTAGTACAAATATGTTAATAACATGAAATATTGATTGGCCAATGTTGTGGTAGAATTTTTTAAATTTTGAAAAATATACTGGGTAATGCAGGGGTCGAGCGCTACTACCCATGTTGCCTAAATCTGACTGTCTACCCGAATTGATAATTCAGTCTGTCAATTCAGGTAGACAATCCGACAGAATGTACACAAACTAGCAACATGTGTATTTACATATGTTGTATTAAGATATGTTAATCTTTTTCATTAACATATGTGTATTAAGTATTTTACTCTGAATAAAACGATAGTTTGCTCATGCCGAACGATGGAGCGGTTACTGAGATAGCAAGGGTTCTTTATATAGTTAATAAATCAAAATTTAAATAATGTACGAATTTGAAATTTCGTACACGCTGTGACAATATAATTGTTTATGTTGTGTTAAAGCAATTTTTAAACAACATTAAAAATATAGGATTATTATAGGTCAACGCAGAATAAAATGAGCTAAATTTTGATGTAAAATATGTTGAAACCCAACTTATAGCTTTGGAGATGCAAGGATTTAAACTCAGGTGTCTATGATTATGAAACTGATAGTAGTGGTGTGTTTGTTTGTTTGTTATCACTTAGTCACTAGCCCGAGTGTTTCTACCTAACATTTTATAGTGCCTTCTTACCAATTGAACGACTAGGCTGACCCGGGAGCCATTTTTTAATTTAGTTTTCAAAATTGCTCACAGTTGATTGTCATGTTCTTTATGTTTTCTTGCACATTTTGTAATGCATTTGTATTTTTTTAGGTTGTTGATTTTGAACGGGATATTAATAAAATAAAAAGTGGAGAAGATTCAACAGAATTGGTGTATCGAACTATTGCAGGCTTTACAAAAGATTTACTTCCATCAAAAACACCTAATCTTCTCGGTGATGTAGAAGAAGTACAATCAGCTGAAAGCGAGCACTCCAGTAATGAAGATAGTGATAGTGAAGAAGGAAAATCTAAGTTTACTAATTCAGCGAGGCCCAGAGATGAATCACCCGAAAGTAGAAAGGTAAGTTCTAAATTATATACGTAGTTTAAAATGATATTATGTGCTAACCTACATTTGGATTGTCACCTGATGGCGACATTACGCGGCGTGGGAAAAAATTGCTTGTTGGGGGCACTGAAAAGGGCAGCTTTAAGTGGTAGTTGTCTAGGGGGAACAAGTCAGTCATCGTAGCGGTGGAGAAGGTGGGCAACATGGTATGTCATCATCCAGTAGAAAGGTCATCTTCTTCCCTCGCAGTAGTGCTTCGATGGGTGCTTTATCCGGATCTGGTGGGAAAGGCTTGGTTGAGAGACCGCTGTGAGCAGTAGGTGATGACAGTCCCGGTTGATGGTTTATGGTGTTGGGTCAACGAGTGGATGCAGTATCTTCTCAGAATCGTCCAGTAGCCATGTGCCGATGGTGGATGTCTGGTCAGAGCGGTAGAATGGAATGATATTCGAGCTCAGTGGAGCTCGATTAGTCTCCAGTGTGCTGCACCAGGGGCTGTTACTAGCCCTCTGCAGTGCCAACAGGCCTATTGCCTTTGTCGGAACTGTTGGTTGCTTCCCCTTTGTCGATAGTCGGAAGTAATTCCCCCCCACCAAGAACTGTGCTGCTGGGTGAACTTCGGTGCCTGCAAGCGAGAGTCCAGCCTCGTCAAGCTGCAGGGAGTTGTGTTGTGTTGTGTTGGGTACCAGGTATTCTCTTATCGCAGGTGTTATTGTAAGTCCAGTATGAAGATCCTCTTCACACCCCATGTGGGGTGGGATGTGCCACGTCCCCACATTCTAGCACCACTTTTTCAGACCCCCAAATATTTGAGGTTTCCCCACTTCACTTAATGTTGCCATCCAGTGACAAGTGGTGCTTAAACGTGGGGCAACGAAATGAAAAGGATCTTCATGCCAGACTTAAGACAACATAACTCCCTGCAGCTTGACGAGACCACTACTCTCACCTGTGGCCTCCAAAGTTCACTCGGCAGCACAGTTCTTGGTGGGGAATTAGGTACTGTGCGCCAGGGTGACAAAGCTTCTGACTACCGACAAAGGGTAGCTGCCAATAGTTCCCACAGGGGCAGTAGGCCTGTGTTGGCACTGCAGAGGGGTAGTAACTGCCCCTACCACAGCACACTGGAGACTAATCAAGCTCTACTGAGCTCGATTGACATTCCACTCCACTCTACAGCTCCAAACGTACATCATCCACCATCGGCACACAGCTACCGGAATCCAACGAAGACCCTGCAAAAGACAGGTTACTGCTTCCGCTCATTGACCCAACACCGTAAGCCATCGACTGGGATGCTGCTAGCAATGCTCTCAGCGATCTCTCGACCGAGCCTTGCACCCACGGATCCTGACGAAGCAGCTATCGACGCGCTACTAGGGAAGAATGACATCTCTGCTGAACAATGACACTGTATCGCGCACCACTCCAACCAATTCTTCCCGCCTAGACAACCACCACTTTAACGGCCTTCCTCAGGGTCCAAAACATTTTCCGGTGACAGGATGTTAAATGACATGTCTTCGAATTGTTCTTTGAGTCTGTGCATAAATATTTATACATATTAACATTATTTCATCACAATAAAATAAAGTATGTAAAATAATTTAAGGGGTTACTACAGATCACTGACCTTTGTTGTTTGCGTCAAATCTCTTACACTATTCGTATCATTTGTTGTATTTTTGAAGTTCAAATATATTTGTAATGCCATTATTACGTTTGTATAAAATTTACATAATAATTAACATTGATGTAATCAAACAAGAAAGTCCAGTGTTTACTGTACAGAATTTTGATTCAACTAATAATTGATGCACGCAGCTATTTTTTAAGCAACTAAAATATTTTATTACATAATTATTACTATAAGGGTGTTTTTAACCATCTGACTATGGTAGTGCCACTCGCAATAACTGTTTTTCTAATCAATTTATCTCCATCACAATGTAAATTACTGGTAGGCAGTAGTATTTCTTTTATAAAGAGTAAACAGATTATCAGTTGGTTTTATTATTTTCAATGTTGTAGGTCTAAAAATGAATACATGGCAGGCTGTCCAAACAGCCTGCCATGTTTCTTTCCAAGCAGGAGGACTTGTTAGATTAGTAATTTAGTGTGTCGCTTTTTTCTTTACTGGTTACTCTAAATATCAGGCCTTGAAGTTAAAAAAAAACTGCAATAAATAACAAATGTAACAGGCATTCTGTTTGGAGAGAAACAGAATTCTTCTACAGCCTGCCATAAATTTATTTTTAGATGTAAAAATTGAAAATAAAACCAATCTATAGATATGTTTTCTCTAAATAAAAAAAGTACTGTTGCCTACCTGTAACTTATGTTGTGATTGAGATAGATTGATTTGAAAATATAGTCTACATCAATGGCACTGAAGTGGCTAACCATAGTCAGAGGGTTGAGAACGTTCGATGAAGCGGTGAGAGGTTTCATCAAAGTTTGTGACATGATAAAAAGTGGATAGAATTTAGCATAACCTTCCTTGCAAACAGATCTTAACTGATGATTGGATCTTAACTATTGTCTGCCACGAGATCGTGCAGTCAGAAAATTTCTCACAGCGTTTGTACGATTACGAGTGGGTGTGGGCGGTTGCTTTTGCTCCTGCGAGATAGCCCAGTCAGACTTCTCACAGCGCTTGTACGATTACGAGTGGGTGTGAACGCTGTGGGAGGTTGCTTCTGCTGCTGCGAAAACTTCTCACAGCACTTCTACGACCACGAGTGGGTGTGAATGCTGTGGGAGGTTGCTTCTGCTGCCGCGAGAGATCGCGCAGTCAGAAAACTTCTCACAGCACTTTTACGGCTACGAGTGGGTGTGAACGCTGTGGGTGGTTGCTTCTGCTCTGGCGAGATAGCGCAGTCAGAAACAGCATTTGTACGACTGCGCGTGGGTAAGGTATACGGCAGATTTGGCTGGATGGATAGTTCGGTTTCAACCTCCTTCACGAGAAGGTCGACATTGATTTAGCTTAAAACGTTCAACATGAGCACTTTTTGCACTTTTCGACTGTCCCCCCCCCTACACTTTACCAGGGACTGCTCCTCCTCGAGGCAGCGACAGGTTTTTGCCTCCGTTACCGATTGCTCCTAATGTTTAAGTAGTGGTATAGACGAGACTGTCGGTCAGCGGATGGTCTTTCCCCTTTGCTGCAGCAGGGGCATCTGTCTGCTTCTGCTGCAGCGAAGGAGATGGCCTTTGTCGCTACCTCGGGGAAAGACCATCCGCTGACCGACAGTCTCGTCTATCTTCTTCTTCTTTGTCTGCTATCCATTAATGGATGTTTGCGATCACTGCTGACCATTTTTCCCTGTCACCACACGTGTGTATTATGTCTCCTGCGGCCTCCATCCCTGTCCATTGCTTGATATTCTGCAGCCACGACATCCTCCTTCTGCCTACTCCTCTCCGTCCCTCTATCTTCCCCTCAATTATCAGTTGCAGCAGATGGTACCTCGTCTATACCACTACTTAAACATTAGGAGCAATCGGTAACGGAGGCAAAAACCTGTCGCTGCCTCGAGGAGGAGCAGTCCCTGGTGAAGTGTAGGGGGGGGGGGACAGTCGTGGAGTGCAAAAAGTGCTCATGTTGATCGTTTTAAGCTAAATCAATGTCGACCTTCTCGTGAAAGAGGTTGAAACCGAACTATCCATCCAGCCAAATCCGCCGTATACCTTAACCCACTCGCAGTCGTACAAGTGCTGTTTCTGAATGCGCTGTCTCGCCGGAGCAGAAGCAACCACCCACAGCGTTCACTCCCACTCGTAGCCGTACAAGTGCTGTGAGAAGTTTTCGTAGCAGCAGAAGCAACCTCCCACAGCATTTGCACCCACTCGTAGTCGTAGAAGTGCTGTGAGAAGTTTTCGCAGCAACAGAAGCAACCTCCCACAGCATTCGCACCCACTCATAGTGTCGTAGCTGTGAGAAGTTTTCTGACTCCGCGATCTCGCAGCAGCAGAAGCATCCACCTATAGTGTTCGCACTGCTGCTAAAAAACTAACAAAGGACTGGCGTAGAAATGTACTATAAAAGGCTATTTAAATGTTATCAAAATTGCAGTGACTTTATTTAATATTTGATTTTATTTTACAGGCTAGGAAAAAGGCCATAAAAGAAGAAAAAGCTGAGAAACGGAAGTCTAAAATAAAGAAGCATGTTAAAAAAAGGAAAGAAAAGGAAAAGAAAAAGAAAAAGAATTAAAATGTTATATCATTTTTAAGTGCTAATAATTATATTGTTAAAAATGTATAAAATATAATAACTGTTAACATTTTTATTTAATATTTGTTGTTTAAGTTTACCTTTGACACTTTTTCCTATAAAATTGTACTCCAAATTGTAGTATCCAAAAAGTACGGATACTTCTGGTATTAGAGGCCTACCCATTGATGTAGTGGACGGTATAATTGGCCTCCATGTCTAGTCCTGGTCACATCAATCCCTGGTTTAGCCTGGATTTTTTCAATGCTTATTTTCATGTATCACCCTTCATTGTTTGCATTAACAATCTAGCTAATGGATTTAGCATTAATAACAGTCTAGCACAAAACAATAAAAAGTTACTGGGGATGTTACAGAATGGCAAGGAAATCATATTTTTGTCATTACATAATTGTACATAATTGAAACTTCATTTCATAATCGAAATCATATTACATAATCGTAACTTTGTATTGCTCATTAGCAACAAAAATGAATTCCTTAATGTGCTACTGCAAATCTATAGACACTCATTACTCAAAACTTACGAATTTTACAAAACAATCTTAAAATCCATCCTGTTTTAAAATAAATAGAAATATTTCTATAGAACTGTAAAATACAACACTTGACTGTGATAAAATTACATGGGGTAGTTTTTTATCATTCCAGATAATTTAAAAACATGAATCCAGAACATTTAGTTCTTATTCATTATCAGAAACCACCCAATAGTGCAAGGGGTACTTTTTTTTAAATAAGGTCTGGTTTTTAATAAGAAGAAACTTTGTTTTGCTTTTATTTATCATTGGGAAATGTACATTACTGACAACTACCCAATTTGATTGCTGTATTTTTGATAGAATTAGGCATGAGTTTAACAGAGACCGCCAGTAGAGTTACTTCACGAATGGCTGTCAGCTAGTCACCATACAAAGTTGATTTCCCTACCAGTGTTACTTGACAAATAATAGCAACTTACTACCAGCTGACTGTATAGGCTGGCCCAAAGGCCAAGAAAAATATTGTAAATATCATTAAAATATTTTTTTTCTGTTTCTACATACTTATATCTATTTTTCAACATAATTTACATTTTGAATCAAACATCTGTATACCACTGTAAAGGTTTTAGAATTCCAACATGAAAGAAATCTGCCGCTTGTGAAAAAAGAAGTCCAGTCCATGACTGCAGTTTTCACATCTTTGTTATCATTGAACCATTGACCACTGAGGTGGTACTTTTAAGTTCCGAAACAAGTGAAAATCACTGGGTGCAAGTCCAGACTGTAAGGTGGATAATCCAGTTTTTCCCATTAAAACAAAAGACATGATTAAGACCTTGTGTTTGTGGAGAAATATGAGAACTTGCAGTGTCATGGAGCAACATCATACCGCAAGACATTGTCACCCACTTTCAAACTTTACTATCACTCATAGCATTATCACTGTAAACTACACAAATTTCCTCTGCTGCCAAGTTTCTTGCACTCGAGAATCGAATAACAGATTCTATCTCACAATCAGCAGGTCTATTTTCTCAAACAGTATAAACTCCTACAGCTCAGCAAACAGACAGCCGATGCGACTGCAAATGGTGTCTAAACGCACTAAAGCATTCTGGGCGCATACGAGCATGCACACTTCAGCAGTCGCGCGTCACTCACAAATAGACCTTATTTAAAAAAATAATCCTCGTATTATTTATTTTAGCATCCATTTTGTGTAAGAGCATGTGAAGGTGTTTGAATTTGGACTGAGAAGACCAGTGAAATACTTTTACGTTCACCACCAGCTGGTAGTCAAGCAGCTTTCCCAATTAGTGTAACTTTCTTTAAAGCTACTGACTAGATTGCCTACAACCAGGATTTAACTTAGTTTTTCTTTTTTACTTGTTGCTCTTTATTCATCTGTTGCTTTTCAAATTCTATTTCTAATGCCCTAGCTTTACGTCTGCCAATTGGAGTTTTTGAATAAAATAACATAAATGCTTCTTCCTCTTCTTTATACACAGGTTCATACTTACTTAAGACATTAATTATTTCTGCATGTGTTAGAGGCTGAATACGTAACTGAAGAACACGTTTACATGTCATAACTTCCTTAATAACATTAAGAATAGTTCCTACTGTATAACCATCAGATAACTTACTCAGTACCCCAACATCAAATTGACGATTTATACCACTGTACTGGAAAAGAAGTTCTGTCCAAAGTGAATTAAGGCTGGCATAATCTGGACGTGGAATCATCAGTATTTTCTGGTATGCTTGAGCAAGTGCTTTCTGGTCACATTCCCAAGGGCAGTGAGACACTCCAAGTAATAGCACCTAGCAAACAGTAAACAATTATTATTTATAACGGAGGTAAAATACAACTTTATATGGAGTCAGAATAGAACCCCTAATTTCCTCAATTTCTGTAATTTGGTACGTCCATATTACAGAAAATTTATTGATATGCTATTAAGTGGACATGCCCATAACAGGTAGGTTAAGTGTTAAATTAATTGCACTCCATCTGCAGTTTCCAAGGCTACAAAAAATAATTCTGTTTCTTATTGGCTGACGTAGTCAGCCAATTATATGACTGAACTATTTAAGAACAGAAGAGGTAGAAGTGTGAAAGATACTAGTCAGAGTTATCTCTTCTGAGAGTATTGAATTTCCCTATACAGCCAGACCCTGTGGTGAATGAAGTAAAAGTGTCATTTATTTGCAGGGTAAAAAGTAGGTGCTTTTCGGAAGGCCTGACATGCTGATAAGCATACTCTTTCAACTCGGTGAGGAAGGCAATGGTAAACCACCTCACTTCTTGTTTTACTAAGTAAAACCCCTAGAGGTTCAAACCAGTCTTTCAGCTGTTGACCCAACACACATTAAGTGGAGAGAAGTTAAAAAAGAATCCTACTCCTAACAGATAGAAGAAATGTAACTACACTATCTGGAACTTCATTGTTAAAGAGGGTATTGTAGTAGACAACAAGCAATAAGCACTCAAAGAGAGGAATCTGATAACTAATTCTGTTGCTTTAACAGTACCCACAGTTGTTAACTGGTTGTAAATGCCCACCATTTCGTGTAACAGGTCAACTGCATTAAACACTTCATAGGATATTCCCAATTTCCTGAAAAGTAATATCAAACAACTTCATAAACCAACCTGATCATCAGTGCTAATGCTTTTTATCAGTTTTGGTAGATCTTTCTTCAGTCGTTTTGGATCAGTTTTGTCTGTTTTTGGGACTTTCTTCATAAACGGTTTTTCTGCGCCATCCATATAGATTACTGATGGTTGTAGTAACCTAAAAAAGATATTGAGTAACAGAATTGACAAACACTAAGAATTTCTCACAAAGAGCTAAATAAACAAGTTACCATTTGTAACTAATGCTAGATTGCATATGGAGTCAACTTGGTCATCAGCCATTTCCTTTCTTGCTCCAAGAAAACAACTCGTGGCATATTATCATTCAACCAAATCCAATAAAATTTACAGCTGACTTGCTAACACCGGGTATGGCTATAACATTGAATCCTGGCTCAATATAAAAAGTACTCACCATGTTATTTGCATCGTTATTGCTTCTGTTTTCGCCATTCAATTGAATAGGTACAACAGGAAAAATAACAGTTGTTTTATGAAGGTAGGTACATGAATTTAATATTAAAATCAGTTAAAACTTTATAAATAAAATAAAAATATACCTTGAAACTTTGCTGACAAGATGTACAAGCATTATAAGTCCAGATTTTCCTGGATATTTTCCAACAATATTTGCTGCAGTAAGATCAAATAATACAGCACCTGCTTCTGTGCAAACAGCATGCACTAGCATATCCTTTCCACTTCCTTTAGGTCCAACTAATAAGACAGATCTTACTAATGGTGCTGACTGGTGGACCATTTTTGAGCCAAGAGGTAGAATACAATACTCCATGATTACCTGGCAAATAAAAACAAAGAAATTTAGTTTTTTTACAATTCTTTAAAAAAATATTTGCAGACTCTAGTTGTCTTACATAGTACATGGGCTTAAGAAAACGGAAGAGGGCGTTACAGAGAGGAAATCTTCATAACCAAGGGGTTTGCTCGCCTTGTTACCTTTGATGCAGGACGACAGTGATTTTCTTTTTCTGCAGAATCGGAAACAAAATGAAAACTTTTATATCTGAAATTCTATGATCGACAAGCACTACGGACGACAATGTGATGCAAGTGAAAGACGATGGTCCAAAAAGTGCTTACTGACAACCAAAATCTGGATGTCCAAAAGTGATTCCAAGTTTTTGAACAATGTCAATACCAGTAACGAATCTTGGGTATTCACATTCAGCCCGGAGATAAAAAGACAATCATTAGACCACACATTGGCGTTCCCTTGCCTCAAGAAAACCAGGTTGAGCAGATCCAAAAGCAAGACTATACTCGTGTGTTTTTTTGATATCAAAGGACTCATCCATCATGAGTTTGTACCGCCTGGTACAACGGTGAACGCTAAATTTTACATCTAAGTGCTGAAGAGACCAAAACATATGATTCATCGTGTCCAGCTGGATATTGCAAAGGAGTGGAAGTTGCATCACAACTGCGTACTGGCCCTCAGCACTTTCCCCATCAACAACTACCTGGCCAAAGCAGGGGAGCCATTGATTCCCCAACCTCTGTACAGTCCGAACATGGCTTCCTTCGACTTATTTTTATTTTCATGATTGAAAGGACTATGAAAGGAAAACACTACTGTCATGGAAACTCGCTTTCTTTGCTTCCGTTTTCTGGAAACTCGCTGGAGCCAATGTCTCAACCCAGGAAGAGCCTATTTTCAAGAATTTTGATGGGTTGTAATGAAAAGTTCAATAAATTCTGTGTAATTGACTTACAGGCATTACTTTCCGAACATACCCTGTAAGTTATTCAAAATTTTATAAATTTAACAAACCTGTCTCATATCACCTAATGCCGGTTGTGGATCTTTCCCTTGTAATCTCAGATCAAATGCAGCATATGAAGTTTCACCTTTAAATGTTGATATTGGAGTTTCCGGATACTTCTTAATAATACCATTAGTAATAAGTTCCTCAAACAAAGATTCAAGTGTTCTGTCTGGAGTAAGATCTTTCTCGCGTTTCTTTTTCCCCTTTTTTCCACTTCTTCTGCCTTTTTTCTTTTTTGCACCTTTTTTACTCTTCTTACCCTTTTTAGCACGATCTCGGTCCAATGCTGCTTGTAGTATTTCTAACTCAATTCTAAGTTGTTCATCAACAACCTAAAAAAGTCAGTGTTATTAGTCCCTAGTGATTATTAAAAAAAAAACACTGTAAAAGAAGGAGTTTTCTTAATAATAATATTAATTCGTAAACAACTCAATCATTAGCGCCACTCTTTTGGTTTGATGGATGGGTGGTAGAAAGATGGTAATAACAGCAATTACATGTGTAATATACACAGCACTTATTGGTACTACAGATAAACACTTAATATTTAACGCACCACATGACTGTACATAAATTTACAATGCTTTTACAGTTGATAGCTCTGCTGTTCCACAAGTTTATACCAATCAGAACATTTGATTGTGTTATCAGATTGTACGAATGTATCAGCTTTAAAAACATTACGCGCACATGCTATAAGAGTCGCAGCAATTCACTCATGTCGCGCATCTCCTACTGAACACATCAATTTATTGAGTGCGTTAACATGCAATACTTTATAATATAATCAATTGGCCATATGTTTATAGGTTATAATTGTAATTGAAAGACCAAAGAAAAGGCTGACCAAATATATAACAGAGCTACGAGAGCAAGTATTGGGAACGTTGGTGGCAAGGCATTGGCAAGCTATGAAGTGGGTGGGGGGCAATGTGTAAATTTAGATCTTATCAACTTTGAAAAATAGTATAGTTCCTAATTTGGCTGCTCATTAAGGGGGGAGTCTATAGTTTTTATGAAAATTTTATTCTTAATAAATTGTAATCATTTTCTGTCACCATTCAATAGAGTACATCATACCCAGTTTATAGAATATAAAAAATTGGCTCTAGTTAATCACAACCCGAGCAATAAAGGTTGAAATAAAAGAATAGAGTTTTCATATTTTAATATTGGGAACAGTTGATGTGCCATGCAACACGTGCATTGCAAAATATAAAATTCTGTCAATTTTTATATATTGCAAATTTTTTAATGCAGGCTTATCATCGTAAAATTACAGTATTTAAGAATAGTATGTGCTCAATAACAAAAAATTCTTGCTACTTCAGTTTTCTATGTAATCAACATTACACAAGTCATTTTTTAATGAGAGTGAAGAAAAATATAGATAAAAATGTTGATACCTTTCTTAATTCAGACTCAATCTCTAATGTTTTTTGAGTCTGTATCATATCAATGTAGTGTTTCTGTGTTGGGTTACAGGATTCATCTTTGAAACGCCATACTTCTTCATATTCAGTGTTTGCCACCATCATATCAGCTAGAAAATTTGAAGGTCCCATTTTGAATCCAGGATCTTCTTCCTCTTCATTTTTCTTCTTTTTAGCATCTTCTTTATCTTTACCACCTTTCTTTCCCTTTTCCTTTTTACCTACAAGTGACATAATGTGATAATTTTGATAAAGACAATTAACTTAAAACTGCAATAAAATACAAATTTCACCACGTGGAGAATTACTATCCTTTCAACTAGTGCACCAAACCACAATAAACAGAAAATTCAAATTTCAGAATGTTTCAATCATATAATGACCACAAGTTTTCACATACACAAATACGGTAAACAGGTATGATGAACAGTTGGAATAAGTGAAAATCAATCATTGCCATTTAGTAGCTCATTACAAACAGTACAAAAAATGCAAGTAACTGACATTATCCTGCACTTACAAAACAGTAAGGATAAATATTCATTAACTGAATTTCAAATTCAATTTCAGCATTATTTTTTGTTATAGTATCAATGAAAACTTCACTTTTATGAACCAATATACTTTCAAAGCAATTTTTTTTAGTTTCATCAACTGCTTCAGTTATTAGCAACTGCTATGGGTTACGATACAGAATCTGTGAGTTTTTACTTGTAATAATTCCAGACCCTAACCAGGAATAGAACCCTGGATCTTATGCTTTGCAGATTCCAGTAAAGTTTCACGCTCTTAACAACAGGGCCACAGAGTTGGCTGCAAAACAATTTTAATTCAACAAATTTTATTGTAAACATATTTCTTTCATAAATTTGTTTTTAACAATCAGTATCACTTTCATGTAGCTACAATACTCAATTTTATTCATTGATGTTTTAGTCAAAATTTTTAAAACTTATGAAATTATTTCACCAAGCCGTTTAGTTTCATAACCACCTTATTAACATGTCTTTTACTACGCTCATTTATAAGTAGGTTACCATCTAATGCAGGGTTCCCAGTCTTTTTGTCCCTCAGTACTTTTTGAAATTATCATAAATCTAGTTCTAGCAAGGTGTACAATCTTGCTACACTGCAGACTGCATATTTCACGCAGAAAATGCACTTATAAATGAATGTAAATTAACGTTTCAGCTGTAACCACTAACTCTTACCTTGTAAAAATGTTACTCTTTTTAATACGTTCTCTATCTATCATATTAACTTCAAACGTTTGATTTAATGAAGTGAGAGATTAATTATATATTTTATTTGGTAAATAAGGGTTCATCTGCTTGTTTGCATACCACGATATATTCTGGGGTGCACCACCAATGGTATGCGTACCACCGACTGGGAACTACTCATCTAATGTATTAAATATTAATAATGCATATTATTTTTGTACCTTTACTTTCTTTAGAAGATGGAGCAGTTGACTTGCTGATTTCACTTTCAGTACCTTGTCGACTAAATATTAAGGCTGAACCCCCAGACTCTTCTGAGGGAAAATCAGGAAATTTTCCTGTCTGAGCTTTATATGTCATAAACCATGTACGGACTTCATCTCTTATATCTTCAGACATTTGACCACCTTTATTTTTACGTATCTAAAAGTATTATTTCACAATTAAAAACGAATATTTAAAAACATATTTATTATTTGTACATTTCTAAAGAAGAATATCATTTTAAATTAACTTTTTGCTTACAATCCAACTTACAAACTTAACAAATTTAACTAACTACAGCAATTTTAGTAACACATGTCCAACACGTTCTGAGGAACATGATTAATCAGATTTTTTTTTAATTGTATAAAACTTGATACTGTCAATCATATATCAAATATAGAGTGATTTTTAGTCCTGTTACCCAATTTTAAAGGTCCAGTAATTTTTTTCTAAGAAAGGGAAATTTCGTTAGGTGACACAAGTTGGTAGCCCAACTCAACTGGTATAGATATGATAGTGTGAGTTGATTCTCCTTGAGCTGTGTAAAATTTTGTGCTGTTTCCAGTCATGATATTAACAGAATGTCTTTCACCCTAGAACAATCGCTTGTTTTAATCTGGAGGCTGAAGCTCTTGGAATAATCGTACACAATACGAATACAATTTGAATTTTTTAGCAGCTTTCTGAACACTCAAATATGACAAACCAACTTGCGAGGAAAGTTTTCGTAAACTTTCCCATGAAGAATTGAGCAATGTGAGTTTTCACATTCTCTAAAATGTCATCTATCAAGAGAATTGGTCGACCACTACGTTTTCTGTCGCTAACACTACCTGTCTCTCGAAATCAGTTTGTTAGCCTACAAACTGACATTTTCTCTGGTGGAGGAACACCAAAAAATTTAATTTGCAATGATTCTTTTACACTCACGTACGATTTTGTAGCAAAATTTTGTTCAAGAATGAAAACCCATTGTTTTAGGGTAAAAGACATTCTGTTAGTAACATGACCGGAAACAGCACAAAATTTTACACAGCTCAAGGAGAATCAACTCACACTACTGTATCTGTACCAGTTGAGTAGGGCTACCAACTTCATATCACAAAACAAAATTTCCCTTTCTTAGAAAAAAATTACCAGATATTAACAATTGGTTAACAGGACTAAAAAATCACTCTGTACTATTCATAAGTTTGCCTCTGTGAGGTGAAGAAGAGAGATGAGTCATTTCCATGCAGTTACTGTAGTAACCGAAGATTCTACTGTTCTACCAGAATATTATCTTGATCTGTTTAACCACCACATGACTTGACAAACAATGATTGTGGTTGTAGTAGTGCGGGAGATATAATTCCCAACCATCCTCTGTACATTGCACATTTTTGAGGTGATTATGAATGTTAAGCAAAATAATTTTATGCAGAATTTCAATGTTCACAATCATAACACGAGAAACAGGAATGATTATTATGTGGCTAATCACTCCACAAAATTGTTTGAACAAAAACCTACTTATGCAGGGAGAAAATTCATGAATAAATTACCCCAATTTTTAAAATGTTGAGAGGATTTGAATTCCTTTAAAAAGAATCTGAAAAATACTTGATCGGTGAAACTTTTTATAGCATACAAGAATTTCTTTCTTGATAGTAGTGATACATTGTGTGATTCTTATATGTATTTCAGGTGTTATATCTGACATGTCCTATACTCCTTCTGGAGTCTCCAGGGCGCAAAACAAAAAAAAATGCATTCCTTATGGAGGAAAAGTAACCACCAGTGTACCATAGACAGCATAACAACAAATTCATGCCAAGAAAGTTTGCTGTCAGTATTATTAGTACAGTGTATTTACTCTTGAACTACATTTATATTGGTGAGGTGTTTTTTTTATGTTTATATAAAAAAACCTTTTTACTATTTCTTTCATTTGCTTTAATTTACAAGTACTTCGTGGTGCATACCACTTCAAGTTTGATTCAAACCACGACAAAGGAAGATTTCAACAGACTTTATAATAAACATTTTCTGGAAACTATATGTTATTTTTTGAAGAAGCAGTGTGCACCTTGAAAGTACTTATAAAAACATAATAAAAGAAGCAGTAAAAAAGTAAATTTATAACTTTTTTTTATATAAACATAGCAAAACGTTACATGAATATTTTATTTTTATGAGAAAAAGAGACAAAAAGTGTATTAGCATGTATATTTTGTAAATAAAATAGTTGTAAGCAAATATTGTTTTGTAAATATGTAAATTTTTCATGTCAATAAGGCTTATATGGATAAGTCCTGTTAGCCTATATATATTGTTTTAAATAAATAAATAAATGAATATGGTTTCTGCTGCTATGATGATAACTAGTAACTTAAATTACGCTTACTCCGTTTGGTTAAAAGATGCAGAGGAATTTCATGAGTAATGAAATCAAATTTAACTAATGGTATACCCATAAAATCAAGCAATCTAATACTAATAAAATTTTTATGTTGTTAAGTCAAATTACATCACTCTGTACTATTCAACTTACTGACTCTTTTTCTTTAACTAAAGCTTTTTCAAACTCTTCTTGATAATCTTTTTGTAAGTTTCTTCTTATTTCTTTAACTTCTTCAGCTCTTTTTGATTCTTCAACAGACTGAGTACTCTGGGGTAACATTCCTGACAAAAGCACACCTCATAACATTATTTTGACTACATGTACTGTATCTTATTAACTTAGAAAATCTTGTAAATAAAAACAAGACTAGAAAATTTAATGGAAAATTGTCAAATTTACTATATTTCTTTAAGTATCATTTAATTAAAATGTCAATGCAAAATAAGCAACCCTTCAACTTCAACATACAAGTACAAAATGTCAGAATTAGATCAAATATTTTTCTAAGAAAAATAGTTCTTTTCTCAAAAAAATTAATTTATAATCATTTTACCTGAAAATTATAACATATTGGCATCTTGAGATTATGGTACGTAATTAAGACCGACCAAGCAAATATAATTATAATAATTATATAAAAGTAAAGGAGTTTCTCATCTAAAATTTACAAAAATATCTTTCAGATCTAAGATAGAGGATAGAGATCAAACCATGGAACTTAACCAAAAAGTGGTCTCAGTCACAGTGATTTACTACTAACAATAATTTATCAACTAAAAAATTAAAAAAAAAACTTAATTGGATCTATTGAATACTTACCAATTAACAGCATTTCATCTAGAGTTCTTTTGCGTATTTTTCTTCTAGTGATATAACCACGCCATATTTTTTGGATTTTCATTGCAGCTAGTCTTCCACCTTCACCATCTTTATCGACAGTTGATGGTTCTGTTTTTCTTTCTTTTAATAATCTGATTTCTTTCATAAATTGTGATCTAAGTCTTCCTTGACGGGCTCGTTCATGTATCTGTACTAAGCGCACCGCTTGGTCTTCAGACATTATTATACCCATATATTCTTCTTCAAAAAACCCTAACTTTTTTAATATGTCATCCATAGTTTTTTTCCGATTTTTCAATTCGTCTTCCCGTTCTCTTTTGAAATATTTTGGAACATTAACTTCAGCTTCCATAGGTAAAACTTTTGATTCGACTAATACATCATCATGGTAACTGAATTCAGATAAATCCAGATTAACTAATTCATGTTTTAGTTCTAAGAATCTTCCAATGCTTGTATCTAACAACTTTCTAATTAAAAGTCGTTTTTGTGGTTGCACTATCTGATCGTAACACTGATCTAATTTATTAACAGCTGATATGTATTTGACATATAAATCACTTACCACTTTATGAGCTAATCGTTTATCTTTCGTTGGTTTGGCAGATTGCTGATCGACATCTGTCCTTGTATTATCATCTAAAATTAATTGGGCTTCTGCCCATAATTTGTTATACGTTACATGAGACATAACTAAAGACAAATTATGACCAAATGAGAAAAGCACTTTGGAATAAATCTTCACATAACAACTGTTGCCCTAGCAACATAAACAAACAAAACCATGGCAACAATCAACAATCTGGTATTAAAGTTTCAATAATGAACACTTCTGTTGCTATGACACCATTTTAGAAAGTAAGTTCAATAATAATATTTAATCAATAATGACTTTCCTAAAAGATTCTTCTTTCCAAAACTTATATTATTTAGCCCTCAGTTTACAAACTAAAATTTACATTAGAATTCAACCTGAAGTCATGGAAAACATTATGAGGTTATTTCAGAAATAAAATAATTCCTTACTTATGAAGAAGTTGAACTCTTTTGATTAGACAAGCTAAAGTATTATAAGTAGAAAACTTTGTGATGAATACCAAGCAAAATACATAAAATAGTACCCTAGAACAAAGTTTATTTACTTTTGAAGCATCTTACAAATTTATTGAAAAATAGTTTTTACATAAAAGAGAATAAAGAGCAAAACAATCCTACACATGAGGTGTGGCAATTAAGTTATGGTAGTTTAGTTATAACTCAGGAATTGGCTACACTGTGCCGTCAGAAAACATATGACTAGAAATAGGGGACATTTCATTCGTTGCGTTGAAGTCGATAGTATGTTAGATTTGTGTTTTCCGAAAGTAACTTTTTTAGTGGAGTCGTGAAAATGAGTGACTCACATTACAAGTGAAGTTAGCAAGGATTTGTTGTCCCACACTCAGAGTGGTGGCAGAGATTGAGTCGAGTAGAGCAGACCCAAAATAAGTTTGGTTTTCTTGAGTGTGCAGAAGGTTTATTTTGATAATCATGCGCTTTGTTGCCTAAGCGAGTGGTACTAGCGGCTCAGTGCTGTACTAGCTGTGATCAGAGTCACATCGCTCTCGTAACGTTATATATCAGCCAACCTGAAAATATTAGTCTTTGATGTGTTGCAAGTGATTGGCGTTAACTGTTGTATACAATGTTTACAATTGAATGTTTTTAACATCGCAAATAGATGATAATTTACATTGTTCAGTGCCAGTGATTCAATAGGCAGTTTGGTACTGACACACAAAATCTACCGACTGAATCCAAACTGTTCCCGCAGCTACACCGGCAAGCGTATTTGGTTTACGCTCTAGTCACTGGAGATGAGAATTGAATATTTTGAGTATGACCCTGAGACCTGTAAACAAAGTCAGTAGTGGGAAGAAAAATGGGGAGCGGCCAACAAAATCCTCAATGTTTAAATCACGACTGAAGGCAATGTTGATCAGTTTTTTTGACATCGTGTCATCATTCATCATGAATATGTTTTTGCCGGTCAGACAGTGATTGAACTATTCTATGTTGGCATCCTGGAGCAGCTGCGAGCACACATTTTACATATGTGAGGTGGAAAGCGAAAAGGGACCTCTTGTCGGAAGAAAAATGAGTTGTTAGGGTCGATACACCGATATTTGAGGTTTTTCTAGTAGATTTTTATAATTTATTTTGTCCGATTATATTTTAAAGTTAATTACTTCTGTAGAAATCATTACGCAATAAAAAGAATATCTATTCAAAAATATCAAGATATTTGGTAAAGAAGAATGCTGAGACCTTTCAATGCGTATCCTGAACCCGAATCTGACCTACCGGACTCAGTTGCAGAACCACTAAATAAAAGTGAAGGCATTCAGTTTAAAGGAACCTTTAGCAGTGTCAAACATCAACAATTTTAAAAAACAATTAGTTTAGTTTGTTCTTAAATATGTAAAATTTAAAAAGAGTGATGTAAAAGTTTAAAATGCATTCAACACCAATTTTTTTAAGCAAAAACTTTTAAGGTGCTCTAATTTACACAATTTTTGAGAGTAAATTCTAAATTTTTTCAAATTGGTTAGAATTCAATGGTAAATTTTAAAAGGGTTTAAAAGGGCTCATAACATAAAATTTTCGACAAGAGGTCCCTTTTCGAATTCCGGCTCACATATGCAGCCCGAACTCGCTGAGGATGGCCAGATCTTGCACAAAGACAACGCACGAGCCCAATCATCATTCATTGTGCTAGAGTTTGTGGCAGAAAAAAGGCATTCCAATGTTGCCGCATCCACCCTGTAGCCCTGATATCACCCCCTGCTACTTCATCTTATTCCCGAAGATGAAGTCACACCTCAAGGGAACTCATTATGGCGACATACAGGAGGTCAAGGAAGATGTAACCGCAGTGCTGAATGATGTAACTTCAGAGGATTACCAAGGGTGCTTCCAATCATAGGAGTAACGTTGGAATCGTGTAGAGTTAGAATCTATTGTGAAGGTTGATAATTAAATTTTGCTCGTAACTTAACTAGCTTGTGTTTTATTGACAAATTCCCAGAACTTAAGTGCCACACCTCGTAATATCAAAAAAGTGTTAACTGTAAGTGTTTTATTAATAACTACAAAAAAGTTAACTTTACATGGTTAAAAATTATAGCAACATTCAGTGTTCAACAGAATAAAGAAGGATCATCCAACAAAACATTTTTATTTATTAATTAAGATCTATGTTTTGACTTCGATTCCAGATATATTTTAATAATAAAATATAAAACACAAACTTATAATCAATCTATGTTAGTCCACAAAAACTACAACAACACTAACTACACAACTCAGCTTATCTGAACTAACTGGGACAGAGACCGGTTTGAATTTTTAAATGTTTGGATATCCAAAGAAATTGTGCATCATAACCTTGGAAAATAATTCAAGAACTGATGAAATTGTTACAGAGAGTAGCTTCTTTTACTCTCAGAAGCAGCAAAAACTCTGGACATAGTACTGCAGAACATAGAGCAGCACAACAACACTACACCCACAGACATTATGTTTATAAAGCTCTGGTGAAATATTGCATCATTACTATGGTTTTTGGCATTATAATAGTAAACAAATAGCGATTTTATGCTGCCAGTGGAAATGTATAATTTCTTGTAATTTAATTGCTGATGAACTACAAGAAATATTTTACAAGTACCGAAACATGTTTAAGTACATTAAGAACCTCACTGTTTATTAACCTAACTACTGTTTATATTTTTTATGTTCAGTATTAAAAATATTTTTTCATTATATATAATGTAACTTTTTATTTTAGCACATGGTGTTAAAAGTATGTTTAAAAGTTTACAAAATAATTTCAGTTTATCCATAATATTGGATTAGACGAGTTGTTTTGAACTGTATAAACTACGTTAATTGGAAGAAATAAAATCACAAATACTTTTTGAAAGTACAGTGGAACCCCGCTAATCCGAACATGTTTTGACCCCAAAAAAAATTTAAAAAAATATATTAAAATAAAAAAATGTTACTTACGGAAACAAAATAGTAGTATAAATTCAGTACTGTACATATGTATAGTTTACTCATGAACGCATTATTGATCACTTTTCACAAAGTCAGTTGTCTTTTATTGGCGGAGTGATGAGAACCTAGCAGACGTCGCTGTATTTAACCACCATCTCATAAACATTACGTCTGCAGGTGTAGCATTAGGATGCTGCTCTATGTACTGCAGTGATTTCTCCATCGCCTTTGCTGCTTCCGTGTGTGAAATCGCCGGGGCTCTATCTGGTTCATCTTCCACATATTCGTCTGAATCGTGATTAATTATTGAAACAATTTCCTAATCAGTTATAATTTGATCTTTATCTGCCTACAACCACTCTGCAACATCAGTATCATCAGTTTCTTCACAGCCTGGGATTTGTTTCATAAGATCAATAACTTCGTGTTTCTCATCTGTGTTTTCTGATGATTCCGTGAAGTCATAGGGAAAGAAAGTGACTGTTGAGCTATAAATAACATAATAGGGCACGCCGGCGACTGTCAATAACCTTCACGCTTGCAAACGAACAAAAACTATTGGAATGGTGCAATCGCTGCGTCGGGCAGAGGGGCAGTTCTGTAGTTCGTAATTACTGTAGGTAGTGTTTTAAACATTTTTGTTTTTCTGTTTTAAATGGCTAGAGAAGTTTATTTAATTTTTTTTATACCTTTATCAGTATTTGGTTACTAGTTCAGTAGTCTATTAATGTTTCCAGAACTATGCCTAATATAACATGTAATAGGTACATTTTATAAATGTTTCTTGGAAAAACCCGGATAATCCAAACTTTCTGCCGATCCGAACGGGGTTCGGTCCCAATTAGTTCGGATTAGCGGGGTTGGACTGTATATTATATTAGTTCATTGGTTAATAATACTACTTCATAGATTCAATGAGACAAAGAACTTGGAACAAGGTTAGAGCTTGTCATGCATTTATTCAGCTGTACAAGTAGTGGGGCATACTCAGTTTTATCTACGCACTGGAATTCAGTTCCAAAAAGGCAGCAACTTACAAAGTGTTTCCATCACTTTAATATTACTTTCAGTAATTTTTTTAATTTCCTACACATCCAAGATCACCATAAAATCACAAACTGCTAAGGCCACTACATATAACTACCTTACCATAAATTTATTTATTCTACTGTTTCTTCAATTTTTACACATCCAGATTATGTTTAAGTATACATTTATTGTCAAATGATTTGGTTCACTAACTATTCATATTTTTACAGTGAAATTACAAATTTTGGTGTCGATAAGATAGTATAAAATCATTTATCGAAAAAATCAAAAAAGAAACAAAACAAAAACAACTGTAAAGAAACTACACGAAACACTACCAACCAACAATTATTTGATAGCAATTTGTTTAATGCGCATATGAAATTAAATAATGGTTAACGAGACATTGCAAAAAATTCAAATTGACACAGAGATTAACAACCATATAGATATTAAAAAAGGAGAAAATACACATACAGATAAGTTTTACAGTGCGAGCACAATTTACCAATAAACTGGCCGGCCCATTGGCGTAGTGGTTAGCTCAACTGGCTTCTACACCTGGGTCCCGGGTTCGATTCCCGGTTAGGTCCAGCATTTTTTTATCACTCATTTTCATGTATTATCATTCTCCACAACTGCATTAGCAGAAATTGCAGTCAGACATAAAACAAAAAGAAATAAATAAATAAACAAGGACAGATTACATATACTAAACTATTACATATACTGTTTACTAATTATGATATTTAATAAATAGCCAAAATAAAACTAATTAAATATAACACTCACCTCAGAATATTACATTCATTCGAGATATTTCGTCTCTCAGAGACATCCTCAGGAACTATACACTACACATATAACATTTAAAACAAAAATATGGTCGAAGACCATGTCAATTATTTAACTATTGCACCAACCATGCCGCGCACGGTTATTCAGCCGAATCAAAAAGAAGATTGGAAGATTCGGCTGAATAACCGCGCGCGGCATCGGCATGGTTGGTGCTATAGTTAAATAATTGACGTGGTCTTTGAACATATTTGTTTTCAATGTTATATGTGTAGTGTATAGTTCCTGAGGATGTCTCCGAGAGAGACAAAAGATCTCGAATGAATGTAATACTCTGAGGTGAGTGTTATATTTAATTAGTTTTGTTTTGGCTGTTCATTATACATCATATATGTACAGGTCATTTGTTCTAGCTAGAAGCTCTCCCACCAACGCTCTGTGCCGCTGAGCTGTTCTGTTTAGTGGTGGGGGAAGCACCTCGAAGGGAATTGATCAGTCTCTCCATAGTGCTAGCAGCGTTAAGAGCCTAAGTGTATTATAAATCCTAAAAACATTGACTGTATGGTGTAATTTTATATTTTTGTTGTTCTATTCCTTTCACAAGTCTTCAACTCGTGCATTCGGTAGTAGGCCTGCTGTTTTATGTACCTATTGTTTTTACTCTTTTGCTGTTTGGTTTTGTTTATATTAATTTTTCACGTATTGGACCAATTTTACTGACTGATGTACAAAATCGTGTAGCCAGAGCTATGGGGATTTCGCGTAGTACAGTTTAAAGAATTTTGAAAGAAAAAACCCTGATGTGCTAATCAGAACACCAAATAAGAAAAGAATGAGAAGGAAAGTGAAGAGTGAAGTGGACAATTTTGATAAGTGTGTTTTGTTAGAAGAACGATATATAATTTTCATAAAACAAACGCTGAATGGCCAACTTTGTATTCGTTACTCCCCGTTTTCCAGGAGAAAATTAATTTCAAAGGAAGTAAATGGTTGCTGTGGAAAATTATTAAAGATATGGGATTCAGATGGAGAAAGGCAAAAGACAACAGAAAATATAAAGTTTTTAACTAGTTTTTAGTCTAGCGTAGTAGTCGTAACAGAGTAGTATACAGTTAGAAAGAGAGGGAATGATCATTAAGTGAGGAGACAACACTTGCCCTGTTGAAACTATCCCTACTCTACCTACTCGCCCTCCCCTTACAAGCTTCTTCCAAAAACAAATGTACTATAGCGGTGCAAACAAAGGAAAAATAATGTTTAATAAAATAATATTAACTAATTATGTAAACTAGTCTCTACATAACAATAAAACAACACTACAAAATCATCGTGGGATGAATTAAGGATGTTATCTCATTAACAACGCAGCCAAATCCAGCCTTCAGATAAGCTGAACAAATTCATTTTAATTTATATTGGGTTCAATTCCAAGTGAAGTCGGGCGCGACTCATTTCTATTTGTCACCTTTCACCGTATGCATTAAAATTAACAAATAAAACAGTCAGAAATTTTAAAAAATCCAGCTTACAACATTAGAATGCTTTCCTCTAAGCTCTGCATGATTACTACCTATAAAATTACATGCTTATTTCATATGGTTATATTATTTATTTCGGTAAATTGATTTACTGAATCATACTGATTACATTTACTGATACTGATTGACATTTTGATCAGCTGCTTTCTGATTTTCAATTACTTTTTGTTTTCTGTAATCCAATATGATACTAAAATAACCATTATTTAACACTCCACCCTTTAAAATAACCATATAATTTGTACAGGGCTCTTTGTAACTATAAAAAATCATATTTATGCTTTACCCAAAAAAGGAAAATGAAAGAAATCAAAACTACATACTTAAAACAGTATTATATTAAATACATAAGAATACAAAACCAAATTATTCAATGAACAGTAAAATTATCTTTAGAAATACATGTATCACATTATATAATATTTTCAAAATGTTGATATTTTTTACTAGTCTGGTTTAACTGAACTCCAGTAATTACGTAAATTAAAATTACCACGCCTTAACCCCTTAATATTTACCATATCTCATAACTATGACTAGCTGTTAGTCATTCACAAAAAATTACTGTCTGTAAATAAATACATCCATTAAGAGTTACAAAATTAAAGAATTATTTTACAAAAACCCAAAAAAATTTATTGATTTTGTTTTACCAGGTGATATTGTTACTATAAATCAAAATCAAGTCTTTATTCATCTGAATACTTCCAATTCACATTTAATAAACTGCTGGTGGTTGCTGAGTTGGTAATAAATTGAACCTCATTTTAGTGGTGATTCTCTCTCTGGAATATTTATCTTCTGGCGTAAATCGAGCTGAAAAAATAATAACCCATATTCAAATACGACATAAGTAAATAACAACAATAAACAAAGAAAGAGAAGTACAAAAAATCCAGACCAACAAAAAAATAAAAAAGTTTATTGGATGCAGTTAAATGTAGACTTCATTACTGTCATACCCCGCTATACGAACTTGGTTGTAACAATTTTTTCACCTCGCATTACAAACTTTGCTTCACAATACGAACATCTATATATATATATATGTAAAGAAAAATATATTTTTCTTGTAGTGAATTGTACCGCGTTGGCATGAACGGCATACACAGGAATGTAAACAAATAAACAGCTGTTTTATTTTTGCAGTGATGTTTTGATTGTATCAGTGTTATAAAGGTAGAATATGAAAAACAAGCATAAAAAGTGATAAGTGAAACAATTAAAGAAACAACTGAAATTAATAACATTTAATGTCGTTTCTCTTAATAGGAGAAACTCAATTGTGTTTTTAATAGATCTAATACTTCCAATTTAAATAAGGTAATATCATTTAATATCATTATAATTAAATTATTTTCAATTGTGTTTTTGATTGCCATTGTCATTGCAATTAATTTGTAAATATCATTATAAAACGACATTTCTTTGTTAGAAAATGGAAAAATTGAAATTTACGTTTCAAACAAAACCAACAGTAGACGGAAAATCAAATTATATTGCCATAACCTCAATTGTCACGCAAGATGACAAAACATTCCTAATTCCTGACGAGTACCAAGCGGCATCACTTCATGAACATGTCCATAAGTCCAAAGCATATGTTACAGTGAAAAATACGTTAAAAAAAAGATATCAAACGAGAAGTGTATGGATAAAAATGACAGAGGATATATTACAAACATACTTTGATGAAGATAGTAATGTAGTCTTTAAAGACCAATTCTTAGAAGAAGTTACTGAAGAACGATTGACCATTGCCAACAAAACGGATTCGGGAGATCCCATAGTCAAAATTTTGGAAAAATTAGTTGAATGTCAACAAAAAAAA
This sequence comes from Catonia carolina, assembly GCA_035578175.1. Lineage (NCBI taxonomy): Eukaryota > Metazoa > Arthropoda > Insecta > Hemiptera > Achilidae > Catonia > Catonia carolina. The sequence continues at coordinate 271,803,269 of JAQMRL010000001.1, read as the reverse complement.
GAAAAGCAAAATATTAAAAGATTATCTGAAAGGTTTGTACTTGAAAAATTTGATGGTAGAAACATAAACGCATATCATTGGATGGAAATATTTGAAAAAGAATGTCAAAGGTTCGATGTAGTAGAAGATGAAGAAAAAATTGAAATCTTCAGATTATTTCTAGAAAAATCATGTACTGATTGGTATTCCTCCATGATGATAAAGCTTAGTTTGCAATCCCAATGGCTAGAATGGAAATCAAACTTTTTACTAACCTACGCTAATAAAGGCTGGACTACTAGCAGATATGCTTTATCATTTAAATATCAAGCAGGATCCTTATTAGAATATGCTGTGAAGAAGGAAAAACTTTTACTTGAAATTAGAAAGACAATTGATCAGGGGACTTTGATAGATATAATTGCTGCAGGCTTGCCAGAGTTTATAACAGATAAGATCAACAGAGATGACATTTTGGAAACAAAGGACTTATTTAACGAACTTGGCAAGTTCGAACATCTAGTTATAAAAAAAAACTTTATAAAAAAAAAAGACGATACCAAACTGATACGAGGGCCATCCGGAAAGTAGTACCCGTTTGTGAAATAAAGACACAGAAGTAAATATTAACAAATGTAAACATTTTTATTGAAAAGAGCATACCTTAAACTACTTCTCCACATAATCTCCAAGCAAATTTAAGCATTTGTCATAACGTGTGACGAGTTTTTGTATTCCAGCATCATATTCCTCCGCCGCCAGCCGATCGAAATACGTAGTCACACCTTCTTTAAGTTCTTCATCGCTGTCAAATCTTTTTCCCGCCAAAAACTCTTTAAGTTTTGTAAAGAGATGAAAATCTGAAGGGGCCAAGTCCGGGCCATACGGTGGATGGTCGAAAATTTCCCAATTGAATTGCTGCAGAAGTTGTTGTGTTATCCCCGCTGCATGAGGCCTGGCATTGTCATGGAGGAGAATGACGCCATCAGACAATAGACCTCTCCGTCGATTTTGTATTGCCCGCCGTAATTTCTTTAATGTTTCACAATACGCATTAGCGTTAATAGTGTCTCCACGGGCCATAAAATCAATAAGCAGTATACCACGTCGATCCCAGAAAATGGTTGCCATAAGTTTCCTGGTGGACAGAACAGTCTTGAATTTTTTTGGTTTCTTTGGTGAATGAGGATGATGCCACTCCATTGACTGTCGTTTACTCTCAGGTGAAGCATAACAAACCCACGTTTCATCACCAGTAACTATGCGATTCAAGAACGCGTCTGCTTCATCAGAATAACGTTCCAAAAATGTTAATGCAGCAGCCATACGCTTGGTTTTGTGCTCATCTGTAAGCATGCGAGGGACCCACCTTGCGCAAATTTTTGAATAATGCAGATGGTCTTTGACAATTTCATGAAGAATTGTGCGAGAAACATTAGGGAAATGTTCACAGATGTCATCAATTGTAACGCGCCGATCGTGCCTCACGAATTCGTCTACTGACCTCAGCAGTTGATCTGTAATGACAGATGGTCTCCCTGAACGCTCATCGTCGTGTGTGTTCCCCCTCCCCAAGTTAAAATTACGACACCAGCGCCGAACAGATGACTCATCCATCACATCGTCTCCATACACTTCCTTTAATTGGCGATGAATATCACAAGGTCGAACGTTTCTTGCATTGAGAAATTTTATTACAGCCCTCACTTCACAACTGGCGGCGTTCTCAATTTTTTTAAACATTATGAACGGTCACAGAAACAAGACAGGCAATGCTAGCGTCGCGGAACTTACAACAGAGAAGGCAGACAAGCCACTGAAGCGATCTGACCTTGACCGGCGGCTGCTCGCCTCGTCAGCGCCTCATGCGGCGGAAACGGGTACTACTTTCCGGATGGCCCTCGTAAAAGTAAAATGTAGCATTTGCGAAAAGTTAAAGAAAGGTGTACGCTATCACTCAGAGGAATTGTGCTGGTTTAAAACTAAGAATGATAATGAAAAAGACAAGAAACAAATAAAGTTTGTTAATAATTCTGAATTGGAATGTGAACTACAGGGTGAAGACCAAAAAAACTAATAGTGCCGCCATTAATTAAAGTAAAATTAGTATTGAATAAAAAGGTTGAAATATTTGGAATCTATGACTCAGGCTCAAATGTGTCATTGATAAATTCAAGGTTATTGAAGGTGAACAATAACAAATCAAATCATTGCAATAATACTAATTTAAAAACAATTAATGGCGTTAAAAAGGCAAAAGGCTTAGTAACACTCGACGTGAGCATTTTTAATATCGAAAAAAAAATTCCAGTCTTTGTAGTGGATAAAGAAAATTTCGATTATGACTTCTTAATTGGGCTTGATTCCATAAAAAATTTTTACTTGGTTCAAGACGAAAACTTAGGAATCAGTCAGAAAATTCCTATACACGGATGTGAAATAGTTTCTAAGGAAACTAAAAATCCAGATATTAAGATTTCTAAGGAAATAAAATCTGATAATTCAATTAACTTCAATGAAAACTTCAGCAAGGATAATTTAACAATTCAGATAAATCATCTAGACTATGAAAAGCAGGCAGAAATTGATGACTTAATATTAAACAATCAATCTGTATTTGCAATCGATAAATATGACATAGGAACAGTAAAGGATTATGAAGCACACATTGATCTGTCAGTAGAAAAATACTGCAGTAAAAGACCATATCGTTGTACATTTGAAGATAAAAAGGAGATTGAAAAACAGATTGCGAAATTATTAGAAAGGAATATAATAGAAGAATCATATAGTCCCTTTGCAGCTCCAGTCACATTAGCTTATAAAAAAGATGAAAACAAAAAGTCAAGATTGTGCATAGATTTTCGAGACCTAAATAAAATTGTCATTCCTCAATCACAACCATTCCCACTTATTGAGGACCTAATGGGACGGACAAGAGATTGTAAGTTTTTCTCAACGTTGGACTTGAACTCAGCATTTTGGTCTATACCTTTGCGTGTCACAGATAGACACAAAACTGCATTCGTCACACAGGAGGGCCATTTTCAATGGACTTGTTTGCCCTTCGGCCTAAAAACCTCACCAGCTATTTTCCAAAGGATAATGTGTAACATAATACGTAAACACAAACTCGGTGAGTTTACAGTAAGCTTTATTGATGATATCTTGCTATTTTCAAAAACGTTCCCAGACCACATCAAACATCTAACACAGCTCTTTCAAGCAATAAAAAATGAAGGCTTGAAACTAAAATTCTCTAAATGTACTTTTGCAGCTGAGTCTGTGAAATACCTGGGTCATATCATACAGAATAATTCAGTTAAACCTCTGAAAGACAACTTAATATCAATACGAAACTTTCCAACTCCAAAAACGCAAAAAAATGTAAGACAATTTTTGGGAAAGATAAACTATTATCATAAGTATGTGCCAAAAATAGCAATAAAATTAGACCCTTTACATAACCTTTTAAGAAAAGGGCAAACTTTTAACTGGACAAAAGCATGCCAAGAGTCATTTGATGAAATGAAACATTTACTATGCTCTCAACCAATATTGACTATTTTTGATCCAAATTTGCCTATACACATTTACACAGATGCTAGTATACTAGGCGTAGGAGCCGTACTAAAACAACCACAAGAAAACAATGAAGAAAAACCAGTTGCATACTTTTCAAAGAAATTGAATGAAGTTCAGAAAAAGAAGAAAGCTATATACCTAGAATGCCTAGCAATCAAACAATGTGTTCAATATTGGCAGCATTTATTGATGGGTAGAAAATTTACTGTCTTTTCAGATCACAAACCGCTGGAGAATATGAACATAAGATCAAGAACGGATGAAGAATTAGGAGATTTAACTTACTATTTATCTCAATACGATTTTCAAATTAAATATTCTCCAGGGAGACACAACATTGAAGCTGATTGCCTAAGCAGGAATCCTGTCTTAGAGCCAAATGAGTACCTGTATGAGCAATTAAAAGTAGTAAACTTAATAAGACTAGAAGATATCTTAAAAGACCAAGCTCAAAATGAAAAGATACAATACCAAAGAGAAAAACTAATGTCCAAAAAAAACGTTTATTACAAAAGCGTAAAGAAAAAAGAAAAAATTATTCTATCAGAAAAATTTAGTAAAGAATTCATCATTAATGTACATATAACCCTAGGTCATATAGGAATTAAACAAATGCAAAGAATGATCAGCTCCTCATATACAGCAGAAAACATGATAAAAAACATAAAACATGTCTGCGAAAGCTGTGTAGTATGTATAAAAAACAAATCAAGAGGACAAAATAAATATGGGTTGATGTCTCACCTGGGTCCTGCCACAAAGCCTTTTGAAATTTGTTCCATTGATACTATTGGAGGCTTTGGGGGTTCAAGATCAACAAAAAGATACTTGCACCTGCTATCAGATCATTTCACAAGATACGCTTATATTTTGACATCAAGGACTCAAAATGCGAAGGACTTTATCAAACTAGTGGAAAATACCACAGAAGCTGACAACATTGGAATAATCCTCTCAGACCAGTACCCAGGCCTCAATTCTAGAGAATTCAAAACATTTTTGGATAATAAAAATATTCCACTAATTTTCACTGCAGTGAATTCACCATTCTCAAACGGTTTAAATGAAAGATTAAATCAAACGTTGGTCAATAAAATCAGGTGTAAGATTAACGAAAGAGACAGCAAAGCAGCATGGACCACCATAGCACAAAATTGTGTAAAAAATTATAATGAAACTGTGCACACTATAACTGGATATGCTCCAATATATCTACTAAATGGTACAGATGTTACAATTTTGCCAAAGGAATTAAAACCTGAAAAGACAGAGATTGACTTGATTAGAGACAGGGAAAGAGCTCTGAAAAATACAATCAAATCGCATAATTACAACAAAACAGTTTATGATAGGAATCGAAAACGTGGTGACTTCAAAATTGGTGATACGGTTTTTGTGGACAATGGAAACAAACTGAATCGGAAAAAGCTCGACGAACTGAGAGTCGGACCCTACAAAATTATAGAGAAAATATCAAACTCAATTTACAAGATATACACTGGCCAAAAAAGATCCGAATCGAATCTTTTCCACATCTCGAAGTTGACTCCAGCCTCTCAGTTTGCAAACCAAGAAGAAAGTAAATAAGAGGTCATCTTGTTTTACCTTCCTTAGGGGGGGAGATGTAAAGAAAAATATATTTTTCTTGTAGTGAATTGTACCGCGTTGGCATGAACGGCATACACAGGAATGTAAACAAATAAACAGCTGTTTTATTTTTGCAGTGATGTTTTGATTGTATCAGTGTTATAAAGGTAGAATATGAAAAACAAGCATAAAAAGTGATAAGTGAAACAATTAAAGAAACAACTGAAATTAATAACATTTAATGTCGTTTCTCTTAATAGGAGAAACTCAATTGTGTTTTTAATAGATCTAATACTTCCAATTTAAATAAGGTAATATCATTTAATATCATTATAATTAAATTATTTTCAATTGTGTTTTTGATTGCCATTGTCATTGCAATTAATTTGTAAATATCATTATATATATATATATATATATCAATTTTTTAAACATGTTGTACTGTGTGCTGAATTTACTTTAGATAATATTAAACCACCAGTAAACACACAAAATTAGCAAGAATGATCTTACCGTTAAAAAGGCCTTTTCAGATCCCTGGATCCATCATCAGTTAACTCACAAACACTATAAAATGACAAGGCAATGCATTGCCAGTGAAAAAATTTTATAGTGTTTGTGAGTTAACTGATGATGGATCCAGGGATCTGAAAAGGCCTTTTTAACGGTAAGATCATTCTTGCTAATTTTGTGTGTTTACTGGTGGTTTAATATTATCTAAAATATATATATATATATATATATATATATATATATATTTTTTATTAAACATCCTATGTAGGATTTTTAAACAGTCGTATTATTTAAAATTGAAATATATATTTTCTAACCACCAGAATACGGTAACATAAAACACTTACCAATGTTTATAGCGCTTTCGTGTATCTTGTACACATCTTCAGTAAATTAACATTTATTACAAGTCAAAATTTAAAACTTCCTGCTCCTACCATGGTAGATAAGGAATACTTCCTTATCTACCATGGTAGGAGCAGGAAGTTTTTAAATTGGTAGATAAGGAATACTTCCTTATCTACCATGGTAGGAGCAGGAAGTTTTAAATTTTGACTTGTAATAAATGTTAATTTACTGAAGATGTGTACAAGATACACGAAAGCGCTATAAACATTGGTAAGTGTTTTATGTTACCGTATTCTGGTGGTTAGAAAATATATATTTCAATATATATATATATATATATATATATATATATATATATATATATATATATATATACATCCTGCTAACAATTCCGCGTCTTTTCAAAAAGCGTGCATTTCGCACATCGCTTATTTGAAGAGTATATTCAACTTTGATGAGAGTATATAGGGTATTTGTTACACTTACACCCTGAGTTTTGGTATTGGTTTGTCCTGATATTGAAAATTGAGCATTTTTCAATTTTATTCACTGTGCTATCAATTCAGACTCCTTTCGAATTACCGACAATTTCGCGTTCGTACAAATTACCGACAATTTCGCGTCCGGCATCGTTCCCGCTATTATGACTTATAGCCTGCAACAGTGTAAACGATGTTGCCATGTCGTACCGGCACGTGTACTGTAGCATTTGCCACTTCTACGTGTTGTAATGATTGTAGTTAGATATTCACATCTCACCCTAGTACTTCTCCACACAAGACCATCGTATGAAAACAATTCGTTCTCGGACGGAATCCAATCCAGTCATCAAAATAATTTATTTGTTGTTTATTATTTTGACATGTATTTTAAATAGGTACTTATTTTAAATCAATGTAAAACCAGAATAATTAAAGAAAGTATATTTTTTATTTGTTAGAGTTAATTATTTAAAATATCCTAATTGTTACAAATACAGTCAAACCTCCTCATTCGAAATCCTCCCTAAATCGAATATAATTGTATGCTATCCCCTTCAAAAATCGTCCTTAATATGAATTAAATTACCTCCCTATTCGAAAATTTTCGAGAGTTTCGTGGTCATATATATTGTAACAATACATTTTTTTATACATTATTAATAAAATAATTACAAAATTTCCAATTTACACATTGTACACGATTTTTAATGAAGCATGCGTTAAATCACGACAATAAGGACACAGTAAGCGTAGTACAAAACTCCAAAAAGCTTTAGAAAAAACTGAAAATGCAGTTAACTTTTGAGTTAGAAGAAACCAGGCAGAAACACAAACAATTACACTTACAAAACATTATTGTCACAAAACCTTACGACCAAATAAGGGCATAACAAGCGTAGTTCAAAGCTTCAATACGCATCAGAAAATATTGAAAATTCAGTTAATTTTTAAGTCAGAGGAAACCAGACGAAAGCAAAAAAAAAAATAGTTAGGCTAAATTAGTAATGCAGTCTTTCCTTCTTTGGTGTATGATTTTCGTACTAATAGGGTAAAAAATACCGTAGCTGTATTCATTCAGATTAAGCAATATTTTACTCGTTAAAATTTCTAAAATTTTCGGTACCCAATTTATTTTTCATTTTCTGTAGGCTGACCTAACTTTTTGTTTGTAGGTATAGTTGTACTGTTTACGCGTATCCCGATTTTATTTTACTCTGTTTTTTATGTCGTTTTTTCAATAATTTGTCATATCGTTCTTATAAGTAGAATATTCTTTTGCTTTTGAGTACTAATGGAGCTTGTAATACCAAAACATGCCCTTAATTCTTAATCACAGTATTAAGTAAACCCTGTGGTGAATGAAGTAAAGGTATCATTTACAGAGGGGAAAATATGTGCTTTGCAAAGGGCCCTGCATGCTGATACGCGTACTTTTCCGTTCAGTGAGGAAGGCCACCTCACTTCTCGTTTTACTTAGTAAAACCTCTACAGGTTCAAACCAGCCTTTCGGCTGATGATCTAAACAACACAAGTAAAATAATATTTGTAAAAAACTTTCCTCAATCAAATTGGTGGTCTATTAATAATTTTGACTTTTGTAATTTAATATTTTATGGAATTACATGAATTTTATTAAAACGCAATTTTTAAGTACATTTTTTGTTTCAATATTTTACCTCTGTAAATCGAAATCAGCCGGTTCCATCAGATTCGAATCCGGGAGGTTCGACTGTAATTACTATAATATGATCAATTAGTAGACAATGCAATTAAAATATTTACTTAGTTGACAAAATTATGTAATTGTAAAGCGACATAATTTGTTCAATATTCAAATGGAGTACCATTCACCCATTGTCTTTTCGGTGTTCAAATGATTTCATCATCATCTGTTAAGGATTAGGCTCAATGGCCTGTTCCAGTATTCATCTCTTTTTAGGTCTTCCCAAGCCTCGCTTCTCTCTAGGTTTATATTTGCATGTTTTAGTGACTGAATCAAAATGATTTTATAAATTATACAAAAGTACTTTGGCCAGTAAAATTTCTACAACATTTGAAATGCAGTCCGGCTTAGTCATAGTTTGTATTTTTATTCTTGTTCCTCAAGTAATGGTAATCTTTGATCTTCAACAAAGTATACATTACACTAATAATTCTCGTATCCAGCTGTTTTGTACACGTTGAAGGTTATCCTTTAACAGGCCATTTCCAAGATTATTTTTCGGCTAAACAACTTTCAGTCAGTCTTCCAAACCCTGATATTTTTCTCTGCGTTTTCTTTTAAATTATTTAGTGTTGTAAAAGCCATGGTGGCCACTTTTTGTTGATATTCTTTTGGTTTCTAGTACTTTATTTACATCGTCAACCAACCACCCAATCTAGGAATCAATATTACAAATAATGAAATAAATAAACCTTATTGTTACGTAAAATAATGTACATTATTTTTGACAAGTCAAAATGCTTGGGATAAGGAACTGGAAGGTTATACTATTGCACAGAAGACAAAAAGGAGACAGACAAGGCATTCACTTGGAGAGGCCAAGAAAAACTATGTGAAACCTTGACCAAGACAGCCAAACAATATGCTAGGACCAACTGATTAGAAACGAATTCTTAATAGTAAACAGTGTCCATATTCATAAGTCAACTTGATCATTAAAAATCATTAAAAATTTTAATCATTATAATTAACAAAAAACTAGATAAAAAGTAATTATATGACGGAATAATTTGAACATTATTTGATTTTTTAAACATACATTTGAATAAGTTTAAGTGTGACTAAATTAAAAACAAATCCAACAGAATTTGTAAACATGATAAATACTCAAAGGTATTGGTACGCTAAGTACCTTATTTTTAAGCGTTTTAGGGCGTAGCAGTAGGAATTGATTATATAGCCGACACGTTCCTTAATACAACTGTCCCAGGATAGTTTGCTACCTAATATTAATTCTAAAAATTTTGTAACTTACCTGTTACAAAAGATTTTGATATATTGTCATTAATGGAGATATCCTTACTTTGGTTACTTATTTCCTTACGACCAGTGAAGCATTTGGCCACAGTTTTATCTGAGTTGAGAACAAGATTATTTATTGCATCCAGTCTATAACCTTACTTCAAGCTTCTTTAGTTTTAAACCTTGTTCATAGTTTTCATCTTCGAAAGATATTATCGTATCATCAGCAAATAATATAACATTGAAGGAGCCAAGAAATTCAGCGAGATCGTTAACAAAAATTAAAAATAGCAAGGGTCTTAAAATTCTAACTCGTTGAACTCCCCTTTTAACTTGTATAAAATTTTATGTGTATTTTGTTTTAACTTTGCAATGATTGGATGGCAATTCGACCCTCTGATGTCCCTCTAATACCATACACCTCAATTTTTTTATGGGCAAATCATACGGGACACGGTCAAAAGCTTTACAAAAACAAAAAATAAATAACAGGGGTTTGTTTTTGCTAATGATTAATTTCAGTAAGCTTCTTCAGTATCGGGAAATTACAGTCTCTGTTGACCTACACTTTCAGGACTCGTGTTGGACATTTGCGAGTGTACTGAATTTACTTTAAAAAATCGACTAATCTACTCTCTTATCAATTTATTATCTTTTGTAAAAATATTTTCGCCGTTTGGAAACATTTTCTCGATGTGGGTATCCTTTGAATTATCGATTTAAATTTACTCGCCCAAGTGACGAATAAAATGCATGTTTTGATTGTCAGAGGCAACTGCCTTTAATAAAATAATAGTACTGTAAGGGGTTGCACATAACAGGCAGGTGGAGTGTTAAATTATTTGCACTCGATTTGCTTGTTTCAGGACTAAAAAAAATTTAGTTTTTTTTTATCACATGGTAAGCCAAACATATGACTGAAGTATTTAAGAACAGAAGAGGTACAAGTGTAAAAGATACTTGCCAGAGTTATATCTCCTCTGAGCGCAATGAATTTCATTATGCAGCCAGACCCTGTGGTGAATAACGTGAGGTGTGTCATTTGCAGGGTGGAAAATAGGTGCTTTTTAGACGGCCTGGCATATTGATAAGCTTTTCAACTCGGCGATGAAGGCAATTGTAAACCACCCCACTCCTTGTTTTACTTAGCTAAACCTGTAGAAGTTCAAACCAGGACTGTAAAGTTGGCCCCCATACAAAGATTTTAAAAATTAACTTGTAAAATTGATCGGTCTACGTTTCTACCGGATTATTCCGGAAAATGTTTTGTTTGTTCCGTCCAAATAAGTGAAAAAACGCCGGGAGGGGCTAACTTCACACTGGCCTCCTCCCGCTCAACTTTTTAAATTTTTTTGGACTTCAGGGACAGACCTTCGTTTGTTTCGGATGGTCTCGCAAAATATTTTTTTAGTTCCTTTCAAGTAAGCGAGAAATCGAGAAGAACTGGGTGGTGCTAATGTCACTCTAATCCCCCTCGACTCAATATTTTAAAGTTTTTTTACATAGATTGACAGCCCTTCGTTTGTACCGGATCATTTCGCGAAAATTTCGTTTTTCCCGTTCAAATATGCTAGAAAATCAAAGAAAAATTTGGAGTGGCAAGTATAAGCCCATGCATTCAATACTTTTTGGTTTTTACTTTAAATGATAGCTCTCATTTGCTCTGGATTGTTCTGTAAATTGTTTTGTTTGGTCTGCCGAAATTAGCGAAAAAAATCGTGAAAAACTTAGGAATGGTGGCGATACTCTAAGAAATTCAATTTAAACTTTATCGTTATCCCTATCGAGAGTCGTTTTGCTGTTTTGGAACGTTCCATAAATATTACGATTGTTAAGCTCATACTCGCGAGAAAATCGAGGTGAACTGGATGGTACAAACTTCACTTTAGGTCACCCACTCATTAATATTTAAACTTTTTTGTCTAAATCGATGGCCCTTGTTTTTTCCGGGCATTTAAAATAAATGTCGTTTGTTCAGATGTTGTAAGAGAAAAAGGGAAAAAACTGAATGGGTGTACTTTATTCTACCCTTAACATTTTTTTTCTGAAATCTGTAATCTCTGTCCAGAATTTTATAATGAAAGAAAATCGGTCCAGAATAAATATTAAAATATGCCTACTTTGTTCAGGTCTGTCTAGTAAAGTTTGCTATTTCCCGAATTTCTTAGTTTAATTTTTTATCGCATTGTTTTTAAGCAAAAAACAAGATTAATAATAATCTACTCCTAGTCCATTTTTAATTTTTTATATTTTAGAAAAAGTTTTTTCTCTTTAATGTTTTATTTACTTACTGTAAAACTGCTAAACCTAGTAATTGGGGCGACATATTACATGATACGAAATAGCATTATGGAAGTGTACTTGAACCATTTTGCAGTGAGAGTGGGCAAACAGCAAAATGCGCATTCTTTTTACACATCGTAAGCGTAATAAGGAAATATTTTATTGACAATTGTCAGGTGGTGTAATGTTAAAAAAAGCGTGAAATAACATGTTAAAAATTCTTAAACAAATTTTTGTTTTGTTTTATCCCTAATGCGTGTAGGTTGCAATTTGTTCGATTGAGAACAATAAGCAACCCCATGACCCAATGATATGTATGACGTTTAAATGAGCTGTAGTCTCGTACATACCCAGGCCGACCATTCCTGAGAGAGTATGGTTAATTGACCCCCAACCATCAAAATACATTGGTAACCACTGTCTAGTATTCAAATTCGTATAAAAGAACCAATTATACTATATACTAGGATTTAAACTAGGAACCTCCATCTCCGAAAATCAGCTGTCAGAAAAGCTGTCGAAAAGTCAGCTAAACAGCTGACTTGCGGCGACGACTTTTCTTCTAGACTAGACCAACCCGTTGGTTACTAAACGAACGACGTAAACAAATTACTAAAGGATTTGTTCATGGATTCGTTGATAGTGGGTTTATGCCTAATTTGAAAAAAGAAACCAAAGCGGTGTGCGATGGACTCATGTATGGAAGGTGACAGCACGGCGGAGAACAACTCTTCAAAATTGCGTATAATATACGTTGTGTATACAATGCGTTTAGAAAGATATCCTGCCAGCCATAAGAATAATTTAATCCTGACACTACTATGCGCAGCACCGGTTTCCTTCCAGGATAGTTTGTCAACCCAAAAAATCGTCTATCGGAAAAGAGAGTTTTTTAATTCTATCAAAAAATATATAATTATTTTTAATTTAATTGTATTACTTATATCAAATAATTTGCCGAATAATATTTATTTGAATGTTTAGTAAATTAGATTGTGAGTTTTGAAAGAATTGTAATTCGATGATTAATAAAAATTTGTTTTTATTATTCTTTTAAACTTTTTTTCTTAACACAACACAATATCTATTTATAACTTGTTTTGTCTATTTTCTTAACCGGTGGACGCGAAATTGATAGCAGATGTGAAACTGCCGTCCTTGTAAGAATATACATAATATACGTATATTTTTACATAGGGGCGTAGCGAGAGCACTCTGGTGAGAAACTCTCCAAGGTACGGTGTATAAAATAGTTTCAAAACACCGCCATTTCGCATCCGGTACCAAAATTTATTTATTTTTTTGTGTCTCTCTTAGTAACAATAAAATTCTCAAAAAATAAATATAGTTGCCCCAAACTATGTACTTTAGTTTAAAAAAATTACGTACGAAAACCATGTCACAATAAATTTTTATTAAGTTTTTATTAAGGATTACAATTTGGCGTCCGTATACGGACGCCAAATTGCACTCGGACTCCAGATTGTTAGGAAATTGTCAATGTATGGACGCGAAAATGATAGTAGTACATATATATATATATATATATATATATATATATATATATATATATATATATAAAATTTGATGTATGAGTGTATGTATGCATGTATGTTCCCCTTTATCTCCTAAATTACTGAACCAATTTTCATCCAGTTTTTTTTATGTTGTAACTATGATGCCGGAGCAGGTTTTAGGCTATTGAAACCCTTAAAAAGTTAGCCCTAAAGGGTTGAAAATAATGTTTATATCCTACATTAAGGCTTTTATGAGGTTAGATAAAAAATGCTTGCAGCGAAATCAACCGAATATTTTGTGAGCTATGTAGAAAAACATTGAGCCATGTTTCGAGCTTATGTTTTTGTTGATGTACGTGTACTTAGTTGTGATTTAATAGGGAAAAATTAAAAAATTTATATATTTATACTCCAAATAAAAGTACAAAGAATATTGTTTATCCATTAGCATTAATTTAAACAAAGCAAATTAATTTCACAGTTGTCATTAATTACATGTTTTTTTTATTCCCGGTTTAATATTTGCCGGCGGTGTAGCAACGCACACCGGGTGCCGCTAGTTGTTGTAAAAATATGTATTTTGTTTTCCTAGAAAAGCGATCAAATTTATAATTTGCTGTACTAGACTGTTGTTAACAATGCTCTAAGTTCAGATTCTCGTTAATAATGCGTGTGTATATATACACACACACAGTTTATCAGTAAAGCCTATTTATCTGTAGACTACAATGCCATTTTACAAAAATTGTTTCATCTCTAGCACTTCGCTTGATTCATCAGTTAAACTCTAATGTCCAGTCACTGTCCTTACATTAAGTACTGAATCTTATCTCTTTTATTTCCGCTTGGTTTACACTTTTTTCTTAGAACCAATTCACATTCAACCATCTTGCTTCAATTCTGCTTTATAATCTTGAACAATCATGTTGTCATCAGAATTTCGAAGGCCTGGTTTTTATGTTTCATGTTTGTTTGTTTGTTTGCTACTTTCATTTACAGATTAGAATTTTAATTTTGAGAATGTTTTAAAAAGGTATGTTCCAAGTCAGCAAAGAAAAGGAAACCATTAACAATAGAGGTTAAAAAAGAAATTGTAGCTAAATTTGAACGTGGAGTGAGCCAGGTGGATTTGTCTTCAACGTATGGATTAACAAGTCTATTATTGTCGCAATCATCAAGACAAAGAAAGCATTAAGGCAACTGCCGTTGCAAAAGATGTAACCAAGATTGAAAAACACAGAAATGTAATTCATGATTACGTAAGGGGGACGCACCTTGCTATACAAACTTTTCGCTTTATGAACTCCACTTCAAAACAGATTAAGTTCATATCGTGAAGTACAACTGTATTAAGGACAGGATCTTAACATCAGTAATGTAGAACATTTCTTTACCTATCAGTTACAACCAAGACCATATCAATATTTGCATGTGTGGTAGAGTGACATGTAACATCATTTCAAGGTAGCAGCACTACAATCTTGGCAGCAACTCATCAAATGCAGCTGACGGAACTTAGCCAAGATGAGTTTGAAGTTTAGTATTACCTTAGACCATACAGGGCTTACCCTAAGAAAAAACAAGTGGATATGCTGCCCTTCCCAACCGTTTTGTGGGAGGTGCCTAGGGAAGGAAGTCTCCATTTGTATCATTCATTGTGTGGGAGAGTAACATTATTTTTATACATTTTTGCTGCGCAAAATGCGTACTAAGGCCGCAATCTTAAAAAACCTCATGTTTTACCGATTTTGATGAAAATAATACAGAAAATCACTAATTGTCACTAAATTAATTGTACAAAACAATGTTTCAAAATAAAAGTTGTAGGTTTATAAATGTTCTACAACTTAAATTGTATACACTTGGCCCCAGAATGCATATTAAGGCTGCAATCTTAAAAAAACATTTTTGTTCTAAGTGTTCAGAACTCATTTTATTTTAAAGCAGATAGACTGCAGACAATTACATAGTATTAGTTTATCAATAGATAAGGCCTCCCTCATTCCTTTACCTGAACCCAGTCCGAGTCAAACAACCGAGCAGTGTGGGTCGTCCTGTCGCTATTACGTGAAACCTGCGGACGTTCTGCCATCAGAGGATTTACGCTACTTTCACCCCAGATGCATCTGCGGGCTGCTGCAAGGGTTCAAGGTGACGGTAAGAGGGAAAACGAGGTAAATGTGTCTTAATTCTAATATTCTGTATCCATATTTTCCCCTCCACCACCTTGGCCTATGTTTTTAGAGTTTTGTTTTAGTGCTATTTAAAGCTACCAGAGTTATCGAACACTAAGAGCGCACAGGCTTGCTTATCCTATCTTGTAGAGGATAAAAATGTAGTAAATGAGGCAATTTTTAAAAAAATTGTTTTTGAGAAAATAGCAAAAAAGTGAAAAATCATAAGAATAAACTACTAGACCGAATGGATGAAAATATTCGAGTCACGTCTGTTAGTCGTACATAACTTAAAAACCAATTTTCAACTTCATACAATACTCCATTCTTAAGACATTTTGTTCACACACAGTTTCACCAGTTGCTAAAAACAAGTATTTTTGAGTTCAGGGGTTCTGAAAACGTATATATTCAGTGAAAACTCAATTCAAAAAATTAACATGAAAACAATACTTTCCTCATAAAAGGCAAGAGAAAGTAAAAATCTAACACTAGGTATAACTTCGATGATTCATCACGCTACCAGTTTATATAAAGTAAATACTAAAGTTGATTAACTTACCTGGATGAGCAGATTTTGTCATATTTCCCTTAGGATCAATTTTCTGTAACAGAAAGACAAAAAAGGTTATACATTTTATTTAATTCACAGTAAAGAATTTAAAAATTTGGCAAAAATAATTAAAATTTATTAAATGCTAACATTTAAAAAATTAATTTTAATGTTCAACTTTACTTATGAAACTGAAAAAAATTAACCATATTCATGCAAATAACGTAAATATTGCTGTTATTTCACTGTCTGGTCAGATACATTTTCACAGAATGTATGCTGATGATGAGAATTCTGTGCTTCAGACCATCCCATTCACTAAACATACTTCTTCATGGTAATCAAATTAAGAAAAATTATATGAAACAAATTAGTTATTATGATAAAAAGTGGAAGGTTGGCAACCCAATGCGTTTAAACCCAAAGGTAGGTGCCTTTGTGCTGGTATTTCCATCCTAAATTCAACTATGTGGTTCAAAGATACAAAACAGCTACAGTCCAGCCTCTCTTAGTTTGCTCCTAATGTAAACAAACAATGACATCACTGAGCATGCGCATTATATCAAAATGTGTACACACGCTGATTAAAAAGTAACAACAAAATACGTTCAAAAGTATTTAAATACAAAATAATTTTAAAACTATTTTTATAAATGAAATAGTTAGGCCTACATAAAATCATGACTGATGTTTTTAGTACTTTAAGTACTTATAATTTAAAAAATAGTTAACTTAATAGGAATACGACATCTGTAGAGTCGCAGACTCTAGCGTACACCCTGTAGCAGGTGGCTTTTATTTGTTGACAGTAGGAGCAAACTAAGAACGGCTGAACTTTAGATAGGAAGGGTTCTAAAATTACACCTTCAATTAACCAGACATCGATCAATATCAGCATGGTAGGTCACTTAAGAGATCAATTTAAATATATACCAAATGAGCTGGTTTGTTACCTTATCCAGAATTAACGTAAAGACGATAAAAAGCAACTCCGCAACATCCCACACTCATGTGTGACCACCACTACACTAAGTTTCTAAATAACAAGTAAAAGAAAATGAGAGAACTTCATTTATTACGAAGTAGCTTTATTCGAATCTAGCATTAATGTAAAAACTGCTTGCAATTCTAAAGATTCTCTTAATTTTAACTTTTAGGGAAAATGTTTTGAAACCAATCTATTATGAAGACAGTGATTTTTTAACACTAAAAGCCATTCAAAAGGAATCTAATTATTTAAAAAAATAAGTAAGCCAACCAAATGTTGTGGTAGCAGTTCACAAGCAGAATCTATAGAATGGCCGATTATAGTTTTTAACAAAACATTCTTCCATAACCTGACGCTATACTATGTCGTAGAAATACTAGTCATCGTGTCTAGCCACACTCACTTAAATAGAAATCAAATGGAAAGTTGGTAGATTACTGGTATTCTGAAAACCATAATTTAGAAAGAAATGCTTTAAATGAACATAGTCGCAAAGCTGAAACAAGTACCATAAACATAACCTCCTAAAACTAACTAATTCCACCACAAACAATAAAATGCAGACTGAATTTTCGTCAGTCGTAAAACTTACTTTCAGAGTGTACACTCTGTTCCCGTCTTCACCAATGTAATACATTAAATACATTTTTTAAACTTATTCACACGAAGCAAATATGTGCGGTTTACAAAAGCACGTTTTTCAGATTATCGTCAATGTTCTGATATCACGTGATATTGTTAGACTGTTTTCATAGATAATATATATAGACTGTTTTGCAGAAAGCCTGTCCTGAGGGAAAGGATGTTATAAATTAAAAAATTGGCGCCAATGCCGACACCGGTAATTTCTAATAATGAACTGCTGCTACGGCTTGCAATTATCCTATTTTTAGTGCCATGTTGTAGTTATAAGTCTAAATCTTCTTCCTTTGTTACTCACTTCCGTATCCCTGTTCTCTAGCCTTTGTCTTTCCCACCTTAATCTGATCTTAGCATGCAACCAGTTCAAACTGATCCTCCATTGACATACATCAAAGCTATAACATTTCTGGTTATGTAGGCTTTCGGCTCATGCCATATTTGTCCGGCTTTTTCTACTTTAAAACTGTTATGTAATTTATATTTAAGTGTGTTATTATATTTATGTTTTGTTAACTATTTTGCTTGTGGACTCTATGCACAAGATTGGTATTTATGTAACTTCACGCTTTCAATGCTGTTATTGATAAAGGTATCAGATGAACTAATGTCCCATAGCCGAGCGAGTGAGAGGGAGATATGTGGCATAACTACGCATGCGCTCAAAGGTCTTTACCGTTATAATCCAAATCTGAAAACATACTACAGTCGTTATCTTGCTTGTTAGTTTACTGCATGCATAACGCTTGCTCACAACAAAGAGTAAAATTAAAGATAATGTTATTGGAATGGCCCATATGGCTTGTGCGAGTGAGAGCATTATGCATTCTCTCACTCCCACAGCTAGGGGACATTAGTTCATCTGAATACTGTACTTCAACTCAGCTTTACAACTGTATGGGCTATTTTTATGGATTCAACTGTAAGAACCCTGTTCATTTTGCATTTTGTATGTTAATTTCAGATGTGACTCCAGTTTTCCATTGTATTAACCTATTACCTTTATCCATTCCCATTCTGTTGCAAACAACGCTCAATATTAGCCTTACCTCAGCCTTACTAGCAAGCTTTAAATGTTAGTAGGTCCTTCAAAAAAACCGCATTAATAAATTGTCGCTTAACTTTAGGAGTACCCCTAAAACTTTTTATGAATTTAAATAAAAGTCATGTAATAAACCTGATTTGTTCACAGTGACAGGACACCAGAGAAGCATAAGGCCTTGGAATTGGTGCAAATAGCTCCTTCATAGCATGTAACCTCCCAATACCCATGCCGCACTTTACATGTTAATGTCTATACAGGAGTGAAGCATAACATATATGGTGGAAAAAAAGTGTAATTCAAACCTGAGACCTCCCATTCTACATGTTAATGATAGTACATTGTGCTCTTTTACTATATGAAAGAGTACCTCACAGGTAAATTCTACCAATCTACAGAAATTTAACTCTGGCATAGAACATAGCAACATAAAAAAAGTTGTAGGATTTTAAATTCTCTACATTTTTTATTATATAATATTTTACGCTAAAATGCATATTAAAGCCTTAATTTTTTTACGTGAAAACAGCCTCACCGAGAATTTCAGCAAACATGGCGCCTACCCTATCTTATAGAGCATAAAAAATTTAGTAAACCAGGTGATTTTAAAAAAAATTGTAGGACCAGTTTTTGAGAAAATCACAAAAAAGTGAAAAATTACACGAATAAATTCCTACTACCGGTCGACCAATTTTGATGAAAATGTTCGTGTCGGGTCCAGTAGTGGTATGTAACTTCAGTTTCAAGTTTCAAAATCATAGGATGCTCCATTCTTGAGATATTCTGTATACACACACACACACAGACCAATCGCTTAAAACATGTTTTTTGGGTTCAGGGGGTCTGAAAACAAGTAGATCCCGTGAAAATTTGATTTCACAAAATCGACATGAAAACAATACTTTCCTTCCTATACATTCATATAGGCAAGAGAAAGTAAAAAATTCAGATATTAAATTACAACTCTTGTACTTCCACATAGTACCTACTTACAAATGACTACACAAGTCAAATTTTGTAATAAAATAAAAATCAAAAGACAAGAAATTATCAGTTTAATATCACCAACCTCTTGAGGCAAAAACTTTTGAATGTTTGTGACCAATCACTTACAGAAGAAAAAAATCTAACAATGAAAAATTTCAACAATACTCTTTTCCCGGCATATTTACTTTCAAAAAGTAACGGTTTTGGAACCTAAAACAAGTTTTTTAACCTCTGAATGTAATAAAATGACAAGTAACTAAATAAAATGATACATATTTATGATAAGTGTGTAATTTTAATGGGATTGTTAGTCATTTCTGAGAAAATGAGTTTTAAATTATACTATGGTGATTTTTTTTTAAATAACCTTAATTAAATTTAAAATTTTTAAGTAGATTTAAAATAAGACTAGGAGATTCAGATTAAGTAAACTTGTAAACTTAATTTTCTCAAAAATTATGAATGCTAACGACTAAATTTTTTCTGAACTTAATGATTCTTAAAACATTTTTTCTGATAAAAACCGTAACATAAAATTTTTGGGCTATTAACTTCCTCTATGTGTTACAAAATCAATAAAATAAAGATCAGACTTGAAAAGGCCAGGGCAGCATTCCTAAAATGAGACCTCTTCTATCGGCCCGCGACCTGAACCTCGAAACCAGGACCCGCCTCTTGAAGTGTTACGTCTTTCCCATCCTCTTGTATGGGGTACAGGCGTGGACACTCACCAAAGAATGTGAGACCCGACTACAAGCGTTTGAAATGTGGACCTACCGGAGAATACTTCGAATACCATGGACGGACAGGATCACAAATATGGAGGTCCTCAGAAGAATGGGGAAAGAGCTGGAAATCCTGCAGAGCATAAAGATAAGAAAACTAACATACCTTGGACATATCATGAGGGGGCCTAAATACGAGATTCTGCATCTCATAATTCAAGGAAAACTCATTGGTAAACGCTCGGTGGGACGCAGACGAATATCCTGGTTAAGAAACCTGAGAGAAGCGTTTCACTGCTCGTCGCATGACCTTTTCAGAGCAGCAGGGGACAAGGTACGACTGACCATGATGATAGCCAACCTTCGTAATGGAGAAGGCATCTCTTCGTAGAAGACATTTCTTCGTAATGAAGAAGATGTGTTACATCCACGCATCATATAGGATCTCAAGGCTTAAGCTGAGGGTAAGTGTTAACCTGGTCGAATGAAAAGCTCAAGGTCAAAGAATATTACAGACTGGAGAAACATGAGTATATACACTCTCTTAAGGGTGGTTCACAATAGAGATCGATTTACCAAAGTTGTAGCTAATCTTCATTGATGTAGTCAGCACTTTAAGTAGTATTATTCTGTTGATGATTTTATAAATGACCTGAATCATTGAGCAGGTAAACTGATTGTGATGTGTCATATTTATGTAGTATGTATTTTTAAATGTATTTATGTATTGACTGTGTAATTATAGTCCATTTAATTTCAATAGAAGCTTCCATAATAAATATTTTCACTCCCACACATGTAAAGTGGTTGCAGCAGTTTGTATAGTGTGCTGCAAAACGTACTACTACTTCCAAACTCTTGATTATAAACAAATTAGTAATAGGCACAAATCACCATCTATTTTTAATTTTTACTTTTATTGATATACCACTTTATTTAATGTCAAAATAAATTACTTTATAAATCAGAATGACAAATTCTTTTAGTTAATTAATTACAGATTGTATTATACTCTGCAAAGTTTGCTTTTATTACTTACAACACAACATATAAGGCTGTTTCTATTTTAAAGACATATAAAAAAATATACATAGTCTTTTATAATTGTATATGATTATATTATTGTACAAATAAATTCACCAGTTCAGTTTGAGTTTCCGTTCAGTGCACAAGATATTAAAGTGTGCGCAGTACCGGTCAACGATGAGTGAAAAATATGATTTACGAAGCAAATCCAAAAACATTATTTACAGTGTGTATAATTACTTTAAAGAACTTCTGTATAGTAATCCTGAAGCAACAATTCGTGAAATGTTTTCATTAACCCAGGAAGTGACTGCAACTGCTTGCTCATGTAGTCACAGCACTGTGCAAAGAATATGTGCCGAAGCCCGTGAGAACATAGCAGCATAAGCTGCCATCAATGAAATCTGTGGGACCAATGAAGAACAACCCGTGTCATTTACGTCTCCTCATAAGAAGATACCTCACAAAAAATGGGTCACCGGTGTTGGCAGTTTCGATGAGCAATGCATTCGCAGAACAATAACAGAGTTTTTTGAAAGTGGGGAGTACCCTACATGGGAAAGTTAGAAAATTTTTAGAAGAAAAAATTGGGTACACGGGGTCCATTAAGTCTACATGGAGAATAATTAAAAATTTGGGGTACTGTTACAAGAAAGGTAATGACGGTAGAAGGTTTTTCATGGAGCGTGCGGACATTGTGGCATCTCGGACTAAATTTCTTCGGAAGATGCAATCGATACTAAAATAGGATTATACAATTAAACACAATGAATTACTTTAAAATAATTAAATTCAAACTAAAGTATTAAACACTGGTAACAATTTAGAGGCATACTTTTCTAACAACCAGTACATATGCTGACTACTCGAAATAAACAGAGGAGGCAAGTAGAGGGAACGCGTACAGTGCAAGCTTCTATTGAAATTACATGGACTATAGTGTTACTATTTTAAATAATTGTATCATGTAATTTATTGTTTATGATTTTGACAAGTCATCTGTTTGAGCGGATATCCGCTAAAATCAAATGTTACATGACAATAAATATATTATCATTATTATTATTATTATTATTAAGAAAGAGATATGTTTACCCTACACATGGAAAAAGGAACAGACAGTTGTGACTAATGGAGAGGATGGGTGGAATGTTTCTGATAATAAAAAACATACTTAAAAATAACAATATTATTATTTTTTAATCACCTTAACTAAGCTTTGCTATACAGATTAATTAATGGATCCACAAGGCATATAACTCCAATTAAACATTTTAAAAAAGAATTTAAGTAATCTCCACAAATCAAATCAGCTGTTGTTATTTTCACAATTCTTTTTTATCCCTGTAAAAATAAAATAGCATTAAATTTATAAAAGTATACATCAATTCACAAAAATTTAATACAAAATAAAATAACCTAATAAATTTATAAAAAACTTTTGTTTTAAACATGACATATCAGCACCAAATTGAACCTTTTGTAATTACACAATAAGTGGTAAATATGGCCAACTATCAATGGAAGTGTTCTTTTAGGACACAACATGTGTTTTATCTACCTTTACTGAGATATAATGACTCACTTTCACCCTCCAACAATTGGAGTTTTTCTCTAATTGTTGGGACTCCAGGTTGGTTGAACTTCGTAGGCTGGATTTTTGGTGCTGTTCAGGTGCAATGGTATTTATTTCATGTTCATTATTTTCAAGGCAGTGGAATCTGAAGTCAAGAAGCAGGAGGTTGGAAAAGAGGAAAACACTTAAGGAAGTCCATTCTGGAATGAAGAGTTGAGATGAAATGTCAGGAGGCCAGGGAGGACATGAAGATGAAATAATAGTCACTGTTTCATCTGTGGTGATCTCTAAGGGCCATATCCCACTACAACATCACAGTGGTGACACCAAGGTTACCTCAGCAACCAATCAGGAAACCAAGGGAAATACCAGCAGTGCTGTCGGTACTATTTATTTGCAAAATGGACGTTGAAAAGATAGCACTGCTCTTTTATGAGCAATGAAGAATGCTGGAGAAAGAAAGGAAATTTTGGGTACATCCTTTTGTTACTAATTATTTTATAAGTGGAGTATTTTTAACCTTGTATGATGATTTGTGAAAGTATCCAAACTTTTTAATTATGTGCAGATGTCAATTGCATCGTGTGACGAATTACTAAGTTCGTGCAATAATGATTTGTCCAAAGAGATATCATATAAAGTGATTTCTCCAGAAACCATTTCTTTTCCACCATAGCAGTTACTTCCTCCCAAAATTTTTTTAGATCTCGGTTGGAGTAATCATTTGATGAAGTATCCCAAAGTGAAGATCTGTGGTGCCCATTCCAGAGTGGTGGAAACACCAATAGAATACATGAACACTACAGAGCTGGTGGCACAACCAAGCTGACACCAGGTGAGATATCCTCCATATGTACTCTGTGTGATGTTGCCACTGGTTACGCCACTGTGGTGTCCTAGTGGGATATAACCTTTAGGAGTTTGGAAGTATTTAATAGAAATTATTTTGTTTATTACAAGGTTCTTAGTTTGCTTTAAAATTAACTTCACAAGATTTAATATAGTTTAGGTACAAAATTGTCACAATTGGAACCCACGAATAAAAAGTTTAATCAGTCTATGTATATTAATTTGTATTTATTTACTAAATTAATTAACTTATCTTAACAGCCTTATAGAGAGAAAAAATTATACTCGGCAAAACAGTTATTTGCATTTCAAGACAACTTAAAATGGTGTACACATAAAAAAAGTTCATTAGTAAAATAAGAAGAAAGAATAAATTCAAATTTACTTACTTGTAACTATATTTTTGACAGATAAAACAGTCGGTGAATTCGGAAGTTCTGTTAAATAATCACGACCTTCATCACAACAACGTGCTAACAATGGATCTAACGGTAAACTTCCAAGAAATGGTAAACCTAGTTCATCTGCCATTTTATTTCCTCCACCAGTATTTGCTGGAAATATTTCTGTTTCAGTCTGTAAAATAATATATTATTTTATTACTACTATAGTGGTAGTAATGAATTATTGGTATTAATATTGCACTGAAATTCTTCAAATACAAGAGAAATTAAATGAAGTTTGTAGATAAAAATAAAAAATATAACACAAAATGAGATTTACCAGCTTCACCCTCCTTACAAATAAGACAGCAGCTTATTACATCATCCCTACTTACTATTGGTTCTTTCAATGCTTCATTGGCAATCCCAAACTACTAGGTGATGATAAAATCTTTCAATATATTCCGTAAATCTTAACAATTAGAAGCTGAAAATTCAATTCACCTCTCACATCCATATTCTATCTAATCTGGTAGACAACTACTGACCTCAGCATTCACATCTGAGTACTCAGTATCTTTGTGCATGTGGGCTTGCAAGCGCCCAGATTTCACTGCCATATAGGCAGGTAGGGAAATCAACAAAATCACACAAAACTTTAGAACCGCTTCCGGTCTAACATTATTGTTTAGTACTCTTTTAACCTTTTCTAAACCAGTGTGGCATAGAAGTCACATTGGAGTGAAATAATTTTCTGCACCCTAGCCAGGAGTCGAACCTGAGACCTCCGCTTTCCAGTGTAAGATGCTCACCACTACGACACAGAGGCGACCATTAGTTTCTTTTTAAAGTTAATTTCAGTTTTAAATATTCGTGTTCATTTATTAAAATAAAGTAGCATTTTATCGAGTATGTTGAATGTATATACAAGTATATTTTTTAGACTAAATAGTGATTTTATCCATTTTACCAGGATTTTTGAATAGTAAATTTTTTTAAGTCTTAAATAACGCTTTGATATTAAAATCATATTTAGTTTTTTTGCTACAAATCTAAGTTAAGAGAATATTGTTTAGGAAGCCAGAACATGATTTTAGTTATTCATATTGTTGGGAACTTTGATATGAAGTCCCAATGTGACGTATGTGTCACACTTTTTTGTCAGGCCATCAAAGGCTGAGGGTCTAAAAGTGATTTAATTTCACTTAAATGTCAGTAAAATGTATGAAACAATGTACACGTATTTTAAAAAATAGTTAAAAAATTTGGGATTGAAAGGGTTAAAGATATTATTCAGCACCAACTACTGTGTGGTTCCAAGCTTCGTGTAGTTGCGGGGTGAAGGGTACAGGTGAGGTACAATGAATGAGTGAAGCATGCTGGAAGAATGATTGTTGTATTACTCTGATGCAAAACATTCATTTTAAAACTTTCCGTACTTAAAATATTTGTTTGTATTTATTAATTTATTTATTTACATATTTTGATATGGATTGGTAAGTTAAATATTAAGAATCCGACCAAGTTAATAACCTGGTAGGTATTTATAAATTAATGCGCCGGATGATAAGAATATTTTTTTTTAGTCTAGTTAGTACACACTACCACTACAAATGCATCAGCTGTGAAACATTACTAATTCATTCATTCACCCATTACTATAACAACGCACTGCATTCCTTCCAACAACACGGAGCTGGGACTCAAGTTGATTTAACAACTGTTAATTTTTAAAAATATTCAGATCAATAAGATTCCTAACCAAACAAAAAAAAAAACAATTTTCAGCTCTCCATTTATCAGCAACACACTATTCAGAAATAATTGGAACATAAAATAATAGGAAAATACAGAATTCTACTTCTGTTAACCAATAAGTGGTAAAAATATACAGTGACAAGAATTATTATCTTGTAACATAACAGTATGTTTCAAATCTTACAGAATACAAAAACCTGATATTGGAATTGAGAAATGACAATGAAGTTTAGTTTAAAGTTAAATCACCTTGCATTTTGGGCAAACAAACGCAGACATATTTTCAACAATTCCAGCAATATGAACACCAACTTTTTTACAAAAATCAATTTCTTTTCGAACATCAAGAAGTGAAACTTCTTGTGGTGTAGTTAAAATAATCGCAGATAATCCTCCAAGATCTTTAAGATAATTTACGGCAGAAAGATGTTCATCAGATGTACCAGGAGGTGTATCTAACACAAGATAATCCAAAGTCTCACCCCAATCAACTTCACTTAAAAACTGTCGGATCATACCTACAAAATAAAATACACTTTTTAAAAGTAAAATCAATTACAGTTCATGTAAATGGAGTCTACTTGTTCCTAACTTCGAACAAGGTGTGGGAATTTAAGTTATAACTTGGTTATTGGCAACATTGCGTCATTCATAAACATATGACAGGAAATAGGGGACCTTCCTTTTGTTGCAGTCGAAGGTTTATGTTGATAGCAAGTTTGGTTTGTATTTAATGCAAGTTTTTCAAAAGTAACTATTTTAGTGGCGTCAAGAAAATGAGTGACTCACATTAAAGAACTTTAAAGAACAACAGTTAAAAGTATTCTTCATCAGAGAATACTTTTTCTATTTCATTACAACATCTGAATAACTCTATTTATTTAATATTTAATGATTTAATTATTATAAAGTGACTGATTCACTTAAATAAATGTTGATTTTTACTTTCTCTAGCCTATATGAATATATAGGAAGGAAAGTATTGTTTTCATGTCGATTTTTCGAAATCGAGTTTTCACCGGATCTACACGTTTTCAGACCCTCTGAACCCAAAAAACATGTTTGTAGCAATTGGTCTGTGTGTGTATGTGCACAGAATATCTCAAAAACGGAACGTCGTACGAACTTAAAACTTAAGTTAGATCCCACTAGAGGACCTGACATGAACATTTTCATTAAAATCGGTCAACCGGAAGTAGTAGTTTATTCGTCATTTTTCACTTTTTTGCGATTTTCTCAAAAACTGCTCATACGATTTTTAAAAGATCACCTCATTTACTACATTTTGTATGCTCTACAAGATAAAGTAGGCATCATGTCTGCTGAAATTCTTGGGGAGGTTTTTTTCTCGTAAAAAAATTGTTTTTTAAGATTGCAACTTAAATATGGATTTTAGTGAAAAAGGTATTTAATAAAAGTTGTAAAACTCTACAACTTTTATTTCAAAAATTGTTTTGTATAATGCTTGGTTTGGCGGGTAATTAGCAATTTTCTGTTTTTTTCTCACCAAAACGTGTAAAAAATCGATTTTTTTAAGATTTCAGCCTTAGTATACATTTTACGATAAAAGTGTATATAATCAAATTTATCGGAAATTAAAAGATCTACAACTTTTATTTGAAGCATTTTTCTCTACAGAGAGTAGTATAGTGTGAAAGAGTGATTTTCCGTATTTTTAAGCCAAACTGAGGTTGATTTTCATTTTGCGGCTCACTCATGATTAAAATAAGGTTATGTTTATTGAGGTTAGTTTTTGTTTATTTCTAATGTTTTATTACTAATGTTACATTTATTGTTAATAATTTTCATTGGCAAGAGAAAGTTGAGCGAGTGTTTCACACCAGATTTTTGTTAATAAAATTCATGCCACTAAAAGTAATTAAACATACCATTCTTTTTTGGTCCTCTCCAAATAACTGCATCATCTGGAGATGCAAGCAGAAACCCAATAGACATTATGGACAAATTCTCTTCAATAAACTGAAAGAAAAAATAATAATAACAATCTATAATAAAACACAGTTAACAAAATGAATCAAAATGAAAATATTCAATAAATTTTCTATTTACCTCAAACTTAATTCTAATTTCTAGGCCCTGAAACTGGCTCTTACTTCATATTTCAAAAACCAATTTTTTATATTACTTTATTTTAATAAATTTCTTAGTGACATAAATCTTTATTTATTGAACAGCTTAATAAATTTATAAACATTAACAGATTTTGGGATGACTTTAATTTATCTATTAGAAATTAAGCTGTTTTTCTGAACGTATTTGACAACCAATTATTCATGACAATTTACAGTAAAGAAAAGCATTGATAACTATCATAATACTGTAAAACTTTAGAACACATACAATAACAAGTAACAACTTGTAATCCAATTATAAAATTTTGTTATAACAAAAAAAACTTTAATAGTTCAATCAAAATTAAACACCTTAAAAACTCAAATCTGTTGAAGAATTTAAACATGTACAGCCACATTAGATTCATAAAGCACATTATTTTCCCTTTTTTCTATTTATCCATTGTTCGGCTTTTGTACTTAATGGAAACTCAAAGTCAGTTGTCAAAATTTGGTTCGGACCATTTTGGTTTACTTCAGTTTATTCTGTATCCTTTCTAACATCTTAAATCATTTATCTAACACCTTACAACTATTGTTAAAAGTCTTAAGGATTTGTTCTGTTGAGTTGTTTTTCATCTATTCAAGAAAAGTACCTGTTGAATTTTAGTCTTCATTCTCTAATTGTTTCAATTAAATTGTCCATTTTTCTTGTCCTCAAAACCTGTAGCCTACTACTATCCATCTACTCTCTTTGAATCCATTATCCTGTGAAGGATGTTTCTCTCAAATTTCTCTGCTTCTCTTTTACCACCCTTTCTGGTCATTCTAACGCATTCACTCACATGCAGATATGGAGGTTTTATCACAGTATTATATATAACATCTTAATTTAACAGTGCTTTTATCCAGCACAGGTGGTGAGTTCTTCGGAATGTAGTGGCCTAAAATCCTCATCTGCTGTTGTTTGCTTCATTTTTGCTGGTCTTTAACTGTATTATTCTGTCTGAGTTACCTGAAGCTACCAACTTTTTGAATTTTTCTGTACTCAGTCTTTAAATGACGTAGGGCTAGTTTGATATTTGTTATTTTGAGAGGTCTATTACATAACGATCAAAAATTTTAAAATGTCAAATTTTTTACTGTTACCGATATCTTTTTAAAACTATTCAGTCATTCTACAGCAGTTGTACGCACTTTAAATCAGCTGAAGAAATAAACTAGTTTCAAAAACCTTTATGTAATACTGAAAAACAGGTAAATCTCTAGTAGTATCCAGAACTGCTGACAAAGAAACTGTACAGTTCTGAAAATCTTTTGGTAACACCAAGAAGTAGGCGTGTTAATTCTTTTTTGATTGTGGAACTTTTAATTTATTTTATTTTTACAGTAACTAAGAACCAAAAAACAAATTTTAATTCTTCCTTAATACTTTCTTCAAGTTTTGAAGTTTGTAAAGCTAATACAAAACATGTAAAAGATAAACTTCATGTTTCTAATCAAAATTGTTGTTGTTACAAAAGCCATAAATGGAGATACTAAAAAATGAGTCCACATATCTGACACGCCTCTACATAAAAAGAATTAGCGACAAGTTAACAATGGATCTCACATAATAAGAGCTCTTAAAGACATCATTAATAAAGTAATTTATAGTTAAGAGTTAAATTACTTAATATTAATACTCACAACAGGAGACCATCCAGAACCACTTTGATGAACCTAAAAGATAAAAATTTGAATAAATTAACCGTACCAATTTACAATACAAAAGATATTTTATAATCTTAATGTACTTATGGACTGGCTCTAATCAGACCAGCTAGCTCTTCTTCTTCTTGTCGTGTCTATCCGGTTCGGATGTTGGCGATCATCATGGCTATTTTGACCTTATTAGTCACAATCGGGAATAATTCCGTGGAATTGAAGGGATCGACAGAAGAAAGTCCTAACCCACAAACTTTCCAGCGTGATTTTTCTTAAATATTCTATAAAACTAAAATGTACTGCACGCTTTAAATAAACAGGCTGCTATATTTACGATCTTAAGAACCTAGATTAACGGAAAATAACAAAGTTTCACAAAAATTCAATAGCATGATTTGTAGATTTCAGTAAACTTTTAAAATGACATCGCGTAAAATTATGTTGATGTGCGTTAGTCTTCTCCCGACCCCTTCAATTTCTAAAGTCACTAAAAACATAACTTGTTAAATAAATATTTCTCATTCAGAAAAGATTCAATCCCAAATTACAATACATCAACCAAATAATTTTTCTACTAACTGAATGATTTATGTCAATCAATCTTCTTCTTACATAATCTCAATATTATAAGTATTGTATCAGAAAAAAACTTAATTTTTTATCATTACATTACTTTTGGGCCAGAAAAAAAGAAAAATTTAGAACATTTCGATTTTAACACTAAAGAGTAAATGACGAGAAACTTCATATAAATGTTAAATTACACTGTTCTTTAAAAAATCATTGGTTAGAAGAAATAAATGAAAATTGAAATAAAAATCTTCTTGCAGGATACTAGGGAATTCTAAATTTTACTTTTTTCACCTGGTTACACCCATGAGGAGCAACTTAGATATGAGAACATATTTATTATGACTACAATAAATAAGTTTGAATATTACATAATCCATACTCTTGCGACCAATCATATAATTAAGTTTAAAATAAAAATTTGTCCTAAAAAAAGAAAAAATGCTTTTAAAATAAAAAATAACTATACTGAACTATCTTTTACTTGGAATAAGAAAGTACTTTCTCACCTTGAAATAGATCTTAAAAGTAATTTGAAAAGAAAACTGGAAAACTTATATTAAAATACCTGTTCATCTAGGGCACCCATAATTCGAGGTATTGATGGACCACAGACATCAACATCCAAAACTGCAACCTAGAACACACAATATTTACAGTAATAGATTAAGACCAAATAATTAAGATGATCAAGTTCTGTGTATATCACTTGTAAAATACCACCAAAATAGTACAAAGCAAAATTAAAATGCATTACCAGTTCATGGAAAGGTCGGTCAAAATATTAGATTGAATAAAGAGGGAACAGAATCCAATTAATAATGTCTTCATCAGTCAACTGTTTATTACAAATTTCATCATTTAAGGAAATCCATTTGACACCTATTTCTTTTCTAACCAATACTCCTGTAGAAACTAATTTTGCTACTACAGAAACACTTTCCTTTATATTATTGTTATTTATTTTGTCATAATCAGATGTAAAACAAAAAATATGTGACTGGTTGGTGATAAATGAAAATTAATGATAAATACATGTCAGACCTGAACAGGAATCATACTTGGGAAACTGGGGTAAAAGCCAGTTGCGCCGACTACTCCACCATGGGCCAGCCATTTTTACTTTCTCTTGCCTAAATGAATATATAGGAAGGAAAGTATTGTTTTCATGTCGATTTTCGAAATCGAGTTTTCACCGGATCTACACGTTTTCAGACCCCCTGAACCCAAGAAACATGTTTTTAGCGATTGGTCTGTGTGTGTGTATACAAAATATCTCAAGAACGGATCATCGTATGAACTTGAAACTTAAGTTACATACCACTACCGGACCCAACACAAACATTTTCATCAAAATCGGTCAACCGGAAGTAATAGTTTATTCGAGTAACTTTTCACTTTTTTGCGATTTTCTCAAAAACTGGTCCTACGATTTTTTCAAAACGCCTCATTTACTTAATTTTTAATGCTCTACAAGATACGGTAGGCGCCATGTTTGCTGAAATTCTTGGTGAGGCTGTTTTCACATAAAAAAGTAGTTTTTTTAAGATTGCGGCTTTATTAAGCATTTTACCGCAAAAATGTATGTAATTAAAGTTGTAGAGAATTTAAGATTTCTACAACTTTAATTTCAAACATTTTTTTGTGCTTAGTTTAGCGGAAATTAGCAATTTTCGGTTTTTTTCTCACGAAAACATGTGAAAAATCTATTTTTTTAAGATTTCGGCATTTTACGACAAAAGTGTATGTAATAAAATTTATAGGAATTTAAAAGAACTACAACTTTTATATAGAGCACCTTTTTGTACAGTGCCTAGTTTAGTGTGAAAGAGCGATTTTCAGTATTTTTAAGACAAACTGAGGTTGATTTTCATTTTGCGTCTTTCATAAATGATTAAAATTAGGTTATGTTTATTGAAGTTAGTTTTTTGATTTCTAATGTTAGGTTTATTGTTAATTATTTGCATTGGCAAGAGAAAGTTGTGTGAGTGTTTCACACCAGACTTTTCTTCTTATTTTTATGTAAGTTTGTGAAAATTAGATTATATAGGGTGATTCAAAAAGAGCGCCGGTTTTTAAACGGCTGGTAAATTTTTGTTTATCGGTTGGCAACATTGTTTGACCTCATTTCTATTTCGGAGAACATTCCGATTGACGCTTCAGTTGTAGTTTCTCTTGTTCGTAGTGTAATATTCTCGCAGTCTCTGTCTGACCATGGAGAAGTTTACTATTGCGCAACGAGTGTTAATCGTCAAAACATTTTACCAGAGTGGAGAGAGTTATGCGGCTACTGTCAGGCGACTTCGCGGTACTCTAGGACGTATGAAGCACCGAATGAATCAACAGTTCGCAGACTCATGAAAAAGTTTTTTGAGACGGGTTCAACAGTCGACCTTAAAAGTTCTGGACGTCGTTGTTCTGGCCGAACTGAGCAGAACGTTGCGTTGTTTCGTGACAGAGTGGCTGTTAGCCCAGCAAAATCAATACGTCGCCGTTCTCAACAATTGGGTTTAAGATGTTCTTCTGTATGGAGAATTCTTCGGTACGATCTCCAATATCACCCGTATAAAATTCAGTTGATGCAACATTTGAAAGTGGCAGACCACCAGAAGAGACGACAGTTTGTTGACTGGGTATTGAGAAAACGGCAGGATGATGACACCTTCGCAAACAAAATCATTTTCAGTGATGAGGCGCACTTCCACTTAAACGGTTTTGTTAATAAACAGAACTGCCGTATGTGGGGTTTTCTAAACCCCACATACGGAAACTTGTCTTACATAGTCGAAACTTGTCGTGCAGTAATATCCAATTTCATGGACAGAGTTGATGCGTGCCAGCGCAGTAGAGGAGGACACATGCATGACATCATTTTTCATACATAAAATCAGAAGGTAAGATGAACTTGTTGATGTATTTATTTTCAGTTTTTCAATAAAATAAATCTCTTAATTTGATATATCAAAACCGGCGCTCTTTTTGAATCACCCTATATAAACAATTGTGCTTGTCTAATATCACAAACTGACTATAATTGGAGCTTATATAAACATATTTAATAAATTCTAGGTGGAAGATCATCAAAGAAAATAAATAATTATTCTGAAAAAAATGAAATTAGAATTTAAACTTTGGTAATTATAAATCTTGTAGTTAAATTGAGCACTGAGAAAAAAATTTATAAGATTTGCACTTATCAAATAATTATTATTATACATTTAGTTGAAAATAAAAAAATCAACTCTGAATTAATACTTCTTTAAGTAACATCTTTATTCAAATATGTTACTACTAGTTTAAAAAATGTTGGACAAATTGCATGATAGGTATAAATGTATAAAGACCATACAAAAATAGGCATACAAAGTAGAAAAGGAAGATATAAGATTGAAGTAGGCTTAATATAAGATCCTGTGCTATAAATATTGAACCTAGTCATGCAACTGTAGATATAAATTAGTCCACAACTGTATTTTGTCTACAATGAGAACATCAATAACAGTAAACAGATCAAAAATATAATCAACTATTAAACACACAAACTTTCAATTTTTAATAATTTAAAAACAAAAATTTATCACCAAATACTTATTATTATAATTTCAAACAAAATCAATAATAATATTTTATCATCGCACCCAAACAAGACAAAGGAAATCAACAAACAAAATAATGTCATAACCATAAAATTTCAACATTTATATATTTTCAAAATATTCATTTGAAATTTCTTCTAAGTGAATCGATCAATTTACATTTTA
Organism: Catonia carolina; assembly: GCA_035578175.1. Lineage (NCBI taxonomy): Eukaryota > Metazoa > Arthropoda > Insecta > Hemiptera > Achilidae > Catonia > Catonia carolina. The sequence continues at coordinate 271,769,200 of JAQMRL010000001.1, read as the reverse complement.
ATGAAGATTGTTCTGTATTAACAATAAAAATAAATTACATCCACAATAACTTACTAGGAGCGTTAAGCTGTATTCAAATAAAAACATTTCCTAACTATTATTTCCTTATCTTCAACATTTTACTTTACCAACTGAAAAACAACCTACTTTTAACTGACAGCCAAGTTGTGACAATAAAAAAAAGTCGCTTCACACTTAAAATTTGAATTGAGTTTCTATTATTACCAGTTAAGTCATGAGAATTACCTTACTTAAATCTTCACGAGGATCCAAAAATAAGGCTGAAATTAACATTGAAGACATATAAACCCAATTTACGCCCATAACAGGCAGATGCAGTGATTTTTTTAAAATTATTTACACTCAATCTGCAAGTTCCAGGACTACAAAAAATAACTCTGTTACTAATCACATGGTCAACCAATTATATGATTGAAGCATTTAAGAACAGAAGAGGTAGAGGTGTAAAAGGTACCAGTCAGAGTTATCTCCTGGTCTTAAAGTATTGAAGTCTTAAAGTAAAGTCTTAAAGAGTATTGAATTTCATTATACAGGCAGACACTGTGGTGAAAGGAGACTGTGGTAAAGTGAAGGTGTCATCTGCAGGATGGAAAGTAGATGATTTTCAGACCTTTTCAGGCCTGGCATGTTGATAAGCGTACTTTTCCACTCAGTGAGGAAGGCATTGTAAACCACCTCACTCCTAGTTTACTAAGTAAAGCCTTTAGAGGTTCAAATCACCCTTTCAGCTGATGACCTAAACAACAACAACGAATCAAACTTATTCCACTTCAGAGTTGCAACTTGTGAAATTTTTAAATCCATACTGAGCTTCCCTCAAATGGCTGTAACATGTTCTAATACAAAAAAATTAAAAATAATTTTATTTAAAAAAGTGAAATGTACCTTAATACTAAATAATAACCCCAGTAGCTTTTTTATTTTTGTAATTGTACTTGAAATTTTAAATATATATTCTTGTAAATTGTCTGTACACAATCCACATTCTCTTTAAAATTCTAGATAAAGAATTTATTTTAAATGATTTTTAAAATATTTGTTTTCCAGAAAAAGGGAAAGTGATGTGATTTACAAATTACAGTCAACAAAAAAATGTTTTTTATTAACTACTACGGTTACCGGTGTACTTTGATGGTTGGGGTTTAATTAACCATACTCTCTCAGGAATGGTCGGCCTGGGTCTGTACAAGACTACACCTCATTTACACGTCATACACATCATTCTCATCTCATTGGGTCATGGGGTTGCTTATTGTTCTGAATTGAACAGATTGCAACGTACATACATTAGGAATTACAAAAAAAAAAAAAAAAAAAAAAAAATTAACTACTACAGTAGAGACTGTCACAATTTTTCAAAACAAAATCAATAATTGAAATTAAAAAATTGTTAAAATATACAATGGCGATAATACCTTCACAAACTTACATTAAAATACGGCTATTTTATCTTCTCAAGAAATAAGAATAAAATATTCTTTGCATCAATCCTTATTTTATTATCAAAAATTTTAAAAAAATATATAAATACAGGGGGCCTTTGGGCCAGCCCAGTCATAAGCTGGTATAATTTACTATTAATAGTTGAGTAACACCATCTTGGTGAGCAACTTTGTATGGTGACCAGTTGAAAGCCACGCAAGAACAAATTCCACTGTAAATTCTGTTCAAATTTACACCTACTCAAAACCAAAACTATATCAAAAGCAGAGATAGAGCTGAGTGGTAGTTAATAGTGTACAGTTACAAACAACAAATGAAAACTAAAAAAAAATAAATAAACACAGGAAAGATGAAAAACACAAGGAAACACAGTGCTAAAAAGTGATTTATAAACAAAATATTGTATAATGAATAAGAAACCAATAAAAATACTTTTTGAATTCATCCCATTTTTGTTACAATTTCTAAACTAGGCAAATTGAAAGAAAGTCAGGTTAGTCATCGGATAATTACAGAAAATATTGTTTATCACGTTAATGATAACAAAATTTTAAATTATTTTGTATAAAATTACGATAGAGTTCAATTGGCTAAAAAATAATTTGGTTCAAATATTAAATACTTGGCTTATATTTCTAATATTATTAATTTGGCTAATATTTCCTGCTCCCTGTGCTAATCCTACTATAAACTACCTTCATATTGTAATTTTGATCTTTCTCAATTTTATTATTGATCTACAAATTCTAAATTGAAAATGAAACTTCCAACTTACTTGCCAAATGCAAATATATTAATATATACCTAATATAAATATATTAATGACAAATATTCTTTTCATATATTAATGTACTGTTAATTTTATCGCTTAAAAAAGTATTATTTAAATAATTTATAAAAAAAGAATTTAAAAAAAGATTAATTTTTTTTTTGGTTTAACGTCCGACTGTTAATGAATTTTTAAGCAATAAAATAAACAGGGCATTACTATATAGAAAGAAAATATGCATTTAATAAGATGGAAGTAGGAATTTAATAAGTTGGAAGTTTTGTTTTCAATACAGAATTTGTAGAACAATAATAAAATTGAGAAAGATCAATATTACAATATGAAGGTAGTTTATAGTAGGCCTAGCAGAGGAAGCAGGACAGCAAAGAAAAAGAGTATGAGATGCCAGAACTGTTTAGACATGATCAAACGTTTGCACGTACCAGGTACGGATATTTGCCTCCTTTTACAGCCCTTCACCCCTTGCCTACCATCCAACCACCCTACTATTACAACAAACTATCAACCGATCTACCTTACCCAGCCGCATTGTCTGAATTTTCTCAACGCGTGCACCAAGCATGAAGGCATGCTAACCGTCAACAACTACGAGGAAACTTCTATCATATAATAAAAGAGGAACTGGGCCAATATTCTATTTCACTTTCTTTTATTTTTTTTCACAGTCACAGTTCATTCTACCACCAATGTAAAAAATACACCAACTTCATATGAGCTGGTAAGTATAAAATAATAATGATTAATACGTGTTTTCCACAATTTTGATAATATTAAAAATATGATATTACATACTGTATATAAGAAAAATTATAATGAAGAAAAGTTCTTAATATAACCAAAAATTACTCAATTAGGTATAACAAAATGTAAGTCTTTTTTTTTATTTATTATACACAAAAAAATTAGATTTAATAAATTTGTAATTTTAGATTATACTGAAATATTGAACCTAATTTAATATAAAAATAATATAAAATATCATTCGTTGATAAAAATTAAAAACTGCACAAAAACTGAGAGACGAATTGTCAATAAATTTTACTAAAACTTCTTCAAATTCAATTAAATATAAAGTTAATGACTAAATGGTAATTTATAAATGCAGAGTAGGTAAACAAAAATAATTTTATAACGTTAAAATTACAATTGTTATTAAATATGCATTGTTAATTTAGTATACACGCCTACCACATTTATTCTACTCTGGAAAAGAATTTATGTATTAAAATTACCCTAAAGTTTCTGCAAATTGTTATAGTAAAATATAACTGATTACTATAAAGCAATATTTTTCAAAGTGGGTGATTAATGCCTTCTTGTGGGTGCTGAAGGCCTTCAGAAGTGTGGCAGAAAGGCCCATAGAAAATTGAGGGTGATCAGATGGTCTATGATGGAGACAACTGGTTAAAAAAATAGGTGAAAAATTACGTTTTCCTGATATTTCAAACTAAAATTACTAAACACCTGCTGTAATGTACCAGTTATACGATATAAAAAAATAAAACTGATTTATAGTCTTTTAGGCAATTTTTACTTTCTCTTGCCTATATAAACATATAGGAAGTAAAGTATTGTTTTCATGTCAATTTTTCGAAATCGAGTTTTCACCGGAAATACACGTTTTCGAACCCCCTGAACCCAAAAAACATGTTTTTAGCGATTGGTCTGTGTGTGTGTGTGTGAACAGAATATCTCAAGAACGGAACATCGTACGAACTTGAAACTTCAGTTACACACCACTACCGGATGCGACACGAACATTTTCATCAAAATCGGTCCACCGTAAGTAGTAGTTTATTCGTGTAATTTTTCACTTTTTTTCGATTTTCTCAAAAACTGGTCTTAAGATTTTTTTCAAAATTGCTTGGTTTACTGAATTTTTTATGCTCTACAAGATAGGGTAGGCGCCATGTTTGCTGAAATTCTTGGTGAGGCTGTTTTCACGTAAAAAAATTATTTTTTTAAGATTGCGGCTTTATTATGCATTTTAGCACAAAAATAGATATAATTAAAGTTGTAGAGAATTTAAAATGCTATAACTTTTGTTTCAAACATTTTTTTGTATAACGATTAGTTAAGCGGTAATTAGCTATTTTCTGTTTTTTTCTAATGAAAACATGTGAAAAATCTATTTTTTTAAGATTTCGGCCTTAGTATGCATTTTACGACAAAAGTGTATATAATCAAATTTATAGAAAATTAAACGATCTACAACTTTTATTTCAACCATTTTTCTCTACAGAGCCTAGTTTAGCGTGAAATAGTGATTTTCCGTATTTTTAAGCCAAACTGAGGTTCATTTTCATTTTGCGTCTTTCACTCATGATTAAAATTAGGTTATGTTTATTGTTAATTATTTGCATTGGCAAGAGAAAGTTGTGTGAGTGTTTCACACCAGATTTTTTTTTTTAACATGTGATAGAGATTTATAAATTTTCAGGGTGCTAGAAAATTTTTGATTCGTAATGTAGGTGGAGGGTGAAAAAGTTTAAAAATCAATGGTATAAGCTTTAAATTTCACCATAAATCATCAATAACTAAAGCCTTATTTTACTAAATTCTAGGAAAATTTGTCAAGGTGAAATTTTTTTTATAAATCAATAAGTAAATAATAAGTGGAAACTCTTAAAATAAAAAGTTCTAACATTAAAAAATATATAACACACAAAAAACTATTGACATGTTTTAGGACTACTGCGATAATTTTCTTTTTAACCCTAATGTGTGTACATTGCAATCTGTTCAATTGAGAACAATAAGCAACCTCATGACCCAATAAGATGGGGATGATATGTATGACATATAAACGAGGTGTAATCTTGTACACTCTGGTCGACCATTCCTGAGAAAGTATGGTTAATTGAACCCTAAACATCAAAGTACACATCCAATCACTGCCTAGTGTTCAAATCCATAAAAGTAACTAATTTACGAGAAATTGAACTGCGAAACCTTCATTTCCATACATCGGCTGTCAAACAGCTAACTGCTGATGTACGAAGATGAAGGTTTTGCAGTTCAAATCCTAGTAAATGTAGTTACTTTTATATGAATTTGAACACTAGGCAGTGATTACAGGTGTACTTTGATGTTTGGGGTTCAATTAACCATACTTTCTCACGAATGGTCATCTCCGTACATTAGCTGTCAAACAGCTAACTTCATCATGCAGTCTTGGGTTTGAATCCCATTCAGGCACGGCATATTTTCATACGTTACAAAAAATCATTTCATCCTTCACCGTCTGCATTAGCAGTAATTGCAGAACAGTCAGACGTTAAAACAAAAAAAAAAAAACAGCTAACTCTTGGTGACAACTCTACCACTAAACTAACCTGGTGGATTAACAACTGTAATATAAACCTGTAAGCATATATGTACATGCATGCACAGACTAATGTTTCTTTTATAGTAAACTAATTAGTTTTTATATCATTAAAAGTTGTTTAATAAAATTCAAATGCCAGCCAAGTTGGCGTAGTTGGTAACATGCTTGCCTCTCATCATGCAGTCATGGGTTCAAATCCCACTCAGGCAAGGCATATTTTCATACGTAACAAAAAAAATCATTTCATCCTCCACAGTTACACCCCAATGTCGTCGCTAACGACCGTTCCAGTTGATGCAATTTTAAATAAACAAATAAAAAACAAAACAAAATATTATTATTAATTTATTTTTTTAGTTTATTTAAAGTCACATCGACAGCTTGGTCATTCGTGACTACATTCAGATTTGGTATTGTAATGGTGGGTTTTACCATGTTAAAATTTCCAGACCCTAATCGGGAATCGAACCCGAGACCTTTTTCTTTATAGGCTAATGCGCTAACACCACAGAAGCGGTCTATTAAAATTTTTTTTCAATCTTAAATAAAAAATTTTAATAGAACATGACTTTTTTAAATGCTAAGATTAATATTGACAATGTTTTGCCAACTATGTTAGTTTTACATCAATCAAATGAAACTAATTAGTGTAAAACATGACCCCCAAAATAATCAAATTACTTATTAACTACTTAATAATTTAATAATTAGTTACTTTTCCATTAATATATTAAATCTATATAAATAAAGTAAGAATTATCACTTACATTGCAGTTAGGATCATCAGCAGCAAGTGTCCTAGCAAGAAGGGAAGTGAAAGTACTTTTTCCAACACCACCTTTTCCAGATAAAACAAGAAGCTTGTGTCGCACAGAACCAAGCCGACCTTTTACAAGTTCCGCACCTGATTACCGCCAAAATATACACGGTTAGTAACAAAATTAATACGTTACACAAAGGTTATAGAGTACTAACACAACCCTAGTGTAAATCAATTTAGATTTAAGGAGTAAACATCTGCCATTGAATTCAATTTTGCAGATGTAGTGCAGTGCTAAGAAAATACTTATCATACACCATACTTTTATAACTGGTATTTAATGAAAACAGCAAAAAACAAATTTAATAACTAAAAGATACAGGGTGATTTTTTTAGTCCTGTTACCCAATTGTTAATGTCTGGTAATTTTTTTCTAAGAAAGGGATATTTTGTTTTGTGACACAAAGTTGGTAGCCCTACTCAACCGGTATAGATACGACAGTTTGAGTTGATTCTCCTTGAGTTGTGTAAAATTTTGTGCTGTTTCCAGTTGTGTTACGAACAGAATGTCTTTTACCCTAGAACAACGGGTTTTCATTCTTGAACAATATTTTGCTACAAAATCGTATGCGAGTGTAAAAGAATCATTTCAAATTAAATTTTTTGGTGTTCCACCACTCTATCCTAGTCAATTTCTAGGCTAACTAACTGATTTTTAGAGGCAGGTATTGTTTACAGCAGAAAACGTAGTGGTCGACCAACTCTCTTGACAGATGACGTTAAGAGAATGTGAAAACAAGATTGCTCAATTCTCCATGGAAAAGTTTACAAAAACTTTCCTCGCATGTTGATTTGTCATGTTCGAGTGCTCAGAAAGCTGCTAAAAAATTTAAATTGTATCCGTATCACATACGATTAGTTCTAGAGCTTCGGCCTCCAGATTTAAGCAAGAGATTGTTTTAGGATAAAAGACATTCTGTTCGTAGCACGACCGGAAATGGCACAAAATTTTACACAGCTCAAGGAGAATCAACTCACACTGCCATATCCATACTGGTTGAGTAGGGCTACCAACTTAGTGTCACAAAACAAAATTTATTTTTTTTAGAAAAATATTACCAGACATTAACAATTGGGTAACAGGACTAAAAAATCACCCTGTAGTATAGTATTTTTAAACCAGTGTTTAATCCACAAAAAAGAATGATTAGGCCTAGCAATTTTTCCCCCAGAAAACAGTACGTGACTGTTATTTACAGTTAAATAAACTGATAAATATTATGAACTGAATTACTGAATAAATGAAAAAAAATGCTCACCATCTACAAAAGTAGTGATGTTTCCAATCTATGAGTTTAGATATTTATATGTTTAGTTAACATTTTGATTACCTTTTTATAATGTCCAACAGTTGTATAGCATCTAATGTGCTCCAATTTATAATTCCAATATACTTTCTAGACAAATAAATAAAATACTAATAAAAAAAAACACAATGCTAATTGTTCTTATGTTACATATCCTTACTTTAAGTACAACTGCCTAATTACTGTATAATCTTGCAAAAAAATTCAAAGACAATATTTCAAAAAATATAGCCGGTGTCGTAGTGTTAATGCTTTATCACCTCCACAAAAGAAAATACACAATCATTTATTGATAATAAATAACTGCAGAAAATATTAAAGGAATGTTAAAAATTATTTATCAAATAATAGTTAAGGGTTCAAAATAATTTTCATAGGCTACTAGTAAAGAAAACCTATTAGTAGAAAATAGGTACCAACATTTTCTATAATTTGTCTGATAACATAACAGCCATTAAATTATATATGCATAAATATATTATATAAGTCGATTATTACGGTAAATGCATAAATCTGTATGAGCTGTCATACTATTATGCAATGTAGGTTAGTTGTAAACATAACCTCACTTTAAAAAATGAACAACGGTTTCTTTCACTGAATAAATTTACATGAAGGCAGGTTGCGAAAAAATTAAGTGACTTTTCTCAAGTAACTTTAGTTACCTAAATCAGGCCCTTTGGCAGCTCCAGAAGAACATATTCCTTGGTTCGGACATCCCTGACAAGCGCTAGCTTTACCAGCAGTTTCACTTTGCGTACCAGGACAATCTGAAAAATAATTCCGTTTTGAAAATAATACATTGTCTACATACTTTTAAAATTAATAATATTATGATAATGTTAGAAAGCAAGTTACTTATGTAAAGATGAATTCTTCACTTACGCTCAGGAGCATCAGCTGGGTGACCCTCCATTACCGCACTCGAAGTAATACAATAATAGCAAACTGCGAATACGAAACACGATGTACCTTACCGTTGCCATGGCAACCTACAGTTGCGACGAATAACAATTTCTATCCGCTTGAATTTGAATGTTTAAATTTAATTTTTTTGTATTTCACGGTTTTATCCAATAATGGCAGCTAAAACTGTCCTGTATTCAGTAAGATGTTCAATAATTTTCATTATGACTAATTATAATCAATATCACGGGTCCTTGTGCTAACAGATTTCATGTAAAAGTGTTATTTTGTAAATAGTGCCCTATGGTCTACTTTACAAATGATATTTAAATATTTTTAAATGCTAATAAATATTCCATAACACATTCTAAAGAATTTGTATTGAAATAATTTGTGTTTTTATAAATCTTGAGAAAGTTAAAAATTATAACTAAGTACTAAGGGAAACTTTTCATATTGTTTTTTAATTATTTTTTCCTAATTTCAGTCAGATAAATTTTTAAAATTGTAGAAAAACCTTCCTCTTCTAACTGTCATAATTCACACTGACAATATGAATGACCTTGTTTTCAATGACATCATTTATGGTTTTGGAATTGGTTATTAATAGTTTCTAAAATTATCTTAGATCAAAATGATTTGATATAATAATAATAATAAAGTACATAGCTTAATGTAAATGTCCTACCAACTTTATGAAAGAGAATAACATTACCTTCCAATTTCAGGTGTATGTGTGGAACATGTTGTTTATTGGTAGATCACATTTATTAATCTGATTACAGTAAGGGGCAACAGTTAAACAATTTGAACTAATAGTTGCAATTTATAATTGTCGAAAATTATATTTTTTATAGAAAGTGTTATGCTTTCTGTACTAATTCAGTAATATGATGTAATATTTTTATCTTTATGGTGACTTGTAATTTACATGTATTGACTACTTGGTGTATTGTGACAGTTAATCATGATTTAAACTTAAATTATTTATACTTCTCCTTGTATGTAGGCTTATAAAATATTGTGTCATTTACTGATTATTCTGTGAACAAATGTGTTATGACAGACTTCAATAAAAGTCTCATGTATTCTGTTTGTTCATCTTGTGCTCAGTAAACCTGTGGCCATTTAATGTTGTTACAAATTACAATAGCATCAGTGAAGGATGCTGATATGTTACAGTGCTCAGTATATTTTTTCTGAACACTAAAGTTTTTGTATTGTTTTACAAAATAAATTATTCTATTATTCTGTGGGATAAAACAGACTGGGGGCTTGATGTCTGATGTGTACCCTACAGAGTGCATTTTGAGATATACAAACCCAGGGTATTAAAATTTAACTTTTACTTATGTTTTTCTATAAGTTTTGAACTTCCAATCAAGTATCCAAAGTTAATGTTCAAAACAGATAGTTATACAGGTTTCTCTCGTTCTTACAGTATATTTTTTTATAAAATTTAATACCATCTAAAAATTTTTTTAAATAATTTTCTATTGTTATCTCTTCTCAGCAACTGCAGCCATGGAGTTCAGCAGGGGCCGCTCCCTGTATGGAGCCCGTAGTAGGAGATGGAGTTCCGCCTCGGATATCGTCTTATTACAAGACACCCCGCCCTCATCCTTGGAGACCAACGCTAGGATATGAAAATGTTGAAGTGGTTCCACTGTCAGTAGCAACTTTATTATCATACACCTTTATCTCAAATTACTCTTACAAAATAGCATTTATTATGTAAAATTCCTACACAAGAAATGTTTAACGATTTTCAACATTTATATTAGAAATATCAATCCAGTTTCACTCAGAAGTAAAATACAACAACTAGGTTGTATTTAATCTACCATTAATCATAGTGTATTGTTTGTAAATAGACTGACATATTTGGTGAAACAGAAATTCCTAATTTAAATTTCTAAACAATAAACTTCCTCTTTGAGGAAAAAATGAGGTGAATTCATAAAGCACCAACCTTAAAAACAAACAGTTTGGCTCAGAAGAGCAGAAATGCAATGAAAAAGCGTGAAATGAAATGCAAGCTCCTTCACTAAAATTATCTGAAGAAACTAAATAAGGAGACTTCTAAATTATCAACTATTTAGGGTGAAAACTTAACACAACAGACAACATTTTAGTAACACATGATCACAATAATTCATTAATTATACTTTATATTCTTAAGTAAATCATAATTTTATAAGTTCAAGAGCATTCAATTTTTTTCTGTATATTCATTTATGACTTAATATATAAATAAATCTAAGATTAAGCAGACACACAAGTAACACACAATATTTTATTCATCAAAATTAAATATATCTATCGTATAATAATTAAATTCTATTTTACAGAACATCACAACCAATAACTAATGCGTTAGTAGATCCTTGTCAAACACCAGTCGGAATGTCAACTGAACCTTTAAAATTTCCAAACCTAGTGACTGGTTTCGAAAGGAATCCAGGACATGCTGCCCGTGCTGCACTTTATACTAGATATACACCTTATGAATGGGTTCAAAATTCATTGAGTCATTATAATGAAGCTGATACAAACAGAAATTTTGCAGAGAGATTACGTTCAGATGCTGTAAGAGTTATAAGGTGAGTACAAAATTTACAATACAATTTTTTCATCATTACAAAACTTTCTTTTGATCCCTGTTAATAAATTAGTTATGAAATGAATTGATACCTTAATTACTAAATGTACTGAAATTCTACTATTACTGTCTTGTGAATCATTGTTTAAGTAAAGATTTCTTCATTGGGCGATGATGCCTAAATAAGTCGTGGCTTGTGCGTAGGCAATGATGTAAGAGGATATAAAAATGAAAAAGTGCCAGACCTGATCAGGAACTGAATCTAGGGCCCTGGCATAGAAAAGTTGTGCTAAGCAACACCAATGGTATGAACTGACTACTACTGTTAAACCAGTTTTCATGCTGTGTCCATAGAAAAGCTATAAAAATGACCAAACAAAGAAATTAATAGAAAGAAACTATTTTATTATAACAGCTGAAGTTTTTTGCATCAGTCAAGCAGAATAGTCTGTTTTTTAAAATGAATCAGTTTCACAACACGGCAATACTTTGTGGTGTATGAAATAAAGGTGTCAATGCAAATTAATTATCAAAGAGCTTGGTATCAAAGCAAAATTTTCAACCAATTAAGCTTTTCAACCCTGAAAAGAAGCAGTAATATAAAACTTCACTCCTAATTTTACGTGTTAAGTCTATACTGAAACTAACCGTTTTTGCTTGCTTTGTAAAATTTTGTCTAAGACCGACTCCTTGAATAAAGAAAAAAATACTTTCTTACAAAAGCAATAATGAAGTCAATTTTGATAGTTTAACTAAGAACTAAAATTTACAGATCAGAAATAAAACTAGAAAAACACTAACTATACTATTTTTCAAGGCTGCTGAGCTCTGAATGTACGCATTGCCCCCTACCCACTTTATAGCTAGCCAATGACTTTCCAGCAACGTTCCCAATACTTGCGTTCCTAGCTCTGTTATATATTTCAACAGCCAATTTTTTTGGTCTTTCAATATCAAATAACCTATGAACATTTAGACCAGCTGATTATATTATAAAGTATTACATGTCAATGCGCTCTATAATTTATGTGTTCAAAATGAGATGCAAGATTACCAGTGAACTACTGCGGCTCTTACACGCATGTGCACATAATGTTTGTCAGGTATAATCTGACAACGCTGGCAAACATTCTGATTGGTCTAAACGCGTGGAACAGCAGAGCTCATCAACCGTGAAAAGCATTATAGTATTAATTAGAATAAAATTGGTTTATAGAAACAGAAAAAAAAATTAGTTGCTGATAATTTGATTGATAAGTTTTGTCAATCCAACAGGTGTAGTTTGGAAGATAATTTTAAGTTACTGAAAGTTAGTCTGATGAACATCCCTGGCTTTTAGGACCATGCTCTCATTGTAGCTGAGTTATAGGACCACGCCAAATATCCTATTCAATAGATGAATACTCACAAGTTAGACTAGACTTGATAAAAGATATTTTTACAAATAGTTTCTACAAACACTTTCAATTACATTGCCAGAAGATTATTTAAATCTTTTAGTGTTAATTGACATCTTTTAGGCTATGTGCATAAAGAAATTAATTCCTATACATACTTATTGTTTCTTTGATTTAATAAAGGGAAACTGATGAGAGAACCCAAGCAGGCCAAAGAGATGCAGGTCGAAGATTGGGAGAGCGCATCACAGATGCTACATTTTGGAGAAATGAAATCTCATCTGAGCTGGAACGAATGCTTGGAGAAACTAATCTATTGCAAGATACAAGACGTGCTCTAGAAAAAGCAATACAAGATTGTGAGGCTCCATTGCATATAGCTCAGGAATGTCTTTATCACAGAGAAGGAAGGCAAGGTATGTGAAACATCCTACTATTAGGTAAACTATATCGAATAGAACTGTTCATTATATATTTATTTAATGTAAAGTTCTGAAATATTTTGTACACAATACTAACGGTTTTCTTTTATAACAGGAATCGATCTAGTTCATGACGAAGCAGAACAGTCATTGTTAAAAGAAATTGAAAGCATAAGGAACTGTCAAGAAAGACTTCGATGCCTTCATAAAAAAGTACAAGAACAAGTAAGTTGTTTTAAACTCTACTTCCGTAACTAATTTAATCATGTTGTAGTTGTTTAGGTCATCAGCTGAAAGGCTGGTTTGAACCTCTAAAGGTTTTAGTAAGTAAACCGAGGAGTGAGGTGGTCTACCATGCCTTCCTCACCGAGTAGAAAAGTATGCTTACCAGCATGACAAGGGCTCTTTTAAAAGTATCTACTTTCCACCCTGCAAATGACACCTTCATTCACCACAGGGTCTGTCTGTATAATGATTTCATTACTCTCAGAGGAAATAACTCTGGCTAGAGTCTGGAACTAGCAGATCGAGTGCAAATAATTTGCACTCCACCTGCCTGTTACGGACAAATTTAATCATACTAATAATGATAATTGCTGTTATAACCTATCATTATTTTATTTTATCATCAGCTTATTTGAATCCCTAGAGATTTTACTAAGTAATTAAGAAGAATTGAGTACATTGGCACATGTTTGATGTCAGATGTTAAACCAGAAAATTATATTTCGGAGAAAGTAGGGTCATCACCAGAATGTTACATCCTGTTTTGTAGAGTAATCACGTACCTTGTGGCACTTCCGTTTTTTTGTTGAAAGTTCTTTCATTTATAGCTCTGAAGTTTGGACTCTTAAACCAAAATTTAGAAGCAGAATAATAGCTGGAAATGAGTTTCTGGAGAACAAGCTGTCAGTTGACTGTGCTAAATCTAGTCAGAAATGAAGTAATGTTGAAGAGGGTGACAAAAAATGTTATAAGTTGACAAAATTCAAGAAAGGCAACTCATCTGATACAGTTATCTGCAAAGAATGGAGGAGGGCAGGTTGCCACATAAGATTTGGGGATGGGTTCCAGCCAGACAGAGGAAGATAGGATGGTCCAGAAAGAAGTAGATGGAGAGTAAAGTTATGAGACCTATGGAAAGTAGGGGTCTACAGAATAAAAGATATTCAATAAAAATGAACGGTGTTTTGGGTTACAGTAAATGGCCTAGTGCTGTAGAGCAGCCACTGTAATAAAAAAAGAAGTAAGTAGTTTAATTTTCCATCCTTGGTGAGTATAAAAGCATGATTTGTTATCAGTATGCTAGGCCCCTGAAAAGTAATCTACTTTCCATTCCACAAACAATTCTTCTTCATTCATGCAGAGTCTCTTCTTATATTACATTGATCATTACACCATCGTCATCATGGATTAGGCTGTATTTCAGCCTGTTCCGGCTTCCATCTCTTCCTGGGTCTCCCCACTCCTCTTGCATCACTTGGTTCATAAATCCATCCATTTATCATTACTAAAGTAAACAAATATCTCTTATTTACATCATTATTACATTTACTTCATCTATTCTTAATTCAGTACAACAATGTTTTGAATAAGTAAATAAGAAGTAACAGACTTTCTTTTGAAGCTCTTGTATTAACAAACACAAAATATTAATACTTCACCCACTTGAAATTGGCAAAGCTGTAACCTACCAAGATTTTAAGAAGGTAGCAGTGAGATTCTATAAAAACTCCTAACAAAATATAAAAAAAGCTTTACATTTTTCTACCTAAATAAAAATTAGTACACAAGTTTTAGTATAGTTTACTATTTACACTAAGTTAAAAACATTGATTCATAAGAAAATAAAATAAAATAAAATCTTCCTTTTCAGCTGAGAATAAACAGAGCATGTCAACATGAATTGGAAACAGACGTTAAAAGTAAAGAATCTGCTATTGGAATTGATAATATGTGTCACCAACTCAACAACTTTTCAAGGGGTATTAATTATTATGGAGGGATTGAAAAATTTGACCCAACGTAAGTAATTTGTCAATAATATATAATCAAACCACTTTGTCTAAGGTAAGCAGTTGGTAGCTCAGCTGACTACATGAAAAGGTTTTAGATTCTATTTTTAACTTGGGTCTGGAAAACTTACACACAATCTATTGCACCAGTTTAAAAATCCAAGCACTGCTGACAAAGTTATAAAAGTATTGTATTTATAATTAAAATTAGAATATCTCACATATTCTTCCTAAAAATAAAATTCTAATTCTTGTCATCGAGTTGCATCGTTATTAGCTACAATGATGGCAGAAAAGTATTACAGGAAAATAAGTTAACAACTTCAAAATATTCCAAACCTATAGTACTTCAGTCACAAGGAGTTTGCCTTTACTTCTAACGAGGGGTAAAGAGGGAAAGCATCAGTCCACATGTGCAACTGCTTTGGTATCAGTTCGTCACCACAACAACATAAACTATACTTAGAGGATATACAGTATATTATCGCAGAACCTTTTTTACATTAACTATACAAAGTTAACAGTTCGTTACCGTAAACAGAAATGTTGGCTTATCAAAAATGCCGCCAAACTGTTCATGGTGCAGAACGAAATCTAATATATCCAATGTAATAAAATGTTCTGAAGTTGTAGCTAAACAAAAATACTTTTCCATGTCTCTTAACAAAAGCCATGAGCGAGTGGCTAACTTCCGAGATGTTTCTCTTTCCACAATTAGAAATATAAAGAAGGAAGTTAAAGATAGTGAAGAAGATAATTCATCAACAGTTTTTTTGACAACCGATAAAGAAAGGAAACGGCCAAAATATACGAATGCCTCATTGGATGGCTACAACAGATGTGTGGTTGTCGATATTACAGAGGATTTTTATATCAATAAGAAAGTGATGCCGACATGTGAAAAGTTATTACCGGTTTTGAAAGAAAGGCATAACTTTAATTGGAAACTTTGTACATTAAGAAAAATTTTAAAAGAAATGGGGTTTAAGTGGGAAAAGTCTCGGTCACAACAAAGTACAGTAGAATCTCGGTAGTCCGGCCGTGCAGTAGTCCGGCACCTCCAGTAATCCGGCCCTTAAAATATTAGGCCTAAAAGTATGAAACCTCACCCAGGACAGATTTTGGTAAAAGATTTAAATTGAATTAGGGAAATATATGAAATCCGCCGTAATCAGGTCAAGTTGATAAGCAGACCTTAATTACTGTTAAATGGAATAATTTTTAGCCTTTTATCCAAAACCCAGAACTGGGTCATATTCTATACTTCATGCTGAATTGACAAAGAATCATAATTCTCAGAACGCGAGCACCCCCACACCACACTAGGCGATGTCAATAGCCGATAATTATGTTTAGTGCAATGACTACAGAAGTACTCAGCAAACCTATTTTAATTAGTTAATTTAATTTAAAATCACATAGAAATCAATGCATATTCATTTTTTGTTTAAATTTATAATTTATAGTTCCAAAATTCCAACTTATCAAGTAATCCGGCATTTTCAGTAATTCGGCATCCTCTCGGTCCCGAACAGACCGGACTACTGAGATTCTACAGTATATTAATTTAAAGGCAACACATGTGGTTAATAAATAGAGCAATTGTGTGGTAGTAAAATATAGTGCCTCACTGTTGAGGTTGGTAGCACTGTCAGATTTTTCTTCCCTTCCTCACAGCCCATCCATACACAAAGAAATGGCATTCTTGTGACTCAGTATCTATACAAGGAAATCTAATCTAGAAAGATCCACAAAAGAATAGTTATTAGCTTTCAAACTAACAGGAAGTAATTTTGTGTCAATATACTCGTAATACTATTAATGATCTGATTCCGTCAAACAAGTGCCATACTATTGTTTTGTAAATTTGGTGTTTCAGAACAAGTGTTCCTGAAACATGGAGTGAACATTCAAACAGAATAAATCAACGAGGACAATCAGAACGTGCGAAATCAGCACAACTGCGTACAGATGCTGATAATTTGATTAATGGATGTGCTAATGAAATTTGGAATTCATGGAATCATACAAATAGTTCACTTGCACGTCGCACCACAGAAACTCTAGAAGCAAAGAATAAACTGCAAATGCATCTTCACAAGGTAATACAAACAATAATTGGTTGTAAAAGGTGGTTACAATCACATGTTTAATACTAGAAAATCTAAGTATTAAAATTGTAAATTTTATTTAAATTCAAATTTTAAAAAATTGTAAGGAATTTAAACTCAATAATTTAGATAAATTTTTATTTTATATAAAAAGTTAAAACATCTAAGAATATTGTTAAAAGTCAGTGGTGTTTGAACTGGGAGGAAAGAAAAGTATCTTGCATTACCGCATTATCTTAATATAGTACAAAACAAAATATAAGTCAAGCACATAATAAACAATCTGAAAAGAAATTTTATTGTTATTAATTTGGTTGCAGCAAAATGTTACATGGTTCTACGAGTATCAGTGGAATCACAGTTACTTTTTTCTTAGATTTTGTAAATCTTACATGACTTTCTGAAGTCTATCATTAAAAATCAATTTCAGCCATCTCCCTGGTGTGGTGGTGATCAAGTTAGACCACAAAACAAAAGCATCCAGGTTTGATTACTAGCTAAGGTCTGAAAATTTTAACATGTTAAAACCCAGTGTTTCACAACCCACACTAGTTGCTATTGCAAAGCTGTTAATGTGAATTTAATAAATTTAATAATGCAATAAAAATTTAATAAGTTATTAATTTTCTTATTTTGAGTAGCATAGGACTCGAAATTTTAAAGAACGCAGTTAAATGAATTTTAAATTATGTGTAAAATTTACATTATTTCCTTCAGTAAACTTTTCTAGCCAACAAGAGAAATTAAAGCAACTTTTGAATAATTTATAACTAAATTTTAATAATTTTTTTCTGTGAATACTTTGAACTCAAGTTGTACACGTAGCTAAAAATATATAGAATACAAACAACTGGTTTCAACATAAGAAAACACTGTTTTACGAATAATTTTTGCAAAAGTCTGATATACAAAAAATTTTATTGAGCAAGAATAGCAATTAAATAAATTTATTAAAAAAATTTTAGTTTGTCAGGAATTATTCCTGACAAGTAATTTTTGATAGCTAGACCCTTCACATAACATATATAAATATTTATTTCACATTTTTTCCATTCACAGGTACAACAAGAAATATTTGATGTAGAGAAAAGTATTGAATTGTTACGAAAATCAATAATGGATAAAAGCAATCCTATGAAAGTTGCACACACTCGGCTTGAAGCACGTACACATAGAAGGGATATCGAGTTATGTCGAGATTACGCACAATCAAGGTAAGCCAATTCATTTTTCATTACACCAATTTCACTACTTCCAATAAAATCTCACTTTTTATTTTTCCCTTCTACCTTGTAGTGTTAGGATATCTTTAAATCTTTCAGATTCCCTCTTGACCATCACCAAAATCCTCAACTCTCTCCAAATTTGTATCCTTTTCATCCCAAACCTCACGCATTTATTATTTTTCCATTTCTTCCACTATTTTTCACATTCCAAAAATCAAATTATTGCATTATTTTGAAATTTTTTTTCCATTTTCCTCTCCTACTTTCCTTTACAGCCACCAAGGTCAACTGGATTTCATGTTCCCTCCTACTTTCTTTCACAGAACAAGCATAGTTTGCAGGTACTTCCTGAGATGTTTAAGGTGCTATAGAACCATCAGGGATTTAAATCATTGCCAACAATTCTACCAGTGAAAAAACTGTCAACATAAAATATCTATTCACTTACTCAGTGTCCTGCTTAAGTTAGTTACCCAACCCTGCACTAAATCACTTGGCTTGGCAGAGGCACCTCTTACAGGTTTAGTGCTGGAGTCAGTATGCGAGAGGCTAAAAAAATCTTTTGAATTATTTTTTATATTACATAATAAGCATTATAATACATCAACACTGCCATTTACCAGAGACAAAACTCCCAAAAATCAATTCCTAGTCTCATCAATAAAGTTCAGTAATAGAAAATTACTTAAAAGTTGTACAATCAAAAAAGTATCGTAAGAAAAATTAATCGTTCATTAATAATTTTTATTTGAGTTCCGGTTTTAAGATCATAATGACAGTCTAGTTGTAAACTAAAAATTTAAGTGAGAAGCATTTTGCTTAGATTAAAATATATTTATTGTAAAATAAAGATATTTAAAAACCACCAAAATAGTCAAAAGAATAAGAAAGGACACTTACCGAATGAGTAGGGCTTTCATATTGTTACCACATCATATGCTTGTTACATTTAAAATTACACATTTATTTTTTTAGGGACATTAACCTCCTCTGCTTGTCACGACAATTAAAGTATATCAGTATTTTAATTATCACAAGCTAACGATGTGGTAACACCACGAAAACGCTACTCATTCAGTAAGAGTTTTTACTTACTCTTTGACAGTTATGGTGGTTTTTTAATACCTTTCTTTTTTAACTTTTATGGCCAGCATGGGACCACTTTAGTCAACTATAAGAAGGGTCTTTCAGCCTCATGTTTTCCTAATATTTCTTCATCATTTCAGGTCTTGCCTGTTTTTCTCTCTCTGAAATCACCCTTCATACTTATTGTCTATTTATTCTCAGTTGTTTCTTTTTCAATTCCTTGATTTTGTCCGCTTTTTTCTTGTAGATCTTTTATTGTTATTCCAAGTTCTCTCAAATCTTCCTTAATTTCTGTAATCTACATAATGTTACTTTTACTCTTTCAGAGTTTTTCTATAATTCGTCATGACAATCTGTTTTGAGGTGTTCTAATTAATGAGGTGTTCTAATAAAACTGAAAAAAATGTAGTAAATAAAAGTGAGTTGTAGTTGAACTATATGTTTTGAGGTGTTCTAATTTAATGTCCTAACAAGGAAATTAGTTTTTTCCTGATTGTGCTGTCACAGATTCTATCTCTTTATACAATGTTTCATTAGGGAAAATTCTACAGTGTATAATTCTCCAATAATTTTATACAACAAAAAAATCAAATAAATTTTTAAACAATGGATTTGTTATATTATTTAATAAATTTAAATATTATTATAATACTGCTTTCCAATTAGCAAGAAAACTAATGCAGTTTGGTGTACTTATTTTATCTGATTGCAGGTTGATGAAAGAAGTAAAAGAAATAAATGAAAGCATTGAACAACTTCATAGAAAACTACAAGAAGCAGAATCACAGCACCAACAACTATTACGCACTCGATCAAACTTGGAATCTGATTTACATGTGAAGGTTAATTCATTATTCATTGATAGGGAGAAGTGTCTTGGAATGAGACGTAGTTTCCCTGTATCGGCAACCATAAAATATTAAAATTGTAAGAATTTACAAATTGTAACTATTGTTTTAGTAGAATACATCAATTTACTCCAATCTCTATAAAAATATGTAAAATTTCTATAAATGTATCAGGTTTTAATAATACTTTTCAAAGTATGAACTATATCTAGAATCCTAAGTACAAAATTAAGTCATCACACCTTATTTCATTTTCTGTAGATTTTATCGTAGTTAAATCAGTAGTTTCATTTTTTGTTAGTAATTACTAAACATTACATATGTGTGCGTGATTAAAACCTATGCAAATTTCTGCATCACAGTTGCTAATCACAACTCCAGCTATATTAATTTTAGCTTAGAATTTATTACCAACACTGCCTGTATTTGAAGCAATTTTACTACCGTTAGTACAAAGAAGTAAACAATTTTTTTTAATATTGAAAATGTGTATTAATTATATTTACTAAGTGTATGTCACAATGTTGCCTGAATATATTATTTTATATTAAAAATAGTGTTTGATTACTTTGAAGCAGATTGCAGAATATTTACAGGATTTATAGTTTATATGTAAACTACCACACATTAACAAGTCACTCTAGACATGTAATGACATCACTTTTAATAATTTACAAATAAATTTTTGAAATGCATCCTGCCAACCATTAATATTAATTACAGTATAAATGAAATTTATCACCTTACCTGTGGTTGCTTGTTACGTCCAAGAAACTTGCATGTTTTGGTGGTACCCACCTTCTTCAGAGAAATATTATTAAAATTCAGAATGGTGTTTCCATTCAGTTATATAGATTAAATTCTGAATTTTAATAATATTGCTCTGAAGAAGGTGGTGCCACTGAAACACATGTAAGTTTTTTTAAACATAAAAAGCAACTAAAGGTAAGGTGATAAACTTCTAATAATGTATAAAGCGATTCTGTGTAAAATGAAATTTAATGAGTGTCTGGAGCTCTAACACTTCCATAAACCAAATGTTTTGTCATAAAGATAACAGTAAATCATGTTTTGGTCCAAGAACAAGCCGTTTTAATTTACAGTAATGAATTATTTAACCAGATGGTCTTTCAGAAAGTTAAGTTCATTCAGTACCACAACCAAATTTCAAGATAGAAATGTCTTTTTAATATTTGAGTGTTAAAAAGAAAGAATTCAATTTAAATCCCTACCACGCAGGTTATGTTCTGGGAACAGCAAAATCAATCCTATATCTGGGAATAGGGGGGTTTTGGTCGTCAAATAGAAAAATTAAAAACTAATTGATAATTTTTGTACACTACAATTGAGGCGTTGCGGACCAGAAGGGCAAACTCAACAAAGGGTAGTTCTGAGAAAAACGCAAATTAAACTTTTTGATCCAAGGGTGAACTCAACAAAAATTCATGTTTTAATTATTCGTAATAAATTTTTATTACACTCCCCGTGTTTTCCTCGTCGGTCAGTGTCTACACTACCAGTAACTTTTATTTTATCTAAGCCTATACGGACATGTTTCTCACTAATGCCATGAATCCCATAAAACGCTGTCCAGCAAACATCGTAGATAACTGTGCCTATAATAATCGTATATCTTATTCTTCGCAAAGTTCGACTAGGCCTACCTTTTACATAACTTCTCTTACAATCAGTACAATGAAGAAGTTTGTAGAGGTAGGCATTTTGCAAATTGTAATTTTCAATGGCCCAAAATCATTAAAAACAGAAGTAATATTATCACCAACATTTTCAAAGCAGCCGCAAGAACAACGCTCACCAATCTTTCTGGAAACCACAACACTATAGTTACAACGAGATACATACTGTTGACCAGTATTCTGTTGCTTTTTTGCTAAATTCTTCTTCCAATTTTGTGGGTTGGATAGTCTTTTTCGGGAATACCCAGCTTCTTCGTCTTCCCTATTGTCACCTGTATCACGTTCCATGACTAAATGTTCAGTAGCAGACTAACAGAGTATACATGCAACAATCACTCAGCAAAAGACAGACTAATACTAGAGAAACAAGGGCAGATATAACAACACGTGTGGAGTGTATGATGCATAGCGATAGTAAGGGGAAAGGGTAGAAGTGGGGTGGGATCAGTAGCCCAGAGGTGACAAGACTGACGCCTTGCAGTTGAGTTCGCCCTTCTGGTCCACGCAACTATCGTTCAAAGTAAACTCCCTGATTTTTTCTACTTCTCTTTTCATATAATTTAAAAGGCGAACTCAACAAATTATACCTTTAAGATTGAAGTTTGTAACCCAAAGATACCAAATAAAATAAAAACAAAAAAAGACCCTATGTTGAGTTCGCCCTTCTGGTCCGGAATGCCTCAATTAATTTATGTCAAATAAATGCTGTGTTTTCCCTCAAATTAAAACAGAACTGAGAGGCAAAGTTTTGTGAGTGTTATCTTCATTACTTGCCCATTACAGGCTCTCTTAAAAGTAACTTTTAATATATTAGTTCAAGTGTATTCATGAAGGGTGCCGTCATCGCGTCTATACATTTATGAGCATAGTTCTGTCTACATTTTGTAAATAGAGTTCTGATCGTGTGGTATTATATATTATTAAGTTCCTTCATTAATCACATTACGTATTATATTTATAGGATTACTACAACATTATACTTACTAATTTTAGTGAGAAAAAAATTAGTGAAAACAATGTTGTCTTTCAAAATTTTTTAAACTTGACAGTCGGAAAAAGCAATCGCAAATGGCAAGGGATTACTGTATATTTTCCTATAAAGAATAATTTGAGAAAAAATTTTCTGGTAAGAATCAAATTAGAAAAATAATAATGAAATACTCAAGAGAAAGGTGTTTTATCAAGCAGTTCATCAGAAATGATAAGTTAAACTTTGATTTAATTTTTTACTGAATAAAAACACAAAGTGACTCTTGGGGTTGCAAAAATAAACCATTTACTAAAAATAGATAACTCATATGTGCATTATACCCCATTAATTTTTTTGTAGTTTACTTTCTTTACAAATCATATAACTAGGGTTAGAATTCCATATAAAATTTAATGTACTCATTAAAAGGTTTTATTATGGATTCACACTATCCTATTATCTCTTATTACTTGACAATTTAATGGATAGTTTTTTCTGAATTAAGTTCAAAATAATGGTTCTGTAAATTTATTGCATTATCTAAATCTGTGGAGTTTTTAATATCAAAGCATGTGTAATAAACTATGTACCAACTAGCAGAAAGTGTAAAAAAATATAGTTTCTCTTGTTATAGTTATTATTAAAGATAGGGTATGTTAAGGTATGATTAAAGATAAGCAGTATAAGATATTTATTTTAAAACAAAATAAGTAAATTTCTCTAGGCGTGATTATATGTACTTCTTGATAGCATTACCACAGATAAAATTTATTTATTTTAGAAATACTTTATTAGTTGTTGTAATTGATACCTTGTTTTGTTATTTTAACAGTGATTATTGTTGAGTTATTAATAAATTTGTTTCATTAAATCAAAATTGGTTTGTCTTTAATTGTTAAAATTTATCCTATTTTTAAAATTACTTTAAAATTGGCTGCCACCATGGTCCAGTGGTTATTGTGCTATACTGCAAATCGAAGGCCCAGATTCAATTCCCAGTTAGGGTCTAAAAAACACACCATTCCCAACCCCAAAGTAGTCACTAATTTTTCATCAATTGGTACTGGCCAAGATGTTGATCGCACTTTACATAAAACAACAAAAGGAAATTTTAATATATAAATTTTTAAAATATGGTTTCATATGTTATATTATAAAAGCTGCCCTTCCCAGCTACACTTGGGTGCAATTTTGTTTTATTCAATAATTTATGAATTTATAAAAAATAAGATTTTCTCATTTTGAAAAATTTTATAAATAAATTTATACACAAGAGGGGCATTCGAAAAGTTCCCGGAAGTGCCTTGCCATCACCAAACAAGCAATAAGAGCCCAACTAGCAATATGATTGTATGCACACTCTTGTTTGAACGTGTTTGGACAGTGCTCCATCAGACAAGGATGTGAGTGGTTGTCAGTCAACACAATATAACAGTTCGAACAGCGTGAGAACATAAAGTTTATGTGCAAATTGGGAACGTCAGTTTCAGAGACGCTCTTCGCTCTGCAAGTTTACAGCGATAATCCACTAAAAAAATTCCTCTGTTTATGACTGGTTTGCATGGTTTAAAAATAGGGAAGGAGACATTACAGGATGACGAGCGCAGCAGGAGACTGTCGACATCCTGAAAGGATTGCATAAGTGAAACAACTGATTCTAGATGATCGAAGAATGGCAATCACAAAGTAGGTGAACGAAGTTGTTATCTCACAGGAATCATTTCATGCAATTTTATGTGATGATTTGAAAATGAGTCAAGTAAGTACAAAGTTTGTTCAGAGTCTGCTGAACACGGATCAGATGAATTGTCGCATGACAATCGCCAGCGAGCTGTTTGAGACAAGTTCGTTAAACCCAACAGGACCCTCCAAGGGACTACTGGCTGCTCCCTACTCTGAAAATGGGCCTAAAAAAAACATTTTGCAACCTTGGAGGACATCGAATCAAATGCCATAACTCAGCTCCAATAGATTCCAAAAGAAGCCTTCTACTTCTGCTTCCAACAATGGCAGGATCGATAGAGTACCTACCTGACAAAACTATTGTTTTTAAAAATTATTTTTAGTTTTTGTTATTATACACTACAGTCCACCGCTCTACCAACTGAGCTACAAAAAAGGATGTCGCCAAAATCAGCTGTTTAACAGCTGATTTTCGAAGACAAAGGTTCCTGGTTCAAATCCTAGTAAAGGTAGTTACTTTTATACGGATTGAATGCTAGACAGTGGTTACCGGTGTACTTTGATGGTTGGGGTTCAATTAACCATACTCTCTCAGGAATGGTCGATCTGAGTCTGTACAAGACTACACCACATTCACACGTCATACACATCATCCTCATCTCATTGGGTCATGGGGTTGCTTATTGTTCTGAATTGAACAGATTGCAACGTACACACATTAGGGATTACAAAAAAAAAGAAGTTTTTGTGTCACAGAACTGCTTTGTCATAACAACCACAGTGCGTAATTAGCAACAGTAAAAACAAAACAAAAAAATAGCTTACTGCCCTTTCACCAAAAAATGTTATGAATTGTTTTTTTTTTTTAATTAATTTAATGTCGCATCAACTACAACGGTCATTAGCGACGACGTTGGGGTGTAACTATTGTAGCTACAATGGAGGATGAAATTATTTTTTGTAATGTATGAAAATATGCCGTGCCTGAGTAGGATTCGAACCCAGGACCGCATGATGAGAGGCGAGCACGTTACCAACTGCGCCAATGCGGCCGGCATAGTTTTGTTTTGATTAATATCAACAAGGGTGAGATACATATTATTTTTGAATGTAGTAATCAAATTTATAACAATATTACCAGACCCTGGCTGGAACTGTAGACAAAAACTAAACAAAATGAAATTATTTAGGTACATATGTGATACCAGTAATAAATCTGAAACCAGATCTGCAGAGTGATCCTAGTTAACCAATTCTGTGTTTACCAGTTTCACAAAGCATGTTGATATCTGTGATACTTAACTATGAAAAATTTAACAAACAAAATAATTTAAACTATTTATTTATAACACTACTTAAAATTACGTACAACAAAATATTAGTACAATTTCAAATCTAAATATACTAAATTATTTTATCTGTTATGTGGATTGTAATACGATGGAATTGGTAAATTCATTCCATCTTTCACTTCAAAAAATGTGTACGATAAAACAATAGAATCAACAAATTCCATTTTGGGATCTTCAGAAAATTCTGGATCAATATAGAAGAAAACTGGCATATCCACCTGCACAATGAAAAAAAAAATTAAATAATTAATCAACCTTCAGAATGGTAAACTAAATTATTTCCAAAATTAATATAAACTTCTGAATCCTAACATTAGGCTTCAAAAACAATCACTACAATAATTTAAAGTTCCTATTGTAATTTTTACTAACCTTACATGCTTTTTCCAGGGACTTATTTTAATGTTAAAAAAATGTTAAATTTAAAAAATCAAAACTAAATTTTTTTTTAATTTTCTAGAAGAAATATCTTGTCATTTATGTAAAGATTAATACAAAACAAAAGTTTTAGTCTGAAGATACATCTAGAAAATTCTAACAAATTAGTTTAACTTTTTTTTTAATTTATGTACTCTAATTATGATGAATTCACGAAACATCCAAGTTAAAAAAATCATAGGGAAAACTTATAAAAAAAAATGTTAAAGATTACAATAGGATTATTTATAGGTTGCAAGTAGCATTACAAAGATTTATTTGAAAATTTAAAGCCTAGTGAATTAATTATTAATGAGAAATTATTTTGCTGAAACACTTTTATCTTTTAAAGTGCACCTTTCACTGGTACTTTACAAATATAAATTAATCATCAGTTTATGAAAAACTACTTTCACACAGGTTATTACATATTATAAAATATCTAACACAGAGAAAATTATAATTTTACTATCAGATGTCGGTTATGTCCTTATGAAAGTACTCTTCGTCTACTATGTGATGCTCAAATTAGTTAAAAAATATTACAACTCATGTTAACCAATATTTCTTGTGCCATTAATTTTTATACTAATTTTTGTACAAAATTATTTATTCCAGCAACTCAGTAGATTTTTGCACCCAAATACAATACAATTATTTTTTTCAGTAAATCACTACTACAGATACTGAAGTCATGATATTGTCTTTTGTGTATGGATGGGCTGTGAGGAAGGGAAGTGAAAATATGACAGTGCTGCCAACCTCAACAGTGCGACACTACTCGTACATTTCACTACCGTGCAGTTTCTATATACATTTTGTAAGCTGTGGTTTCATTCGAGAAAATTTTCTTCATAAACCTTATAAGAAATAAATCTGACCTGTAATACTGTCTATAGCTTAATTACACGACTATAAAAGTTTGATTTACTATAATTACCAGCTACCTTATTCCATTGGAACAAATTTTCAACAAATCAATTGCCTTCTTTACGATCGCTGTCACCATGTCTTCACTATCAGTCTCACTAGTCTTTCAACCGCTTACTTTTTTACCAGGTGTCAACAAAACAGTTGAAGAATAGCTTCTTCACGTTTTTAATTTCCTTCTTTATTTTTTGAATTGTGGAAAGAGAAACATCACAGTAGTTAGCCACTCGCTCATGGCTTTTGTTGAGGCATTGAAACCCATTTTTGTTTAGTTCAACTTCACAGCATTTTATTACACTG
Organism: Catonia carolina; assembly: GCA_035578175.1. NCBI lineage: Eukaryota > Metazoa > Arthropoda > Insecta > Hemiptera > Achilidae > Catonia > Catonia carolina. The sequence continues at coordinate 271,741,529 of JAQMRL010000001.1, read as the reverse complement.
CATATTAGAATTCGTTCAGCACTGTGAATAGTCTGCCCACATTTTCAAGAAACTAACATTTCTGTTTATGGTAACAAACAGTTATATTCGTACCGTTAACCTACAAAAGATTCCGCCATATACTGTATAGGCTATGCTCTGGGTATAGTATAAGTTGTTATGTTTGTGTACTGAAATTAAAGCAGTCGCGCATGCGCATGATGCTGTTCCCCCTTTACTCCTCGTTGCAAACAAGGGCAAACTCGTGACTCAAATGACTATAATAAGAGAATATTTTATTACAGAATTTTTCAATAGTGCAGTGCAAGAAAAAAGTAGAAAATTTAAAATCCAAAGGCAAAACAGGCCACATACTTGCACTGCACAACATAAAACAATAAAATATCTAGTAAATTGTCATACTGATACCTGTATTACAGTAGAAACTAACCTGTTCATGTGGATTCAACATTTGTTCTTCAAAACAAAAACATTGTATTTTATTAAAATACTGACCAGCATCAAAAGGAACAACATTATACGTACTAACACCAATTACTGGCTTATCAAGAGGATTTTCAGCAGTGTAGAATGCTAAAGCCGTTTCTCCTGGAATCACCTAAAACAATTTACAAAACCCATAAAACTTATGAAACAATACAATAACTGACCAAGAAATCAGAAAAACACTTCCATTACCATAAATATTTCTTACAAGCTGTATTACATCTGAATTTTATCAGTACACAAGGTTCTGCTAACTTTCTACACTGCACTTAAAATCTTTGTAAAGTAAAAATATTTTGTAAAAGGAAAAAGTGACATCACAGTGTCTTGGGCCAGTCTAAGCTGGTGGGAGTAGTCTGTATAGAAAAGTCCATTTAATAAGGAGAGGGGTGTGCATGAGTAGTGCAACTTGACAATTTTGTAGTTGAGTTCTAACCTTAGTGTATTGAAGTTATTAATTAGTAAATTATTAATTAGTTATAATTAATTAGTTAGTGATTAGTTAGTTATTGAAGTGAAATGTTATAATCTGTCTTTGTTGTTCTATCTCATGTATTTATTTTTATCGTTTACTACATTGCTATTTATCAAATTTTAAATTCTAATGTAGTGTTTGATATTATTCAAAGCTGGTTACTTTTTGTTGACTCGGTTCAGTTCTGAGTTGATATAAAATTGGTGAAAATAGGGGAAAAAATAAAGTCGGTAAAAAAAGTCAAGTTTTGCATAGTCAAAGTCATGAAATTATTAATATTGTGATAACGTTTTTTGAGCGGGAAGTGAAAGAGGGACCTGGTGTATCATTGGTTTTCATTTCTTATAATAGTAGCTAATAATATCAGGCAGAGTAGCAGCATTCAAGCTGCCATTGCTGTACGCTTCGGCTAGTATTAGACGTGATGTGGAGTGGAAGGGGAATTCCTTTCTCACTTTCTCACGACTATAACAATAGCATTAAGTTTGTCACGTACAAGTTTGTTTTTATAGGTTAAGATGTCTACATACACCTAATGTAAGCATTATCTCCATATGGGGAGATATTAAAATGAAAAAATGCCTGTCAGACCTGACCGGGAATCGAACCCAGGACCAGAGGCACAGAAGCTAGTTGCACTGACCACTACAACAACAATCAGCCAGTTCTTTCAAAGTTATACACCCTATAAAATATTTATTTAGACTGTTTGCAATCATTTTAACTGACACAATAAAAATAATGTAAAAAAAACCTGCATGTCCAAACAACAAAAAACTGTGACCTGAACTGGGCGAATTTGTATTTAAAAATTAAAATATATTAGGATCGATCTGTGTGAAAAATCATTTATGCACGTTGTTATATTATGCATGTTTGTTTACTTAAATCAACTAACTGATCATGACGTACTGGCTGTGCACGATCAGCGCTGCTCCAGAAGATGACTGGTGGGATAGTGAGGAGGGGAAGTGGAGTGGCCTTCACCCACCACAAGACAATTTTTCAAATATATTGTAACATTTGTAAATACACAAGGAACTGGAACAAATAATTCAGGCTAACTGTTTCCAATAAAAATACTTGTTCTCATTTCACCAGAATGCAAAAGAGAAGTGCTTCCAAATTGGTTAATTGAAATTTGGGTACCAGTAATGTTTAATTGGCTCTTTTTATCATTATATCTTTAGTCCGGAAGAATAGTATCACAACTCAAAAAATTATGATTTTGAGTTATGACATTGCTATGCTTTGAAAATAATCATACATTTTTATCAGTAAAAATGTCACAGCTGAATTTACTGATCTGAATGGTAGAGCGCACTAGCGTCACTTTTCTTCCACATAATAGTTGTCCGTGGCTTATCAAGAAGCACGTCACATTAACACTGAGTGCTTGAGTGTGTGGTTTTATTAAGAAAAGTGTTTTGATTTTAATAGATATTTTTTGTAGTTGTTATAAAGAAGAGGCTCATTTCAAGAAGTGACAGAATTTGCGTTGGAAGTGAAGCATATTTGAACAAGAAGAGTGACATTTTTGGTTATGTGTCAGTTTTTGTGATAAGATACTTAAAGTAATATGAAAATATGTAAGAAAAAAAATGACATGACTCAAACTAACAGATGAATTTTTATTTTGGGGGTTCACAAAATAAAAAATAACGTTTAACTAAATATTAAAATATTCAGAAAACACAGAAAGAATTGATGTTTTCATAAAAAATTTCAAAACAAGACTAGGGATCTTAGAATTTAATAAAATTGAAAAAATGGAAATTTCATTTGCTTCTGTGGAAAAATGTATAACTTTGAGTTCTTTTCTTCCAGACTAACAATATATATTACCTTCAAATTGTTGGGTAGATGTATAACTTTATAACATCATAGTTGTTCATAGTTAATTTGTGAATGTATGAGGTGTGTCCGGAAAGTAGGTACCATTTTATTCTGAAGCCACCACAGCAGTACTGTCGTCACTTCATGCATGCACTAGTTTCACTGGTTCATTGCCACTTCACTGATGCCATAACAAATGATAAAACTGTCGGCTATGAGATTGGTTCTGTTATCCCATAATTAGTTTTAGTACACCATGAGCCAGCTAAAATTCATAGTCTCAGACAATAGAGATATGGTTAAAATGCTACCAGTGATGAAATGGTGCTAAAATGGGTTAGAAAATTCATAAAATGAAGACATATGTTCATGATTGAGCACAGAGTGGGTGGCTTTCAGCTGTAAATGATGACTTTGTTAGGAAAGTGGATGATAAAATTCGTGAGGACAGATAGTTTATTACGTCAGCACTTTCAGATAAATTTTCACAAGTTTCGTTGCCATGGCAAACTGATGAAAGTCTGCACATGCACTGATGTTTTTATACTTCACCTATAGAGTTATATAATATCTGAAAGGATTTATTGACTTTTTTAATCAGGTTAGAGCCACCTATTGCATATTTGGTGTTTTTTTTTATATTATATAACTCTGATTATGTAAGCTTTTGCCCTAAAATGTACATTAAGGCTACAATCCTGAAAAAAAAATTACCATGAGAACATAGCTCTTAATGAATTTCAGCAGACATGCTGCTTAATGTGTTTATAAATTTAATTTATATCAGACTACTAACCTTAATTTCAGTCTGTTGTGGCTGAAAGTTCCAGTTTAAACTCGAACTTACATCTGCATTAAATTTTATAGTTATTTCTTTATCTTTCTGTTTCTTCACAGTACTTAAATCAGTACCTTGTGACACTTCACCTGTAATACCTCCATAACTGTATGCCTAAAAATGAATAAAAAAAATACAGCAATTAGAATCAACAAAACAATATTCTATTCGCAAATTAGAATAAAAACCTAAATGACAACTCAGAGACCTAGTACTGATCATCCAGACAACACTATATTATTCTACTCATTGTTAAGATGCAGTAATTTATTTGTCAAGATACTTAACTGACTTAAAACCTTTTCTTAATCTAATCGCATAAAACTACAACATAAAGGGATTTTAAGACACATGCACTATGTATAAGTACCTGGTGAAAACTAACAGTTGCAATCATACTGTGTATGAGCCACTTCAATTTGTCATTCACTCACATTGATTATCACAATTTCTAATAGGAATCCACAATACATACAGTTCGGCTACGTTTAGAATAAATGCGACACTTAGGAAAGGGATGAGGCAATTTTTCTGCATGTGGGTTACCACCTCACTAGTCACACTACTGGGTTACCAGAAATGTCTTCAAGCCTTTGTAAATTAAAGATATTCTGTACCCTAACGAACTAGACTTCAGATGAAGGCGGAGCATAGTGACTCCACAAAATGTTTGAACAAAAACCTACTTATGCAGGGAGAAAATTCATGAATAAATTACTTGATCGGTGAAACTTTTTATAGCGTACAAGAATATATTTCTTGATAGTAGTGATACATTGTGTGATTCTTAAATGTATTTCAGCTGTTATAACTGACATATCCTATACTCCTCCTGGAGTCTCCTGGGTGCAAACAAAAAAAATAATAAAAAAGATTACCCCACAGAGCCAACAGACTTTCGTTAACTTTATCCTGCGTTGTCACGTTGTGGATGACAGCCTAACAAAAAGTCAGCTAGAGTTCGGTGGAACAGAGTGTGACTTAGCGAAGGGGCAACCTCACACCCGACCTTGGCTGTTATTGGCTAGATCTCATCTGCAGTCTTTAGTTCGTTGGGGTATAGGTATATTCAGTCCACTGTTTGTGTTCGGTTCGGTTTAGAAGCATATCATCTTATGCTATATATTTCTCTACTACTACTTCTCTTATTTTGTTTGTTTAGTGTTTAGTTTAGACATATACTCATATGTTGGTAATATTTAGATCAGATTATTTATTGATTTTGGTTACAGTACATACCAGTAAAATAGTTCAGTGAAATTAGTACATAAGAATACAATGTAAATATGGAGAGTTTCGGCAAATGCTGTAAGGTAAAATTATACATAACGGGTGATTCAAAAAGAGCGCCGGTTTTTAAACGGCTGGTAAATTTTTGTTTATCGGTTGGCAACATTGTTAGACCTCATTTCTATTTCGGAGAACATTCCGATTGACGATTCAGTTGTAGTTTCTCTTGTTCGCAGTGTAGTACTCTCGCAGTCTGTGTCTAACCATGGAGAAGTTTACTATTGCACAACGAGTGTTAATCGTCAAAACATTTTACCAGAGTGGAGAGAGTTATGCGGCTACTGTCAGGCGACTTCGCGGTACTCTAGGACGTAATGAAGCACCGAATGAATCAACAGTTCGCAGGCTCATGAAAAAGTTTTTTGAGACGGGTTCAACAGTCGACCTTAAAAGTTCTGGACGTCGTCGTTCTGGCCGAACTGAGCAGAACGTTGCGTTGGTTCGTGACAGTGTGGCTGTTAGCCCAGCAAAATCAATACGTCGCCGTTCTCAACAATTGAGTTTACGATGTTCTTCTGTACGGAGAATTCTTCGGTACGATCTCCAATATCACCCGTATAAAATTCAGTTGACGCAACATTTGAAAGTGGCAGACCACCAGAAGAGACGACAGTTTGTTGACTGGGTATTGAGAAAACGGCAGGATGATGACACCTTCGCAAACAAAATTGACGCCTTGTGACTTTCATCTTTGGGGTCATCTGAAGTCATTGGTGTATGCCAATAAACCCCGAAACATCAATGACTTGAAGGAGGAAATTCGACGGGTTATCGGGCAAATGGAAGTCGAAACTTGTCGTGCAGTAATGTCCAATTTCATGGACAGAGTTGATGCGTGCCAGCGCAGTAGAGGAGGACACATGCATGACATCATTTTTCATACATGAAATCGGAAGGTAAGATGAACTTGTTGATGTATTTATTTTCAGTTTTTCAATAAAATAAATCTCTTAATTTGATATATCAAAACCGGCGCTCTTTTTGAATCACCCTATAGTAAAGCACAAAAAACAGCGAGTGAATTTATTAAGGTATCTGATGAAGATATAAAAGAGATGTATGAGGGTTATGAATGTACGGTGAAAACGATGTACGGGTATACAGAATGGTTTAGTGTTGTGAGTAGCCTGAAACAAGGAAGTGTGCTGTCCCCTATTCTGTTTAACACAGTCATGGAAGGAATGAACAGAAAAGTAAAAGGAATAGTTGGATGTAAGGATCATAAGATGATTTTTGCAGATGATATGGTGATTTGGGGAGAGAAAGTAGAGGATGTGCAAATTCAGCTGGATGTTTGAAATGAAATAATGAAGAGTTTTGGACTTCAAATAAGTAGAGAGAAGTGTGAAGTAATTGTTTTTGGAAGTGACAGGGGTATCGAGGGGACCATTACACTGGAAGGAGAGGCATTGAGGCTGGTGAAAAATTTTAAATATCTGGGGAATGAGATTTCAGATGCAAATTTGGATAACAAATTACAGACTTTACGGGGTTCCATAAAGAGCAAACACTACTGAGTGGACAGAAGAAAGTAGAAAGCCAAAAGAGCTTCCAGAAACATCTAAAGCCACCTCATGTGGTCTAAAATTGGCCCTATACGGGAAAAATAATTTGTTCATCCATATGATGTTACTACCATCATGTGGTCCATTTGTACCATGGTTGTCTCCAGATAGAGTTTAACCCTTTATAGGTCAGTGGTAAGTATACTTACCACTGGCAATAAGATCGATTTTTTTTAAGAATAAGCTATGCAGTTGGACCTTATTGCCATTTTATGGTTTTATAGATGTTCTCTGGTAAGTAGGCTATCCACATTTTGTGATTAGTGCGCAGCGACCATTTACTTTATGAGTTACATGAATGTCGTAAGGGGATTCATTCCAGCGTACGCAACCGCGTTGTTTTGTTGTTTCTTTGGTGCAACACTTAGAGAATTTGAGTTTCTTATGGGAAAGCAAGAATTCATGCTAATATAAAGTTGAGATAAGTTATTCTACACATTTTTCTGTTATATAGGACTACAAGTAGTTTTAATAAGCATTCTTACCACTTAACATTATGTGATTCTCATTTCAAAAAACATTCCTAGGTAAATATACTTACCAGGGCTTAACATAAAAAATCATACTGTTCTGGTACTAGAAATACATTATAAAAGTCCCTATAAAACAAAATTTAACATTTTACAACATGCGTATTTCCCCCCGTAATACTGCCCTATAAAGGGTTAATTTAATATTTTATTTCACACCAAATTTAAGATTGTAAATGTAAATATTACAGAAATAGTAGTTTATGTAAATAATAATTTTACTTTCTCTTGCCCTATATGAGTACATAGGAAGGAAAGTGCTGTTTTCATGTTGATTTTTCGAAATTGAGTTTTCTCCAAATATACACGTTTTCAGGCTCCCTGAACCCAAAAAACATGTTTTTAGCGATTGGCCGTGTGTGTAAACAAAATATCTCAAGAACAGAATATCATACTAAGTTGAAATTTGAAACTTAAGTTAAATCATTAGAGGATCCAACATGAACATTTTTATCAAAATCGGTCAACCGGTAATAGTAGTTTATCTGTGTGATTTCCACTTTTTTACATTTAATAGCACCAACAACTGTAGTGTCAACAAAAACTGAGAAAAACAAAATTATGTATTTTGTAAAAGAGTAAAGAGCACGAACACGTAAAAATGATAACTCAGTGAATAACATTTCTTTACAGGTACCAGTAAAATATGCAAGACATTCTAGTTATCTTTGGTAGCTCCAATAAATCACCAGCCAAACTCCTTTTAAGATCACCACTTTGTGACAGTTAAGTAAAATTTTTGCAGAATAGTATTCATGTGTGAAATGTCATGGGATAAAACTAAAATGCCACTGTTAACTACAGAATAATTCTTATAATACAACTTACAACCAACAATGCAAATCAAATTAGCTCACCTGACAAAATATTCTATACAATGGCACTGCAGCATAACTTAAACCAACAGTTAAAACAATTATAGCTGAAACATAATATACTGTTGATCTATGCCTTTGAGCATGTTTAGGCGATCGTTTATCACCATGAAATTCTCTACGCTGTACATTTTTTAGTAGATAAATACTTTTATTTTTAGCATTTGTTTTAAAACTATTGTTATACAGGAATAACCTATGCACTGGTGGACAAACGTCTGTATTTTTATAAATGAACGTACTAAAATTAGTACAAACTCTTATCAGATTACCTGACCTTCTGAAAATATTCATTTTGTAAAAATAAAACTTAGTACAAAATCACATTATTATTTTTGCCGAAGATTTTCGCAATAACTCAAATCGCATGAACAATTTTTAGGTTATAGTGGTATGCAGCTGTCAATATAGATAAAAATGATCACGTGATTTAAGTAGTACAAAATGTGCACCTTATGAATAAAGTTTTCGTTTTACCACTTAATATTGTTCCCGAGTTTCACATTCAATATAGCTACAGTATTTATATTACGCTGTACAACCGTAAAACGAACAATAGTGTTCAAAATTTCCTTAGAATTTTGTCAACTAGCCAGTTTTCTTTTCAGAGGGATGGGGCCTTTGTCATGAGAGGCGTGCTACTGTTGTCTCAAATGTCTAATTCGTAGTTTTAGGTTAGAAAAACGTGATAAAATGTTTACTTTATTTTTTTAATGTCAGAAGTTTTGAAAAGGTTTTAATAGTTGCGAAGAAGGTAACTATCATCTTCAATTAGCTATATTACATACGTAGTTACCAATAAGTTTATAGTTTGGATTACAAGATTTGTCTCGGTCACCTCTAATATTTTTGTATCTACTTGCTTCTGAGTAAACTTTCGCTTGTGCTTAAAGCAATAGTTTATTAATGCAAAATCTCGTGACGACCTGAAATAAATCATGATTACTGAATGAATGCAAAGGAAAGTAAAATTTAGTCGTACTGCAGCTGGAGAGTTTACTGTAGATGTGCATTTTTGTCCACAAAATTTAGGTACCCACCAAATCATATCGAAATCGATGTACGTTCCTTTAGCAGTAAAAGTTATTCGTGTTGAATAAATGAAATAATAATCAAGCGTGTACAACCCTGGAAAATGAGCAAGAACACAAGAAATACTGTGTTTTGCTAGTTGTATGTTGATTTAGGCTCTGAAATGTTTTATTTACCTGTTTGTTATAGTTGTAAACTGCTACTGTCAACAGCCTTCTTAATATAACTGTTAAAAGGATAGTTACTATTACTGATAAACTTGTATGACAGAGTAACCTTTGAGTAAAATAGTGAATGTATACATGTAATGAATGAATCTGTTCCAACTTTGTACTTTATTTTATCAACATTTACGTGTATCCCACATAAATTAAGTTTTGATGTTTCTTACTGCTTTCGGTAACTTTTTGGCTGACAGAACAACATATTGATACAGAATATCAGTAAATTTGTGAATACTTGCTAGCTTAGATTCACGATTAAATTATTACAGAGTTTAATAACACAATAAATTATTTATTTGTTGAGTTTGTACAAAAAGTAAATTTTCAATTTTAGAAGTGATAAGCCAGGCAGTTCTATGGGAAATTCCACTTGCCAAAGAACACAAGCAATGTTCCAAATCTGAATAAAAATACTATGGAATTAAAACTTTGATTCTAACAAGTGAAAATAGCTAAGAGCTTAATACACTTGAGGCAATGTATAAAACATGTTTTATACGTAATTAATTTGCTGAATAGTTTTCTCAACCTACATAAATTTTTATGAAATTGTTTCAGATGTTTCGCTGTGCTGCTTGCAGATTGGGAAAAACATTTGTAAATTCATGTGCTACTTCTAATAGAGAATTCATTAAATATAAAGAATGTAAATATATGTTTAGATTCTTAAGCACTGAACCAGTTTCCATGTTAACCTTTTAAGTACTAGCGTCGCGTACATGCGACGGCAGCATGATGCACCCGTACGCCTAATGTCGCGTATACTCGTTTTCGAATTTTACCGGGCAAGTACTATCGTCGCGTTAACACGATCTTTATAATTCTTGGTCTATCAGTTGCTGCACTCTATCGGCTTTTTTGTAACTATTTTTCATATCGATATGTCTATCGATTATTGTAATAAACTTCGATCAATTGACCGGTAGCAAACTAACCCAACTTCTAGTGAACGTGACTAGTAAACAACAATGGCCGGTAACGGTTCGTTTTCAGAGTTTAGTTCGAAGCGTTATTGTGATAAAGTAACAGATGACCGTGAAATTCGCGAAATTTTATTAAATTTACAATCAGACGATGAATTTAGTAGTAGTAGTGATTGTGAAAGTGATTGTGAAAACTTTTCGAGGGCTACTTTTTCAGCCGCCGCCGAGGCTGTTGAGGTACAGCAAAACGTAGTTGGTGTAGAAGAAGAACTATCAACTTTTCAAGAAGATCCGTTGCCTTCAATACAACAATGTACGCGAAAAAAACGAAAAAGTAGTGACATGAATAACCAATATGAACCTGGTTCTGAAGAAGTGCCTCCGAAGAAAAAAGGAAAGAAAGACAAGCCGACACTACCATGGTCAGATGCAGTTTTTGATCCAATTATACATCCATTTGACGAGTCACATTCTGGCATCAAAGTAGATATTCCGAGTATTACCGATTATGCAGGTTATTTTAAAATTTTATTGAATGAAAAAATTATTGATATAGTAGTAGCTGAAACTAACCGGTATCATAAACAAGTAGTAGAAACCATACAACTTGCCCCCAGTTCTACTCTTAGAAGGTGGACTGATACAAATCTAAATGAAATGTATACATTTATAGCCACCACAATGCTCATGGCCAGGAATAAAAAAAATTCCATAAAAGAGTACTGGTCCACTGATCGGTTGTTACTAACACCTATCTTTTCAGAGATCATGGCTAGAGATCGATATATAAATTTACTGAGTATGCTACATTTTTCTGATAATGAAAAACAGCCAGAAGGTGCTCGTATATTTAAAATTTCAGCCATTCTAAATGAACTGAAAAATAACTTTTCTGCTATTTTTTACCCAATGCAAAACCTAGTTGTAGATGAATCGCTATTATTGTTCAAAGGCCGTCTTGCTTTCAAGCAATACATAAAAACAAAGCGCCATCGTTTTGGCATAAAACTTTTTGTTTTATGTGACTGTGAGACAGGTTATATACTTGACTTTATTGTATATACTGGCAAACAAACCGAAATTGACAGTGTACCCGAATTAGGTATAAGTGGGAGTATAGTGACTACCCTTTTGAAGCCATATATGAACAAAGGTCACACGCTATATACCGACAATTGGTATACTAGTCCGAAGTTGTCATTACACCTTCATGCTTTGCAGACAAATTCATGTGGCACTGTAAAAAAAGATAGACTGTTGATGCCATTTCTGCCAGAACCGGAGAAAAGAGGTGACAGAGTTACGAGGTCTGCTTGTAATGTAATGGTTGTCAAATGGTTGGACAAAAAGCCAGTAACAATGCTTACTACAGTTCACAAAGACGAAATAAAAACGACACAAAAAAAAGACCACATGACAAATGAATATAAGAAAAAACCAGCGTGCATAGTTGACTACAATGCACAGATGGGGGCAGTAGATCGTTCTGACATGATGCTAAGTTCTGTGGAATGTATTCGTAAAACAGTCAAATGGTACAAAAAAATATTTTTCCATTGCATTGATTTAGCTTTGTTGAATGCCCATACCTTGTACATGGTCAATACTGGCATTCACATTACATTAGCTAACTTTCAGTTAGGAATCATTCGACAACTACTCGAACAGCACCACACAGCAAGAATTTTTCATCGCGGAGGACGGCCATCAACCAAAGAGCCACCACTCAGACTAACTGAGAGACATTTTCCCTCTTTAGTGCCAGAGACACCAAATAGGAAAAATGCGATGAGAAAATGTCATGTTTGTACTCACAGTGAACTAAATGAAAGAAAGAGGAAAGAGTCAAGGTACATGTGTACCCAGTGTGATGTAGGGTTGTGTGTAGTACCATGTTTTGGAATTTATCACTCTAAATCTAAATTTTAAAAATAAAGTGTTATATATGTTATATTTTATATTTAGACTTTTTTGTATTGTGTGTGTTTATTAGTTTTATAAGTGTTTTTATAGTGTATATTTTTATATTTTCTTAGTGTAATAAAATGGTTTGAATAAATTTCACAAATTTTTTAATGAATTTTATGAATTTTTAAGTAATATTTTAATTAAATTTTTTATTAAAATAAAAATATAAAATTATAACATACTGTAGGCTAGTGAAATAAATCAACAAGTTGATATGAGTGCAACAACAGGTGAGTTAGAATTTTTCAAAAAACCTAGTCTGTGCATGCTGTTCACTAGAAAATAACTCAGTACTTAAAAGGTTAAATACAATAAGTAATGATCCACAGAATGTTGTCAAAAGTGACCCTAGGATAACATCATTTTTAGATATTGCAAATAAAGTTGGATTGTCTTCAAAAAAATTAAGGGATGTTAATAATTCTGTTATTGTAAATTTAAACAATGATTTGTTTCTATCAAATTCAAAAACACTTATTGAATTTGGTTTTAGTAAAGAGGTGATAACAGATTTTCTTAAAATTTACCCACAGATATTTTATATTAATAACAATGAATTATCTAGATATTTAGAATTATGGAGACAGCCAAATTTTGGTGAGAAAACTCTTTTAGAAATTTTGTCAAAACATCCGCAATTGATTGAAAGCATGGGAATAAATGTATTAGAGAGAATAAGAGATTTGGCTCCCTACTTTAATGATAAAGAAAGACTTGTTGGTACACTTCTTGTAAGTTCACCTGGTGTAATTTATGAAAATTGGTCTAGTTTAAAAAGTAAATTAGATTATTTACATTCACATAATATCCCCTGTAAAAGAGTTGCTGGGTGTAACGCTTTAGATTTAAGTCTATTTGAAATGAAAACAAGAATTGAATTTTTAGAACGTGCTGGTGTTTATAAAAAACAAGTTGACTTGTGGAAAAAAGATTTAAAACAAAAAAATCCAAGTATTCGCAATATCTTATGTACTAGTGATGAATTGTTTGCTAAAACCATTGCTGGTCTTAGTCTTGTTGAATTTGAGGCTTTCGCCGATTTATATAAATTGGAAAGTGAAGAATTATTCGAGGTTGAAGATATTGATGATGATGATTATATCTCTGATTAAAACTTCAATATATTTATTAGTGTATTTCAGAGCCTTTATCAATGTCACTTGTAAAAATTTTAAAGTTCACTTTGTATTACAGAGAATATTTATAGTAAAGAAGTATACATGAATTTGTAACAAGTTAATAAAATTACTTTTGTTTTGAAGTTACCATAATTTTTTTTCATTATTCTGCATAGTAGACTGACAGTTTACTGTTGAATGTAATTGGTTTAGTCTTAATTTCGTACTTAAGTAGGAGTATCACATACTTTTATAACATATAAAAATTGTCTGAGTTAATTACAACAACCCAATGGTACAGGGTTGAAATATAAAAATAGTGATTTCGTACTAAAGATTAAATTAACCTAAATGTGATTAGATTAAGATGTGTCAGAGCAGTTTTTAAATATCCCTCAAAAAGATTTTTTTAATCTTTACATTTTGTGACAATTCAAAGTGAAAGAAGAGTAATTTTTTTTTTTAGCGTTTATTTGTTATTGGGAACTGTACATTTTTGACAACTACCCAATTTGATCGCTGCTTTTGCTGTATTTTTTGACGTGAATAAGGCATGAGTTTGAACAGGGACCCCCAGTAGAGTTTGATCATGGATGGCTGTCAGCTGGTCACCATACAAAGTCGCTTCCCCAACCGGTGTTACTTAAAAATAATAGCGACTTTCTACCAGCTAACTGAATGGGCTGGCCCGAAGGCCAGAAGAGTAGATTAGTTACATTTTATGAAGAAAAAGCATGCCACATCAAAGTATTAATGCTTTTCACGGTTGATAAGCTCTGCTGCTGTCCCATGCATTTAGACCAGTCAGAACATTTGCCGGCATTGTCAGATTGTACGAATGTTTCAGCCTGACCACAATTACATGTGCATGTTTATAAGAGCAGCAGTAGTTCACTCCTGTCTTGCATCTCGTACTGTACACATCAAATATAGAGTACATTAACATGCAATTATTTATAATATATCAGCTGATTGTATGTTCACAGGTTATATTGTTATTGAAAAAACAAAACAATGGATGACAAAATTGTAACAGAGCTAAGAGAGCAAGTGTTGGCAACGTTGCTGGAAAGTCATTGGCTAGCTCAGAGTTAAAAGACTATGCTTATCAGCATGCTAGGCCCTCTAAAACCATCCACTTCCCATCCTGCAAATGACACCTTCACTTCACTGTATAGTAAACTTTATTACTCTCAGAGGAGCTCTGACTAGTATCTTTTACACCTTTACCTCTTCTGTTCTTAAATAGTTCAGTCATATAATTGGTAGATTTGTGATAAGAAACAGAACTATTTTTTGTAGCCCTGGAACCAGCAGATCAAATGCAAATAATTTAACACTCCACCTGGCCGTTATGGGAAATGGGAAATAATTTTATAGATCTAAAATTATTCTGTATTTTTCACTTGCGACCCTTTCAAACATTTCTTTGTACAATGCTTAGTTAAGTAGTAATTAGTGATTTGTTTTTTTTTCATGAAAATCTGTAAAAAATGAATTTTTGATGATTTCGGCCTTTTATTTAAAGCATTTTTCTCTACAGAGCCTAGTTTAGTGTGAAAGAGTGATTTTCCGTATTATTAAGCCAAACTAAAGTTTATTTACATTTTGCATCATTCACTCATGATTAAATTAGGTTGTTTTTTGTGTCTAATATTTTATTATGAACGTTACATTATATTGTTCATTTGCATTGGCAAGAGAAAGTCGTGTGAGTGTTTAACACCAGATTTTTTTTTTTTTTTTTTATTTTATAAATTTTCAGGGCGTAAATGAATTTGGAAACTGAATAGTACAATAAAATAACACAGTAAAAGTTAATCTGAAATTTATTGTCTTAACTTTTTTCAACTTTAACATGGAAGAATATTTAAAATTGGTAAAAAAAGTAACAAATCTGTTAAATTAATAATAATTTAAAAGGTAAGGTATTTTGCAGCATTTTCCTAAAAAACCAACCAACATGAACTTTAAACGTTTTTTTAAAAGCAGTTGGTAATAAATAAAAACATAAAAGTAAATAAATTAGGTTAAGGCTAGACATTAATTTTGTTGAATGAATACCATAGGATTGTACATATTTTTTAGGCTTCTTCACCACCTTCTCCTTCACCTTCCACTGAATCCATACCAACTTCTTCATAATCTTTTTCTAATGCTGCTAAATCTTCGCGAGCTTCACTAAACTCACCTTCTTCCATGCCCTCACCTACATACCAATGAACGAAAGCTCGTTTTGCGTACATTAAATCAAATTTGTGATCTAATCGGGCCCATGCTTCTGCTATTGCTGTTGTATTTGATAACATGCAAACTGCTCTCTGTACTTTTGCCAAGTCGCCACCAGGTACAACAGTTGGTGGCTGATAATTGATCCCAACCTGTTATAAAATTCAGTTAATTCTTGCATTAAATTATAATCAAAATAATTTACTTATGGCTAAATATTTTTTAAACTAATTTAAGGTGTTTAATGATGTCTGAAGTTAAAATGGTTTTTTCTACTGTATGTCACGACAGATTTATTATTTTATTTCATTTCACGTGCAGATTGTGAGAAGATATTTCGTATTAGTTTTCTATGAGGCAACTTATGCTTAAGGATTAAATTTTTTTTTAATCTTGATATGAGAACATTACTTATAGATATAATAGCTAATTTTTTTAATTTTTATAAAGGCGAAAAACCAATCACCTGAAAATTTTAGCTGGATAAAACATGTATTAAGTTTGATCTTTTGATATCAACATTGGCTTTTAAAGGTAAGTAGCAAGTAAGATCGAAGATAGCGGTTAGAGATTCTTTATTGCAGCAATAGTCTGCTTTCTGTTGTGTTTCCCTCAACCTACAAAAAACTTATAGATATTAGTTGCAGGATAAGAAAATCTGAGGCAATACATGGAGCTATACAATCGTATGAAAGGGAAGGTAGAGTAAACATTTTATAGTGGCTTGGCTTATGGAAGTGAGTCTGGACTATAGGTTCAAGGGAGGCTTGTAAAGGTTGTTCCAGGTTGGACTGGCTTTGAAATCAAAATATTCGAACAGAGCTGGGAGTTAAATCAGTGTGTATACTTTGGACAATTCAAATTAGCACAAGCAGATTTAGTGTTTATCTACTCCACTCTTCACCCCTCGCCATGAAACGACTGTACAGTCACTAAAGTATACAATCGCTACTGTAATGTGCGACTCACACACGATCACTACGCTTTGTTTTCACTGTTGTTATTAATAATCTGTCAGACATAATGATGTGACTAATTTGTTTTCGATTCCGTATGATTTTCTCTTCTGTATGATTTTCTCTTCATTATACATATATTCAAACCAATTGTTTAGTTAGTTGCGTGAGTCTGTAGAGTATAGTTTAGTGAGTTTTTGCAGTTTAGTTCTTGTAATTTATAATTTAATTTTTTACTGGAACAAATTAAATACGGTACGTATTTTAAAATGAAATAATTATTTGTAAGTTTGTACATTGAAATAAGGTTGTAGGCATTTGTGTACATAAAATTTGTAGACCTTGTTGAAAGAATTGGTGATGGATATACTTTATGCAGAACTGTATGTACACATAGAGCAAGAATTGTGCCAGTTTGAAGTGTCCACAATATACAGAAGAATGACTTTAAATGTAGACTCTGGAAAGAATCCAGTCAACCCACTGAGGTAAGTAAGGGTGTGGATAAACCGTAAGTGGTTAGAGTCTGTTTTCTGGATCAGAACAATCATTGCTTGCCTATCCAAGGTGGAAGACGATTAGGAGAGATAAAATGAATATAAATTCATCAAACTTTTAAATCACTACTGTATCATAAGACCAATTTAACAAATATTTAAAAAATCAAGTTCTATTTTTTACTTTCTCTTGCCTATATGAATATATAGAAAGGAAAGTATTGTTTTCATGTCAATTTTTCGAAATTAATTCACCGGATCTACATGTTTTCAGACCCCCTGAACCCTAAAAACAAATTTTTAATGATTGGTCTGTGTGTGTATGTGAACAAAATATCTCAAGAACGGAACATCGTACAAACTTGAAACTTAAGTTAGATACTACCTGATGATCTGACACGATCATTTTCATCAAAATCAAAAAGTATTTATTGGTGTCATTTTTCAAGTTTTTGCGATTTTATCAAAAACAGGTTCTACATTTTTTTTTTAAATCACCTCATTTACTACATTTTTTAATACTCTACAAGATAGGGTAGGCGCCATGTCTGCTGAAATTCTTGGAACGGCTGTTCTCTCATAGATAAAAAATGTTTGTTTAAGATTGTGGCTTTAATATGCATTTTAGCGCAAAAATGTATGTAATCAAAGTTGTAGAAAATTTAAAAACCTATAACTTTTATTTCAAACATTTTTTGTACAACGCTTAGTTTGGCGGTAGTGATTTTCAGTTTTTTTTTCATGAAAATCTTTAAAAAAATTAAATTTTTTAAGATTTCAGCCTTAGTATGCATTTTACAACAAAAGTGTATATAATCAGATTTATAGGAAATTAAAAGATCTACAACTTTTATTTACGAGAATATTTCTCTACAGAGCCTATTTTATTGTGAAAGAGTGATTCTCCAAATTTTTAAGCCAAACTGAGGTTGATTTTCATTTTGCATCATTCACTCATGATTAAAATTAGGTTACATTTTTGAGGTTAGTTTTTTTAATTCTAATGTTTTATTACTAATGTTAGGTATATTGTTTATGCAATGGCAAGAGAAAGCGTGTGAGTGTTTCAGAACTGATTTTTTATCATAATCTTTGCTGTAAAAGATTGAGGAAGCTAATGAATATATTAGTTACCTTAAATCCTGTTGGACACCAATCAACGAATTGTATTGTCCGTTTTGTTTTAATTGTAGCTATTGCAGTATTTACATCTTTAGGAACGACATCACCACGATATAACATACAGCATGCCATATATTTTCCATGACGTGGATCGCATTTCACCATTTGATTAGCCGGTTCAAAACAGGCATTAGTAATTTCAGCTACAGATAACTGTTCGTGATAAGCTTTTTCAGCAGAAATAATCGGTGCATATGTCACAAGCGGAAAATGTATTCTTGGATAAGGAACTAAGTTAGTCTGAAATTCAGTTAAATCTACATTAAGAGCACCATCAAAGCGCAACGATGCTGTAATCGATGATACTATTTGTCCAATCAATCGATTCAAGTTTGTGTATGTTGGCCTTTCAATATCAAGATTTCTTCGACAAATATCATAAATTGCTTCATTATCAGCCATGAAGGCACAATCAGAATGTTCTAGTGTCGTATGGGTTGTCAAAATAGAATTATAAGGTTCCACAACTGCAGTTGATACCTGTAAACAAAATTTTAAAGAAATCAAGCATTTAGATGATCAATTTAACACTTTTTAAACCCAGCATTTGATAAATCAAATGTCAAATAAAATGCAATTTAAAAAGTTATTACGCTTATAATAAATAAATTTTGTAAATGCATCCTGCCAACAATTAGTATAAATAACAGTATATATGAAATTTATAATCTTACCTCTGGTTGCTTAAACTTACATGCGTTTCGGTGGTACCACCTTCTTCAGAACAATATTATTAAAATTTAGAACTGTTTCCATTCAGTCATTTAGATTAATACTCATCTAAATGTGTGAAACTTAATATAAATGACTGAATGAGATCACCATTCTAAATTTTTATTTTAATAATATTGCTCTGAAGAAGGTGGTACCATTGAAACGCACGTAAGTTTTTTAAGGAGGTTACAATTAACTTGAAGCCTAGCTATTGCTATAATCAAGAATTCAGATTTCAAGAAATCAAATAATCAAGATTTCAGTAGCTCAGATTAGCAGTGCACTGACATGATATAAAATATTCTAATTGCTATACCTTTATAAGAATAAAGTATAGTACTACTTAAAAAAATTAATAGTCTTATTTTAAAGTTTAGGTTTCAGTTTTTCTTTTGTATATGAAACTGATGTTAAAGTATTAAATAAACAAGTAAACACCTGAAATAATAATGAAAAGTTGCTGAAATCAAATAATTTGTATCTCTTTTAGCCATCAATCAACTTCGAACCTCTATTTAAATTTGCTTAAGAATAATTTGAAAACAAATAGGAAATTTATTTAAGAAGAGTTTAAAATAAAAATTTTGAATGTACAAACATAAGTTTACATTATCACATAAAAATTCAAATGATTTACAAAATAAAACAAGTACACTTCAAAACAATCTACTGTTTTCCACATTTGTGATGTATGAAGAAATTATGAATTCTTAGTTTTTAATTTTAAAGTGACAAAAAATGTAGATTACCTGAGGTGCTGGATAAATGGCATACTCCAGTTTACTTTTCTTTCCATAATCAACTGATAACCTTTCCATTAACAGTGATGCAAATCCAGATCCAGTACCTCCACCAAATGAATGAAATATGAGAAAACCTTGTAACCCAGTGCATTGATCAGCTAACTTTCGAATTCGATCTAGTACTAAATCAACAATTTCTTTTCCAGCAGTATAATGTCCACGTGCATAATTGTTAGCAGCATCTTCTTTACCAGTTATCAGCTGTTCAGGATGAAATAGTTGCCTGTACGTGCCAGTTCGTACTTCATCTGTACAAATATTAAAACATTAATTTATTTAATTTGTCACTTTGATGTGACAAAGGGGCTACACCAAGCCTGCTGCATTGCTCCCTTACTTTTCAAAAAATATATATATATATATTTGCTTCCAGGAGACTCCAAAAGGGAGTATAGGACATGCAAAGATAAAACTGATAAACAAAAAGTCAATCACAATGATAAATTCATCACTTAACACCAAAAATTTGTAGACTTCAGTAGGCTTGTATTGAACCCCTTTGTATCAAATACCTAGCACATAAAATTAAAAAGTTAAACACAATGATAAATTCATCACTTACCAATAATTTGTTACTGCTACTGCTTACCTCAGTAGGCTTGTCATGAACCCCTTTGTATCAAATAGTACACAATATTTATTTAATTAGAAGTTAAATACTTTTCAAACAAAAACTATTTAGAAAGGAATTCGTGCATATTGTAAAATGTTTCATCAATCAAGTATTGTTTTAGCTTTTTTTTTAAAAATGACTTAAATTGTCACAACTTTTTAAACCTTGTGGCAATTTATTGATGTATTTTCTACCTGCAGAAGTTTGTTTTTGTTCAAAAAATTTAGTGTTGTGATTAGCAACATAATAATCGATTCTGTTTCTTGTGAAGTGGTTGTGAACATCTAAATTCTGTAAAAAGTTATTTTGCTTTACGTACATTATCACTTCAAAAATGTACAAAGAAGGAACTGTGAGCAGTTGCAGCTCTTTTAATAGTGATCTGCATGAGGTAAGGTGGTTGACTCCCATCATACATGTCAATGAAGCTTTGGAAGGATGGGGAAGGAATTGCTATGGTATCGAAATCCCTGTTGCCAACAATATACTTTATACTCTATTCTGGGTGGTGGGTCTTTTCTCTTTATACTCTTTTTCTCTTTTCTGGGTGGAAAAGATAAGTAATTTAGAGGTTCTTAGGAGAGTGGATGAAAAAACAAGTATATGGAAGCATCTTACCAGAAGAAGGGATAGGCTAGTGGCGCATACCTTAAGACATCCAGGTATTTGGTCTGTCAATAATGGAGGGTAATATTGAGGGAGTGAATGGTAGGAGGAGACAAAGGTTAGAATATTTAAAGCAGATTACGCAAGATGTAGGGTGTTGCTAGTACGTAGATATGAAACGACTTGCGCAAGATAGAACAGTTTGGAGAACTGCATGAAACCAGTAGAAAGACTGATGACAAAAAAAAACTTCTTCATGGATGATCAAGTTTTAATACCTGCAGATCACGATGATGCCAGCTATTTGATGAGGAAGTTGCTAGAGGAGTATGAAAGATAGGGGCTCAGTATAAATGTAGACAAGACTGAACATCTTACTGTTTGTGAGCCAGGAAATGATATTCAGCTAGGTACGAAAGTAGCAAAAAGCTGTGAAAGTTTTAAATACCTGGGGAGTCATCTTTGATAGGAGTGGAACAAGTGCAGCAAAAGTAAACAGCAAGATTTCACAAGGGCGAAGGGTTACAGGGCAGTTAAATTCTGTCCTTTAGAATGATAAAGTATGGAAGGATACGAAGATTAATATTTATCATGCTATCCTGGAGAGTGTGGTACCTATGGTGCGGAAGTATGAGTATTGACTAAGAGGCAGAAGGATCGCCTAAAAGCGGTGCAGATGGATTTCTGGAGGCGAATCTGTGGTGTGCCGCGCATCGACTGAATTCTGAAATTAGGAGAATTGGTTTTGAAGGAAATATCATATCCTGGAAACAATTTAAATGGTTTGGCTATTTGCAGAGGACGGAGGATGGTAGGTGGCCAAAGAGGGTATGGGAGTGGACACCAGCCGGTAGAAGGAGGAGTAGGCAGGAGATGATCTGGTTGCCTGGTGTGCAGAAACCAATGTCTTTGCAGCAGCATTCCTACGGTGACTGGCAAGACAGAGGTGGTGCTTAGGAAGTGAGATATAGCTGGGGCTCTAAATCCTCACAAGAATATATATATATATATATATATATATATATATATATATATATATATACATATTTATATATATATATATCAATTTTTTAAACATGTTGTACTGTGTGCTGAATTTACTTTAGATAATATTAAACCACCAGTAAACACACAAAATTAGCTTCTTTCACTGGCAATGCATTGCCTTGTCAATTCAAGTCATGACTGAATCCAGTCATGATTCAGTCATGACTTGAATTTACAAGGCAATGCATTGCCAGTGAAAGAATTTTATAGTGTTTGTGAGTTGACTGATGATGGATCCAGGGATCTGAAAAGGCCTTATTAACTTAACGGTAAGATCATTCTTGCTAATTTTGTGTGTTTACTGGTGGTTTAATATTATCTAAAATATATATATATATATATAATTTATTTTTGTAACATAGGTTACAGATAATATAATTCACCAAAAGCAATGTACTGATGAAATTAATTTATAAAAAAATTGTAAGCAATATCTGAGGAATTTTATTTTATAGGCCTATTTCAAAGTAAGGTTCCTACACATATAGAAAACTGTATAGTTACTAATAACCATTGTCCCTATTGCATGAAATCAAAAAAACAAAACCATGAAATAATGATTGTATAACATTTTTGATGATTTGCTGCTAAAAGACAAGTTATTGTATGAAAAAATAAATCCTGCAGTTTGAAATAAATTCTATTTCATACAATAAATTTCACTAACCTTTCTACGCTGCCTTGATCTCTATTATACACTACTTACATTTGTTTCAGTGGATCCACCATAATCATAGTACACAATATCACATTGTATAAAAGTTTTATATAGGTGACTGAAGATGTAATACCTACTAGATTTAAAATTAAATTTTAGTTTCAAATGATATTGTGTACTTGATGATTGTAGATCCACCGAAACACATGTAAGTAGTGTATAGTATAGATCAAGGCAGATTTAAAAAAGATTTAGTGAAATTTATTATATAAAATAGAATTGTTGTGTGCAGAAAAAATCTGAATAATCTTTCTGGTTTTTTAAGGTATGTATTTTTAATAATGTAACTGTTAATTATAAATAAACCTTACCAACAACAGTTGGTTCAAGATCAACAAAAACTGCTCTTGGAACATGTTTTCCAGCACCAGTTTCACTGAAAAATGTGTTAAAGCTGTCATCTCCTCCACCAACAGTTTTATCTGATGGCATTTGTCCATCTGGTTGTATTCCATGTTCCAAACAATAAAGTTCCCAGCATGCATTACCAATTTGTACACCAGCTTGGCCCGTATGTACAGAAATACATTCACGCTGAAAAATTAATGAAATTTAAAAACATTACTTGATATTAACACAAGACACCAACCGACCGAGCTAAATTAGTCAGTTAGTAATTTAATTTAATTAATTTAATTTTATAGTTAGTAATTTAATAAAGAAGAAAATTGGAATATCTAGGACACATCATGCGAAACGAGAACAAGTACAAGCTGCTGAAATGCATTTTACAAGGAAAAATACAGGGCAAGAGAGGCATTGGAAGAAGACGAATATCCTGGTTAAAGAATTTGAGAACATGGTTTGAAACATCCACTACGGGACTTTTTAACGCAGCAGTGAATAAAATCAGCATTGCCAGAATGATCGCCAGCATCCGGTAATGGATTGGCACTAGAAGAAGAAGAAGAAGTTAGTAATTTAACTCGAGCCAACCATTTCTATTCTGTCGATTCTTGAGAGTTTGGTTTATTGAACCCCAACCATCAAAGTACACTAGTAACCACTGTCTAGTATTCGGATCCCTATCTGGTATAATAACCACATGGTATTTATAACCATAAAGGTAGGTTATCTTTATTAGGATTTAAACCACAAAACCATCTTTGAAAAGCAGCTGTCAGTTAAGAGACCAACCCAGTGGATTATATTAAAATTAATTTCAGTTTATATGTTGCTGTTATGTGCATTAGGGCTAATACAGATGGTAAGAGCGAATGAAAAAAAAGTCAGGCCAGATTTTGAATTGAATTCAGAACCCTCAGTTTAGAAAAAAGTTGCTTAATTTTAGTTGTTGCACAAAATGATAAACCTAAGGGCTACATGACACTATTGTTTGTATATGCCTGCTACATATTTTCCCCGCTCTATTGAAAGTTTATTTTAAATTTACCAAACTTCACTGATAAAGAAACCACAAATGAACACAACACATCAGCAGTATCAGAAATTAACACTTTCTAACAAATTATGTTTACAAAATTTATATAGATATATTTGAGAGCATGTTTCACATATTTAAATTTTCTTTAAATAATCTATCTATAAAAATTACCTTGATAATAATAATGAATCAACAGATTTTAATTATGTAGGTTATTCTTGTACAAATATCTCAACCAGTATTTTAATAAAAATGATTATATTAACAGTAATTGCAAAACATTAAAACGCTTTGAACGATTTTTTTTAAAAACCGAACATTTTTTTTAATGATTATAAAATGTTGATAAGTTACTATAACTGTTTACAAAAATTTGTAAACAAACAAATTACAGTTATTTTTAAAATTTAAATAGCCTAAACTGTATCAAAAGACATAATTAATTGCGGAAGTACATAATTTAGAAAACTATAATCTCTACTATTAAATTTTATAATTAATCTGGTAATCTTAATTTTTAGAAAACACTGATACCTACTGCTGTCACACAGGTTTTAGTATTTTGTTAACACTACCATATTTTACTAATGAAAAGTACATATTTTATACAAACCATTTTTTACAGAGGGTTGTCCAAACTTCACAGTATTTTTAAACAGCAATAAAACAAAATAAAGAGATACTTAAAATAATAAATTCTTTAAACCAAATCAACAATGACAATCAGTGTTTGAACATTGTTAGAAGACTTTCCCCTTTTTGAATAAAGAATAAAAATAAATAAAATTTAACAGGTGATTTATTTCAATCAGCAGTTCATCTCCAGGGAAAAATAAATTTAAAAAAAGAAAAAAATATTTACAAAAGTGTTGTTGGTTATGATTAGTGTAGACATTATAGTAAATTAATTTCAAAAAAATATATATGTATAATTAAGGAAATTTGTCACCATATCTAGTACTATAGCTATCTGACTTAATTACTGACAAATATCCCAAGAAGTTGGGTTCAAGCAATATTATAGTGTTACAGTTACTCCTAGTTTTTCTAGCCCTCTTGAGAATTTCCATTAATATGTTTTATAACTGCACACAATCACTAATTTTATACATCTTTAGCTATGGAGCATGCCCATAACAGGCAGATGGGTGTAAAATTATTTACACTCAATCTGTTTGTTGCAGGGCTAAAATAAATAGTTCTGTTTCTTATGGTCAGACAATTAAATGACTGAATCATCGAAGAACAGAAGAGGTAGAGGTGTAAAAGACGCTAATCAGAGTTATCTCCTCTGAAAGTAATGAATTTCATTATACAGCCAGACCCTGTGGTGAATGAAGTGAAGGTGTCATTTGAAGAGTGGAAAATATGTGCTTTTCAGAGGGCTCGGCATGCTGATAAGCGAACTTTTCCACTCAGTGAGGAAGGCAATGGTAAACCAACTTACTCCTCGTTTTACTTAGTAAAACCTCTGCAGGTTCAAACCAGCCTTTCGGCTGATGACCTAAACAACAGCTATGGGGCATTCTATTTTATATAATAAATTTATTATATAAAATAGAATTAATTTCAAGCTGCATGATTCATTAGAAGGATTTATTTTTGAAGGAACAAAAGTTGTATGTTTCACAGGTTTTTAGAATATCGCTCAGGGTTTTGACAGAATTTCGCATCCTGGTCTTACGCAATTTGAAAGAAATTTACCATTTACCATTCCTTCCTAAGTAACAAATTCTTCAGGGTTTAAGAGTCGCTCTACTCAAATCCTTTCCTGTATTACTTAATGTGCCTCAGGGCACAATATTAGCCCCATTTCTCCTTTCTATCAATATGTTAGACATGCCAACTCTACTCCAAACCTCACTGCCACTTACACTGATGATACAGTGAAATGAAATCTTTAACACAACACCCAAACTTCATCTCAAACTCTTACACAAATTGAGTAACACATGGAAAATAAAAGTTAATAAGGCCAAATCTCTTCACACAGCTTTAACACTCTTGTCATGGTGATCCCCAAGGGCATAAACAATCAACCTCTCTTAAAGGCAAAAACTGTCAAGCATCTTGGTCTGACTCGATTAAAAAACTGATTTGGCGCACACATACAAAAGAATATGGTGTGAAACACTCACACTACTTTCTCTTGCCAATGGAAATAAGGAACGCACTATGAGTTGACGATTGCACCTATCATGTGGAGAACAGTATACAATCTATCCTATTTACATCGGCCAACCCAAAAGCTTAAGATGTCATGGTTAGAGCTGTTGCTATGATGTATTTAGAAAATCACATATAGTAACACTTCCAACCCCCCGCATAGTCCAGTCTTATCCTCGCTGACGATCGTCAACTTATATTGCGTTACCTATGCCTAACATTAGTAATAAAACATTACAATTAAAAAGAAAAACTAACCTCAAAATATGAAAATCAACCTTAATTTAGCTCAATAACAATGGAAAATCACTCTTTCATGTTAAACTAGGCTCTGTAGAGAAAAATGGTCTAAATAAAAGTTGTAGATCTCTTAATTTCCTAAAAATTCGATTATATGCATTTTTTTGTAAAATGGATACTACGGCCGAAATCTTTTAAAAATCGATGTTTTTTTACAGATTTTCATGAAAAAACAGAAAAATCAAATTATTTCTAAACTAAGCGTTATACAAAAAATGTTTGAAATAAAAGTTGTAGGTTTTTAAATTTTCTACAACTTTTATTATACATTTTTGTACTAAAATGGATATAACGGCCACAGTCTTAAAAAAACCATTTTTTTCTACTAGAGCACAACCTCTCCAAGAATTTAAGCAGACATTGCACCTACCGTATCTTGTAGAGCATTAAAAATTTAGCGACCGAGGCAATTTTTAAAAAAAATTATAGAAGCCGTTTTTGAGAAAAGAGCAAAAAAGTGAAAAATGACACGAATAAGCTACTACTTTCGGTTGACCAATTTTGATGAAAATGTTTGTGTTCGGTCCTCTAGTAATACCTAACTTAAGTTTCAAGTTTCAACTTTGTACCATGTTCCGTTCTTGAGTTATTTTTTTCACACACACTCAGACCAATCACTAAAAACATGTTTTTTGGGTTCAGGTCTGAAAACGTGTATATCCGGTGAAAACTCTATATCAAAATAAAAACAATACTTTCCTTCCTACATATTCATATAGGCAAGAGAAAGTAAAAAGTTTTATTACTAAATTCTAGACATAAACTTTTATAATCCCTATTTAATTAGAAGTCTAAAATTAGCAGCCAAGTGAAGCTTCAAGTCAGTTTTGGATTAGCCAACTGCACTGTTAAAATTTTATGGATCTTGCCATATTGTTACACAGTTCATTTTTCTAATAGTTTACGTTGTAAAATTTCTCTGTTCTAGATTTCTGAATTGTAAAGCTATATAATAAAAGAACTTCTGGTTAAAACTTTGCAGAAGGTGTGGGAGCCCGAAGAAATCCCAGAAGAATGGACATCGGCACTCATCCACCCTCTACACAAAAAAGGGGATAAGACCGACACTAACAACTATAGAGGAATTTCACTATTGCCGGTCACATATAAAATCTTCTCGAAGGCCCTACTGACAAGAGCAGATGATCAACTCGACGTGCAGCTCGGTGAATACCAAGCGGGCTTCAGGAAATCTCGGTCATGCCCCGAACAAATCCGGAACCTCAAACATGTCATCAAACACTGCAGAGTCCGACAAAAGCCACTGACTATCGTATTTGTTGACTTCAAAAAAGCTTACGACTCCATAGACAGGGAATCACTGCTCCAGATACTAGAGGAATTCGGACTAGACAACAAAACGAGAAAACTTTTCGCGAAGACTATAAACAATACGCAGTCCAAAGTCAAGTTCAGAACTTGTATCTCCGAGCCTTTTGAAGTAAAGTCAGGAGTAAGACAGGGAGATGGACTCTCCCCACTGATGTTCAATTGTGCTCTCGAGAAGGTCATCAGAGAATGGAGGAAAACGGCACCAAGAGGAGTCAAACTCGGAAGAGAACTTGAGATCAACTGCTTCGCCTTTGCGGATGACCTGGCGAACTCAGAAGAGGAGGCGATCACACAAGTCGAAACTCTACATGAACTAGCGGTCAAGATCGGGCTCCAAATATCGTACGAGAAAACGCAGTACATCTCCAACCAGAAAACAGATCAGACACATTTCAAGACCAAACATGGAAAAATCCAGAGGGTGACCAGGTTCAAATACCTTGGCGAATGTATTGAACCAAACAACAATGAAAAATATGCAATAGAAAACCGAGCCAACAAGTTTGAAGTAGCGTGCAGACTGACGTCTCAGATATACAATAAAAAATCCATCTCCAAAAATGCAAAAATAAGACATTATCATACAGTGATTCGACCAGAAGTTCTCTACGCATCAGAATGCCTCGCACTTAGACAGAAGGCTCCATTAGAAAAACTAATCCGTAAAGAAAGAAGGATCATCCGCAAGATTTTAGGGCCCAAATACAAAGAAGGAGAATATAGACTCCGCAGCAATGAAGAAGTCTACCAACACACAGAAAAAATCACATCCATCATGAAGAAACGAAGAATTGCTTTCTACGCACACACAGTGAGAATGAACGAGCATAGGCTCTCAAAACAAATCCTGAACTACAAAGAAAAATTGAAAAATCCCGATGGATGGCTCAAAGAGATAAAAACAGACTGCAACAAACTCCAAATAACGGAGACGGACATCATACAAAGAACACCTCTCAGACATAAACTTAAACTAGTGCTCCAGGAAGAGGACAGTAAAAGATCAAGACCTAAATGGTCGGAAGAACGAAAACATGACTTTTCCAAGAAAATGAAAGAATACTGGGCGAAGAGGAAAGCACAGAAGAAAAACTGAGAAATCGCGGTCCTTTGTAGGCCATAACGTAAATAATAATAATAATAATAAAAGAACTTTCAACCAAATTATTTTTGTCCTCATAATCATCTTTACTCCATTTTTGAGTTACCTCAGGTAGGGCTCAACACAGCTCATCTGTCCTCCATTGCTCTTTTGGTGTCGTATCTTTTCCCTAATTCATCCATAACTGAACCCATCCACTTCACTCTTAGTCTTTTTCCATCCAGCTCTATTTACAGCATCTTTTTTGGTAGTCTACCCTTCTTTATCCTACTGACATGACCAAACCATTTCAGCTTTGACTGTTCAACCTTTAATAGGCTATCCATTTCCAGTTTTCCGTAATTACATAATTTCTTATTCTATCCATTCTTGTGTTTCTCAGCATACTCATCTTGAACTTCATCTCTGCTGCCTAAATTCTACCTTCTACTTTCTTTCCCCCAATCCATGTATTGGGTCAATCAGTCAAAATTTGGCACAAAGTATATATTACACATAATTTCCTTACAATGTGTAGGATCTTCTTGATCCCAGAATAAGCCTCTCACACTTTAAAATAAAGCAAATGCTTTCTCCACCCTATTACTTAACCCTTTTTTCAATTTTAAATCTGATAATGAACCAGTTCTTAAGTACAGTAGAATCTTGGTAGTCCGGCACCTCCAGTAATCCTGCCCTTAAAATATTAGGCCTAAAAGTATGAAACCTCACCCAGGATATATTTTGGTAAAATATTTAATTTGAATTAGGGAAATCAACTCGACCTAATTATGGCAGATTTAATATAACACGTATGTTTAGGATTTGATTAAAGAAATGAATAAGCAGACCTTAATTATTGTTAAATGGAATAATTTTTGGCCTTTTATCCAAAACCCAGAACTGGGTCATACTCTATACTTCATGCTGAAGTGGCAATGAAACGTAATTCTCAGAACACGAGCACCCCCACACCGCAATAGGCGATGTCAATAGCCGATAATTATGTTTAGTACAATGACTACAGAAGTACTCAGCAAACTTTTTTAATTAACTTAATTTAAAATCACATAGAAATCAATACATATTCATTTTTTGTTTAAATTTATCGTTCCCAAATTTCAACACATCCAGTAATCCGGCACCCTCTCAGTCCCAAACAGGCCGGACTACTGAGATTCTACTGTATGTTTATTCTTGTTTTGTGCATTTTTTCTGCTCGTACAAAAAAAATGAAATGATCTGAAATGAAAGACCTACAGTAGAACTTAATTCTAAAATACGAGAAATTCAAAAAATAATCTCAGTATAGTATATGCGATGAGTGGTAATCTGGTAGTGCCAAACTAAATGGTCGGTTCTGTTTTGTTGGAAGTGTTTATCGTGTGCAAAGAATTAACACCAGAATTTCAGTTAAATAGATAAAATTGCTTCTCAGCTTCAATAAAATTTTGACCTGCTGTAAACAAGTGACAATACAGACTTACATTTCTGTGAATCATATTTGCCTCATTACTTACCAATTGATCAACTTTTAAGCAACCGCGGATAATCTTATGGCACAAATCTTCAAAAACCAAATATCTTAGTATGATTAATCTACTTTGATGTTTTAATGATATGACCTTGCAAATTAGTCTTTAGAGTTGCTGTTTATGAGTACCGCATAATACTTGTTCTGTACATCCTACATAAAAATTTGGGAAAACTGATTTCAAAACTAATATCTGACAAAAACTGGATATCATGATAATTCTCAAGATCAATTAGAAATATAAGCGAGAACAAATCTTTTTGCTATATATCAGACTTATGCTTTTTCTGTCATCAGTCTCTCGACTGGTTTGATGCAGTTCTCCAAGCTTTCTATCTTGCGTAAGTCGTTTCATATCTACTTACCTGGAACACACTATATCTTTCATAATTTGCTTTAAATATTCTAACCTTTGCTTCCCCCTACAAGTAACTCCCTATATTACCCTCTATTATTAATAGAAAAAAATCTGGATGTCTTGGAATATATCCCACTAGCCTATCCCTTCTCCTAGTAACATATTTCCATACTTCTTTCATTCTCTCGTCTAAAACCTCTAAATTACTTATTTAGTCCACCCACCTAATCTTTAAAATTTTCCTATAACACCACATTTCAAAAGCTTCCACTCTTCCTTTCTAAAGCCTATATCACCCCTGTATAATGCTACACTTCAAACACAATGTTTTAAAATTTTTCCCTAATCTGTAAATCAATGTTTGCAGTCGGTAAGCTGTTTTTCATTTCAAATACCCTTTTTCCTCTATAAATTCTACTTTTGATATCACTTGTGCTTCTACCATCCTTTGTTATTTTACTCCCCAACTCTTGTGTATGTTTTCGTTGTCTACTTATGAATTTCCAATCTTCTCTAAACCACTTTTGCTACTGCACAACACACTTTGCAAGTGTTACACTACTTTGTTATGCATACGAAGGCAAACAATGAAGGGTGGTACATGAAAATAAGTGATCAAAAATTGCCAGGCTAACATGGAATCAAACCCAGCACCTCTTGCACAGAAGCCACCTGTGCTTATCACTACTAGCAACCTTCTAATCATATAGTTTTGCTGTCTAATCAGCTGACTTTAAATGGACAAGATAAATGTTTAAAATTTAAATTAATTCCATTTATTGATAAATTTTTCATCAAGATGTTACATTTCACGTTAATCTATTAAATAGTCAGTTACGGCTCCACTTGCTCCATACAAAATTGTTAAGCTACAGGAAAACTCAAGTTATGTCGCTGTTTGACATCATCAACAGTACAAGAGGTCAACACAAACCTTCCCACTGGCCTACTGACTTGTTACCGCATCCTATTCAGATATTACTTTAATAACTATTTTCCGGCCGGCAGGCAGCTTGAATTGTTTATTATTTGCTTGTACATCCTCAGGAGATTATTCTACCTGCTAGGGCGTGGTAGTCTTGCAATACCTTGGTACATACTTTTTGTGGAATTTTATGTTTGCACTAGTTTAAAATCAACTCATAAACTTATAGTTATTCTTTGGTTAATTTTAATGTTTTTTTTTTTGCTTCTACAACCTCATAGATTTTGCTTTTAGAACCGCCGCCATTCTGTAATCAGTTCTTCTTATTCCTGAAGCGCGTAAGTTGTGTTATTCTTCCTACTTTCCTTTCCACCCACATCTTTTTTAGCCGGCTGCATTGGCGTAGTTGGTAACATGCTCGCCTCTCATCATGCGGTCTTGGGTTCGAATCCCATTCAGGCACGGCATATTTTCATACGTTACAAAAAAATCATTTCATTCTTCACCATCTGCATAAGCAGTAATTGCAGAACAGTCGGACGTTAAACCCCCCAAAAAAAAACATCTTTTTTAGGCGTTCCGAACTTTGGCGCCTGTCCTCGTCCGAATACACCCTGTTGAATTCCTTTCTAGTTTTAGGCTCAAATGTTATCATATTAGTTTTAATCAGCTCGTCATATTTTCCAGATTTTGTAATCAGATCCTCCCTTGAAATTCTTAACTCTTCCATGTCCTGTTGGATATTTATTATTAAAATACTAAAATTACTTGAGAAATTTTTTTCGTACTACACATGTGAATAGAGGACCCTTAGTAGTACTTTGGTCTTTTTTCCTGGAGATCACTGAGAAAGAATTAACAACAAAATAATTAGTAATTTAACTGCTACTAAAAAATTTTATTTTGTTCTTTGAAAACGCAGTAAGTAACTTTCCTACTGCCTGTTGGCTGGAAAAATCATACAATAATATCTAAATAGGCTGGCATGAAGGTGTGTGTTGGACTCGTATATGCGTCTGTAGCGCTGAAAATGTTAATAAAATTAAACGCTGGAGCTAATTTAGAGTGAGTTAATTTATTAAATATTTACAAATAATATTAATAATTAGTACAATATTTTTCAAGATTAAATTTTTTTTAAAATAAATATTGCGTTATTGAATAACTAACTAAATAGCGTAATTAATTTTTAAGATCTTGTAAATTTAAATTCCAGTCTGTAACTCGATCAGATGGATCAATAACTTTCCAATTAGGTGATGGTACATCAAGAGCAAGCCAATTAAAATCATCGACTAAATTCCAATTATTTCTGTTGCTATCTAGACCAGCACGTTTAAAATGTTCATTAATGTCATCATAATTCCAGTTGAATGGTGCGAAATAAACTTGGTTGGAATCTTCTATAATGGCACGACTTGTAACGTGAATATAAAATTTTGTATTAATTGTGCTATGAATACGTAACTGCTGACATGGAAAAATTAAGGTGCAATCTTTACAGTTTTCCACAAATACTGATGTCGAGATCGGTCCGGAAAATATTTTACATTTTTCAGTGCTTGTAACATGTAATGTACTTGGTGTACCAAATAAAACTACAGTACAATCATGTAACTGTGATAGTTCGATATCTTTCCCGTCAATATCGTCTGCAGTCATTTTTAAATACTCACCGCTTCTGTTACAAAATCCAAATTTATGCAATTTAACCTTTTCTTTCCACAGATTACTTTTTAATAACTCACCGTCCACCACATCATTACATTTTGTTTCGACAATGTTTTGATTCAAAACCACCTTATGTTTCTTTGTTTTAAACCCAAATTTCTTTTTTGGTAATAATTTATCTTCTAATTCCTGACAGTTCGTTTGAATATCTTCTAAAGTTTGTTTACACTTCCGAATATCATAGACGCGTAAGTATGAAGACGCTGTAGAAAGAAATCTATTTAAATCTTGTAACTCTTTAGTTAGTTCATCAAAATATTCTGGTAAATTTTCTTTGTCTATTAAACCCTTATTTATTAATTCGATTGTATCGTTTATTTCAGAAGTTTTCTTTCCAAATGTGTCCAAGAAAAAGTTGACTTGTTGATGGGAACTACCTAATTCAAGCTTCTCTTCTTTCTGTTTATCCAATTGTTGTTGAATATCGACATGTCTTTTAATAAGTGATTTCGGAAGATGTTTTAAACTATCTTCCACAGTATTATCCATTACAATATCCTACACTATAATTAATTAACTACACAAATGTTTGATAAAAAATACAGAACTAGAATCGATTAATATAACTAATCTTTAACTCCAGATGCTGCCTTCAGAACTTTCATGAATTGTTCATTCTTTTTTTTATCTTCTTTAGAAAAAGTTACACCAGAATCCTTGTTGCCGTATAATTTCTGTAAAAATGAAACAAAATTATAATACAAAGTAAGAAGGATGTACACACCAATAAATGTATGGAGAAATAATTTGTAATAACAACCAACTTGGACCTACTGCACAAATTCATTGTTCAATAGAGATCTTAACACAGTGAAACAAGAAATTTTAGATTTCAGTATTAATTATTTGGGCAGACTTAAAGAACATAAACATGTTTTAGCAATTAATTTATTAGACAAAATAGAGTGAATTAAATTCAAGGTTCGTTGTGACTTGACACTTTTTCCACTTAAAACCAATTTCCTTTAAAATTTTTCTTTATGTACAAAGTTTCCAACTAAAATTGTGTCTTTCTTTCAAAACCGGTAATGAGTTTTCACATGCCGGCATCACTTTCTTACTATACTTTCCTTTTTTTACCAGGTATCAATAAAACTGTTGAAGAATTTTCTTCTTCACTGTCTTTAAACTTCCTTCTTTGTATTTCAAATTGTGGAAAGTAAAACATTGCAGTAGTTAGCCGCTCGCTCGTGGCATTTGTTAAGCGGCACAGAAAGGTATATTTGTTTAGTTTCAACAACTTCACAGCAATTTATTACATTGCTATTAGATTTTATTCAGCAATGCAAATAGTTCGACTGCATTTTCGAGAAACTGACATTTCAGTTCACGGTAACAAACCGTTATATTCATACAGTTGACCTAAAAAATGTTCCGCATTATACTGTACGTCCTACAAGTATAGTTTACATTGTTGTGGTAATGAACTAATACCAAAACAGTTGTGCATGCGCACTGATACTTTCCCCCTTTACCCCTCGTTAACACCAAAGGGAAACTTGTGAGTAACTATAACATTGAGTTGAGTAGGAAGCTGGGCTCTGTTAAAGAGATAAACTCACAATATAAACAATAAACTGGCTTACTGGTTTTAGATCCACAATTGTACATGAGCTTAGTTTTTATGTTAGGTTATTACAGTTTATGTATACATTATCAAACTTAATTATTTAAAAATTTTAAGTTAATGAATAACTAACCTAACCACCACTGTAGGCAAAGCCCGAGCTTAACTTTAAGATACCTAAACTGAAATTCACTATTGCTTCTAACCTCACAAAACAGGAAAACAAAATCCAAAAGATTTACTTACAAAATATTTATAAACCTTAACACTATAAGTGTAAAAGAAAAAGTGATATACATATTTTTAAACAGTATACAAATATTTATAAACCTTAATGGTAACCTTAACCTTAAGTAGTATACATATACTGTAGAATCTCGGTAGTCCAGCCATGCAGTAGTCCGGCACCTCCAGTAACCCGCCCTTAAAATATTAGGCCTAAAAGTATGAAACATAACCCAGGACAGATTTTGGTAAAAGATTTAAATTGAATTAGGGAAATCAACTCGACCTAATTATGGCAGATTTAATATAACACGTATGTTTAGGATTTGATTAAAGAAATGAATAAGCAGACCTTAATTATTGTTAAATGGAATAATTTTTGGCCTTTTATCCAAAACCCAGAACTAGGTCATACTCCATACTTCATGCTGAATTGACAACGAAACGTAATTCTCAGAACACGAGCACCCCCACACCGCACTAGGTGATGTCAATAGCCGATAATTATGTTTAGTACAATGACTACAGAAGTACTCAGCAAACCTTTTTTAATTAGTTAATTTAATTTAAAATCACATAGAAATCAATGCATATTCATTTTTTGTTAAAATTTATAATTTATAGTTCCAAAATTCCAACTCATCCAGTAATCCAGCGCCCTCTCGGTCCCGAACAGGCCGGACTACTGAGATTCTGCTGTAGTGAAAAAATCCTTTGTTTTTGTTCTTTCATTACACACTTTAATTTTGCTAGATACCACTTATAAAAAATAATGCCAGTTTCAGAAATCTTAATAACGTTCAAAGTTTCCAAAGAAGCTCTAAATCAAATGCTTAAAAAAAGTATATACCCAATTTAACAAGGATATATTTTTTTCTTACTTAAACAACTTTTTAATAAAATCATTTTGTCACTTTTATTTTTAGTAACTGCTTTTATGATATTTTTATTAAACCTTACTACTGCTTGACAACGATAGAAATAGGATTCCCTCCCTTCCCCACTTCTTCCATTCCCATTCGCACTACGTGCCGGATCGAATACATTGGTACGCACAATACAAATGAGCAATTAATTATGAATATCACTTATACTAGATTCTTGTTATCCATAACATTTTGTTCAGATTATGTGACCACCAGCAGAAGAAAGTCATTAGTGTTTCCATTATTTCTGTTTACTATTAGGTAGTGTAGTCATAATATAATTCAGCAAGTTCTTAATTTATAATGTTGACTGTTAATGTAATTAATTGATACGATTTAATTATTAAATGGAGTAAGCATTATTCTTTATTTACTTGAGAGCAGCTAATATAAACTATGCTTTTACTTCAGTTCTACAGTGTTAGCGACCGTGTAATATTGGTTTTGTAGTCAGTGCAGTTTCATTATGTTTTAGGTTTGATTGGTTTTTCAATATTCAGATAAATTCTTTTCAATTAAACAAATACAGTGTAAGTGTATATTTGTGATTTAAACAGGTACAGATTAAATAAGTGCAAATAATAATAAATAATAAAGTAATAATAAGTATGAATATAAATACTGTTGTAGTAATGAGCTGTACTAGTAGGCTGACTTTCCGAGCTAATGTTTTTGGGACAGTGCGTAATGCGAGGTGGTACGGATAAAGTGCGGAAGGGAGGGAATCCTATTTCGAAACTTGTCGGACAGTAGATAGACATAAACTAATGTAGACTCTAATGGAGAAGTATTTTAGGCAGACAAACTTATATACATTACTTTTACGTATTTCTTATGGTTTACACACACTATGCCAAGAAACCTTCACACTGGCTAGTTCTCTGCATATTCATCCCCAGAGACCAGTTAATGTACACAACATTCATAAATTATGTATACTTTTATTAGGACTCAATCCACTGCTGAAAACCACATCAGAATATTTATAATAACTTTATTAATTTATTTTTTATTATTTTATCTCTAGCTTAACCAATTTTACACAACAAAATTAAATTAACCTCCAATAAAAACTGTATTTTGTATCATTGAATTTTGTTGGAAATACCAACATGCTTTGTAACGCAGCGTGTTAAATTAAATGTATTTATTTATTAAGAACAAAAACACAACTTCACTGAACGGTAATTAGGTACTGACAAACTTTTTTTATTCTTCTTCTTTTTTAAACTTTTAATTCTTTTAAATATTTTTTATTTATTTAATTCAATTAACATAAACTTCAGATTTAAATTTAGAATAACAATGTGTATTAAAATTTAAGATTTAAATTAGGAATAAAAAAAAAATATATATATATATATATATATAAAAATACTATAACATTAATTTAGAATTTCGAAAATTTTTCTTATTATTTTTTATGCTAGTATAAATGACATATGTTTTATAAAAATGTACCCTCAAATCTGATTGCTAAAGTAATAAGTGAACTCCCTTCATCTTCTTTCATATGGTAACTGTTAATAATAAAATCAAATTTTTTGAACTTTTATCTCTTTTATTGGACTCATTTATATTAATGTTTTCAGATTTAAATTATCTACAAGTTTTAATAAAACATTTTACGCATATTTATTGTTCATTTTTAACGAAGTAATTGCACAGCAAAGCTAATAAAACTGTTTTCAGACAACAGATTTTTCAATTTTAATTGAAAATTGTGAAAACTATACTACAAATTCTAAAACCTATTTTGTTCAATTTATCGGGTAAGAATCCATAATAAACTGTCAAATTTACTCATGAAATTGGGTCCCTAGACCTCCAGGATGGCTTTATTTAAAACTAGATTCTAAACCCAAGGCGAAATCTTTTGCCAGCCGTAACTCGCTAACGAAGCGTTGCCAGACTTTTGTTTTCATATTTTTAATAGGAGGAACACGCCTGTAAAGTACTTCAGTCGGTTTCCTCATAAGACACCTGTATACCTAGTTGTAAAATGCATACTAAGGCTACAATCTTAAAAACCCTGATTTTAACACTATTTCAAAAATAAAACTGAAAATAAAAAAGTTGTACATAATAAGTTTCGATTACATACACTTTTGCCTTGCATATTAATGCAAGTGTTTGTTTGAATAAACATACAAAATGCATATTAATGTTCCATTCTTAAAAAAAAAAAACCAAATACTACAAGAGCGCAAAATGAGGTGGACTGATTTTGATGAAAATGTTCGTGCCAGGTTCCCTTATGGTACATAACTTATGTTCCAAGTTTTAACTTTGTACGATATTCCATTCTCAAGATATTTTGTGTACACACACACACACACGCACAGACCAATTGATAAAAAAAACATCTTTATGGGTCACGGGGTCTGAAAACTTGTATTTCCGGGAAAAATTCATTTTCAAAAAATTGGCACGAAAACAATACTTTCCTTCCCTAAATATTCAAACAAAACAAGAGAAAGTGAAAATAAATACATATTTAATTGTACAAGAAACATGATTTTGGTAACAGTGGAAAGCAAACATTTTAAACTGTACACAGATGTTACAAACTATATTTTTATTTCAGTTTTCCTAAACAGACTCCCCAAGAAACGTTGAAGGATCATCTTACACAAATTAATGGTATTTTTGAAGTTTAAAGCGCCTGTCACACAGAATGTAATCTAAGTCCTGTGTTCTGGGCAAGTGATCATAGCAAGCAAAATATTTTTGTACACTGTAGTTAGCAGATTTATAATCAATCACCCAAATGTAATTTACATAATTCAGAATGATATAAATGTCTTAAATATAATCAGAGGGCTTTGATTTATAATCAAAGAAATAAAATAACTTACTTTATATTCATCTTCATCTCTTCTAAGAATCATAAATACTCCTAAAGAAACTAATGAAAATATTGAACAAAAATACACAATTTTGCTCATTATAATTTTTGCATCAAATATTTAAATTTCCCCAATCTTTTTCCAAGCCTCAATATCGTTGCTGCGAATACAATTATTGTCAGATGATATAGTTTCACCAAATTTATAATAACCTTAAACAAAAACACAAAAAAACCCATTTTAATAAAGCTCAATAACATTGCGTTAAGTGGAGATTAAAAATTGTATCAAAATTTTTCTCATTGTTCATTTTGTACTGGCACTGCTTGATTTAATGGATGGCGGCAAAGGTATGTTGCATTCTTGATGTTATGTACACAGAAGTGACTAGTGAACATGATACTGTACTGCTTTTACGCCGGTATGGTAGTTAACATTTTGCCCACTGTCGGCGCTGTGATGGGGTTGCTGCTGCCAATAGATAGCGCAGCGGTCACACCTCTCGCCGTGCACGTACCAAGTGGCACAATGGTATCTACCCACCGGCTGATGCGATAGTTGAAGGTGACTAGACAGTATCAAGTTCTGTGTGATCGAGGAATTGACAGCTCAACCTTGAGTCAGTTCTTTTCCGTCATCTACACCTCCCTTCCCTACCCCTTGCTTCACCGGCGACTGCTCCCCTTCGGAGGCAGCGGTAAAAGGTGCTCGCTACATCGGCGACTCGCTCCTATTTGATTTAGGCACTGGTACAGACGACCCCGCTTCGCTTCACCAGCGACTGCTCCTCTTCAGAGGCAGCGGTGAAAGGTGTTCGCTGCATCGGTGGCTGCTCCTAATCATTTAGGCAGCGGTAAAGACGACCTCCCCCCCCTTCGCAGTTTAACTTTTGAACTACGCCGCCGATGTCCGACCGGTCCTATAAGCTCTGCAGACTGCGCTACTAAAAGCCAGTGGCGACAAACAGATGGTACTGCTGTGCTCCATGATGCAGGTTATTATTCTTAGTGTTTAAAAAAAAATGAAATAAAAATCATGGTTATGATATATGAGATTGGTTAGAAGATGACAATTCTGATCTTGCGTTTCACCAACAAAGAGATAATAGAACTCCTTTCATAAGTTGCTAGTAGAAGCTAAATTTAGTTTCTGATGATGCAGCTGCAGATATAACTAAAAAAGGAACTAAAACTATCTACAGTCCGTTTATAGATTATAGTTTATAGATTCATCATCAGAAGATTTCCAGCCAAATTACAGAAATTTTAGGCAGTTCAACGACTAACTATATAATAACAAAATCAGTTAGGCAGACATTTAAAAACTTCTTCCGCATCAATTTACTTCACATCAATAATCGTGTTCATTTCGGTTTTTACTTTCTCTTGCCTATATGAATATATACGAAGGGAAGTATTGTTTTCATGTTGATTATTCAAAATTGAGTTTTCACCGGATATACATGTTTTCAGACCCCCTGAACCCAAAAAACATATTTTTAGCGATTCATCTATATGTGTGTGTGTGTGTGTGTGCGCGCGCGCGTGTGAACAAAATATCTCAAGAACTGAACATTGTAAGAACTTTTAACTTAAGTTAGATACTACTACTGGACCAGACGCAAACATTTTCATCAAAATCGGTCAACCGGAAATAGTAGTTATTTGTGTCATTTTTCACTTTTTTGTGATTTTCTGAAAAACGGCTCCTACGATTTTTAAAAATCACCAAACTTCCAACATTTTTTGTGCTCTACAAGATAAGGCAAGTGCCTTTCCTGCTGAAATTCTTGGGGAGGCTGTGCCATCATAAAAAAAATATTTTTTTATATGGTAATTTATATTATATTATATTGTTACTTATTTGCACTGGCAAGAGAAAGTTGGGTGAGTGTTTAACACCAGATTTTTTTGCAGTACTTTGTTCATTAAGTACATTTACTTTCTTTTAAATAATTTATAAAATTATTAATGAGGTCAGTTAATTTTTAATGATTTAAGTTATGGGGATTTTGGAACTGTTATTACTAAAGAACAAATACATAATGTTATTTAATTGAAATATTATACATTCTCAAACCACCAATAATGCAGTAAAACAGTTAACATATGCCAATGTTTATAATGCTTTCATTTACTTTTATACACATCTTCAGTAATGTGTTATTGTTGTTTAGGTCATCAGCCAAAAGGCTGGTTTGAACCTGTTTTACTAAGGTTTTACTAAGTAAAAAGAGGAGTGAGGTGGTTTACCTTGCCTTCTTACCTGAGTGTAAAAGTATGCTTATCAGCATGCCGGGCCCTCTGAAAAGCACATATTTTCCACTCTGGAAATAACACCTTCACTTCATTCACCAGAGGGTCTGGCTGTATAATGAAATTCATTACTTTCAGAGGAGACAACTCTGATTAGTGTCTTTTACACCTCTACCTCTTCTGTTCTTAAATGATTCAGTCATTTAATTGGCTGACCATGAGGTAAGAAACAGAACTATTTATTTTAGTCCTGCAACTAACAACAGATTGAGTGTA
Organism: Catonia carolina; assembly: GCA_035578175.1. Taxonomy (NCBI): domain Eukaryota; kingdom Metazoa; phylum Arthropoda; class Insecta; order Hemiptera; family Achilidae; genus Catonia; species Catonia carolina. The sequence goes on along the minus strand of JAQMRL010000001.1, from coordinate 271,700,095 downwards.
AGTATTTGACACTCCATCTGTCTGTTATGGGCAGTTTCAGTAATGTATTTTCAAATTTATTAATATTCAAAATTTAAAACTTCATACCCCTACCATGGCAGATAAAGGATGTTATACGTCTATATTACTTATCATTTGAAAATATATTTTTCAATTATAAATATAATACGGCTGTTGAAAATATCTCCATACGATGTTGATAAAATAATAATGGACCCTTAAAAATAAATGGTGATGAAGATTTGCACATTGGCAATTGTACTGCAAAACAAAATTTTACCCCTCTGCTAATGGAGAAAACAACTATAAAAGTAGTAACCTTTTTACATGCACCATGTGCATAATGAGAATGTTGCAAAGAATAATCTGCACACAACTGATGCATGTTTAACAGCCAAAGTGTTAATGGCTGTCTCTGTAGGTCTTTGTGGCAGTGAAACATGGGTTTTAACATCCAAAAAAAATTATTAGAGTGCAAGCAACTGAGATACGCTTTTTACATAAGACCTTCTGTGTTTCAAGAAGAGACCATCTAAAAAATTCTGACAAAAGAAGAGGCTCAGTGTGTATATTTAAAATAAATAAGTACAGTAGAACTTCGATTGTTCGACACTTTGTGGACTTAGATGTTGTCAAATCGAAATGTTGAACTATCCAGAGCATAATAGATATTGTGTAAAGGAAGCATTAAAAATATGATTTTAGAATGAAAATTACACAATTTTAATGAATACAAACTCGTGCGCCCTTCAGTACAATACTGTACTCAAGGACAACGGAAGGGAACCATTGTTTTATAATACTATTTAAAAAGGAAGAGATGCTGCCTCTGGAGCAAAAAGTGTTTAGAATGATAGACTACAAAGTGAAGGATCCCAGTAAAGTGACTCCCTGACTATAGTAAGAAAATTTTAACAAGTCGAAACTCACAGAAAAATAGTCTCTAATGACTAAGTTGTTGGTTTAACGTAAACCAGACTAAAAATAGAAAGGAACAAGTCCAAAAAATTTTTGTCATTTATTGAGCTAACTCTTTTAGAAAATTCAATAGAAAGAAACAATAATTTTTCTTTATTCTCGAAATTAAGTTTTAATATTAATTAACTTTTATTCCAAAAACCTTTCAATGGATATCAGTTGAATAAAATAATATTCAGAAAAAATATAATAAAATTTTATATAATAATATTTATATTTTTTATATATTATTTTATATAACTTAATGTTTTTTTGAATAAAAATAATTCAGTTTTATCAAGAAAATTAGAATAGTCACTGGGTTGAGTGTGGGTAAACCAGTGAATACCAAATACGTTTCTAGAAGGTTTAATTTATCCAATACGACTTTTAAATCAGTCTGTTTTCATCTTTTCTTACCTTAATCTTATTATATTTATTTCTTAAAAATTCCTTATTTTCTATTATAATTGTTTACAACTGCAAACCTTAATATCACACAGAGAAATACATTATTAGTCCAACAAAGTACTTACGTTCTAATATCCAGTTGTGATTTTTATACATATAAAGACGAAAATCTGTAACAAAAAAACATTTGTTAAAAACTGTTTTAATCTCATGGAGATAATACACCTGTCGTACAAAAATACTAGCGTGAACAGTATTATAGTGTGAGCTGTATTAACTATTGTTATTGGATTATTAAAAGAAATTATCAAGAATAGCTAAGTTATAATTTGATGCAAACTACATCAGTCACTGTTAGAACACAAATGATAATGCTACTCTCTAATGTTGATTTCATTTTTGGTGCAAAGGTGAGACATCGTAACATTTGCAGACACGCTAAATACCTTTTGAACTCATTGAAATTGAAACAATTCCATTTGCTGAATAGAAACTGTATTATGAGTAACTTATGACCTAACTACTAAAGGTATTTTATTTTAATGCGTTAGGTCACAAGTTACAAATAACGGGTGATTCAAAAAGAGCGCCGGTTTTTAAACGGCTGGTAAATTTTTGTTTATCGGTTGGCAACATTGTTAGACCTCATTTCTATTTCGGAGAACATTCCGATTGACGATTCAGTTGTAGTTTCTCTTGTTCGCAGTGTAGTACTCTCGCAGTCTGTGTCTAACCATGGAGAAGTTTACTATTGCACAACGAGTGTTAATCGTCAAAACATTTTACCAAAGTGGAGAGAGTTATGCGGCTACTGTCAGGCGACTTCGCGGTACTCTAGGACGTAATGAATCAACAGTTCGCAGGCTCATGAAAAAGTTAGCCCAGCAAAATCAATACGTCGCCGTTCTCAACAATTGGGTTTACGATGTTCTTCTATACGGAGAATTCTTCGATACGATCTCCAATATCACCCGTATAAAATTCAGTTGCTGCACGAGAAACAATGTTGTTGCTCCGTGAACGGTTCCAGGATCGCATCATTTCTCGTAATTCCGACCATCAATGGCCACCAAGGTCGTGTGACTTGACACCTTGTGACTTTCATCTATGGGGTCATCTGAAGTCATTGGTGTATGCCAATAAACCCCGAAACATCAATGACTTGAAGGAGGAAATTCGACGGGTTATCGGGCAAATGGAAGTCAAAACTTGTCGTGCAGTAATATCCAATTTCATGGACAGAGTTGATGCGTGCCAGCGCAGTAGAGGAGGACACATGCATGACATCATTTTTCATACATGAAATCGGAAGGTAAGATGAACTTGTTGATGTATTTATTTTCAGTTTTTCAATAAAATAAATCTCTTAATTTGATATATCAAAACCGGCGCTCTTTTTGAATCACCCTATAGAAGACATGAACGAGGGTAATCCTTAAATGCTTGACTACAATAGACTCATAAATCCATAAAAGATTTACTCACTATTGCTACGCCTACACCCAAGCCAATATCTACATAACACACTAAGTAACAACTATATACCCTAATCTTGTCTCACTATGTATTTCATAAATTTAATGTAATCATAAGTTAAAAAAACAGAGAATTTAAAATGTAAATTGTGGGATATAAGATTCCACAATTTCTACATAAGTGGAACATTTACAAGGGCCTTAACAAGTAAGAAGTTATATTTATTAATACAACTTTTTATTCTATTACATCATTAAAGTGCACTTTTATCTAGCAAGTGCAGGGAATTACGTAAAAAATGAAAATAATAAAGCAGGTGCAGTCAGAACCACAACATTTACTAACCTTGAGACTTATTCAACCGATTCCAAAAAGCGTACGCGATCACAAGACTTCCTACTTCTAAAGCGACTACAAATTTTACACTACCTGTAAATAATCGTTTTAAAGGAGACTTTGGATATTTTTTCAACATTGTAAGAATAAAAAGAAAAACGAGTTCATAACCTCAGCCATCATTAATATCAATCATATGTAATGAATAGAAATGGTGAAGATTACTTATCGATTGATTGCAACATCGATTATCTAAGTCCACGATTTAATTTACTTTGATGAAAATGTTTGTATATTCAGATATTATCTACTAAATATTACAAAATTTCACAATATTATTAAACCAAAATGAACAGCGACGTCCAAATCACTAGTTAAAAAGAAGTCTTATATAATTAGAAATAAGAAACAATTACCTTTATGCGTTTTCGAGATGAGTACTGTTGAAATTGCCACTATCGATATTACCGCCATTTAAATGTCATTACCATAAAATTAGATAACTACTAATATTACTTCTTTCATTGTCAATTTTTCAATAATTTTACGCAGTTTTATCATTTTCTTCTTAAACATTTCAATAATTTTAAAGCTTTTTTTTGATTGCTTGAAATGTAGAGAATAAAATATATTAACATAATATATTGCGCATGTCAAGATTGGTAGTACTGTGAATGTTCGTTCAATTTTCTTCGCCTTCTTGTGACGAAAATGGCTGCGAATAAAGCTGTAGGAGGTAAGAAATATTGGGTTTCATTTTTAGAAAATAGTACTGGTTTTGTACACTCCAATTTTTAATTAAAATGGAGGTAATGTATTTAAAAGTATGATACATTAGACTAATTTTTAACACAACTGATAACGTTAGTAAATAAATAAATATTTTCAATGTTATTTATATGACCTTTCAAATTTGAAACGTCCTGGTGAATTGAAACAGTTTTTCCAAAAGAATTTATTAAAGATTACTAGTAAGCTTTAATAAAAGATCACCAGTAAGCTTTAATAAAAGATCACCCTCCACGATGTGGAGCGATATGGAATTTACATGTTGGCTTTTAGTTATTTTGTGAGATTCGCTGGTTAACCCAGTAATTACTCCCGAATGATATAGATAAGCTGGAGCAGAAGGTTCTGTGGTAACCGTGACTGCCTTCTACATGCGATGTTATAGCAGACTGATTAAGTGCGACCTGATTTTCTTATTTCATTGGGGAAATTTAACATTTGAATAATCCCCATGTATATTAGCACTCGTATGAAAGCATGTGTACTTTGTTTTCTGATTATCTAAATGTTTGATCTTGCTTTGAAGTCGATAAATTAATAAGTTGATTTAAGAACTATATTAAATTCATTATAAACTGTAAAAGTAAAAACAAATTGAGAGAATGCAATGTATGTTCTACTCTCATTGGTTCCTATTATGCTATGAAAGATTACAGTTTAAAGTTTGGCTTATAAATTATTCTGTTTTTTGTCTGAAAAAACTGAAGTGTTGTATCGTTAATATACTTCCCAATAATAGTGAAATGTACTAAACTTATTGTGTTTTATGTTTTTTTTTGTCCAGAATTTCTTAAGGCAGCTAAGCCACGATGGGAGTTATTTTTGAAATACGCAAAGGTTGAATTAACACCACCTAAACCTAGCGAATTTGGTCAGGTATCAGAGGGAATCTCTAGTCTTGTTGGTGGTATACGAACTGGTCGTTGGAAACAACTGACTGTCAAGGTTTGTTCAATTTTTGTGTAATTAGTTATACTGTATTATGAAATTTAATTGAGTAAACATTATTTTACGGTGTGTACTAATTTAGGTTATTTTAAGTGTACAAATAATAACCCTGTATTGGAAAATTGGTGTTGACATTTGTATTAAAGGGACAATTAGAAAATGAAGTTAAGAATGAAGAGTCTTGTGTGTAATTTGATGTTGTGATAGTAAAAAAATGAAAGTTAAAAGTAGTATTTGTAGGCATACTGTGTTATCCATGTGCATTGTCAATTTTATGTAAAATCTCAATACTTTGATTGTAGAAAGTGAAATTGAAGGGGTCGGAGGAAGAAAGTGCTAACCCACAAAATATCTAGCATGATTTTTCTTAAATATTCTTTAAAAGTAAAATATTTTGCATGTTTTAAACGGAATGCTATATTTACGATCTTAAGAACCTAGATTAACAAAAATTTAAAAACATGATTTGTAGATTTCAGTAAACTTTTAAAATGACGTTGGCGTAAAATTATGTTGATGTGGGTTAGCACTGTCTTCCCCCGACCCCTTCAATTCATTTATATTATAATCCAATACTAGCTTATTCTTTTTCTGTTTCGGTCAATGTAGTACTAATATATAGTACAATATTATATTATAATTATATAATATAATATATTATTATTATATAATTATTATTATAATTAATATTATATTATTATATATTATATTATATATATTATTATAATTAATATATTATTATATAATATATAATTATTATATAATATATAATTATTATATAATATAATAATTAATACAATGTAGTACTAATGTATTCTATAATACATGAGTTACTAGTTTTATATTTATAGAAATAAAGTTCTAAGGCCCCATGTCTGAACTGACACTGTTAAGTCCAATCACTAAGTCATTTGGAGTTAATATCAGTATTGCAATAATATTAAGTAATTACAATTACAACTACTAAGTATAAATGTTTTAACAAAGTATAGTACAGTGAACTTGTATATAACAGATACTACAAGGGCAGGGTTCAGTCCGTATGCATAATTGAACTACAATAAAATGTTCACTTTTTAATTATGTATTAAGTAAAAATAATACAAATGCATTACTGTACACCATTAACAATGAGGATTATTAAGAATTATGATTCAGTCCTCAGCAACAGATTTTGGAGGAAATTTCACGCTGTGAAATTCCCCTAGCTCTGTTATATATAGTAATTAATAATAATAATAATAAACAAAGTAAAAAATGACAAAAAGATGGTGCAGTCACAATTTATTTCAAAACGAATAATATTTTATGAAACTCTAAAAATGGAAGATTGCATTTTAAGAAATTTCTTCACTTTTCGTATTGTTCGTCTTGGCAGTGAAATTATCCATTCTATGTACACAATTTGTTCATTCCTGCTACAGACAAATCTCATAAACAACAAAGGAGATGCATTTCCTCTATGAACTCTTCAGTTGAATTCGTACTCTACAATATAATTGCTAATATATAATCAAAAGCAATCGCTGGAATGAACCATAAAACGAGTGCATGCTGGCGAGAGTTGCTATCGGATTTGGATTCATGTTCACACTAGATAATGTTGTGCAACTGTAAATCCTGTATTGAACGGGATTCTAAAGATAAAGAAAATATTAACCTAAAACACCAGATATACCATGGCAATGAATTGAACTAAAAGTGTTAGCGAACAGCTATCTGTTACATTACAAAGAAGTAATATGTATTGGCCAAGTTAGTGTTAATCAGTGAGAGCAATACAGTGATGATTGTGAAGCATAGATTGAATGATTGACCTTGACTTAAATCATTCACTTTTAAGGTATTACAAAATCTCTTTCACTTAACATCATAATTTAAAAAAAAAGTATTTTCTAAAACTACTGAACCAATCTTTTAAATTTTTACAGAGGTTTTAATAATTTTTTTTTGGTTTAGATACGAAATTGTTGAATGATATATTATAGTAAAAACTCTTATTGCACCCTTGTGTGCAGTTGTGAGTTGGATTGTTGTGTAACAATATCAGGAAAATTAACCCAGTTAATAAGCCAATTAATTAACCCAGTTGTAAGTGTTAAAACTACCATTTTTTCAGAAAACTGTATAACCAAGACTTGGTTATATGTTAGGCTATTATAAGTTGTACAACCTTAATTTTCATACAGCACAGTTTATTGTTTTTATTCTATTACCTTTAAATTATATACAGAGTGATTTTTTAGTCCTGTTACCCAATTGTTAATGTCTGGTAATATTTTTCTAAAAAAAATAAATTTTGTTTTGTGACACTAAGTTGGTAGCCCTACTCAACCAGTATGGATATGGCAGTGTGAGTTGATTCTCCTTGAGCTGTGTAAAATTTTGTGCCATTTCCGGTCGTGCTACGAACAGAATGTCTTTTATCCTAAAACAATCTCTTGCTTAAATCTGGAGGCTGAAGCTCTAGAACTAATCGTATGTGATACGGATACAATTTACATTTTTTAGCAGCTTTCTGAGCACTCGAACATGATAAATCAACATGCGAGGAAAGTTTTTGTAAACTTTTCCATGGAGAATTGAGCAATCTTGTTTTCACATTCTCTTAACGTCATATGTCAAGAGAGTTGGTCGACCACTACGTTTTCTGCTGCAAACAATACCTGCCTCTAAAAATCAGTTAGTTAGCCTAGAAATTGACTAGAATAGAGTGGAGGAACACCAAAAAATTTAATTTGAAATGATTCTTTTACACTCGTATACGATTTTGTAGCAAAATATTGTTCAAGAATGAAAACCCGTTGTTCTAGGGTAAAAGACATTCTATTCGTAACACAACTGGAAACAGCACAAAATTTTACGCAACTCAAGGAGAATCAACTTAAACTGTCGTATCTATACCGGTTGAGTAGGGCTACCAACTTTGTGTCACAAAACAAAATATCCCTTTCTTAGAAAAAAATTACCAGACATTAACAATTGGGTAAAGACTAAAAAATCACCCGGTATTATTATTTATGATCACCAGAAATTTGTGTTTTTGTGTAGCCGAAATGGACTCTGATTTATCAAAAATTGTTAGATCTGCCTCTTAACTTTTTAATTATGAAGAGCCATTTTTTGTTTATAGTTATCAATATACTTTTCTGAATAATTTTTATTCAGATTTGTTTAGTGTTAAACTTTGCGTCTGCCTAGTTTTACGCTAATGATTTGACTTATTCTGTTGTTGTTGTTTTTAGGAAGCCTGGTTAAACACACTAGTCGCTGCTGAAGTTGCGTGTTGGTTTTTTGTTGGTGAAGTTATTGGAAGAAGGCATTTTATTGGTTACAATTTTCCTAAAACACATTAGGACTTAATATCTTTCTTGTTCTAGTAATTATGTAATTATTAATTTTTTTTTCTAAATGTAAATCCAATAATGTAATATATAATAATTTTTTTTTGTTTCTAAAACTCAACTAATTGTTTATTTATTTACTTACAAACCCAGTATTATATTAAAATGGCCCATGTTTTAAATACAGTCCAAAATTAATAACTAACATTCATTGTAGGTAGGGTTAACGTCAAACACTATCAAAAAACTTCATTTTTCAGGAGAGTAGATAAACTTATTTCTGATATACTTTCTTTTTATTATCTCTGAGTCTATTATGTGCAATCTGTAACGAATTAGTTACAATCATTTGATTGTAGCTGTGCCATCATCTATTTAAATTCCTGGGACACTTTAAAAATACAATTTTTGTATACTTTTTTTTGCCCTTTATGTATTAGATCTCAAAATTAGATTAAGAGGCCTTTAATGATGTTCTCAAAAATCTTATTGGTTTTAAAACTAACTTATGGCATTCTTTAAAATGTCCGAAAATGAAGCCATAAAAAGATATTGCTTATTAACAAAATAATTGAGCTAGAAGTTTCTAAGGTGCTACTATGCTGATCATGGTGTACTATTTATATATATACAATGTAGTAAGCAGGTGTACCGTTCAGTTATTTCTTCTATACGAAAACATGATTGTGTTTCGAGGTAAAATTTATCTACTTACATCAGTTATTTGCAAACGACGAACAGAAATTCAGGAATATTAGTTTTACAAATGTGTTTCATGAGACGAGATATCCCTTGGCTGGTGTCAATTTTTAAAAAGGCTTACCTTTGACTTATGGCAAAAACCATTAGTGATTTTTGTATAAACTCTTAAGAGAAATGAAATGACATATCCAAATTCAGACTCTGATTTCTGATTGATTGAAACCGGAACTTCAAACCCAATCCAGGCCCACTAACTTTTTGTGAAGATTAGAAATCTGATAGCAACAGTTTGCTGCTATCTCTTGTAGTTCCTGATTACCAGTTTTGGGTCACTTTCGATCAAAACCAGAACTTCAAATGCGATTTAGGTCTACTTTTTGTGTAAATTATGAACCTGAAAACCATTTGTTGCTATCATTTGTAGTTTGACGTCTGGTGTGATGGAGAGATAAAACAATATGAGACAATTTAAAAATGCCACCAGTAATGCTGGTCACTTGAAATTGGCTTTGAAGGATGACGCTTTTAATATTTAGAGAGGATCAACATCATTTTTGTCCCACTTTGAAGTTTGCTTGGGTTGGGCCAACACTACACCTCGCTATCGCTGAATCATAACTGAACCCATCCACTTCATTAACTAGGCGTACATAACCTCACACCCTTGCCACTTTAATCATGCCAATCAGTACTTGTAATTTACTTAGGAATTAAAAAAGTACTCGTAGTAAATCCCAATTTAATTCATAAGTACTTCACGTACGTAGCAAAACTACATGGTACATTCAGATATCAGGTAAAAATTACGGCTTACTTGAGAGTTATTTACAAACTAAAATAATTTACCAAGGCACAAAAATGGTTTTACTATTGCATTATATCAGTAAACGTGTAAATCAGTTCTGAATTTTTATGATAGATAGGATAGACAAAACTTCATAAAGAAGCTCTAAATGTAAACAGTATTATTGGTGTAACTACAGTAGGTCTTAGCTATAACGGACTTCAAATTAGAAAAAACCTGCAACAATGAGGATGAGCCATTAGCACAGAAACCTAAATTTTCTATTGTATGCTACATCATTGATAGTGTTTTCGTACACAGATTTATCAGAAGAGCAAATCATCCAAAACTTTTATGAACATTTTAGGCAATTTTAAGAACTTATTATTAGAAAATAACATCAGTCCACCACACAGTTAAATAAGTTATTTTCCTTTTGTGTTAATATATTTTTCGTTTTAATTTCAACTGTAACAAAACAACCCTGATGGAAGAATATCGTAAACTGTGTAAATATAGAATTGTATTACCTTTTCTTAATTTACGCAAGTTTGATTATTTCACCAGTTTTGTGATATCTCAATATGTTGCTAAAACGAGTTTTTTCTGTGACCTATTGCTGCTGACTATATATAACCATAAAAATTTTTAAATGTATTTACTTTAATGATTACGTTATACTGGTTACTAAACATTTAAACTAGCTATGATTTTGACTTAAGTAAAATATAACAGCTACAACAAAAATTGCTGCTTTGCCTGACTGTATTTCGATATAACACTTTTGCAACAACAGACTGTGGCCTCCCTCATTTAGTCTGTTTTAACAAGGACCTACTGTACTATTATTATTGTCAATCAATAAATGCATGCTGATTGAGGGTAAACAATGCAGTTGGTCAGGTAAAGAAGTAGACCTAAGAACCCCAGTATAAACTGTAGTAGTGGTTGTGTTTCCAGAATTCACAAGAACTAGATCCAAAGCATTAATCTTCTATGACGTGTTCATCACTAATGTACCTTTCACGGTTGATGAGCTCTGCTGTTCCTTGTGTTTAGACCAATCAGATTGTACTTGACAGACATTATGCACACATGCGTATAAGAGCCGAAATATTACTTGTGTCTTGCATCTCATACTGAACACATCGATTATAGAGCGCATTAACATGCAATACTTTATAATATAATCAGCTGGTTGTATGTTCATAGGTTATTATTGTTATTAACACGTTCACTGCGGCCTGGGTGAAGCGATGTTATTCGCTGTGGCTGAACCGTCGCTTGCGTATTTAATCGTCTCGTGTGTATTTTCATTCAATACTTTTATTTTATATTTATACGTGTATGTTTATGTATTTTACTATAGATAAATTTATTTGTTTTTCGTTTTAAAAATACACATAAAAGTATAAATACAAAACAAATGTAAAAGTTTGAATGTACTTTGCTTTTATCACATAAACCTATGAGAAAAAATTAAAAACTTATAGGAATAAAAGGATAATAATAGTTCATTATGGCACTCTTAGCTGAATAACTGCGGTGTGGCCAAAGGTTTTTGAAAAGTTGAGAGTAAGTAATATTATGGTACAGACGGCAGAGAGATATCGGTACCTGTAACGGCTTTACGATTTTTTCTTGTTTTCAACAATATTTTATTACCCTTCCTGTTCCCACGGCAGTAAGTCTTTCCGTGGACAGGTAAAAATGCAATTCCAAAAATGGGGTCACCTAAGAAAAGAATTGAATAAGCCTACTAGTATACTATTATAAGTAAATGACCCTGCCGCTTTGTGTGACTGTGCACGCCTCATAGGCTCCTAAAATTATAAGTACTAATAAAATATTTCTATAACCAATTTTTAAATGAGGCAAACATTTAAAAAAAAAATTAATACCTACTAGTTTCTTTAAAAAAAGTTAACTTTAGGTCTGTATCTACGAAAAAATAGGCCTTCTTAAATTTAAAGCATTTAGGTATTACATTCGTGTACACATTTATTTATTTAGTTGCATTTTTGCCACACTTAATATTTACTAAGTATAGTAAATGTTGCATAATTGTAAGAAAAGTAATATACTGAAATAACATTTTACTAATAACAAATAAAACAGCCCGTAAAACTCAAAACATAGAAGAAAATATATCAGTTTTTAAAACTCCGCCAAAAAAAAAACCGGTGACGTTTCTTCAAAAGCTGAAGGTATACTGGCATAGAATGAACCTTTTTCTACGGCTGAACAATAAAAGAAATACAATTTACCCTAGCTGAACGCAGAAAGAAGAGATTATAAAACTGTATAAACGGACCACATTTTCTGGCGGCCGCACTGAACGTGTTAATAGACCAACAAAATGGCAGACGAAATATTTAACAGAGTTACATTGGCAATGTTGCTGGTAAGCCATTGGCTAACTATAAAGTGGGTAGGGGCAATGCGTACATTCAGAGCTCATCAGCCTTGAAAAATAGTATAGTCCCAAATGAATTCAGTAGAAGAATAATAATCTTACTTCCCTCAGTTAGAACTTCTGTATTTTCCACTTTTGGTAATAATGGGAGGTCAGAGGCAACCAAGTGTCAAATGCGCTGAGTCGCTCAATTTCTAAATGTCAACAATTATTGTAACGGTGTTTGGAGCAAAATAAAATATATCTAGGCCGCCTTCGTAGCATAATGGTAGTGTGCTGGCCTACCACATGGAGGTCCCATGTTAGATTCCCGGCTAGGGTCTAAAAATTGTAACAAGTCACATCCCACTGTAGTCACTAATGACCAAGCTGTTGATGTGACTTTAAATGAACTAAATATATATATATATATATACCGGGTGAGCATAAAGTCTTGCCCTGATTATAAAAATTTATTGCAGAATAACTGTTTGACATAATAATTTAAATTTGATGCTGTTACATAGGTTAGTGTTAATAGTTTTTTTTAAGATTACTTACATTAGTAAACTTCAACGTGTGCCCCCTTGGTAGCTCGGAGAATGTCGAAGCGGTATTCCAGTTCCCGCCAGGTGTTTTGTAACATGTGTTCTGTCACAGTACCCACAGCAGCTTGTATCCTAGCCTTCAGTTCGTCAACGTCAGCAACTGGTGTGGCGAAGACTCTATCCTTGATATAGCCCCAGAAAAAAAAGTCAAGGGGAGTAATGTCTGGAGAGCGGGGTGGCCAGGGTGTTGGACCATCCCTTCCAATCCACCGATCCGGAAATGTTTCATCGAGGAAATTACGCACTATCAAAGCCCAGTGGGGCGGTGCCCCATCTTGCTGGAAAATTATCCATGGTTGATATTCTTCTAACTGTGGTGCAATGAACTGTTGCAAAACATCTAAGTAAATGTTAGCGTTAATGGTGTTTTCCGTGAAGAAAAACTGCCCGAAAACCTTATTATGCATGAGGCCGCACCAAACATTCATATTTTTGCTGTCTCGCTGTAACTGTACAGTAGCATGTGAATTCTCTGATCCCCATATACGGACATTATGCCTATTTACCATTCCACTGACATGAAAGGTGGATTCATCGGTAAAGCATATGTGATTTAAGTAATCGTTAGCGCCGTCAATCCTATTGAGAATCTCAGTTGCGAATTCTGCACGTCTCAGCAAATTATTCGGTTGCAAGGCCTGCACGATTTGCACTTTATAAGCATGCAACCTAAGCCTTTTATGAAGAATTTTCACCACACTTGCTTGCGGTATTTGAAGTTCACGTGATGCTTGACGAGTTGATAGACGGACTCCGTTGAAACTATTCCCGAACAAGATCAACAGTTGCTTCACTCACACTAGGCCTGCCACTTCTAGGAAGATCTTCAACGCTGCCTGTTTCTTTAAACCTTTCATACCATCGCTTTATTGATTTAACATCAGGAGGGCTGCGACCAAAAAAACCCGAAAATTATGCTGAACACTGATGGGCGATTTCGTTTCGTGAAACCAAAGCACACATTGTGCTTTCTCCTGCTTCAACGCCATTTCGCCAGCAACTAACGTGAACTAACAGACCATGTCATTGTTGAGGAGCACTAGCGCCATCTATTGGTCACAAAATCTACTAACAATAACCTATGTAACAGCGCCAGATTTAAATTATTACGTCAAACGATTATTCTGTAATAAAATTTTATAATCAGGGTAAGACTTTATGCTCACCCGGTATATCAAGCTAGAATATAAAGCATTTCCTGCAGAACACATTATATCAAAAATCTGATTATTTTAAAACAAACAAAATCCAATGAATGATTCTTTTTGTCCTACAGCTGTTATCCACTGCCATAATAATTAATAGCGGCAGAAAACTTGTATAACATTACCTATTTTTGAAAATATCTATTTAATCAAAAATGCACTCTCATTTTCCTCCTTTTTTCTGTATGCTGAGGTTATTGGGTAAATGACTCACCAGGTTGGTCTAAAGGTAAAGTCGTCGCCGCAAGTCAGCTGATTTTTGGAGATGAAGATTCCTGGTTCAAGTCGTAGTAAATGTAGTTACTTTTATACAAAATTGAATACTAGTCAGTGGTTACCAATGTACTTTGATGGTCGAGTTGAATTAAGCATACTGTCTCAGGATGGTCGGCCTGGGTCTGTACAAGACTATACCTCATGTACACGTCATACACATCATCCTCATCTCATTCGGTCATTGGGTTGCTTATTATTCAAAATTGAACAGATTGCAACATACACACATTATTTTTTTCCGTTTAATGTCAGACTGTTCTGCAATTACTGCTAATGCAGATGGTGAAGGATGAAATGAATTTTTGTACACATTATTTTCTTTCCGTTTAATGACTGCTAATGCAGATGGTGAAGGATGAAATGAATTTTTCTAATGTATGAAAATATGCCGTGCCTGAATGGGATTCGAATCCAAGACCGCATGATGAGAGGCGAGCACATTACCAACTACGCCAATGCAGCCGATGTAGTTGCACACATTATGGATAAAAAAAGAAGAAATTGGATGTCGGGTGAAAATAAGACTCACATTTTTCCAAAAGTGAGATTAGTGCTATCTGGTAGGCCTTTAGACGTACTTCAGTTAGCACTGTTAAATTTAGGAGAAAAGGTGAATATTATGATGTACTTTTAATATGTTCAATTTTATTTGTAATAAAAGTAATATTGTGTTTATAACCTTTAAAGTAGATTTCCTCAAAACTTTATCATATGGACATTCCTTCTTTACCTCAAACACCCTTCATATTTGAGTGTTCAGCATCTGATCTCATGTAAATATTGTACAGTGAGAGTTCTCATTTTTCAGGCAAAATTAGTTGTAACCAAATTTAGATGCCCATTAGGCTACATGAAAAGTAAAGAACATGACCTTTCGTATCATAATATAGCGTTAGTTTTTTGCAATTTGTAAAAAATTCTTCAAAATAACATTTTACAATTTTGCTCTTTGGACATTTTCCATATAGTAGCACAAGATTCACTAAACATTTTAAAAAAACCAGTAGTTAAAAAAAAATGGATGACTAGAAAAAATATATAAGCTGCCAGAAGTAAAATTTACTAAGCAATCGCTAGCTAAAAAATCTGGTGTGAAATACTCACACAACTTTCTCTTGCCAATGCAAATAATTAACAATAAACCTAACATTAGAAATAAACAAAAAAACAAACTTCAATAACATAACCTAATTTTCATATGGGTGAAAGACGCAAAATGAAAATCAACCTCAGTTAGGCTTTAAAATACGGAAAATCACTCTTTCATGCTAAACTAGGCTCTGTAGAGAAAAACGCACTAAATAAAAGTTGTAGATTTTTTAATTTCCTATAAATCTGATTACACATTTTTGTCGTAAATGTATAATAAGGCTGAAATCTTAAAAAAAAATCGATTTTTTTACAAGTTTTCATGAGAAAAAAAAACAGAAAATTGCTAATTACCGTTAAACTAAGCGTTATACAAAAAAATGTATGAATTAAAAGTTGTAGGGTTTTAAAGTCTCTACAACTTTTAGTATACATTTTTGCGCTAAAACTAAACTTGCAATCTTAAAAAAACAATTTTTTTATGTGAAAACAGCCTTACCAAGAATTTCAGCACACATGGCGCCTACCCTATCTTGTAGAGCATAAAAAAATTAGCAAATGAGGCGATTTTTAAAAAAATCATAGAAGCCATTTTTGAGAAAATTGCAAAAAAGTGAAAAATGACTTGAATAAACTACTATTTCCGGTTGACCGGTTTTGATGATAATGTTCGTGTCGGGTTCTCTAGTGGTATCTTAACTTAAGTTTCAAGTTCGTACGATGTTCCGTTCAAACTCAAACACACGCACACAGACACACCAATCGCTAAAACCATGTTTTTTAGATTCAGGGAGTCTGAAAATGAAAACTCAACATGAAAATAATACTTTCCTTCCTATATATTCGTATGGGCAAGAGAAAGTAAAAGAGGACAGACATCAGGTGCACTTACAAAAAAAGACAAAAATTGAAGAGAATATATATTTTTGGTAACAATGTGTTATTTATAAATACAATACGGTTGTATTTAATTAATAGTAAAATAACTTAACAAAATGGAAAAATATTCTAAAAAAAGAAATAAATTCTATACTATTTACTTTCATATTGTTAATAATTATGCTTTCACAATAAGCTAAACAACCTTAATTATTGACTAATTACTTTATCCGCACATAACGAATGTTAAATACTTTAAAAAAAATTCGTAAATTCGATTAAGAATATACCTTGTTTAATTGTTTTCGATTGTAAAACAATTTTAGAAGTAAGTTAAAATTAATTTTTAATTTAAAAATCTAATAAAAATATTTGAATAATAAGTATTCCTTGTACCGATTTAATATAACAATCATAACCAATATGGTATTTTCAACAAAACAGTGATGTTTGTACAATTTTATTAACACATTACAAAGTGACAATTGCATTTTAAAATACACTGCATATATAATATAAAATACACAAATTAAAAAAAAAAATCATAATATATATAAAAAATAGACGCACACATATTGATGATATGGACTCATTTCGTTTTTGTGACGGGACATTGAATACAATCAACAGCTGTTACATGAACAATAATAAAATATAACGTGATTTTTAAATTTTAAATGTTAAATGGTATTAAAAAATAATTTCAGCATTTTATAACGATAAAACCATTTTCAATAATTTATAATTCAATAATGACTAATCATTAATTTTATCAAATCGAACTGACATTAATTACACCTGAAACAAACAAGTACACAATACAGTAATACAAAAGGATGTTTTGGATCTCAACACATGTCAGAGTATAGTAATAAACTGATTTATAGTGCATGGTAGCAGTAATGAAAGGTGGAAATGTACAAATAAAATCAAACTGTAGACCGTTACTAATATGCTCTCAGGACTGTTAATTTTAACATTATAGAAAACTTGATCCATAAATCAAAAATATTATATACTGAACATAATATCTGTACTTCATTAAACCGAGATTCATAAACATTCGTCTGACAGACGTCAACGCCGGGAGATATTACCCGTAGCGAATTTTTGAGTTGGAGGGAGCAACTGTCCTTTTCAGTATCCCCCTTTTATGTCTTTTAGTTAGTGTTGTTATTATCCTCACACGTCCAGCTTGCTTTGTTTCAGAGATAATTAATTTTTGTCACCTATCAGACGAGTGTTTATGTATAATGTATATTGAAATATTAAGCGAAAAAAAAAGGAATATAGCTGATATATTAGGCAAATCAACGTTTTCTACTGAAGATCAAGCACAACCTGCTCAGGGAAGAAAGATTTGTGCCTTTTGCCCTTTAAAAAAAAAGAATGACTCGCTATCAATGTAATTACTGCAAAAATTATATGTACAGTAAAACCTGCCACATCCGGACGGTTCGCGGAACAAATTTTCAATTTTTTCGGATTTTTTTGTACAGTGTAGAAAGCAGCAGAAAATAACCAACTTTGTTTCAATTATGTTCCTTTTTTAATTTGAAGTAAATTTTCAGTTGTAAAAACTTTGTTTCAATTATATTCCTTTTTTAATTTGAAGTAAATTTTCGTTCGAATGCTATAACTGTAATGTGTAACTTTTTTTAAAATGTACATAACGTCTATGTGCTTCAGCATAATCTCAGTCCTGTTTTCGATGTTTTTAGTATGGAGCATATTGTATGTACCAAGTTTATTAACATTTAATTTTTGTTTATAAGTGTTAGTATTGTCAACAGAAATACAGCTTGAAAACTCAATAATGTTTAGGTTTTTATTTTACCTTTCGTATCTATGTAATGTATGTACTGTATTTTAGTCCTGATATTAAATGCCTAAAATGCTATAAACTATTGTATAAAAAACTTAAAATAACAGACGTGAGCAATTTCAGGCCGTTTACAGCTATTTTTAAATGGTCTTGATATCCGGATCGGTCGGTCGCCACATAGATCCGGATGTGGCAGGTTTTACTGTATATAGAGCATTTTGGAAAAATTTGTTTTCAGTGTTGTGAATAACAAAATCAATTTCCTTTTTTGTCAAATTATGTGAAAAATGTATAAAATAAAGATGAGCACAAACATTTTTCTATTTATTTTTCCGATTTTTTTGAAGTAGTCAGAGACGAATGCTTATGAATGCTTCTTCTGGATGGATGTTTATGAATCTAGGGTTAAAACATTGTTAACTCAAAAAGAGGAAGGAGGCCATATTACATTTTTGGTATTCTTAAGAGTGCCTAGTTAAGCGAGACAAGTCTTATGTGCTCGACAATCAAGAGTTATTTACATAATCGCAAACATCAAGCCACAACCAAAACTACCAAGAATCCAGTATCACAGAATTTCAGGAAATCAGAGGAAATCTCTGACGCATTTTAGTATCATTCATCAACATAGGTTATCTCCTTCGCTGGAATAACCACGTAAACAAAATCTTAACTGAACAATCATGAGACTAATATCTTTATTTTCAAGTTGAGAGAAGTACTTGATCAGAGAACATTAAAAACTATATATTTTTCCACTGACCAAAAATTAATCAGTTATGGGGAAATATGCACAACTGAACAGTTATTGAATACTGGGATGGGGCAGTACTTGTCAATCTTATTTAGATTCTTTGGAGGAAATACAAAAGCTCATTTTGTGAGTAATCAAAAACACCGTCTGCTCTTATCTTCTGAGTAGTTCAAGTACTAGACATTTGTTAACTTTATGCCTGGGTACCAGTTACACAGATGTACAAAAACGCAGCGAACTTCCCAAAATGAATCTACAACTACAGAATAAAAATTAAGCAAAACTGATTTCTTGGCAGAGCAACAAAAATGTTGCTCTTAAGACATTTTTGTTACCTGGCCCCCAAACTGTACATTCAGTTTACCCGAAATTATAAAAATATACAGAACTTCATAGTTTGAAACAATTATGGAACTGGTTCATCTGCATTGATAAACAGCACACAAAGGAACTTATTTATTTAAATCTGTGAGCTCACTTCCTGTTAGTTAAATACATTAATTGTCCAACTCAAGCATAAATAAACTAAAAAGTACATATAAATGTGTACGTAATTGTAATGAAGGGTAATTCATATATGAAAATGCTTTATAAGAAATAAATTCATATTATTAATTCAGGTGTCATGATTCATTTCAATAATTAACCAGTACTTCTACAATACTATTTATTTTGTCAGAAGAAAAATTAGTTTTGAACCTGTACAATTATTTTTTGTATTTGCATTACACCAATTCTAGAAATTACCAAACAATTTTCTTTTAAGCTGTAAAATGGTTACAGTAAATTCTTAAAAATTGTAATATAATATTAATGTACATATTTTGGATTATAGGCATGTGGTAGTTAATTTCCAGAAGCAGAAAGAAATTTCACATACCACTATAGCATTACTACTGTGCTACCATGCATTCTGAATCAGACTATACAATCATAAGGGTAAAACCACACCGCAGCCAACAAAACAGCTGTGAAATGTTCGGAACCAGCTGAGTACCCGAGAAATGTATGTTGAGAGTAAACAGCAACACACAGTGAAACAAACCAAAGGTTTGGTTGCTGCCTACTCTTACCATGCATTTCTCGGGCACTCTGCTAGTTCCCAACATTTGCAACTGTTTTGTTGGTCGCAGTGTTGTTTTACCTATACTGTTCAGAACAAATTGCATTTTTGCAAATATTCTGAAATTTTTTTGCTGAGATGTGTTACAGTCAGAAGCCAGTTATGCTGACCACTATACCATGGGCTGGACCTTGTGCAAAAGTGAAATCCTTTAACTTTGTGTGTTCTTTGAATTGCGCATCACCATTGAAAAGCCTTTAAATTTGCACAAAGTTAAATCCTTTAACTTTGTGCATCATGGTTAAATCCTTAGGCAAATGTTTCAAGTGTAAACATCACATTGTTAATTTAAGAGCAGTAGACCAATATATTCCTCCTTCCTTTTATGAGTATTAACAAATAATGTTAATGTACCCAATAATGTGGTTTCAAATTACATTTTTTTAAGCCGGCACAATTTACAGGAAAGCATTTTGTGGATAAATACGACATCTACAGCTGACAGCACTTTTGTTTTGTTTCTTTATGAACTAATAAATACTTAATCCATGTATATAACTATATAAATAACTACATACAATAACTAACATGGTTTAAAATGTTATTTATTACCTGTAGGAGAGTTATGAAGGCTTATAAACCGAAGGCAAACCCAAGCGTTCTGCTACAACAGCCTGGGCTTTAGCTGCATTCCGTAGTGAGCAAATATGAGCTAACTCTCGTTCACTCTTTGCGTACAGTAAAGCTTTCTCAAATAATGTTACAGCCCTTGTTAAATTACCCCTGCAATAAAATATATGGAAACAAATGAACAACCTACATGAAACACTTGGTACAAAGAAACAGACAGAAGGGTTATAATTACTCCACATCCTGCTCTAAAAATTACATTTTAATTAGCTACTCACTTTACTAAGCTTACATCAAAATTTCACATTAACATGTTGAGGATGGATGGTGCTTCTGAGTATCAAATGAACTTAGCTGTGTGATAATGCCTGTAAAGTGTAGTCATCTTCATATTTCTCTTGTATTTCTGAATGTGATACTTCTTTACAGCTAGAAAGCATTTCATTTTTGCTGTACAGAGCGTCAGAACCATTTACTCCACTCTGTAGGGAAGATCGTCTTAAGTTACAGACACTCATTGATTTTTTAAATTCTTTTGAAAATGTAAGTTCGTTCGCATTTGCTGCTACAATTTTATACACTTTGATTCTAATAGGGTTTATTATTAATAAATAACTATTTCTATCCTTTGTTTTAATAAAAAATGAAAGTATATTTAAATATATATATCTTTATTATTTTCAATTTTAGTCTTCTAAGCTAAGGTAGGCTATTTATTTCACAGAGACTGTGAAAGTATACAAGTATCGATAATGTATAAGTAAAAATACATTTGAATAAAACATTTATACAAACAATACTAAAATAATTTGCTAATAAAAATCCATGAGATAGTTTTCATTTGTTCGTAGTGATGGATAATACCTGACAGGCCTCATAATTGACATGAAAAACTTTGTCACAGCGTGACTTCTTAACTAAACACATCGTGTTCAACGTGTTAATAACCAAGAACACTCCTCAGTATATCTGGCTAAAAAAGATCTAAATCATACAAGGATGACAAAAAATGAGAGTCTTAACATTAAAAATTTTTAGTTTTGAAAAGAAAATTTTATGTAGGTAATAAATTTCACTAACCTTTTGTAAGCTGCCTTAATTTTTTATTAACCACTTACATGTGTTTCGGTGGATCCAACATCATCAGTGTACATTATTTAACATCTTCAGTTATTTGTATAAAAATATACAAATGACTGAAGATGTAACATCTTCTGTAAATTTAAAAAAAGTTTGGTTTCAAACGGTATAATATACTCTGATGACGGTGGATCCACCCAAACACGTGTAAGTGATTAATAAAAAATAAAGACAGCTTAAAAAAGGTTAGTGAAATTTATTATACAAAATAGTATTGATTTCAAGCAGCAGGATGCATAAGAATTTATTTTTGAAAAGAAATTATTCTGCGCTAAAATGGTTTATTTTATTATTGTACAATTTAAAAAAAACTTGAAGCCATAGCTCTGCTAGTACTGTTTTTGTCTCTCCCACTCCTATGAATCGATACTATTCCCAAACTGTTGATCAAGCTGTTTATCATCAGTGACGTAGCTCCAACTATTACAAAGAGGCAGTTGGAGGGGGAACAATCTCTCGCAGTCTTGAGTTAGCGCATGCGCAAAGGAATCTTTTTACTATGTTGTTCTGTTATGGTGACAAATTTTTAACAAATAACTGTTGAAAGTAACTTCCTACACAAGTACACACTGGAACTTTATAAAAGTATAATTCACAGTAAAAAATGGTTTCATTTACAATAGCTAATAATGTTGTTATAGTAGGAGTAGCCAACCGAGTGGTGACTCAAAACCAACTCATGTTGAGACATTTTAAAAATTTATACGACATTATAACAAACTAACACACACATATTTGATTTATATGGGTATAATCACGACTATTTAGCAATCATTTTGCTAAGATTAATGTATATATTTTTAAACTTACTCTAGTTCGTCTTAAAATAAGATCACATTATTCGAAAATCATGAATTAAGAATTTACATTTTAAAATACACATCCCAAGAACTTTGGTGGTTTACAACGAAAATATAAAACAGCCGCTGATTTAAATTACTAAAACCAAATCCTATAAAATGATTACATAAAAAATTGAAATTAACTAAAATTTAGACTTTTAGAACTTACCGTTGTACTTCAATAGTTCCAAGTGTTTCATAACCATACTCACAACGTTCATCAAGCCTAATAGCCTCTTCAATCAATTCAATTGCTTTTTGAATATCTCCTTTCCATTGTAAATGCAGAGTAGCTAAAAACAGAAAAACAATTATAATTAAAGGAAGAAAAAAAGTAGTAATTTTAATATAATATTAAAAATCTGGTGTGAAACACTCACACAACTTTCTCTTGCCAGTGCAAATAATTAAGAATAAACCTAACATTAGTAATAAAACGTTAGAAATAAACAAAAAACTAACGTCAATAAACATAACCTAATTTTAATCATATATGAAAGAAGTGAAATGAAAATCGATCTCAGTTAGCCTTAAAAATACGGAAAATCACTCTTTCACGCTAAACTAGGCTCTGTAAAGAAAAATGCTCTGTATAAAAGTTGTAGATCATTTAATTTTCTATGAATTCGATTATATACACTTGTCATAAAATGCATACTAAGGCAAAAATCTTAAAAAAATCGATTTTCACACGTTTTCGTGAGAAAAAACAGAAAATCGCCAATTACCACTAAACTAAGCATTATACAAAAAAATGTTTGAAATAAAAAGTTGTAAAATTTTAAATTCTCTACATTTTTTCTTATATAAATTTTTGCGCTATAATACATATTAAAGCCGTAATCTTAAAAAAACAACGTTTTTACATAAAAACAGCCTCACCAAGAATTTCAGCAAACATGGCGCCTACCCTATCTTGTAGAGAATAAAAAATTTAATAAACCAGGCGATTTAAAAAAAAATCGTAGGACCAGTTTTTGAGAAAATCGCAAAAAAGTGAAAAATTATACGAATAAACTACTACTTCCGGTTGACCGATTTTGATGAAAATGTTCGTGTCGGGTCCGGTAGTGGTATGTAACTTAAGTTTCAAGTTTGAAGTTCGTTCGATGTTCCGTTCTTGAGATATTCTGTTCACACACACACAGACCAATCGCTAAAAACATGTTTTTTGGGTTCAGGGGGTCTGAAAACGTGTAGATCCGGTGAAAACTCGGTTTCGAAAAATCGACATGAAAACAATACTTTCCTTCCTATATATTCATATAGGCAAGAGAAAGTAAAAATCACATCTAAGAACTTAATCTTAAGTATATCACTAACTTAAACCTTTAACGCGTTTTACCGTAATAATATGCAAACACAGATAGGATCCGACAACGTGTGTTGCCATAATATTAAGCAGTCTATCATGCAGTCACATGCTGCCCTCTAACAGTCTGTTTGTACTTAAGTGAATTGACTAAATGCAGTATCATTTATAACATTATTTTTACCATAAATGTATTATTGACCCACCGGGTTGGTCTAGAGCAGGGGTTCCCAAACTTTTTTGTACCACGCCCCCTTTTGTTGAAAGCTTCTCGTGCCCCCCCCTCCTAACAATAAATTGTATGGGCCTAGGTACAAAACAAAAACAAATAAGTATTACGTTGAAAATAAAAACATTTATTTTTGGGAGGGAAGGGGGAGGCAGTGCTTGGAAACGCTCGGTTGCCAAATGCGCGCTGTTGCCACATTGAACGGCTCACATTCGATTCTTTCAAGCCTTCAATTTCAAGTTTATATAGTAAAGTCAGATGTTACAGTGGTTTGTTTTAATTTTCTAAACATCATGGTTAATTTAGAATTTTACAAAGACTACCTAAATTTAATTTAATTTTACAAAGACTAACTAAATTTAATTTAATATTCAACTTGTCTCGCGCCCCACCTGACATGTCCTCATGCTCCCCAGGGGGGGCGCCCCCCCCCCAGTTTGGGAACTAAAGGTCTAGAGGTTAAGTCGTTGCCAAAATCAGCTGTTTAACAGCTGATTTTCGGAGACGAAGGTTCTTGGTTCAAATCCTAGTAAAGGTAGTTACTTTTATACAGATTTGAATACTAGACAATGGTTACCGATGTACTTTGATGGTTGGGGTTTAATTAACCATACTCTCTCAGGAATGGTCGGCCTGGGTTTATACAAGACTACACAGTCTCATTTACATGTCATACACATCATCCTCATCTCATTGGGTCATGGGGTTGCTTATTGTTCTAAATTGAACAGATTGCAATGTACACAAATTAGGAATAAAAAAAAAGTATGATTTCACACGATCATATGATTGAGTTTAATTTGTAACAGATGTTTTGCAAGTTTCTAATGCATTCAAGTGTTTTTACCCATCTCGTCTGATTATTTATTTAGATAGTCCATGTTATTAGTGATTTATATTTATTTTTTAGTGAGTTCTTATACTTTTTTTAGTATTCTTGGACAAATATTTAGTATTAATATTTTGTTTTTTATGTACATATAACAAATTTTTGTATTTACCTTAAACTGCTTTTCATAAATCCTTCTTACAAGTACTGTGTAGTTTGATTCAAACCATTGACAAAGGAAGAGGCAATCTTCATAAAATATTCTAGAACTTTTATTAACATTACCTGAAGAAGCGGTGCACACCGTGAAAGTACTTATAAGAAGGATTTATGAAAAGCAGTAGAAGGTAAATACAAAGTTTTTTATATACACATAAAAAACAAAATATTAATATGGATTCTACTGCTATGATGCTAACTAATAACTTAAACAATAATAAATATTTATTTTATAAACTTCATTATTTACATTTAATACTATTTACTTTTATAAATATATTTTTTTATATGTTAAGTAATCAAGTTGAAAGTTTTGTGCAGTTATTGCCAATAGAAGCTGAAATGCAAGCCATTTATACATGAACATTTGTCTGTTAATTTCTAAAAAACCCACACAGTTAGGAGGGTAATGCCTAGCAGAATATAAACATGTTACAGGATTAATCTTTACATATTCAAAAATAATTTAAGGAAAACTTATGTTAAGGGATTAAATATTGTACTTGGAGATGCACTCTCTATGTAATTTCCGAATGTGATTTCATTGTTTTACTAAAATTTTCTGGGTGACTGGCCACTAAAAAAAATTTGTTTAAAAATTCCCAGCAACAGCTAACTAAAGATAACCTTCACTGTAGCACTTCCAGGATCAGTGTGAATGAAAGTCGAATAACGTTCAGTAACACTGCCCAAAAGTGTCACAGTTTGAAATTTTTCGTTTGTTTTACATCTGACTGTTTTGCATTACCGTTAATGCAGATGATGAATGGAAAACGATGAAAATATGTGATCGAATAATGCCAGATTGGATTGGGAATTGAACTAAGGACACAACAATTTTGAAAAAAAAGTTAAAAAAAAACAAGTAGATACTTTGACTCCTTGAGGGGTCATCCAGCAGCAATATGATAAATATAGAACAGATGTGACTACGATACAAAAATCAAACCAACTTCCATTTTAGACCAAGAAATTAGATGTATAAAACCACTTAAGTTTCTCAATTGAATTCTTTATCATAATATGCATGAAATAAAAATTGCTCATAAATTTCCCATCAGTTTATTTGAATTATACAAACGTAGATAACACTGCTGCAATTATGATAAAAACTGAGGCTTACTTATCTAATACTACTAAACTTTATAATTTACTAACTACAGTACCTACTGAAATTTTTGTAGAGTATTTCATACAACAAAATAACTTCCCACTTTTTTGTTGAATATTTACAACAAAACCCAGAGTACACTGAAAATATACCTTTCTCAAGTTTTGAAGCAGCGTATAACAAATACTGAATAACTGAAAGTTTTTTTCTTTTTTACAGGTTTAAAGCAATAGCTATGTATTAATACTAAAGTAATATTTCTTGGCTATGAATGCAGCGGTCAGTCCAACTAAACTTTTAAGCCAGGGATCCTGGGTTCAATTCCCTGTCAGGTCTGGTATTTTTACCATTAATTCTTTACATAACACTACATAGTTTACATTAGCTTTATTTTGTAAAATAGTCAATATAAAAAAATTGACATTAAGACTATGAAACATAATAAACTGTATTGAAATAGGTCTTATGGACATTAGCCCAGAGATCAGTTTTTCATAACTTTCAAATGTTAATAAACATGTTTCAACAAATTTAAATGTAAACAGTCTTTTCACATTACAGTAGTGGTTTATCTTTTACAATTCACAATAATAAAATTTGTATATTTTTGACCACATCACAGACACGTCTCTAACATAATTAGATTGTTAGAAGTTGAAAGAACGTGTTATCATGATTATTGTGCTATAGGAACTTCCAGTTGACCAATGTCAATTGCTATGAATACTTTCTTACCAATTTATTTATTTATTTAATTGAATTGTTTGCAACAGGCCAACTACAGCCCAATTACAGAAACAATATTTCATTACAGAGCAAAAGACAATACAAGAGTAAAGAGAAAAGAAGAGAAAAATACAAACAAAATTAGTCAATAATGCAAACAGAATTAAATACACATAAAACAGTATTAAACAGATAGGTTTTACAAATAATTTACTGATCAATAAACATTATAGAGGTCCAAAACAAAAACAAAAAAATTAACACACATATTGTGGAATAACTTGAGAACTTACGTCTTGAAAGACTTACGATCCTATACTTACCTGACCTGTACGATGCTCGGCTCTGATAAAATGGATCTATTGTTGCAATTCTGTTCATGATAATTAACTATCATGCAGTTAACTGGCGAATAGCTACATAATTAGTGGAGGAAGATTTGCGATAAAACATTTTTTTTTGAACGGTTATAAAAACTTGGGATAAGGGATTTTTCCAGGCGTATAAGGATCATTCATTTCAAGACACAATAATTGTTTCAAATATATAAGTGAAGCTAATCAACGCGTATTTTCCAGTGTTTCCATTTGAAAGCTATCTAGTAAAGTATTATGTGGAATTGCTAAGGAGTAGCTACGGTTCTGCCCAACATACCAAATTGCCCACAGATTTACAAAAGACCACTTCATTTTTCTTTCAGTAACGTCATTTTACCTGTCCCATATTTTTGTTTACATCAGACTATTTTGCACATTTATGTAAATGCAGATAGTGAAGGATGGTAGATATATGCCAGATCTGGATCCCAGAAATCTAATCCGGAACCACTGGCATAAAAGCCAGTTGCACTCACCGCTACACTACGGGCCACCCTTTCCCACTTTATAACTAGTACAGGTTTTTAAATTATGATGCCTTACCTCTTTGAACCCTTACAGTTGCGTTACTAGGATCTGCCTTGATTGCTTTTTTAAAATATTCATCTGCTTGTTCAAAATCTAGTTGATCAGTACAAATCTATAACATAAGTAAGCCCTATTAAACTCTCAAGATTAATTTGACAATAATTAACATTAGAATAAACTTGTAATTAACACTATTTATTTATCCACTAACAACAAAACAATTTAAAAGTGTCAAGCATCATAAAAATATCTCTATTATGATAGCAACAGAATTCCTAGTCAAAGTAGTAGTACACTATCAGAAAAAATTGCAATTCCTTTCTAAACATTGTTTAATGAAAAAAAAAACAAATAAACATATAAGCAAATGCTGAAGAAAACATTTTTAAATATGCATGTAAGTAAGAATGTGGAAGTAGTTTGGTTATATGTATGTAATATTTGTTAATTAAGTTGTTCACATATCCTATAGTACTACCTTTGGGAGACTCCTATACATGCATTAACAAAAAAAATTGTTAATTTTGTTCGTCGCTTTGGTATGACCAGAGCAATTTAATAATTAAAACTTTGTTGTATCATAAAATCAGTTCAAGGACAAATCAGTTAATAATACATTGAAAGAAATTAAAAGCAAAAGGAACTTTCATTTATATGAGTTGTTTCTAAATACACAACACAAAGATAAAAAATAATGTACACAGTATACAGATAACAGACCATTTCTGGTTAAATCATTTTAATAATACCATATTATCATTATTACATTATTGTTGAAATAATTACGATTCAGATCAAAATAAATGTTTGGATAATTCTTTTTGAAAACTAGATTAATTTTACATAGGTCCACAATTTACATTAATTAAGTAAAAGGTAACATTCATAACACAGTTTAAAATCAGCGTAAGTTACAAAGAATATAGTAATTAATAAACTGTAACTGAAGACTGGAGAGGAGTTCTCCCTCTAACTACTTCTTTGTGTCTGCGTTAAAGTAAGCACAATGCACTTTGACATAAGCCAGCCTATCAGCTAGCAATGGATAACAAGCTATAAATAAATAAATTTTTATATATCATAAAAATAAAAAAAGTTATACAGAACAAATTAAAAAATAAACATCAAACAATCTTTCTGTTTATTCAATTGTTTAAACCTTTAATGAAAACAACCAAAATAAAACGAAACATTTTTTTGAAACGATAAATATTGTTAAGTGTATATTTTGGTTTTCAAGTTACTGTTCAATTTCATTCAAATAAATTATTGTTTCCTGTTTCGTTATTAATGTAACATGATGGGACTTATAACATGTTTCTTAGTCATATTCATAAAAGTTCTGATTCGAATGTGCTAAGCAGTTTTAAAATAGTTAATGAAAACAAACTTAAAAAGACTTAAATTAATCAGCCCTCAATACAATCTTTTCGTTAATAGTTAGTTCTTTTCATACTCATTGGCATGTGGTGTATTTGTTAATATACATATTAGCCTGACATTGTTCAATCAGCTTTGAATTTTAGAACAGAAAGGGTGATTTTTGTGTTTACTAATGGATGCTTTTTGCTGCATCTACAAACAGAGGAAGAAATGCTATAATCATGGTAAAGAAATTGAAGAACAATTTTTAAAAAATTATCTACAAATAGAGAGGAATAGATATTTTTATTATTAATTTAAACTGAAACACCGATTCAAGTGATGATTAATATTGTTGGTGTGATTGCCAGTGATTATTAACAACTACAGAGTCCATTATGAAAGTAATGCACATATTCTATGAAAAATAGATTTATTGATTGTACAGGTACAAACGCTTAAAATTCTTCGAAATATTATCCCCCTGCATCAATACACTTGCGGAGACATGTCTGCCATTTCTGGAAGGTAGCCTGTAACTCCTCAACAGGAATATTTGTTGGAACCTTATAACATGCTTTTGGATGTTTTCCATGGACTCCTAATGCTTTCTTTTGAGCTCTCTCTTCAGATGGGGAAAACAAAAGTCGCACAGAGCCAAGTTGGGACTGTAAGTGGGCTGGGGGACCACCAAAAGTTCTTGACAGCACAAAATTCGAAGATCTTTCTGGTTTTCCATCAACACTTTCGGAACAAGCTTGCGTACTTGCAGATCCTCAGTCACTATTCCATGTACTGCAAATATGGACATGTTTAGGGTGTCAGCGATGTACTGGATGCTCAATTGACAGTCGGAATGCAAAACTTCGCGTATACGATTCACGTAGTCAGGCGTCCAGAATGGGGTTCGTCGGCAACCTCCTCCCGGCCCTCCATGAACACCTTGTGCCACCTCCCGGACGGTGACCTAGAAATGCAGTCGTCCTTGAAGGCCTCTTAGAATCTTCTGGAATGTTTCAGTTGCATTCTTCCCAAGCCACACGCAAAACTTGATGTCATATCGCTGTTCAAGCGAAAGCTCCATTGCACCGTGTTACAAAGTCGAAAAACACACTTCATGCAAAGACACACCTTTCTGCTCAGACAGTTCAGAGCAAATTGGCGAACGGAAGGGTAGACCCCCCCCCACATTTCCCAACCAGTTTTACCGGATTCAGATGGATAGTCGCGTCACAATAAAATCACGCGAATTAGTTTCATAATGGACTCTGTATATCAACAGTATGGGAATAGTATCGATGCGCAGTGCAATGAGAAAGGAGTGAACAGCTTTAACAGGGCAAGCCACAACTTTTTTTTAATTGGAAAGTAATAATGCACGAATAATAATATTATTACAGAACACAAAAAGTTACAGAGACCAAAAATTAACAAATCAGAAAGATACTGTCAAAAGTAGAAAAAAAAACAAACCTGTATGAATAACGAATAGGCTTCAGTACAATTTGGATATTTCTTCATGACTTCTTTAAATAATTCAATAGTATGATTAACAGTTGATATATCTTTATTAGCAGAAGCTACACGATATTGTGCATAATACATCTGTACTAAAACAAGTGGAACATCCGGGTTTTTTTCTAATGCAATTTTCATATCATCAAGAGCAGAATCCATTTTATCCATTAATAAATTTACTTGCCCTCTGTGATGATATATATCCGAATTATCTGGATCCAATTTTTCAGCAGCAGCAAAATCTTTCATACATTTTTCTGGTACGAATGATTCAGGTCTCATTTGTACATTGAATCGATCAGCAGCTGATATTTCTGGTGTTTCAAGTTGTAAATTTAATGAAGCTCGTTTAACCAATGCATTTGACTTGATCTAGACAAAACGAAAAAATTATGAACTGATAAAGAAAATTGTTAGACACTTATTAAAGAACTAAACCACTATTGGAAAATGTAAAATGATTTCTTAGAAATCAGATATGAATTACTGACAATCCACAAATTTTGTGTAAAAGTACTATACAAAAAATAAATACGAAGAGTGTAATCACAAGAAAGGCAGTAAAGGAGAAGAAATGAGAAATAAAATCAAGAAAATTGAGAGCATATAAACTGACAAAAAAATATTAACAGTAACAATTTTTTTTCTTTTGTCATTGGGAACTATACAGTATTAACAACTACCTAACTGGATTGCTGCTTTTCACTGTATTTTTCATGTGGATTAGGCAAGAGTTTGAACACGGATGGCTGTCAGGTGGTCACCATACAAAGTCACTTTCCCAACCAGTGTTACTTAACAAATTATAGCAACTGTCTACCAGCTGACTGAATGGGCTGGCTCAAAGGCCAGTAAGAATTGATATTTTTCAGTAAATGTAAATTAGACATTACAGTATAGTTATAAAAACCTGAAGCATTATAACACCTGCATTTAATCCATTCAGAAATACAATCATACATTTTTTACCTCTAATGTAAAATAATTATTAAACCACCCAAATCAGTAGTTTTATTTATTATTCTAATTATTATAATATTTGTAATATCAATCATGGGTAACTTTTGCCAAACTCATTATCATAAACGATACAGATTAGGCCTCCTGGGCTGTTCCAATTTCCAACTGTTAAAGAAATCGGTATGCCCATCTCTTCCAAGGTTACCCAATACCATGTTGTCCAATAAGCTTATAAATAAATACCAGTTTGGGTGTTTGATCATCTGGTATCACAACAAATTACTTTACCACTCTTTCCTGTATTTTCAAATAGTTGATACCCCCACTGGTGCATTAAGCTAATGCATAATATCTTCATTTCTTTTATAAATAATAATCAATAACTTGTTACAGGTGTTAACAATTCCACCTCAGCAGCCTCTACTCTAACATCAGCGAGGAGTCAGGGTCCAACCTCAGAACCATGTATTAAAACTAAGTTTTATCAGGTGTGATAAAACTTTATAACAGTTAAAAGTGTACATAAATATGCCTTTGAAATTTTTCAAACTTAATGTCTGCATCTCAAGATTGCACACAAGAGACAAAATAATCTGAGGTAAAAAAACAGATGAACTTGTTCTAACGTTTTGTTTATTGAAAACTATATTGATTCCGAGATTATCAGTATCCCTGAAACCCATCACCTTTGTTTTTTCTAAAGAAATAAAAGGTTATATTGCTCAGCTGTTAAACTATATATCTACAACGATCTTCATACTCAAGACTCTGCAAACAGATTATCAAATCATCGGTGAAAGGCAAAATTTTCAAAAGAGTTAAACGGACAAAACCCTATAATAGCCGCATGCAATTATTTGGTTCAACAAAAATCTATAAAAGAGCAAGTTGCACACTACATTTAGTTTGTGGCAAGCATTAATTTTGTGACAAATGATACATAATTACTCCCAAATATTAAATAATTATTCCACACAGAGTCAGGCATATTCAGTTAAAATGTACACTCACCCACCCCTCGATTTTAAAGAAGGTATAATTTGGCGGTTGTAAAAATGTTCAATGCGGCCAGCAGATGCAAGGTCATTCGCTGTGACTGAGCAATATTTTGATAATAAACTAGCTTGAAGCCATTATCACTCATATAAAAATATTTAATTATTTATAGTTACTAGAGTCACGAGTTTGCCTTTGGTTTTAACGAGGGGTAAAAGGAGGAAAGCATCAGTGCGCATGCGCGACTGCTTTGGTAACAGTTCGCCACCGCAACAACATAAACTATACTTGAACATACAGTACATCAGGCAACCTTTTGTAGGTTAACTGAATGAACATAACTGTTTGTTACCGTAAACGGAAATGTCAGTTTCTCGAAAACAGACTGAAACTGTTCACAGTGCTGAACAAAATCTAATATGCAATAAAATAAAATGCTGTAAAGTTGAAGGTAAACAAAAATACCTTTCCGTGCCTCTTAACAAAAGCCATGAGCGAGCGGCTAACTACAGTGATGTTTCTCTTTCCACAATTCAAAAAATTAAGAAGGAAGTTAAAGACAGTGAAGAAGATAATTCTTCTTCAACAGTTTCTTTGATACCTGGTAAAAAAAGGAAACGGTTATATCAATAAGAAAGTGATCAACATGTGGAACGTTATTACCAGTTTTGAAAGAAAGGCAAAATTTTAGTTGGAAACTTTGTTCGTAAAGAAAAATGTTACAGGAAATGGGGTTAAAGTGGAAAAAGTGTCAGTAACAATGAAGTACACATATTGAAAGGCAACATGTGGTTAACAAACGGTGCAATTACACAGTAGTGAAATATAGTGTCTCACTGCTAAGGTTGGCAGCACTGTCAGATTTCTCTTCCTTTCCTCACAGACCATACATATGCAAAAGGCATTCTCGTGACTCACTATCCAATTAATTTTGCATAACTGAGTAATTGTAATGCAATTCACGTCATAAAATAAATTTTTATAATACTAGTATTATGACTAGAAAACAGTAAAATCTTGTGAATGATCTTAAAAAAATTTTATATGTTGTAAAATCTTAAGAGTTTTCTTATGTGATTACAACAATGTAAATGAAATAATATAATCAATTATATGTAATTATGAAATATATGTAGCCTAATAATCAATAATATATAAAAATATTTCATCTAAAACTAATAATTTACTAAGTAACAAATAAAATTGCACAGAAAACTTCACTGAGTTGTAAATATATCGGTTTTAAACATTCCATCAATAAAACACTTGACGTCTGCTCAAGAACTGATCACGTATTGGCACAGTACAAACCTTTTTCTAGGACTGGACAGTAATAGAAAGACTATCCACCCTACTTGAACATAGAAAGAAGCAATAATAAACTATATAGACGTGACACAAAACAGCGTCAGCCCACCTAGGAGTTCGGGTTGATGCAAAATTAAGTCACCCGCAGTCAACGTGTAAAAAGCAAGGACCAAAATTTCCAATTACAGCAAACCGCCGATGATGATTAGCTGTCGGATGACCAGGAAAGGTGGATTAAACGGAACTGTGCAAAGAAAACTTGTTATTTTTCAGATGCGAGTTTTATATTAAACGACTTTTACTAATAAAGTAACAAACTGAAAAAATATAGTTACAGGTATAACTTGAAAATTAAACAGTTCTGTACATAAAATTTACCCTTACACATTTTTGTTTCTGTACCGACATCGCGCTACCTTCTCACTGTTACACAAAATTTCAGTTTCATAAATGTTTTTGTAATTGTTCAAATTTTAGCAAAATAGTTGTTGTACTGTGACAGATAATCAGGATTTTACGGTACAAAATCAATAGCTGTTCATACATGTTGTACGGTGCATGCTCAGTATGAATTCTGAAAGAAATATATATTACTTACAGAAAAAAAGAACAGCTGGTATACTCAGTAAAACACAAATATTGCTGCAATGCTGAAAAATATTCATTTCCACTTACATTGAAATGTTATTTTGATACCAATATACAAACAGAATCAACTAAATTTATTAACAAAAGTATGACAAATAAAAGATATAATCTTGGAAATTTCTTTAAAAAAAAAAAAGAAGAGTACTTACAGTAACATCAGGACAGTCTCCATTAATAATTGCATCAAAATCATCAAGTGCTTTCTTTTGTTCACCAATCAGGAATAACATTGTGGCCCTAAGAAGTAAGGTTTCCCATGATTTTTCATTAGTTTCTAACTCCTCATTACAGGCTGGAATGACATCTTCGTAGTCTCCTCTTGCTAAACATCTCTTTGCTTTCTCCAGTCCTCTGAGAACAAGTACACCAGCTGGCTTTTAAAAATTTTGTAGCAAAAATTAGACAAAGCCCTAAACATTACCACCAAATCCACATTACCTCAGTACCTCATAATAATCAAGAGTAAATATATACAATCCTTAACAGAAAAATCTGGTGTGAAACACTCGCACAACTTTCTCTTGCCAATACAAATAATTAACCATATAACCTAACATTAAAAATAAATAAAAAACTAACCTCATTAAACATAACCTTATTTTAATTATGAGTGAATGATACAAAATGAAAATCAACCTCAGTTTGGCTTAAAAATACAGAAAATCACTCTTTTATGTTACAATAGGCTCTGTAGAAAAAATGCTCTAAATAAAAGTTGTAGATCTTATAATTTCCTATAAATTTTATTATATACACTTTTGTCGTAAAATGCAAACTAAGGCTGAAATCTTAAAAAATTGATTTCTTTAGTCTACATATTTTCATGAATACAAAAAAAAATTAAGAAAAATTGTAGACACTATTTTTGAAAAAATTGAAAAAATTCAGGAATAAACTACTACTCCCGGTTGACCGATTTTGGTGAAAATGTTCATGTCAGGTTCCATAGTGGTACCTAACTTAAGTTTTAGGTTTCAACTTCATACGCTATACAGTTCTTGAAATATTTTGTTCACACTCACACCAATCATTAAAAACATGTTTTTTTGGGTTCAGGGGGCCTGAAAACAAGTATATACACTGAAAACTCAATTTCAAAATTATTCGACATAAAAACGAAACTTTCCTCCCCCATACATTCATATAGGGCACGAGAAAGTAAAAATTTAAATCAAGAATATAATAAACGTTTAAACACTGATAAGAAATTTTATTATTATTAATTGGTTGTAGTAAAATATTACACACAGAAACGCATTTTTTTTTTTTTTTTTTGGTTTAACGTCCGACTGTTCTGCAATTACTGCTAATGCAGACGGTGAAGGATGAAATGATTTTTTTGTAACGTATGAAAATATGCCAAGCCTGAATGGGATTCCAACCCAAGACCGCATGATGAGAGGTGAGCACGTTACCAACTGCACCAATGCGGCCGGCAATGTGCCAACGCATTACAGTTTGGCACAGTTTGGTAATATCAATTCTGAATTATTAGTTCAAGCATTAACAGATACTGTGAAGAATAGTTTGTCACGCAGCAGTAATAGTAACAGGAATTGTTTTTTTCAAACGAAGCCTCTTTGATTTTCGAACAATTTGATTTGCATACCTATACAGGACACCGAATAAATAAAAAGCTTATGACATCACGACCTGACGGTGCCTTACTGTCCGACCTAACGACATTAACTCTGATACTCTACTTGAAGAATAATGATCCTACATCTATGTTCTATTATTTAAAAATTATTTCAAGTAATTTAAAATTTATATAAAAATTATCTTTGTTCTATAATTAGAGATATGACTTGCACATCTAATAAGAGTAGTCCTAAACAGGTTTGTGAAATAAACTTCCCCAATTTATAACACATTAGTCATCATTTGGAATTATCATGTTTACATCAATAGTAAAAATCATATCAGAAATATGAATTGACTCACATCATCGAGATAAAGAAAAAAAATGAAATTAATTACACACACAAATACAAGGTTACTGATCAAGTTCAATATTATGTAAAACAGTAATACAATATGCATCAACTTTTATTTTCACTTACACGTGTTTCGGTGGATCCACCGTCATCAGAGTAAATAACATATAATTGAAACCAAAAACTTTATTTATTAATAAATAAAGTTTTTGGTTTGGTTTCAATTATATGTTATTTACTCTGAACTTATTTACCAAAAACTTTATTTATTAAAGTTTTATTTATTAATAAAGTTTTTGGTTTCAATTATATGTTATTTACTCTGATGATGGTGGATCCACCGAAACACATGTAAGTGAAAATAAAAGTTGACCCACTATCATCAGAGTAAATAACATATTTAATTGAAACCAAAAACTTTATTTATTAATAAATCAAACTTATTAAACACTGATGATGGTTGATCCACCGAAACACGTGTAAGTGAAAATAAAAGTTGACGCAGTTAAAAAGAAAGGTTAGTGAAATTTATTATATAAATTCAATATGCATCGCCGAACGAATCGACCAAGCTTGTATCTTTGTCCACCTCATTGTACATTATTCGATAATTGGCTAAGTAGATCTGAGTTATTTTGTACAATACAATTAAATCCAATATACAGCAAATTAGTGCTATAATGCTTTTCACGGTTGATGAGCTCTGTTGTTGGACGTGTTTAGACCAATCAGAACATTTACCAGCATTTTCAGATTGTACAAATGATTTTAATTGTTATCGAAAGACCAAAAAAAGGCTGACGAAATATATAACAAGAGCTACAAGAGCAAATATTGGCAAGTCACTGGCTAGCTATGAAGTGAGTAGGGAGCAATGCGTCCGTTCAGAGCTTATCAGCCCTGAAAAATATTTTTTTTTTTTTTTTTGGTTTAACGTCTGACTGTTCTGCAATTACTGCTAATGCAGACGGTGAAGGATGAAATGATTTTTGTAACGTATGAAAATATGCCGTGCCTGAATGGGATTCGAACCCAAGACCACATGATGAGAGGCGAGCATGTCTGAAAAATAGTATAGTTGTAGCCCATGGGAGGGGAAACGCAAAAACTGTTATAGTCAATCAGGTTAAACATAGATTTTTTTTGTTTTACGTCAGACTGTTTTGCAATTTCTGCTATTGCAGACGATGTAGAATGATGATACATGAAAATGAGTGATGAAAAAATGCCAGACCTGACTGGTCAGGAATCGAACCCAAGACTTAGGCTATAGAAAACGGTTTCAAAAACAATACAGTTATTTATAAACTTAATTAATATTTTACTACGCAAGTTAATTTATTCTACGAAAGATTACATTTTTTTAAATTGAACAACCAGAATGTGATTGATAAATACATTTATGATTTTTATTGTGCTTCTAATAGATGTAGTTGGAAATGTCAACAGTGTTAATACAGAAAGTAATTATCTTAGTTATGTTTACGGTGTTTTTATTTGTGATTTTTATTATTTTTTTTTACATTAATGTGGAACAAATTTAATTAGTTTAACATCAAAAAATTAACAAAGCTTGGTTTTTTTGAATGTTTGTATTGGCTTACACTTCGTGCATTTTGTATACTGCATCCACTAACTTTGCCATGAATGGATCATTTTTTTCATCAATGTTTATCTTTATCTATATGGATTGTTTATTTTAATTTTTTCAAGACTATTTGATTTTAAGGTTAATTTAATTTTAAGACGTTTGATTTTAAGATTAATTCACTATTAATCACATTAATAGTGATGCCCAGAACGGGCAGGTGGAGTGTTATTTTAATTGCACTCTATCTGTTTGGTCCAGGACTAAAAAAAATAGTTCTGTTTCTTATCACATAGTCAGCCACCTATATGACTGAACTATTTAAGAACAGAAGAGGTAGAGGTGTAAAAGACACTAGTCAGAGTTATCTCCTCTGAGAGTAATGAATTTCACTATGCAGCCAGACCCTGTGGTGAATGAAGTGAAGGTGTCATTTGCAGGGTGGAAAGTGAGTGCTTTTCGGAGGGCCTGGCATGCTGATAAGCATACACTTTCAACTCAGTGAGGAAGGCAATGGTAAACCACCTTACTCCTCGTTTTTACTTAGTAAAACCTCTAAAGGTTCAAACCAGCTTTTCGGCTGTTGACCTAAACAACAAACATTGTATTAGTAACTTTAAGTCTTTGTGAACAAAATGACAAGTTTTATTAATTTTTTTATTTTTATCAAAAAATTATCGATACATGAGTATCGAATGTTAGCAAGATTTTAAACTTAAATTTTTATAGATTTAATTCATTTTTCAAAACAAAATATGTAAAAAATGGGAACACTACAAGGTTTAAATAAACATTATAACTTAATAAGCATGATAAATTTAGGCGGTTGGGAGTCTGCCACTTTCCAATCCCTCCACTCCCACTAATTGGAGCAATTCTCCTCTCTTACTGCTCCTGTTGACTTAAAATATACCTTATAGTAAAGTTTACTTCACCCTTTACGCTCAAAAAATTTATTCTGCCTGTTGGTTGGTCAGTTGTCGTTTAGTCTTGGAAAGATTATTGGATGTCAAGTTCAGTTCGGTTACGATTATTTCCTTAGTGTTTCATTAATTTTTATGCAAATCATAATAATCTCATTGGGATACTGGTATACAATTCTATTTATACTTTATATATTAATATATCATCCAACAGTAAATAAATACAAAAATAATAAATGCAGTAAATAGACTATTATTTAATCTAACACATATAAAAACAGTGTACTTCTTGTAACATTATAAAGAGCGTAAGTGGAGTCCATGAGTACGTAGGAGGTTGCGGAAGGGATACACGAGCGAGAACTCGACCTGTCTAAATCTTTCATTCTTAGTATAGTATAAATGAATTATGGGATAATTTTCAATTAAGGCCGGCCACACAGGACGTGACAAGTCTTTTTAGTCAAAGACCGACTCTAGTACTAAATAAGACTTAGGCTGTTATGTATCTGCCACACACCGGGCGCCACATTTGCTTCAAGCAGTCTGAGACAGCTTGAAGCAAAATAGTGAAGGTGTATAGAATTATGTCTTGTCACGAGCAAGCTAGTCATTCAGCTTTGTGCCTGCACCGAAACACAAGTGATTGCCATCCAGCTACTAAGCACAGCATTCAAACATAATATTATTTACTAGTTTTGCGAATTGCGTAGTTTAATTAAATGTATTGTTTAGTTAATTGTTTGAATCATAAATACACTAGGGCCACATGGATCTTGATGCAGACAAACTTGTTTTGGTTCAGGTCTGCATTGTACGATTTGTCTCAGATAGTTTCATCGGGTCCTGTAAGTGGCTGGCAAACAAAAAATTGTCTCACACAGTGTCGTCAAATCTCGAGTGCGGCCAATCATAATGATGTTTTTGTAAATGTACGTACAATAGCACTTCCACTCCCCATACGATCTACTTTCGCTCTCGTAATCAACTGCCAAGTTATATCGAGCTAGCAGTACTAAATAAAATACATAATGACATTCAAACTTCGAAAACTTCACATTCAAAATTTGCGGAAAGAAAATGAACCAGGATCAAAAATGGACTGAGTTGAACAATTATTATAATTTTCTGAACTTACCTTACATCATTTTCTTGCTCACTATGTCCATTCACTTCAAGTTTCAAATTTTTAGTTATAGGATCATTATCAAATGAATTGAAGTAAGTTTTAACAAAATGTTTCGAAAGTAAAACCGGTCTTTGACTTTTTGCAATTTCCTGAGCATCATTCTTACCTACAAAACAATAACCAAATATAAAACTGTCTTTACAAGTTTCTGAACTTTCCATTTGTAACTGTGCAACACTTCAGTACTTTTTGGGAGCCTTCAAGACATCGTAATTGTATTATACCTTGGTCGCTCATTAATGAAGTTTTCTAAAAGATATGCAGTGAACCCAGGCCTCTGTTTAAAAGGCTAGATGCTACACAACAATACAAATTAATATTTGCTATAACAATAAGAACTAATACTTGATTTAAAGTGTAGTGGGGGTAATTTAGAATTCTTTTCACCCATCTCAGAGCTGACATCTTCACATTCTACGTATCTCAGAACTCCTAGGATTCTTTTACAGGATCTCAAGCCTCCACCTGGTGGCTGGTGCTGTGGAGTGGCGTATTGTTATAAGGTCCTCAAAATTCTACATTTCCATCTGTGCCATTTTCCTTCTTATGGTGGGAGGATTTATGAAAGCAAAGTTTCTTAATCAATCACGACTACGATATTAAAATTAATTTACAACAAGAAAGTAGCTTAGATAGTTTGAACCCCAGTGTCCTGTGGGTTAAAATTGTGGATAACACTTGAATAAAATCAAATATATGTTTTTGAAAATGTTCCAAACACAATGTTGTCACTAACTTGCTTTAGCAGCTGATGTGACAATTTAAGTAAAATAAATGAATTGGGAAATTTAGTATGAATTATCCGTGATATAATATACGTGGGTAAGTCAAAAAGTAAAGTGAAATTTAAAGAATCTATAAATTTATTGTATTTAGATAAATGATACTAGCATTACTTATCAACATAATCCGCTCCTACTTCTATGCACTTCCATCTTTTAATAAGCATTTGAATTCCTTCCCGGAAGAAGGTTTTCGGTCTGGTGTTCACAAAATTTTGCACTGCTTCAAGTAAGCTTCATCAGACCGATGATTCACAGCGAGCAGACTTTTCAAAAATTTAAAGAAGCATGGATGATTGCATACACTGAACCATGGCTTACATTCAACTCACTTCAAATGTCATCAACTGTAATTCGACGAATATCAAGAATCATTTGTTTAATCGCTTCATTATCGTTATTAGTCTTTGAAATGGAAGGTCTACCAGGTTGCTGTTCATCACGCAGAGAAATCCTACCACTTTTTACAGCAATCAATCCATTCGTAGATCTTGCTTCCACTCAAATAACTCTCTCCGCATTGCTGCTGCATTCGACGAATA
This sequence comes from Catonia carolina, assembly GCA_035578175.1. NCBI lineage: Eukaryota > Metazoa > Arthropoda > Insecta > Hemiptera > Achilidae > Catonia > Catonia carolina. Next base: position 271,658,558 of record JAQMRL010000001.1, on the reverse strand, counting down.
ATCTTTGTCGATTTCACACCTTCTGAATTGAGGAAACATATCACTGCTTGCAATTCTTCCTTGGTGCAATCAGACAAAGAAGAACTACTTTTGAACATACTTTTTAACACAATCACAAGTAGCTGACAATTAAACAATACTGTGACAATATCGAAGAAGGGCATGGTTCGCGAAGTTTCTAGTAAAATGGTAAAAAGGAGATAATAGAGTGAAAGAGTAACAATGGGACAATAGTACCAATAAAAGTTTACCTGTTCATGAAAGTTGTTTGGAAAGACTGCGCTATTGTGTTTATTGTACAGCTATTTATGAAGGGGCCGGTTGATTACGTTTTCTATTTACAATAGTTGACTTGTTTACAATAGATTTTTCTACCACTCATTTATAAACGGTTTTTTTTGTACTTTATTATCTGTATCGAAGTTCGGTGTTTTTCGGGAAGATTCATTTTTGAACCTCTATATAAATAAACCCCCGAGCGCGGTCAGTGAGTTAGTATTTGTTTGATCTTTGACGAGTGGCAATCAGGCGTAGTGCAGGGTACGTTCCGAGCATTATGTTGGTCAACGATTGTTATACTGTCTTTGTTTGTGTGTGTATTGTGAAAAGTTATTGTGTATCTGTATTAAATTCAGTTTTGTGTATTCAGTTTTCAATTTGTATGTGTATTCTAGAAAATTGATTGTAAGTAGTGCTAAGTAAATTATTAAGTTATTGATTGTTTATTATTAATTTTAAGAAAATTATTAAGTCATTTATTGTATTACTTCATGATAATTAGTTTAATTATTTATTTTGTAAATCTTTCAGTGTAATAAATATTTGTAATTGTAAACTTTAGTGTATTAATTATTTAATAACCTAGATCTCGAAACGGACCTTAGCGATAAGTGTCACAATACTTTCAATGAACTGGACATTATGTGTTATAGCAGAACAATCAATGCTGCCATACATATGATTAGAAGGGAAATCAAAATTTCACTTTACTTTTTGACCTGCCCTTGTACAATAGTTTTACAACAAGAAAGTAAATACAGTACACATAACAAAACATACCTATTTGCTGCAAAATTCTATCGGCCATAAGCAGTGTGTGTTCATTTTTAAAACCACCTAATATACACAATGCAGTTGTGTCTTCTAAACATTCTACTAATTTACCCTTTTGTTCATACGCTTTAGCTCTCCTTTGTAACGCCTTCATATATTTTGGATCCAATTTAAGTGCCGCTGAACTGTCATTAATCACGCCATCAAAATTTTGCTGTAAAAATTTATTAAAAAAATTCAATGTTTAAAAATTTAACCTAAATTAAATTTAGGTTTCTAACTTTGTCTTAATGAAACACTTAGCAAATTAATTGATGCTAATAACAATGTAATCAATGTCCTAGGATTTTCTTTTCAGCAACAAAGAAAATCATCCCAAAGATGTAAATATTCTTCTACAAAAATACGACCTATGTTCAGAAAGTAAGGTGAAAACAGATATTAAAAAGACAAAAATGTGAATATATTTATGAAACTTACATAGAATGTTACATAGGTATGTAACTATTTTCCAATGTAGTCACCATTACGTTCCTTACATTTAGTGAGCCATTTTTTATTTACGCCCTTGTTGAACTCGTCTCCCGCCAACTTCCTTGACCATCCATAGATTACGTTTTTTACCTCTGGATCAGACATAAATCGTTTTCCACTGAGATGCTCCTTTAGATGAGTGAAAAAAAATCAGAAGGTGCAAGGTCCAGACTATGGGGTGAATAGTTTAAAATATCCCAACCAAAAAAAAAGAGGTCAAAAGGTCAACTGTTTTTCTTGCTGTGCAAGGTCAAGCATTATTGTGCAAAAGACAACCATCTTTTGTTAGCTACCCCTCCTTTTGTTTTGAATGGGTCGACAAAGTCTCTAAAGTGTCTCACAGTGATCGGCATTAATTGATTCTCCTCTTGGCAAAAAATCTATGAGCAAAATTCATTTGCGGTCCCAAAACACCAGCGCCAAACTCTTCCATCACTATCGAAGGTCTCCTGCTCCTTTCTTTGTTGTGAACGTTTGTTCGGCCTTCTGTAACATCTCTACACTTCGCCACTTTTTCACGCAACATGACGTTACTGTAAGCAGCAACAACTTCATGATTAATATCCGCAGGTTTCTGTTCATTACAATAAAGAGATACCGGATGAGGCCTTTCACTTCGCGGGTCCATTTAGAAACACGACTGTGACGCTGCAAGACAAGCTATTAACCTGTTTCGCCACTTGTTCTCTTCCTCGCAATCCCACCTAGCATGCAGGAGTGCCAACTTCATAAAAACTAATTTCCCTTGCGCTTCAAGCATCTTGTGACCTTAATTTCCAAACATACCTCATATATTTACTCCATTTTGCTATAAGGTGTAGAAACGAGGACTTTTGAGTATGCAATCCATAAATTGTAAGAAGCTTTTGAGATGTGGGTATTCAGAAGAATGCTCTGGAATTCATGAACTGGTCATGTTACCAACATTGAAGTTTTGACATGTATGTATGTGGACAGTGAGTCCATGAGCAAAATCAAAAGAATAAAAAGACTACCTATCCCAAGATAGGCAAAGTATACTGAGTACCATCATTTATACACAAGTGATGTATATGAGCGTCTCAGGGGCGATGTATGCTTATTTTTGAGAGTAGGTGTCAACCCGGAAGAAGGAAATTCTCATTGTTGAAGAATACTTGAGACTGAGACACATGAGTACGCTCTTTTCTGAGGGTTGTTCATGATAGAGAACGATTTACCAGAGTTTTAGCCTGCCCTCATTGATGAACTCTGTATGCTAAAAAAAAATTTAAACCCAAGCAGTATGAAGCCAAACATCACTAAGAAAACGAGTGTTGTAATCTTAAAAATTAATCTTATTAAAAGGAATCTTCAATTTTCAGTATCCAATATTGAATAAGATTATATCATTACATTTAACAAAAATAGTACTTACCATATGTTCATATGCAGCAGCCCTGTTCTGATAAAATGTTGAAAGAGTTGAATGCTCGTTTTCTGGGCATATTTCTATCGCTTCTGTGTAACATCGTATCGCATCTTCGTAACTTTTATTCTTGAAAAATCCATTACCAGATGTCTTTAAAGCAATAGCTTTTTCCAGGGGAGTCTAACAACAAACATGCCAAACACAATAATTACCACCCAGACAGAAGAGTTCAAATTACATTATTACTACTGCCATTTAATTAATAATAGTGAATGCTTAAAGATCACTTAGTTTAAATTCAGCCTTCCATATTCTTCCATTTCATATCTATAGCACAAATTAACTATTTGCAAATTCATTTCTTTCATCCTAAACCTTGTCTAATCTCAAACTCAAATTTCATAACTCACATGATATATAATGCTTTATTATTTTATCAAACATCCTATGTAGGATTTTTAAACAGCCGTATTATTTAAAATTGAAACATATATTTCTAACCACCAGAATACAGTAACATGAAACACTTACCAATGTTTATAGCGCTTTCGTGTAGCTTGTACACATCTTCAGTAAATTAAAATTTATTTTACGTCAAAATTTAAAACTTCCTGCTCCTACCATGCTCCTACACGAAAGCGCTATAAACATTGGTAAGTGTTTCATGTTACTGTATTCTGGTGGTTCAAAATATATATTACAATAATGCTTTATATATCACAAATGGGAATAAAAAAAAAACTAAAAGAGATAAATATATACAAAACTAAATTCAACAGTTTGCCTGCTAATCTCTTCTTTGAAATATTCTATTCATAGAATGTTGGCCATTTTTAGTAATGCTGTAGAATCCTGATAAACCAAATCTAGATTATCTGAAATCATCCAAAACGACAGAAAATCTAAATTTCTCTTGAAAATTACTTACATGAACAAATTAAAAATTAAAAGCACCTGTATGAAAATTGTATTTTGGTATTATTCGCTCCTCTCTAACGGCTTTGTTTTTAGTGCAAGTGTACCTAGTTGCAAATAATGTATGTTTTGTTTCTAGCAGAATGATGTGTAAACATAAACATTTGTTTTATAATTGATGAACATTTTAAGACTGTGTAGAAAGGATAGAAAAGGGTGAATTGTTGTGCGTTGTTGCCGTGGATCTTGGGGTTGGTGTTTTATTTGTATCTGATTAGACAAAGAATTTAAAAAACTACAACAGCGTAGTTAAAATATCAAATAGGCAAAAAACTGAAGCTATCTGAATACGATAAACTTGATGAAGTTCAGAAGAGAATTTTCCATATTTTTAAAATACTTAGGTTTAATTTTAATTTAGTAGGTTACAATTTTTTCCGTATTAGAGCTAATTTTAGACCACATGAGGTGACTTTAGACTTTTTGCAGCCCACATTCTCAGTATTCATTGAATATCGGTAGTCAAAAAGTTCAAAATACGTTTAAAATGTTCATAGTGATCACAAATCTTTCTTCCGGTAATATTGGTTGCTTGTCCAAGTTGCACCATTGTTTTTTTTTAAACGAGTTTTACTTTTGACAATATAAAATTAAATGTTTCCAGTCATATCATGCATTTAAAAAAAACCTGTCTCTATTTTTTTTAAATTGCAGAAAAAGATGATTACGCCATACAATTTTCTGTTCTTATTAATGTCCTAATGGTATAGTCTTTAAAAGATAACAATTTTGTATAAGTGTTTTCCATTAGGAATAATTCATCATGACTGCTGCTACTGGAACTCATGTTGAATACTGACAACTGAATGAAGGTTAAGCGCGTAGTTACATGCTCCCACTATGCGCGTTCGCCACCGTGAATCAGAACCAGCGACCAGCATTCACTGTGCGCTTACCCTAATGATGGTGAATCCAAGGAAACATGACAATAAGTCAGATTATGTAATGAAAATGTAAAAAATGAGTAATATAACAGCTATAACAGATCAGCGGAAAAATTTAACATTATTACAATAGAACTGAATGTAAGCAGCAGGATACAATACAACGATGCATTAATAAATAGCCAATACGTTAAATTTTTTTAATCTATCTTAACCTTATTGTCTACTTTTACTTATTAACAGTTAAATTGTATCCACTACGCCTACTGATAGATTCACTAAATTTAATTTTCACAATCATTCTCCTTCTAGTACCTATGTTACCCAAATTTACTTACTAACCTACAAAACAAATAATATTTCAAAACTTTTATTATATAAAACCCGAAGTGAATATAAAAGCCAATTTACAAAGAGCCCATTATACTAAAATTTTATTACACCAAAGTAATTATTTTGATATTTTTAAGCCTCCAAAATCAATGTGTACTCAATGTGTACTAAAGCTTTAGAACAAACAATTGAAGGGGTTGGGAGAAGACAGTGCTAAATCACATCAACATAAATTTACGCTAAGTAATTTTAAAAGTTTACTGAACTCTACAAATCAAGTTTTTAAATTTTTGTTAAACATTTGTTATTTTCTGTAAATCTAGGTTCTTAAGATCGTAAATATAGCATTCTGTTTATTACGTGCCGTACATTTTATTTTTACAGAATACCCTATTTAAGAAAAATCATGCTGGAAATTTTTTGGGTTAGCACTTTCTTCCGCCAACCCCTTCAAACTAACCTTATACTGCAGAACACTTAAGCACAACTACAGTACAGGCTGGTTTATGACCTATTGCATCATTCGGTGGTGCCTCTCTTGTGGTTATTATTTTTAATAATAAAAAAATATTGTAGTACAATACAAACAGATGGATGGAAAATATAACTCATAAATTTAAAAGACTTATAAGTCTTATTCCAGAATTAAGTCCCTCGGGAAAACTTCTGCAAGTTTTCCATTCAACATGTATGCTAAATGGTTTTAAAAACTTATTGCAAATAAATGGCCGTCAGTTATATACATTGTTCAAATTTATTATAATAGGGATTTCATCATAAGGAAATAATTTTAGAATTCTTCCCACCTAAAGGTACCTTCATAGGGCACCTGTTTTAAGGAATATATGACAAGCAAATCTATTGTAAAAATAATTTATCATACTATTTGTTAATTTTAAAGATAATTCACATCGGAAACCGGTAAGAAATAATACACTGTAAGTAAAATATTAAACTTGTTATTTAATACAAATGAACGCCGTGGTAATTCTCAGCATGTGACCATACATGTCATTCAAATCTAACCTAACTTGTATTGATTTTTAACACAAACGAATAATAAAAGAGTTTATAAAATAAAATTTACTTTAATACACTGTACCTCTTTTTTAACTGGTGCTTCAGACTGTACTTGTGTTGTACTAGATTTATTAACTTCATTTTCTGGCAAAGAGTTCTCTGCATTTTGTTTGCACGGCTGATTAGCAGCACTAGAAGAAATGTTTGTATCCGATTCACATTTAATAATTTTTGGTGGCGGATCACCCTTGTTTTTCCTTACAAAATACCAATAACCTACACCTAGAGCGACAGGAGCGCCAACAGCTAATGCAATTTCCCATTTTAACCACGAGGATTTATCAATTTCAACATTGTTGAGACCCGCCATTACTACAATTAGAACGTGCTGCTCGAAGGCGCATAAACCTCGAACTAATAATAATCAGCTCAACAAACTGTCATTTGTTTCATATCAGCTGATTTTACAAAGATGGAAAATGGCTACAGAAGAGGATGATAGTACGTGGTATGTTTGGTGTTATCTATTATTTTCTCTAATAATTTTCAAGAATTATTTGGTTTAAGAAGATAAGTGGTGTATGCATTTATCAGTATTCGTGTTGACGGTGTTAATACATTTATAACATTCATATGCTCAAAGCCGCACGATTCGTTAAATATTTAGATAACCACAAAATCTAAATGTCAATGAGTAACAAGATTACTATATATTTTTAAGAGGCTGCGTTTATGCCAACTCCAAAAATTATCTGAAACGTTATAAGTAGTGCACAGAAATCTATTATGAGGTATTTGTTTATATTTGTACATGCTGGAATCCAGATGTATAATTTGCAGATGTTATTGAATTTTCGTGTGATTGAAGTGTCCTTTTAATACAACTCTAGCAATACTTAACTCTAGTATTGCACAAGTATTATAAAAAAAGAATCAGATATACGAGTATGACGTATGAATTACAATATTATGAAACTTGTGCCTTAATTTTTAAAAAGTGTAAATAAAATTTTGACTTCAGCTCAACTGTCAGCCAGCTTGCATTTTCTATAATGTAGCTTCCCAAGTGTATTAAATTGAAAGTCTGGTAGGACAAGTAATGTAGTGTTAACTACACAGTGTTGTTTACATTTTTGTTTTGTGAGACTGAATGAAGTAGTGTTTCATGAAATTTTACCTGTTTGTAATCAAATAAGGCACCAGTTCTGTTCTAGTCTAGATTGATAGGGAAATAACTGGTACAAGCAATTTTTGTAATTGTTCAAAGCTTGATGAAACTTTACAATTCAAATTTGGTAAACTAAAGATGCATTAATTCTTATGGGTATGTTAAGACAGCTCTATTAATTCATTTAACCCTCGAGCGGGGGCACCTGACATCGAAACATGAGCGAGCGCGTGGTGTACTTTGTACACCACTAAAATTATAGAGATTTTGCTTATTACTTTTTAAAATAATTGTTATTACTATTTATTTTATTCTATTTTTTTCAGTTTTTATTATTTAGTGGTTTTATTTATTACACAACAATAAAATAATTACTAATTTCTGTTATTTTTTTGTCTTAAATACATTTATGAAAATTTTATATTATTTAACAATCAATTCTTTTACATAAATTTAAAACATTACAATAATAAATCGCAAAAATTAAGAATTTTTCTATGAATATATAGGTTAAATAATTAATAGAAAACAACAATTCAAGAGAAATATTTAAAAATACAGAATCACAATTATTCAAGAAAATTTTACCAAAATTTATAAAAATAAAATTTATATTACAGTAAACTTAACATTTTTTGCTAAACTCTTTGGTCCAGGTAATGTTTTAATGATATTTGTAGCATTCACGCGAGAATTCCGGCATGAAATTCTGAACTGCACCATATTGTTTTGCCGTACTTTCCATGAAAGAACTCTCTATCATGGGGAGGAATGTCTTCAATTTCATCACCAGATTCATACTCTTCTCAGTGTCACTATTATGATCAGACTGAATTATTTCTTCATCTTCTCCATCTGAGAAATCATTTTCATCGTCATTTAGGTAAATGAAGATAAACTATCAGATAACTCCTTTAGAACTTGCAAAATATTCTCATCTCGTAAGGTATTAGACCTAATACGAAACACGAATGATATCAGAAACATAAATCCTTCTTATAAAATAAAATAACTAAATCATAAATCAAATATGATGCCAATTTTATCTGTTATTTATATTATGTAAAGTAATTATTAATAATTAAGCAACCAACAGATTATAAGAAAAGAAACAAATTAAATATTGGATTGGAATTGATAATGTGTATAGAATTTTTTTTTTTTGGTTTAACGTCCGACTGTTCTGCAATTACTGCTAATGCAGATGGTGAAGGATGAAATGATTTTTGCAACGTATGAAAATATGCCGTGCCTGAATGGGATTCAAACCCAAGACCGCATGATGAGAGGCGACCACGTTACCAACTACGCCAATGCGGCCAACGTGTATAGAAGATAAAAATACTTACATGATAAGGCGCGTGGTTGTATTATGTTCACCAACAGCGCGGTGGGTTCAATTCATGCTTTGTTCAAAGATTTCACTGAATTTTTGTGGTGGACGTGATGACGATATGGTAGAAGGTAAACCTATAGAAAGGTACTGCGAAGGAGATGACATTATGTTTAGTCTACCGTAATGAAAACATGAAAAATTAGTCATTGGTGTACAAAATACACCAGCGTGCCCGCTCGAGGGTTAAAAATAAGGTTAAATATTTGTTGTGAATTTTTATTTTTTCAATTAACTGGACCTGTGTAATAATGCCAATTTTTGTCATGTTTTATATTTGTTGCTAATTACTTAATCTTCATTAAAGGATTGCAGATTTGCAGTCTGCACTGGGGTTAACTGATAAATGTGATTCAGAAACTGTGTATAATATTTGCCATGGACAAAGCGTACCAGAAATACTTCGACCAAGTGTGTGGCGAGCATGTCTTGATGTCAAAGAATCGGCGAACCAGATAATATTTAATGAAATTTTTGACCTGCCTGAACAGAAAATCTTACGAGAAGATTGTCAACAATTTGTTGGTAAGCCTAATTTGAACTTTGAAATCTTTCAATATGCTACATTTAGTTTTATGAATTTATTCTGGATTAATATTCAAGTAAACTGTTGTGAATACCTTCTTGATAACACCATACTTTTATATAGAATGAGATTATAGAGAGCGCAGTTTTGTCCTAAGTTACGTTCATCTTACAGATTTATTTTAAGTGTAAAAATTATATTAAGTTAGACGTTGAAATGTGCATCAGACTCTCAGGTTTTCTGTTTTAATGGCATGTGCTATTTTCTTTAAAAATATTTATGAGAAATGGCTGACCTCATTCTTAGCTAGGATTACATCTGAATAGGCTGTTTCATATCACCACTCAGGGAAATGTTGATGGATAAAGGTCTTAACATTTCATCCTAGCATGCAAACCTTAGAAAGCAATTTTCCATTGCCTTTTTGGAGCGTTTCCATATGGCAGCAGAAAGAGTACATATAGCCATGAGAGTCAGCTACTGGACCCAATGTTTCAGCTTGTGATGAGCATAAGTAATCTAATCATATCTTGTAAAGCGGTGAATATAAATTGTTTAGCAATTGAAATTGGTTTTTTACAAACAAGTTTGATTGGAAAACTATTTAAATAATTTCAAAAACTCTTTATTTTTCAATAAATAGTGTTGAAAAAGGGATAACTAAGATAAAAACAAAAATGGTACTTATATAGATCAGGGCCCGTCACTGATTGTAACAATTTTTTTGAAATTGATACTTTTTTGGGCGCTGAATCCGAATATGGAATTATTTTCATATACCGACAAAACCTCACTTGTTCGTATGTTTCAATTTGCCGTTTTATTTGAATTCGATTACACTTAAAATGAACACTAAAATGTTAAAATGTCCCTATTTCAACTAATTTTACCTATTGATCAAAGATGTGTATTTGAATATTTGTTTATTGACAAAATTACTAACCGACTAACATCTAACGTTTTAAGATACTGTGACGTCATTACAAGCTGTACGAAAATATTAAAATGCGTACACTAACCGATAACCTTTCATTTAAAACTGCAAATAACAACCAATAACCTTTAGGATTTATTTTTATATAAAAATTAACCTGTAAAACTGCATATAGTAACCAATAACCTTATTATGAGTAGGTTATCGGTTGTCGTGTATTTATAACTGCGTATAATAACCGATAATGTACTCACCATTTACTAACTATTCAAGTTTAATTTACAGTGCATATTAGCGACATTATTAATTGGTTGTGAGCATTTATACGATGATGAAGGGTAATATAAAAGCAAAATTTAAAATTACAAAAAAAGTGAGGTTATATCGGCAGATGATAAAAAAAGGCTTTTAACTAATTTCATGGTGATTTGCGGGGAAAAATAATTTCATATTCGGATTCAGCGCCCAAAAAAGTATCGATTTCAAGAAAAATCGGTGCCGGGCCCTGATTCTATATAATTACCAAAAAAATAATTTTTTATAATAGTTTTTGGATAATGTATTATTCATTACTTATCACTGCTCTTGTATTATTGCTAATAACTTTTTGTTTGTTTGTTTGTAGCTAAATTAGGAAATGACGATGAAGATAAAGTTTCAGTTTTGTCTGATTTGGAATCAATTTTAACATACCACCGTAAATCCTTGGGACCAGAAGTTAAATATAACAGAGGAAATGGTTGGATTGAACTATTATTACCTCTAATAGCTTTGAAATTACCAAGATCTGATACATGCAGACTATTTCAAGCTGTTAGCAATCGATATGTTCCTTATAATACAAATGCCTTTCATCTATTCCGTCTCTTGTTACTATACCATGATCCGCAACTTTGTTCTTTTCTTGACACGAGGAGAATTACACCTGATCTATACACTGGAACGTGGGTTAGTAATTATTTATATTTGTTGTGTAATGTCCTTACCAGATTATTTTTAAGAATAATAGTTTTCATTAGATTAATTCCAATACTTTTAACATTTAAATTAAGTTAAAATCTTTGTTAATGTAATTGAGCATGGGTAATTAATTTCCGTTTATTTAAAAAATTGTTGAGGGATGCAATTTTGATACTGATTTTCAGACTTATCCAATTCTGGCTTTGAGTTTAAAAGTTCTTTTTCTTATCGCAAAGTATTAAGCATGTGGCCTGGTTATGGCCCCCAGCTTCCAAGATTATTCGTCATTCTATCTTTTCCTTGGCTTTCCAAAGCTCTGCCTTTCCTTCTGGTTGTACCCCTCAATCGCCTTGGGAATTTGGTCCACACTCATCCTTCCTAGGTAGTTGAACGTAGGAAGTGGGTCTCTAAAAGAATCCAGTGACTTAAGATGGCAGCCCCACTATTAGTCGTGTCCGAAACTGGGTTAGTTACCTGTTAGGCCACTCTTATATCAACTGCAACTCGACGTTCAATACGAATCCTTCCCGTACATTTATATGTTCACTCTCCCACCAGTATGAACTCAATCGAATCGATCGCATGCGACTCAGCTTGTCCAACATCTACTCAACCAGTCATGTATAATCATGGCAGGTGAAGCAGCCAACATAGCCTTTGTGCTTGAAGTTGAAAAAATCTGTGTCTGTACAATTTTAATTTGACAGAATATTCTAGGCGAGACATTACCTTTCTTTTGGCATCCGATAAAGACTTAAATTTGTTTTCATCACAGGAGAGTTCCTGGGCACACATGTACGCTCCTCTATTATGATTATTACTTATATAAATAGTGATATCCAACAGCTGTGGTTTTCTCTGTTTTCTTCTTAAATAGTAATAAGCAACGGCTTCGGTTTCTTCATTACTTGACATTTTGCAAACTGCAGATGGATTCGAAGAAAAGGTTGAACAGTTGTGTCGAGGTCGAGTTACACTAGTGTGCAAGCGACCTTAGGGGAATCCTTACCCACTCTCAACTATCTTGAAAACAGTCAGACCAGAATTTCATTGGCGAACTGGAAATTTCAATAAAGAAATTATATTAGGAATTTGGACGATCAGAATAAAAGTTAGATAAACAAATACTTAAAAAAATAATTGGGGCAAATTTGATTGATTTTAAGTGAACCCAAAATTTGTGTTGCCATGAAAAGTCTGAAACAAAAATAAAAGTTTCAGGAAAACAGGGCAATATTTCCAGTAAAGGAAAATATCAATGAATCTCATCCTATAGCAGGTTATTAAAAATTATCTCATCCCCAAAAAAACATTCATAATTTATTTTTAAATAACTTAGTAAAGTAGCAGATTTTGTATCGGCTGTATGTTACAAAATAAGATGTGAATATTTAATACTTGAATAGCCTCTTCTGTTGTTAATTATTGTTATGAATAAATGTATTTATATAATAATTTTACCAACCTTCTTTTTAAACTGGTGACACAGTTTAAAAAGAGGTTGGTGAAATTATTATATAAATTCATTATATGAAATAGAAATAATTTCTATTTTAATAACTGCAGGATGCATTATAAAGATTTATTTTTGAATGAATAAATGTAGTTTTGTATAAATTATAAAATTATTTGATATCTTGTTGTCTTATTTAGCTGAATCATTTTAAATATATTCTTATATCTTGTTATTAAAGAGATATGTTCTATTTAAATGTTATTTTGTATTAATTTTAAATATTGCTTTTATTATTTTTTTAGAATATTTATTAATTTATTTATACAAACAGTACAATCATATGAAACTTCGAAAATACTATTATTAAAAAAAGTTAACCTTTACTTAATATTTAAAGAAACAATGTTAATTAACTTATTATAAATGCATAAATAAAATCAACAATTACTTTTTATTTCTATTCAACCTAGCAAGAAAAGGTCAAAATATACATTTTCTTTGTTATTCATTTCCAACAGAGAAACAAAATGTTTGAAAATATTAAGAACAAATTCGCAGGCTTTTAAATAATATTTTTATTAATAATATATTCTCTTTAATTTATAATATACACTTATATTTTGGCTTAATACATTAAGTATGTATTAAACAGCAATTAAGATATGTATTATAAAATTTTCTGAATATTATTACAAGTGTTCTTTACTTATGAATAATAGTACTAAGATAAGAATGATAAAAGCAAATATTTACTTTACAGTGACTGCGTCAGGTAAAAAAATTGTGTAACATAATTTGTTTTAACTTATACTTGTACTTTTAGAAATCATCAAAGTATACATTCAAAAGTTAATCTTCTTCTTTTATAGTAGGTTAATATTGGTCATTTCATAATACCATGTAAAAATGAATCAATAAAGACTATCAAATTTTTAATAGAAAAATAGTTATTGTTTTCATATCTAGTTCGACGTTTATCTAATCAATTGTTCATTAAAGTATATTAATAACGTTAGCAAATTTCCTAGGATGACTAACCTACTAGGTTATTGGGGTCAACATGCGGTTTTCTGAAATTCCTTCAAATCTTATCAGAGATTTCAAATCCTTTAAAAATTTTATATTTTGTCTGGTTACACTCTTGCATCTTTAAATTCAACAAAATTCTGTATTTAGGTATCCATTGAAATAAAAGGATGCATTCATTAACGTGTAAAATTGGTTTATGGGTTGAGGGGGTTTATAAGGATACCAAAACTAAAAAAATATTACATTACTAAAGTTCAAATGTAAAAATATTAAAAGTTTTCACTAATATTTTTTACTGCTTCAAATTTTACTACATTTTCATTTTTCAGGGAATCCACCATCGTTAGAGTATATTTAATACAAAAATTGAAACTTAAATGTTTTCAGGAGATGTCAAGTGATTGAAGATCATTTTCTGAAAAGATTTTATTAATTTAGTTTCACTTTTTGTGTGAAATTTATTGTGATATTGGGGGATTTACTGAAACATGCAAATATAGAAAAATTGATGAAAAGAATTTGAAGCATCAAAAAAAAGTTAGTGAAAACTTTTACTATTTTCACTTTTGGATAAATTACAAGCAGCAAGATTAATTCTGAAGATTGATTTATGTATATCTAGGCATTTTTATGTGCAGTGTAAAGGAATAGAGAATTTTATGATTTTCTATATAATGTTCTCTGAATTGAGCAGAAACTTTTCAATGCCTGCACACTTATTAGAGGGGTTTAGAGATGTTGGATAAATTTTAACTGTGATTTATTAGTTAGACTGGGTTCAAATCCTAGTGTGGTCTGGGATTGAGAATATGTTTATCTGTTAAAAATCTCCGATTCCATTCCATATCGTACAATACAGTTAAATTCAGAATTTTGTTTGAATTGGAGGTAAGTTAAACACGTTTATAAAAATGAAAAATTTCATGGTGGCTAAAAGATAATGTTAAATTTGTCATTCATAGACTGCATACTTTCTATGTCTGTTCTAAAAGTTCCCAAATTTTTTTATAAAAAAAAAAATACTTGACTTACAGCTTAGAGGTCTGGATCCCCTACAAAGTAATCTCCTCCCCAACGTACACCCTTGTCCCATCGTTATTTCTACATTCTGAAGCAATCCTGGAACACTACTTCTTGAATGGCCTTCAGCTGCTCTGTCCCATTCTTCTGAATCTCAGGAATTATGGCAAATCTTTTTCCTTTGAAGGGTTTTTGGAGTTTGGGGAACAGAAGTCACAGGGTGCTAAATAAGGTGAATAGGGTGCATAGGTGAATTAGGGTGATGGGGAAGTATGGTAATTGAATTGCTGGCCATAAACTTACAAGTTCTGAGGGCTGAATGGGTTGGTGTATTGTTGTGGTGGGAGAACCAGTTGCTGTTCAGCCAAAGTTCAGGAGGTAGGCATTTCAGAAGCTAAGTAAGATTGTTTAACTGTAGAGCCTGGAGGCAGGTACTTGTAATGGACAAACTCTCTGGTATCGAAAAAACTATCAGCATGACCTTCACATTGGAATGATTTAGACATAGACAAGTTTTTTTGGGTTTGGAGAATTTTCACCCACCCTTTGGAAAGATTGAGATTTTGTTTCGATGTCTTAGTCAAAACACTCATGATTCATTACCTGTTATGATGATAGACAAATATGTTTCACCCTCTTCAGCTCGTTCAAAAGGATTTTGGCAAACTTTTTAAACCAATCATAGCAAGTTTTTCTTTTCATCGATTCATCACCGTAAGCCTTGACAAGCATTTCATGAGTTTCTGCGAAACTCACACAGCACAACGCTGTTCATGCAAGTCGCTCATTTTTAACTTTGATAAACGGGTAGAACCTTTACTAAAACATCTGTTTTTCCACAACTAAGCAAGATATCAACAAACTACAAAATGGAGGTTGCTCGTGATATTTCTACGAACACAATGAGCCCTGGTGGATCTCTGGAACTAACTATAGGAGCACTATAAAAAAGGTTCAGGATTTTTCCGAACAATTGTCATATATTATCAGTACGGTAGTTCTGTAAAAATCACTTCTTATAGAGATTGGGCTATTCTATAGGTATCCCAGGTGAGCCACTTTCTCATCTAATACAGTAAGTAACATTGGGTCATCCCTTAAAAATCATATTATGTAGATATGACAGTGTTACCATTGTAACTAATTAATTTAATGAGTAACTGGAAATTCGTACAAGTAATGATCTATACAGATGTGTCAGTTGCTGAAAGTAGATTATGGGCAAAGGCTCCTAAGATAACTTGTATATTTTAATAACTTCCAGCCTGATAATTATTTTATTGTGTTATTAGAAGTATATATTTCAGTGTTCTTTTTTTAATTTTTTGCAGTTTCAATCTTTATTTGCTGGAACGTGTAAATTAAATGTTACAACTGCTATGTGGGATTTATACTTTCAGCAAGCTGATTCATTTTTCGTCCTCTTCTTAGCATTAGTTATGGTCGTTAATGCAAGGTATGTTATTTTTATTAATATTATCAGAATTATTTTACAGAAGAAAATTATATTTGTAATGTATAACCTTTGGTTATATTGACTGTACTTTCTACAACAATTGTACTTTACATATTATTAGAACAGGTGTGTTCAACTTTTTTTGTTATGGTGTGCCAATTAATTACTGATTTTTGAGCCAGGCTGCAAGTATAAAATTTGTAGAGTTTAACAATTCGCACACCTCTTATTTACTTGTGGTTAAATTTAAAAACACAACTCTTTTATGGTACGGTGAACGACGGAGCTATATAATAATGTACTGCAACTTCATGTAGCCTACATATCTGTACCAACGTTATCCTGAGGTCTACGATCCTCCATCGTTATAGGCCTCATGCCGCAATGTTGATTCTTGTATTAATACTTCACCAGGATTCAAAATATAAAAAATTTCACGTATGGTTTCATTAAAAAAATTTGTTTTTTAATTTAGTTTGAACTTATGTTACACAAATCCGAAACAACATTTTTTCTTGTAGAAAAGAAAAAATACATTAACTTGCTGTTGATTTGAAAATGTTATAAAAACAAAATTAACTATAAAAATGTATACTTTAGTGGGAAATTAATACTATTTTTCTTTTAATAATTGTTCAATGTCTATTTAAATGTGTGTAGTTCCTATTGTCTAAGTTGATTCCAAGTGATTGTCTGTTTTAACTGCGTATGAGCTTTAGATTTGATAGTTTTCATTAACAAAAAAGCATGCTCACATATAAAATTAATTACGAACAAACACGAAAGTTTTAAAAAATTTCTTGCAGATTAAATATTTCTCATGGTAAGTAATTTTTGTAGAAACGGATTGAAACTATAAATACGGTATTAAACAAAATTGTGCGGTTATCACTCGGTGTCAGTGTTATATTATTGTTTGGTACAGCATATTTTACTGGCCTTTTACTATGAAATTGTATTTATTTTAACTAAATTTTATAGCGGGCTGCAAGCCGCAAAAAAATGAGTCAGAGGCCACATATGGCCCACGGGTCGTGGGTTGTGCACCCCTGTACTAGAACAATTCATATCGACACATTCCTAACAAAAATTAATTAATAATAAAAATTACTTTAAATATGAAATAATTTTATGATAATTTATGTTCTTTCTACAAAAACTTAAAATTGGAAGTGTTAGTCTTGGAACAGGGTTAATGTGTTCCTAGTAAAACTCAGTAAAAGCACTGAATGGTAACTGAAATAAGGTCATTGATACTTTGTTTATTTAGTACCAATTCAGAATATAAACTGAGCGAAGAAAGAATATTACTCTCGCTGTTCTCAGTTGAATTGGAACTAGTGATGAGACAAGTCATACGAGACTTGTACTTTGGACCTAGTACAACTGGATACTACGAACAGAACTACTACTATGATCTTTCGCCTTTTCTCGTACTTAGCCGTAGTTGGTAACATGCTCGCCTCTCATCGTGCGGTCTTGGGTTTAAATCCCATTCAGGCACGGCATATTTTCATACGTTGCAAAAAATCATTTCATCCTTCACCGTCTGCATTAGCAGTAATTGCAAAACAGTCAGACGTTAAACAAAAAAAAAAAACAGCAGCACTGTTCACACCAATCTGTATCCAGTGAGCGTGTACTAAATAAATAATATTTATTATAGTAATAATAGCTACATTATGATCATTATTTGTATTCGAAGCTTCTTAATTATGTTTTATCTATCTGCTACCCTAACTTAAGCTTCAAAACAGACTTAACCTTATAATTTGTACTATAATGCAATAATTCTATTTCATATATGTATTTTATATGAAATAGAAATATTTCAAACTGCAGGATGCATTATAAAGATTTATTTTTGAATAATGCAATAAGTTTTTTTTAAATCTTTAATTTGTGTTCATTGCAATCTGTTCAATTTAAGAACAATATTTTATAATTTACAACCGATGACCCAATTAGATGAGGATAAGGTGTAGTCTTGTACAGACTCAGGCCATCCATTTTTGAGAGAGTGTAGTTAATTGAACCCCTATCATCAAAGTACACTGGTAACTACTCTGTAGTATTCAAATCTGTATAAAATTAACTGCCTTTACTAATTTGAACAAAAAATCTTCGTCTCTGAAAACCAGCTGTTAAACAGCTGACTTGCAACAACTTTACCACTAAACCAGCCTGGTGGATTAATAAATATTAATACATACTTTTTTCACCTTATCTCTTCACTGCCTTGTTACATTATTTTAGGTAAGTATCTCTCATGTGTTTGGTAACTTTTACTTGGTACAGAATACACTTGGCAGTTTTGCTGCATACTCAGTACCTGCTTTTAAAATGTGTCTTGTATCGGGTTAAAAATATCAGTATCCTACGAGTTATTTTTCAGGTTTTATTGTTTTTTAATTTTTATAGAAATGTTTAAAGTCATTTCTGAGAGGGAATATGGTTTATTTTCATTAAATTATATTTTAAAAACATAGTTATGAGTTATTTCAGTAAATGTTAATTAAACTATTATTCTTTTTTTTTTAATTTCAGAGAGCAAGTACTTAATATGCATGATGACACAAAAAATAAAATAGCCGAATTTTTAACATTGTTACCAGCTGGCCTTGAATTAGAAGACGTACCAGATTTTTGTTCATTAGCCCAGTATTATGCAGCTAAAACTCCATCATCTTTTCGTGAGGTAATTAATTTACATAACTATTCACCTTAAATTATATTATTTTCCTCCTTTAATAACCTTAAGTGGTTTGTTTTTAATGTGTTATCTATTTATTATGATAAATAGGTGATGTTCATTTGCTAATGTTATGATATATTAACTAATTAGTGCCATTATTTCCATGTATTTTTAACAGTTTATTTAAATAATTATTGATTTTTTTAAAAATTATGTTTTATCTACTTTTTAAATGTATATAATATCGTGTATTTTTACATGGCCAGTCGTACTTTTTTAATAATTAAACTATCAGTTGCATAAGGCAGTCATAAATTATCACCACTGCAAATTCTGTTAATTCATACCTGATTTATTACAAATTTTGAAA
This sequence comes from Catonia carolina, assembly GCA_035578175.1. Lineage (NCBI taxonomy): Eukaryota > Metazoa > Arthropoda > Insecta > Hemiptera > Achilidae > Catonia > Catonia carolina. The sequence continues at coordinate 271,639,362 of JAQMRL010000001.1, read as the reverse complement.
AAATATAATGTTTGTTAATTATGTAAATTGTGTATCAAGTTATTTGTAGCTTTATTGTTAAGCTATTCTTTAATAGAATTAAAATATTAATAGATTTTGAAGTCGGCGATTCAAACAGCCAGAGGTTTGATTCCTGGCTAAGGTTAGGAAATTTTTATTGCTGTTTTGCACAGATATAATGTTCCACAACCTTCGGTATCTGCTAGTAATGCCGGCTGCATTGGCATAGTTGGTAATGTGCTCACCTCTCATCATGCGGTCTTGGGTTCAAATCCCATTCAAGCACGGCATATTTCCATACGTTACAAAAAATCATTTCATCCTTCACCGCGTGCATTAGCAGTAATTGGAGAACAATCGAACGTTAAACCAAAAAAAGTATCTGCTACTAGCCAAGTAGTTAATGAGACTTGAAATAAATACATTTTTTTAAATAATTTTGAAATCAGGGATACCAAAAATTTAAACACCTGAGTTTTCCTATAACCCAGAATATCACTACAGTGCAGGATATTGACAAGCAATGATAGCTGTTAGACAACTACTTCCCATAATATGGAATAAAAAAATAAAAATAAGAACAAAAAAAATTGCATAAAACTTGATAGTATGAAGCTCTATGACTAATTCTGCAGATTCCCGGTCAGGTCTGGCATTTTTTCATCACTCATTTCCATTATCCATCTTCTGCGTTAGCAGAAATTGCAGAACACTCAGACGTAAAACCAAAAAAAAAGAAATTCTACAGAATTGTTGGTCACAAACAAAAAAAGCAGGAAATAAAATAATTCCAACAGAAATTGAGTATTGCTGTAGATGCTGCTAATTGACTAAATTAGACAAAAATATTGTGACACATCGGTTGAATAGACAATGGATGACGCTGTTGTATAAAGTTTTGACAGGTGTTATTTATAACCTTCTGGACGCTGGACTAGTTGTTATTTGTATATAGATTTTTCTAGTATAGACAAGAAGATTCCCATAAGATGTATTTTTATTGAATTATTTTCTGTATCTTTTGAGAAAAGTTTATTTGCTCATATATAAAAGTAGTTGACTTTGTATTTGGGCAGCCAGTAAACAGTTTGCAAAGCAGTTAGTTTGTAAGAAGTCGGTGTTGAACTGTAGAAACCGATTTGTCATAAAATTAGAAGGAAGGCATATGCAAATGCTAGAGAATATGATGGAAACGATTGCTTTGGTATGGTTATGTTGGAAGAACTGAGGCCAGATAAGTAAATAATATAACAGAATGGAGCTCAGTGTAAAAAGGAGGAAAGGCAGCCCACGAACATCAACAACATTTTGAGTTATAAAGAAAGTCTTGGTTTTCTAATGTATCTGGTAAATCAGTCAGATTTCTCACTTATTTGTCAATCAGTTTAATTAGGTTAATTAAATACAACAGTTGGGTTAGTAAACCCAGATAACTTTTTCTTGTTTATATAGTTTTCTTGTAACCAATAATAATATTTTTCTGTTTTGTAGGAAATGAAGGATAGCTTTTTCAGTAGGAGTAATCAGAATACAACTTCTAGTTTATCACAGGCACTATGCTTACCAGTCTCTGCCAGTGAACTTATTGAGAATATTGCTTTAGAAGATGGACTTGAAGATTCGGTTAGATTTTTTTTAGTGGATTGCCGACCAGCAGATCAGTATAATGCTGGCCATTTACCAACAGCTTTTCATCTTGACTGTAACTTGGTTTGTATTAATTTTTTTTATCTTACTTAATTACTTCTGTTAAAAATTTCCCTGTATTGTTTAGAATTTTACAATGTAGAAAACTACCAAATACACATTAGTTTACTCTCACCTGATTAAAATAGTCAATAGATCCTTTCGGATATCATCTAATTAATTGCTTTAGTATAACAATTTCTATTCACAATTTAAAAAGTTTCTATTTTACTAGGTAAATCTGTTTGTATTTTTGTACTTTTAATCCTTAATTAAAAAGTATTTGCTCATATTAATTGTAGCATCATATTTAATTTGTTTTTGAAATGATACTTGTTATAAAAAAATTACACCTCTTGATCTTGGTTATAAAGTTTATGCTAGTCAAATGCAATTTCAATGAGATCTGAATTAGTTCTCGCAGAATTGGGATGGCTCGCACTATTCATTTTCTGTAACTACTGTTCAGCCAATAGCAGAGCAAAGTGTTTATTTACATCAGTTCCAAATATAAATTATGTAATAGATTATAGTGTAATGTAATATTGAGGGATTGAATTGTATGGGGAGGCAAATGTTAAAATGTTTAAAGCAAATTACAAAAGATGTAGGATGTTGCAGATATGTAGATATAAAACGACTTGCACAAGATAGAACGGCTTGAAGAACTGTATCAAACCAGTCAAGAGAATGATGACAAAAAAGATTATAGAGCAAAGTTATTTTTGTTAAAAAACATTAGATTATTCTGAAAATTTTATACTGTTTTGATCTTCTGGAACAGCTAATAGTAGACTAAGGATTGTTGTTTGGGTTTTTAATATTTTTGAGATCTAATGAAGTGTAAATTTCAGCAGATTAATTTTTAGTGTCATTTGAATAATTTCAGGTGTTATAAGCTGGAAACATGATTGATTTTCCTTCTTTTTCTTCTTCTTCTTCTTCTTCTTCTTCTTCTCTAGCCTTTATAAATCCAATGCTGGATTTAGATCTCTTTTAATATTCCTTGTTATGATTCTGTGTCATAAGCTGTTCTCATCCATCCCTTCTTAGCTGTCCTTTGACATAATCCATCTCAACAGCAGCCTTCCACCAAACGTGCTGGTTTCACCGAGTTTCCATTGGGTCACTTTGTGTCCATCTGTCATTGCTCTGCCCTGCTAAATGTCCAACCCATTTTCAATTGAGATTCACAATACGATGACATCAGTTACCTAAGTTTTGTCTCAGATTACCTCGTTTTTCATTCTATCTTATAAAGAAATCCCTAACATGGCTCTTTCCATTGATCTTTGTGCAACTCTTACTTAGTCTACTTTTTTCTTTGTCTAGGCCACAGTATCCATTCAATAGGTAAATAACTAAATTATGCATGTACTTAACATTTTAACTTCATGGAAATATGTTTATCTCTGTAAAAAACTGACCTTACAAAAGGTAAATTTGATTGATTGTTCATAAAAAATATAGTTTGCATAAGATTTTTCTAAATCTTGAGATTTAGACAATTTTTTTTGTTCTCATTGTGTAAAATTTTGTAATAAACTGCCTCATACTTTTATATTTTAAATCACTGGAAAAAAATATATTTAAAAAAATTTACAGATGTTACAAGAGCCAGTAGCTTTCTCGACTGCAGTTCAAGGTTTATTGTCAGCGCAAAGACAAGCACTGGCAGCTGGAAGCAATGCAGGAGGAGAACATCTTTGCTTCCTCGGATGTGGCGATTTAGATGATGATCAGTATACACATATGGTGGTCGCTTCATTTTTACAAAAACATACACAGTATGTTAGCCTTTTAACTGGTGGATATCAAGGTAAATTTCATGTTTTTCTTAATTTTTACACTCTCTTACCCTATATATATATACACACACATCTCACCATCATTGTGACAACTTTTTTGATTCCCTACTCTGTGGCATCCACCTGAAGGAGCTATATATATTAAATTATGAAACAGATATAGGGGTGCAGCCTGGCTTCCATTTCGAATTTTGCTAAGTATTCATGTATAACATGAATTCTAAGAATCAGAAAAATTAGTTTTATTTCACCAGCATTATAAACTCCGTCGAAACGGAGTGGTTGCTGTGTCCGGCATATATTTTGTACAAATGAACATCACTGTTGTGTCAAATTCGTATAATGTTTGTTGAATCAAAGACGTACTAAAGTCCGACAGTGTTGCCAATACCGCTGGCTTATCGCGCCTTTTCAACCGCGGTATAGCTAACTACTATTAGTACTATTTATGTTATAAAGTGAGTATTAGCACTAGTTATAATTCAACATTATATTTTTTTTTGGTCATTATTTAATGTTAAATGTATTAAACCCACCGGGTTGGTCTAGAGGTAAAGTCGTCGCCAAAATCAGCTGTTTAACAGCTGATTTTCGGAGACGAAGGTTCCTGGTTCAAATCCTAGTACAGGTAATTACTTTTATACGGATATGAATGCTAGACAGTGGTTACCGGTGTACTTTGATGGTTGGGGTTCAATTAACCATACTTTCTCAGGAATGGTCGGCCTGAGTTTGGACAAGACTACACCTCATTTACATGTCATACATATCATCCTCATCTCATTGGGTCATGGGGTTGCTTATTGTTCTGAATTGAACAGATTGCAACATACACTTATTAGGAATTAAAATATATAAAATGTACTAAAATATTGGATATTTTCTTTAAAATAATGTCTTCTGGTACAGTTTCATTGTGTTGACCAGAATTAGTTTACTTTATGTTTTAAAGTATTCCAAGAAAAACATCAACAAACATACTTGTAATTGTGTTTTTTTTAAGTAAGGCTGCTATGCAATCAAGTAACAAGCGTTGGTTATGAGCCGTGTACAACTATCGAGAATAACAAAACTAACTTGAATTCGAATAGCATCACCAATATCAGAAATAATTCAGATAAATATGGTTCCAGTAACACGAAATGGAGACAAATATTACACAAACCTAAAACTAATGATTTTCTCTTGATAAAATGATATTAAAAAAGTACACCCTAACGATTCAAAGCTAAAACATTCAATTTTGTATGAAAACAAAATTCCTGTTAGCAATATATAGAGTGATTCCGAACTATACGGCAATCTCTTGATATCTCATTCTATAGCTTAAAATTAAAATAAATTAGTTCATACAAACATAGGCCCGAAAACGCTTCATTAGCGAGTTATACAGGGTCAAAGATTTCGCCGAGAATTCAGTACCCTCGGTGAAATGAGACCTATAGACATTTTTAAAGCTGTAATAAAGAGACAAATTGATAGTTTCTTACATATTTGCACCTGATAAATTGAATAAATTTGGTCCCAGTAATGTACCTTCAGCAGTTTTAAAGATATCTCACATAAAATACCAGAATTGGGGCTAAAAACACATTTTTGTCGTTAATGTGAAACTACTTTTGTAAATGGCAAATTAAGATTTACTTTTTTATTAATTAGATTTGTAGAAAATATTATTCTGAAAAGATTCACGCAAATTACTTACGAAAAAAATTGAATACTATGTATTAAAATTTAACTTTATTTAAAAACAAAACAAACGTAATTGTGGAAACATTTTTAACTGGATGATTTATACTAATTTTGTCCATAGGTTGGAAATAACAGCTGATTGTTCATTCAATATTATAGATTTACATAAAGTTAATGAATTTCAGTTTAAAAAAACAACGTAAAAACTAGTTATTAGTTCCCTGAAAAAGATTCTCACAGTTGCCCCCGTTTTGTTCAATACACAATTTTGCTTGACAACTTTCTTTTCTAGCGCGTCTCATAATGTTAGGAGTAATCTTAATAATTTCTGCAGCTTATTGTATGCGATTCCTTTACTTTTTTTGTGTGTTTTGTTTTGAATAAACAATTGACTTCATCCAATCCCATAAAAAGAAGTCTGATGGCGTGAGGTCGGGAGACCGTGGTGGCCATTTTAAGCCGAAATTGTGTATTGATCAGAACAGGGGCCACTTTGAGCACTTTTTTTTGTGGGTAACTAATAACTATTTTTTAAAATGAAGTTCATTAATTTTATGTAAATCAACAGTATTAAATGAACAAATCAGCTGTTATTTACAAGCTATGGACAAAATTAGTTAGTTTTTCGTGCAGTTAAGTTTTTCACAATTAGGTTTCTATTGTTTTAAAATAAAGTTAAATTTAAATATCTAACATTCAACTTTTTCTTAAGTAATTTAGATAAATCTTTTCAGAATTAATTTTTCTACAAATCTAATTAAGAAAAAATACACCTTAATTTACCAAGGTAACTAACTATGGACTTTAAGGACTTCCATGAACAACAAAAACAGAACACCAGGTGGACAGAAGAAGAACAGGAGAAAACAAAAAAAGACAGGAGAAAACCCTACAGTGAGCGAATGCTGAAAATATGGGTTGCAAAAAAAACTTCCAGAAACACATAAAGCCATCCAACGTAGTCTAAAATTTAGACCTGTACTGGAGAAAAAAAATACTCACAGTTCTTTTAAAAGTGTAAATTCTAATTAAATCTAAATAACAATAGAGTTTAAAAATAATTAATCTAGTTTCTAAGGTAACTAAAAATATTTCATTTAAATTTTGTATCTTGATAGGTAAAGAACGTAAAATGTTATCGCAATATTTTGTAATTTTATGAAATTTTGCAATAATAATTCACAATTTATTAACAAAATTTGTCTGACATTTAATTCTTAAACATAATCTTGTTACGAAGGTGATATCATTCTCTAGCCTGGTTTTAGGGTTCAACACTGTACATATAGAAGTAGGGTGGAGGGTTATCTATATGTATAAGGATTGGATTGGTTAAACCTAGTCCAGCAATAGATTTCCATCCGGCCATCAACCATCAACCTGCCATCCAATGCCAAGAAGATTTAGAACAAGAAGATGGACTACAAAAATTGCAAGCATCAATTCAACTCTGTAACATTTCCAGGAGAACAAAATTCGACAGAAGAACTAAACGACAAGCAAAAAGAAAGGAGAGGATTAAAATATGGACTTGGACATGGCATTGTGGAGAGAAAAGTGCGAGGTCATGAGAGAAGAGGGATGGAAATATGGTACTAGGGTTGACAATTCGATCCAGTGGTCTTATTCCAGGAGGGGAATGATGTTCCTTCTAGCAAGATTCTAATAAAAATAATTAGCTTTTTTTTTATAAATTAGATAAAAAATTTAAATAAAGGAAAAATAAGCATATTTTAAATATATATAACATCAACGTATTTTACAATGATTGTCTATTTTTATTCATTATTAACAAATTAGTTGCTGAGATACTGAAATACAAATTATTATTTAATGCAGTTAAAATTTTTTTCGCAATTACATTTGTTTTGTTTTTAAATAAAGTTGAATTTCAATATCTAGTATTCAATTTTTTTCTTAAATTATTATCATGAACCTTTTCAGAATTATATTTTCTACAAATCTAATTAATAAAAAATGTACCTTAATTTACCATTTACAAAAGAAATTTCACGTTAGACAAAAATGTGTTATTTTAGCCCCAATTTTAGTACTTTACGTGAGGTCTTTAAAACTGATGAAGTTACATTACTGGGACCAAATTTATTCAATTTATCAGGTGAAAATACGTAAGAAACTATCAATTTGTCTGTTTATTACAGCCTTAAAAATGTCTATATTGTCTCATTTCACCGAGGGTACTGAATTCTTGTAAAAAACTTCTTAAAAAGAGAAAATTAAAAAAACTACTACTTTTATTTCAAGCTTTTATTTTCTAAAGCACTTAGTTCAGTGACAATTAGTGATTTTCTGTATTTTTTGGTCATACAGAGGTTGATTTTCATTTAGCATCATTCACTTATAATTTAAATTAGGTTGGTTTGCATTTACATTGTTTACTCATGATTAAACAAAGGTTATATGTTTTATGTTTGACATTGGCAAGAGAGATTTGTGTGAGTGTTTCACACCAGATTATTTTTCTGCTTCAAAATGGACAGAACTGTTTCCAAGACTTGGGAATCTTGCTGGAAATGTTGATTATCAAAGGCATTTAATCAAATTTAGATTATTGGATTTTATTAATACCACTTCTTTTAAGTGCTGTGTTATAATTAAAGTCAGCCAAAGGTAAAGGAAATTTATGAAATTCATTATCTATCCTGATATGTCCTTTTGAATTAATCATCGGTGAGTCAACAAAAAAGTCAAAATCATTTAACTGTCAGTTTTGTGAACAATAAGCCTAAAAGTTGTAAGCTGATATTGCGTTAAATTAAGCATATAATGTGGAAGCCTGATCTAACAACATTATTTATTCAACAACTATTTATTTATATAATAGAATAGATTGTTCACATTCATGTTGAGAAACTTCTTTTGTTTGCAGCTATACACAGGTATCTTGGTGAAGGCGTAGATTGTTCATTAGCAGATCATGATTCACTAAGTTGTCTAGTTTGTGTCGCTGAAAAGTCAGATGTGTCACCTACTGCTCATCTAAATGGAAGTACTTCTAGTTCATCTACTGATCTCTTTGGAAAAATAGGGTAAAAAAGTTATTAATTTTCTTAAAATTTTTTATACAGTCAGCTTTCGATTTATGATGGTTTGGTCTATGACCGATACTTAAAACAACCATTAAAATACATAATACCTTTTTCCTACATTTTTTGATGGAAATTTTTTATCACTTTATTTTATAGCGTAAAAAAACTGTAAAATGAATATTTATAAAAAATCTGTTTAGTTAAGTTACTGTTATAAATAAATCTTGGCATAGTGATTAGTGCAACTGGCTTCTACGCCGGGGTCCTGGGTTCGATTCCCGGTCAGGTCTGGCATTTTTTCATTACTCATTTTCATCTATCATCCTTCTCACCGTCTTCATTAGCAGCAAAACAATCGGACGTTAAACCAAAGAAGAAAAAAAAATACCATCATCAGAGTACATGAAGTACTAAACTTTGTAAAAATTCTATTAAAATTTACAGTATCTTCAGGGATTCATTTATAAAAGAGGTAAAAAAAACAAGAGATATAGCAGCTGCAACAGGTCAGTGAAAAATTTAAATATTTTTACAATAAGTGACAGTAGATTTAATTTATTAAGACAGTATTGTTTAAATAGGGAACATTTTATGAAATGGTTAAAGAGGGAAATTTTTTGTTATTATTATACTGCATTCGTTATCGCCAGAGGGATGTTTTTTCATAATTTTTTAAATTACCATATCAGCTGTTTAAAGCAGTAATCGATTTAATTATACCGCATATTACAAGAATTTGTAGTTACCATTGTAAAAAATATAGTTTCAATCATTCTGAAAACTTTATTCTTAAATAAATATTGTTATAATGTAAAATACCTTATGCAAGATGAATAAACTTGTAATAAAAACTATTAAAAAAAATTGTAGAGGGAAATTGTTTTAAAAATAAATCTAAAATATCCCTCGGGGAAAAAAGTTACTATCTTCTTAATTTAAAACAACTGTAGATACTGTTACTGTTCGTTTATCTACTTTTACTGTGCCAAGAAACTTTAAAGTTTTACTTGTGGTTTTTAATACTGTAATATAATTTTTTGCAGTGCTGCTGTAAAATTAAAGTCAGCGGAAGTTAAAGGAAAACTTATGGAATATATTGTTAACCCTGGTGTTGGTAGTGGAACTGATAGGCATGTCAGCAGTACTGATAAACTTGGCAAGCCTTATCGTAATATTACACCTGTCTTCAGTATCGATGATGAACAAGATCCAGCCGGTAAGTTTATTTTATAGTCTTTGTAAAAGGAAAAACTTAAGACTGATTCTTTAAAAATATTTTATTCTATTGGTGTTTAGGTTGAAAGGCTGGTTTGAACCTCTAGAGGTTTTACTAAGTAAAACGAGGTTTGAGGTGGTTTACCACTGCCTTCTTCACTCAGTGGAAAAGTATGCCTATCAGCATGCCAGGCCCTCTGAAAAAGCATGTACTTTCCACCCTCCAAATAACGCCTTCCCATCCACCACAGAGGTGGGTGTATAATGAAATGCATTACTCTCAGAAGAGATAACTCTGACTAATATCTTTTTCACCTCTACTTCTGTTCTTAAGTGCTTCAGTCATATAATTGGCTGACCATGTAATAAGAAACTGAACTATTTTTGTAGCGCTGAAACTAGCAGATCGAGTGCAAATAATAATTTAACACTCCACCTGCCTGTTATGGTGGGCATTTAATTCTATTAAGTAACTAACAGTAATTTCATTTTCGGTAGTAAAATTAGTATTGTTGTAAAACCTAATTTAATAACATTTGTTATTAATATATAATAATAATAACATAATATAATTAATTTCCATTTAATAATTAAATTTCTTATCATTGGACAACGTGACTTAAAATTCCATATCATTAGTTACAACTAGTGATATGGAATTGTATCACCACACATTATTGTGATTGTAATTTATAATTGTTGTTTGTTTCCATTAGATGATATTACTCTTTGCCATAATTTAATGAATCATGTTTCATTTTGTTTTTAGATCTAGGATCTGAATCCTTGGATCAAGATCATATGGAAACTGTGTCAATTACAAATAGATTAAAACAACCAGATGTAATCGCTTCATTTAAATGCCAGGAAGTTACGATAAATAAATGCACTTTTGATAGGTAAGCTTTACAAAAATACATTTTTTTGTGATTATTCCGAATATCCCTCTTTTTAAAGTCATCTTTATTATAACAAAGTTGGCTAATTTCTTCCCAATCTCTATATCTGTAAAAATTTTCTTTATAGCTGAGGTAATTGTGTGCCTGCATCTGCTTTTGAAAGAATTTTTAAATGTCAATTTGATGGTTACCTCTTTTTAATCCTAGTTTCCAGTCCCTTCTTCTTCTTGATGTGCCTATCCGTTACGAATGTTGGCGATCATCATGGCAATCTTCATCTTGTCTGCAGCAACTCGGAAAAGCCGTACCGAAGTTGTATTGTACCAGACTCTGAGGTTCTTCAACCAGGATGTTCTTCTTCTACCTGGTCCCCGCTTTCCAAAAATTTTCCCTTGTAGAATGGCTTGCAGGAGGGCATATCTGGTTGCATTTCTCATAATGTGCCCGAAGTACTGTCCAGTCCCTTGGGTGTTGAATAAAATGTTGTTATGAATCTATATTTACAGTTATTTTATACTTTTTGTAAATTACTATTAGTAATTTAATTTTTTTATATTTTGGATTTTTTGTTTTAGATATACATCAGTCAGGTAAATTATTATTAATGCACATTAAACAAAATTTATACTATAATACAAAGAAAGTTCTAAGAAAAACATCTAAATGTTGGTAACAGGTAGAAAGATAGTGTTTTGAAAAAACACATAGGGGTACATCTTGAAAAAGGGGCGAGATTTTTGTTATACATTATAGTTAAGAACGATTTATATTTAAACTTTATCCTGTGTATATATATATATATATATATATATATATATATATATACGTACACATTCTCACTCTCCACTAGCTGTATCTGAATTGTTTTCCTCCGCTGGCATACACATGTAATTATTTATGAAACACATTCTCACATGCTTACACACAAAAGTATATAACAAATCATTAAAAAAATTTGTTTCGGGATAAATTACACAAACAACATTCTGCTCAATATGGATGAAGTGATGCAATATATATCAATGCATGGTTGCATACATGCAGATTTTTATTACTTTCCATGCTGCGCGGTAATGCACATTTAAATAATATATAAAAAGGCGCAAATGCTGCGGTTCTTTAAATTCACGTTATTCACTTCTCACTGTATTTTATGCTTCTTGAAGTTAATTAAATTTTTATAAATATATTTGAGTTTCTTATCTTTATTAAATTATAGTTTCAGCATTAAGTAATTTTTCAGCTGCGGATGTTTTGTTGTAAAGAGGTATTCACTTCATAGTTATTAAGAATAGTCATATTATTTACATATGTGTAATAAGTAATTATAAAAAACCCACCAAATACACAATAGATAGCTCTTATCTGATTAAAACTGTCAGTAGGTCCTTTCAGTTATCATAGATTCAATATCAGTTGTTTAAATATAATTAAATAAATTGAAAAATCTGGTGTGAAGCACTCACACAACTTTCTCTTGCCAATGCAAATGATTAACAATATAACCTAATTTTAGCAATAAAACATTAGAAATAAACAAAACACTAACCTCAATAAACATAACCTTATTTTAATCGTGAGTGAAAGACGGACAATGAAAATCGACCTGTTTGGCTTAAAAATATGGAAAATCACTCTTTCAAGCTAAACTAGACTCTGTAGAGAAAAATGCTCTAACTAAAAGTTGTAGATCTTTTAATTTTCTATAAATTCGATTGTATATACTTTTGTCATAAAATGCATACTAAGGCAGAAATCTTAAAAAAGCGATTTTTCACACGTTTTCGTGAGAAAAAAACCGAAAATCGCTAATTACCGCTAAATTAAGTGTTATACAAAAAAATGTTTGAAATAAAAGTTGTAGAATTTTTAATTCTCTACAATTTTTAATATATAAATTTTTGCGCTATAATACATATTAAAGCCGTAATCTTTAAAAAACACTTTTTACGTAAAAACAGCCTCACCAAGAATTTCAGCAAACATAGCGCCTACCCTATCTTGTAGATAATAAAAAATTGAGAAAAATCAGGCGATTTAAAAAAAAATCGTAGGACCAGTTTTTGAGAAAATCCCAAAAAAGTGAAAAATTACACGAATAAACTACTACTTCCGGTTGACCGATTTTGATGAAAATGTTCGTGTCGGGTCCGGTAGTGGTATGTAACTTAAGTTTCAAGTTCGTACGAGGTTCCGTTCTTGAGATATTTTGTATGCACACACACACACACACAGACCAATCGCTAAAAACATGTTTTTTGGGTTCAGGGGGTCTGAAAACATATAGATCCTGTGAAAAATCGACATGAAAACAATACTTTCCTGCCTATATATTCTTATAGGCAAGAGAAAGTAAAAATATATTTCTAAACCAGCAAGTACGGTATCAGTAAACACTTTCCAATGTTTAAAGCGCTTTCGCGTATCTTGTACACATCTTCAGTAAATTAAAATTTAAAATATTTTTTACGTCAACATTTAAAACTTCCTACTCCTACCACGTCAGAAAAGGAATAGTCGATTCTTATATCAAAAACAGTCATGCCAACTTAATCAGTTGGTTGTCATATTCAACGTTTGTGTGTTCATTTAATTTTTCTCTGTTACCATTTTTATAAATATAATATTTCTCCAAAATTTCAATTTCATTTTGTTTGTCATTTATTTCTAATACTGTATTTCTAGATCATTTTTTATACTTGATATAGTATGTTTATTATTGTACATATGTTCAGTTACATTGGAGAATTTTCAGTTGGCTTTTGTATAATTTGAATAGTGTTCTGCAAACCATTTCTCGAACAATTGGTGGTTTTACCTATATATAATTCATTACTTAATTTTATAAATTCCACGTGAATTATATTTATTATTTTATTTTTCTTTATCATTCAAATTAATATTATTATGTTTTTGTAAAATAAATTTGATAGGAAACTGGGGTTTATATGCTATTTCATATTTATTTTTGTCGTATAATATTAGTGATTTTATGTACTATTCATTATCTGCTATGGTAGGAGTAGGAAGTTTTAATTGCTGATGTAAAAAATATTTTAAATTTTTATTTACTGAAGATGTGTACAAGATACACAAAAGCGCTCTTGGTAAGTGTTTACTGTTATCGTATTCTGGTGGTTTAGAAATATATTTTTCAATTTTAAATAATACGGCTGTTGATAATCCTACATAGGATGTTTGATAAAATTAAATAAATATAACTCTATTAATGCATGCTTTCAACTTGTGACAATACCAGAAATCAAATTGAGTAGAATATATTATTGTGATCAGGTTTATTAACTTAAAAAAATCATTGATGCCAATCTTTAAATTGTCATCATTTCCCGATGTCCATCTGTCTGTCCGTCACATCCAAATGTCAGAAACTACAAGAGATAGCAACAAACTGTTTGAAAATTTGTAATCTACAAAAAAAGTTAGTGGGCCTGGATTGGGTTTGAAGTTCTGGTTTCGACCGGAATTTGGATATAAAAATAATGTCATTCGATTCCTCTTAAAGAATAGATACAGAAATCATTAATGGAATATCTTCGACATTCTAAATGTCTGGAGTCTCTTATAATAATATTTTCTTTGGAAAAAATTGCGACTAGCCATGAGACTCGTCTCATGAAAGGGATTTTAATTTTCTTTTGTATAATTCTAAACAATACATAGGAAAGTGTTTAAACAAAATTACATATCGTATTTTTAAAATATTTAATTTTTCACTGACCTGTTTTACAACTGCAATGTCACTTATTTCCAGTTTTTTAAATATAATCCTACTTTGTACGGTGATCCACCATCATCAGAGTACATAAAATTAAAACTAAATTTTTTAAAATGTTTATTAAAATTTTAAGATATACATTCAGTCATTCATACAAAATGTTTTATTATTTTATATGAATGTGAAGATACAAAATTTGAAAAATTTAGTTTTAATTTTATGTACTTTTTTGATAATGGATCCACCAAAACATGTCAGAAGAAAGTAAGGTCGTATAAAAAAACAAGTTTTATAAGCAGCTGTAACAGGTCAGTGAAAAATAAAATTCCGTTACAATAGGATTGAATATATCCTCCAGGATGCATTATATTAAAATTTATTTATAATAAAAATAATATATTTATTGTCATTTAACATTTGATTCTAGCAGATATCCGCTCAAACAGATGACTTGTCACAATCATAAATAATAAATTACAATTTACTATATATACAAGGTGGCCGGGAAGTCCCTTTACACTAACTTAACAGGCAAAAATAATAATACAATTCTGTTTGTGAATAATTTATTAATTGATCAACATTGTTATTTATTTTATTTATCTAAAACATCGGTATGCGTACCTCCATTGTCGTAACACAACTTGACACGACGCCATGTTCGTATGTTCATCCTTTTCAGCATTTCCGGAGTCACTGACGTAAAAGCTTGGCGAACTCCGTTTCACAAGTCCTCATTCGAAACATATCTGCGTTTTCTAACATCCTCTTTAATGAATCCCCACAGTGCATTGTCCGGCGTTGTCAAATCTGGACTTCTTGGAGGCCAAGGCATTGGTGCAGGACAGTTTGGAGAACCTCGTCCAATCCTTCGGTTCGGGAAGATTTCATTCAGGCGGTTGCGGACAGCGAGAGCAAAATGAGGTGGAGCGCCAACTTGTTGAAAATAAACAGTATCAGCAGTTCCCTTAGCTCTCAATTGTGGTAGTAACCACTCGTTGATCATCTGCAGATAAGTGTGTTGAGTTACGGAGCCTTCAAAAAAATATGGCCCAAGCAGATAAGTTGAAGTCATTCCAGCCCATATCATGACATGAGGTGGGTTGTTTTCCACTTCCTCAAAGAAATGGGGGTTGTCCTTTGCCCAGAAATAAACATTTCGATTCCGAGAGCTGCGGTAAATTGCACACTAATTTTTTTGTCACTGGCTCTCGGAAAGCATTGCAGGAGTAATCGGCATTCTTCCACTTGGCGGTCCATGTCATTATCACTCAACTCATTAACAGATAATGGCCGGAAGGCCTTCACTTATAAATCCTTTCGCATGTGATCTTGCATTGTTGACCGTGGAACACCAAACTCTGCCGAGCGTTTTCACGTCGACTTCATAGGCGAACGTTCAATGGATTCCTCAATGCCAGCACAAGTTTCAGCTCGAGTGCTTGGTCTTCCACTTCTTGGTGGGTCGAGAACAGTTCCCAATGAAAAGGCCTTCTTCTCCCACGACAACAAAGTTGGTCGGGATGGTGATGGTTTTCCAAAACGAAGAACAAAGTCCTTCATAATGTCGTTCATTGTTTTATTGTTATGAGGGCGTTCGTGTACCCACACTGCTGCGACCAAACGCTCTTCAATTGTAAACTCACTTGCGTCAGCCATCACGTCTCACTCGCAACTAACGGTAGTCTGTCTGCGTGACCAGACAGGTGACCTTGACGATGCGCGCATACGCCAACAAACATTGGCGTGGTGTTCAAACATTGTTATTATTACTGTTAAGTTAGTGTAAAGGGACTTACCAGCTACGCTGTATTACAATAATAAAACTACATATTGTATAAGTATCAATCATTCAGTACGTGTATAATTTCTTAGATTTTTCTGTTTTTATTTGTTGAATTAGTACTCATTGTTTTTGTGTTTGTGTTCTTCCAGTTACTTAGTAGTGAGTGCAAGCCATATATATGTCCTAAGGGAAGTAGCTAGATCAAAAGATACCGCACGTCTTGTTATAAAACGACCACTTTCTAGTATAGCAAAGATTACATGCAAGAAAAAACATCCTGATATTATTACATTCCAGTATGGTGGTACACAAGGGGAAGGAGAGGGCCTTATCATATCGGACTATGATAGGTAAGCATTTCCTATTTACATAAATTATACACAAATAACAAACTTTAAAATTTTGGAAAATATTTAATAAGTATCAATGTCATTTTTAACATTTACTTGAATCGTTAGAATTACCGGACTGTGTTATTAGATATTTTAAGGCAATAAAATACAGTCTAAATGTTATGAAATCATATGAACATTACTGTTGCAGTGTTTATGTAAAAAAGGAAAATCCTTTAAATGGTTCAGTACGGTTAAGTCAAGTATTTTGGTTACATAAGACAATGAAAAAAATATTTTCACGACTAATATTATTTTAGAGAAAAAGAAACCTGAAGAGATCCTAGTAGCTAAGAGAATCTTAAACAATTGACCAGTACCTCATCCGAGCCATTGCTGAAGTCAGATACTGACAACATGAGTGAAGATAATAACAATCATCAGAATTAAAGAAACATCTTTTAGTTTGGGATTATAATTGAAATTTAAAGTGTATTCAGTGTTGAAATTAATATAAAGTAAATAATAATTAATATAAATTTATTGTATGGAATGTAGTTCAGTCTTTCTCTTCTATGCTTGAGTTTCCCTTCAGCAAAAAAATTCTGTCAGTGTGTAGAATGGCCAGTCTTGGAGCCATATATTCAGGCGATGAGCAAAATGTTGTGTGACAGACAGTTCTTTTGAGGTCTTCCAGCAGATTGTTCCATATTGTGGCTCCTGTATAACATTGTCTCCAGTTGCTCTGAGATTCTCTTTAATAAGAGATTATGTACAGAAGGCAATAGTTGTTCTCGTACCATGTACTGTAACCATGAACCTGCACATCTGCCCTTAGTTTTTTTTTTCTTGATGTGAACCCTGCATGCGGACATCCATAAAGATTTGGCTCAGAAAGGAGATTCATTATAGAATATCTTGAACATGGAATTGTCTTTTCTTCAATTTTAAATATTATTATGTAATTATGGAATTATTTTTATTTCTTTGCCTTTGTTAATATTTAATTATAGATGTTCCAGTTACAAATCTCTTTAATAAGATTCTTTTAATTAATACACCTCTATTGGCTCTGTGACATTTTTTAAACAATAATTTATTTACCAGAGTATTATTTGATTAAGGAGATTTTTGTTGAAATTAATAGTTGTCTTCGTTCCCCGTACTTTCAATATTTAATTTCCTTTACTAATCAAGTAATGTTTCTTAATCTGGCATTATTAATTTCGAATGTGGAATTCCCACATAGAAAAGTGAAGGTGATGTTTTACTTCTTTTATGGCTTAGGGTATATTTATTTGGTGTACAATCTGAGGAATAGGTGTATTTTACGAAATCATGTACACTTAAGATTGATTTTATACCTAGTTTTGGTGTTACAATAAAACCTCTATTACCAGGCAGGCCTAGTGTCAGATGACTTGGAAAGATGAATTAAGTAGAAATGTGTAAAGAAAATTATTATATTTCCAATCCAAAATTTATATTATATCATTTTTATTTACAAAGTAATAAGTTAGTAGTAATAACTGAAAAAATAGTGTTAAAACTTGAAAATGAAACAGTTCTTCTTGAAAGTGAATAGGCCTACTTTTATTCAAGTATTTTTTTATAAGCCAAATTTCCCCATAACAGCCAGGTGGAGTGTTTAATTATTTATTCTCAATCTGCTAGTTTCAGGGTTATGAAAAATAGTCTTGTTTCTTAACAGATGGTCAGCGAATTTTGACTGAAGCATTTAGGCACAAGAGAGGTAGAAGTGTAAAAGACACTAGTCACAGTTATCTCCTCTGAGAGTAAGGAATTCCATTATACAGCCAGACCCTATGATGAATGAAGGTGAAGGTGTCATTTGCAAGGTGGAAAGTAGATGCTTTTCAGAGGACCTGGCATGCTGATAAGCATACTTTTCCACTCAGTGAAGAAGAATAGTAAACCACCTCACTCTTTGTTTTACTTATTAAAGGCTCTAGAGGTTCAAACCAGCCTTTCGGCTGATGACCTATACAACATAAGTAAAATAAAAAGCTATTCATATAATCTTGTACCTGAATTTAAAAATATTTTTTGTTATATAATTAACTATTATTTACGAGTATTTCTGAAGAAATGGGTAATTTATATCGGTTTCCCTACTGTTTCACATTTTCTTTTCATAATATGAGTCAACTGTTCCGTTTGCGCAGCCACACATTTTCGTTTCTGTTTCATAAATTTTAGTATATTTATTTTTATGTTTTAGCAAAGTAGGTGTGATGTAAAGGATAAAATGGAGTTACAAATAATCAGGATTTTACTGTACCATTTACACTTTTTAAATGTAAAAATATTTTATAAAAAAAATCTGGTGTGAAACACTCACACAACTTTCTCTTGCCAGTGCAAATAATTAACAATAAACCTAACATTAGAAATAAAACATTAGAAATAAACAAAAAACTAACCTTAATAAACATAACCTAATTTTAATCATATATGAAAGACGAAAAATGAAAATCGATCTCAGTTTGCCTAAAAAATACGGAAAATCACTCTTTCTCGCTAAACTAAGATCTGTACAAAGAAATGCTTTAAATAAAAGTTGTATATCTTTTAATTTTCTATCAATTCCATCACTTTTGTCATAAAATGCATACTAAGGCCGAAATGTTAAAAAAATCGATTTTTCTCACGTTTTCGTGAGAAAAAAAACAGAAAATCGCTAATTACTGCTAAACTATGCGTTATACAAAAAAGTGTTTGAAATAAAAGTTGTAGGATTTTAAATTCTCTGCAACTTTTATTATATAAATTTTTGCTCTAAATTGCATATTAAAGCCGTAATCTTAAAAAACTATGTTTTTACGTGAAAACAGCCTGACCCAGAATTTCAGCAAACATGACGCCTACCCTATCTTGTAGAGAATAAAAAATTGATAAACCAGGCGATTTTAATAAAAATTGTAGGACCAGTTTTTGAGAAAATCGCAAAAAAGTGAAAAATTATACGAATAAACTACTACTTCTGGTTGACCGATTTTGATGAAAATGTTCGTGTCGGGTCGGTAGTGGTATGTAACTTAAGTTTTAAGTTTCAAGTACGTTCCGTTCTTGAGATATTTTGTATACACACACACAGACCAATCGCTAAAAACATGTTTTTTGGGTTCAGGGGGTCTGAAAACGTGTAGATCCGGTGAAAACTCGATTTCGAAAAATCGACATGAAAACAATACTTTCCTTCCTATATACGAGGGTAGGCTGATAAGTAATGCACACATGCTTGTAGAAGACGAACAAAAAGAAATAGCAAGATGGGGTAAATAACAAATTAAAGTACAAATCTTAACCTACCAAATTATCTATTTATTTTTCAATATAGTCACCGTTAAGCATTACACATTTCTCCCAACGTTTAACAAGTTTTTTCATTCCGTCACTGAAAAATTCTTCCGACTTTCCTCGAACCCAGGACGCAATAGCTGCCTTCACCTCATTGTCCGAGCTGTAATGATTACTCTTAAGGTCTCTCTTCAGTAGAGGAAAAAAATAAAAATCGCAAGGCGCAAGGTCGGGAGAATACGGAGGGTGTAAAATTGGTTGAAACTTCAGGTTTCTCAGAGCCTCTCCAGTTGCACGCGAAGTGTGTGGACGAGCATTGTCGTGTTGCAAAATTATTGGCGCCAGGTTGCCTCTAACACGACAAACTCGACGTCGGAGGTGTTTCAGAGTCTGTATATACTGAGCAGAATTTACCGTTGCCCCTCGTTCCAGATAATCAGTCACATAAACTCGGCGAGCATCCCAAAACACAGTCAAAAGAATTTTTTTTGCGGACGGTTGTGTTTTGAACTTTTTCACAACAGGAGAATGTGGATGACGATATTCAGCGCTCTGCCTTTTTTCTTCGGGATCGTAATGATGAACCCATGACTCGTCCCCCGTCACAATATTCAAAAGAAAGTCGTCTCCTTCGTCACGGTAGCGCTTCAAAAGTTGTTCACAGCATTCCAATCGACGCTGTTTATTCTCGTCTGTCAGACGGCGTGGTACCCATCGTGCACAGATTTTACGGTATCCCAATTGTTCAATAATGAAGCCAACACGTTCCTTAGATATTCCAATTTGGTTTGCGATACGCTGTTGAGTGATTCGCCGGTCATTTTGAATCAAATCATCGATGAGTTTGCGACGATTATCGTCTGAGGCAGTGATTGGTCGTCCACTGCGTGTTTTGTCAACAATTAAGGCTTTTCCAGGTTGGCAATCACGAAATTTTATTACCCAACGATTCACAGTAGACCTATCAACAGTATCGTCACAATAAACAGCCTTTAAACGACGATAAATCTCACTAGGATTCACTTTCTCAGCAGTTAAAAATTCGATAACAGCGCGTTGTTTAATTCTCGTTGACATAGCACCAGAACACGACGCCATACTTCCACTACTCAAAACAAACTGAATGAAAGCAACGCCTTCAAACTGCGCAGGCTTGTAGAGGAGAAATAGTACTTCCACATGCCACCAGGCGCGCTACTGAAGTTTATTTAGTTGTCTTCTACAAGCATGTGTGCATTACTTATCAGCCTACCCTCGTATTCATATAGGCAAGAGAAAGTAATAACATCTTAGATCAAATGTCAAAATTTTAAAATTGTATTTTATAACATTAAATGTTTGTTCTGTCAACTTACTTTGGACCATTCACCTAATTTATTTTTGTTTTATTTACAATTTCAGATTTATTATTCCTGAAGCAGCAGATGCTACAAAAGTGATATCTAAACAGATTTTAAAGTGTTTAAAAACAAATGAAGGTGATGTAGATACCAATCCTGGCCCTAGTAGTGCTTCTTAACAAATAATTTTTGAATAATTATTTATACAAAGATTGTGTCATAGATAAATATTCTTCCGTTAATTTTAAATTTTAGTTATCGTTGTTTTATTTAAATTTTATTGAGAATGTCAGCACTGTATTGAGAGTAAATGTATATTGTAATAGCTTTATTATGCCTCTTTAGGCCAATTAGAATTGAAAATGTTGCATAATGTGTATTATTTGTTGTGAACGTAAGTTTTATTTAGTGAAAAATATATTTTTAATAAAAATATAATGGCTTGTATGTACATGGAAGATTTAATAGAAACTTTAAAACGAAATTTTTTAAATTTTCTTACCAATTCCAAAAATATTATGTGTTATTAATTTGAATATGTTTTTGTAAATGAAAGTGTCAAATTAATTGATAAATTACATTTTATTATTAAAATTTTTGTAGGGATTATATAAATTTCTTTGGAAATTACTGAAATAATTTTGAATTTATTTTAAGTATTGTAAATTTAAATTGCTATTTAATGCTTGAAATGAAATGGTGTGTTAAACAATTGTAACTTGAAAATGATTTGTTAAGTTTTTTTGTAAAATATGTGTGAACATAAAATTTAAGTACCATTGTTTACAAAATCTGTTGTTAATAGAAGGAATTTCATGTACAGGCAATCAAAAATAACTTTGCAAAACCTTTTATATTTTTGTATCTTTCTTTTTATATTTAATAATTTGTCCAAAAACAGTAATTTTTAAACTATTTATTGTATACTTTTATTTTTTTAGTTTATTTAAAGTCCCATCAACAGCTTGGTCATTAGTGACTACTGTGGGTTATGTAACGTTGGGTTGTGACTTGTAATTTCCAGACCCTACCCGGGAATTGAACCTGGGACCTCCGCGTGGTAGGTCAGTGCACTACCACTCCGCTACGGAGGTGCCATTTCTACTTTAATTTCTATATTGTAAGAACATGTATCTTACCTATTTTTTTTTTTAGTTTAAATTTAAATTATTCTGAACATATAAGGAGTGCAAATTAATTGTGGTAAATTACACATGTTCAATTTGTTAGAGCCCTTTAAATTCATTATTATTTTTGTTCAGTATATCTTACAGTATATTCCTCTTGGTCTTCTTTTTCTATAGTATAACCTACTAAGGATTTAAATTATTTCTTTTTCTCATTGCTATTTTTCCCTAGCCTTTTTTCACCCTCCTCAGTTCTGAGACTAAGAAATTTAGAAAAACATGATAAAATTGGGCTTACCTGGCACTAATAGGCTGTTGTAGCACACCGGGAACCTGAAAATCTTTAGTCACCCAATAAAAATTAAGCTCTGTATTATATACGATGCAATTTGCTTTTAGGTAAACACAAAACTGTGTTAAATTATCCATATTTATTTACAACTATTATGTAACAGTATTACATATTACTATTACTATTGTAATAGTTTTAAACTAAATAACATTTATGGCTTAAATTTAAATAAACTTTAAAAATAATAATTTTTACATTAATAAAATTTATGAAAGACCATAAGACAATTCCGATCGGTGGTGAATAACAGAAATACATTATAATAAATGCACTGACATTAAATTACATTCATGACTTAAATTTCAATAATAATAATAATTCAAATAAACTTAAAAAGTATTATATACTGTTGCCGACGGCACGTGGCCAAGCCTCGCCTTGCACAGTGGGTGGCCCTGAAAAGGGCCGTTTCTTCTTTTAACGGTGTCACTGTTGGTGGTGAGCGGACGTGTCGAGCCAGTGTGTGCGGCGCGGTGTCCGAAGGGTGACGGCTTGGCTACCGGGTTCAGGCCTAGCCTTCCCTCAGCGGCAGTTGGGTCCCCACTGTAGCGAGGCAGTGGTGGCCCCCAGAGCCCCGCAGTGTCGGGTCGGCATAGGCCGTCCGCCGATAGCGCAGCCAAGGCAGTTCCCTCCAGTTCTGCGCCAGACTCACTCTTCACCGTGGTGTCGGCTGACTTGCACGGGCTTTCTTTGGCTGACCGGTGCAGGAATGTGATGTCCGCCACCGGTAGCGTCGACCAGGGAGGGCTGTGTCCGGGCTCGTCTCAGCTGGGTTATTCCCCTCGGCTGGGCTGGGCTTCCTCTTCTTTTCTTGTTGTTTCCTGGTCAGGAGCTGGCTAATGAGTGAGGTTAGCAGTTCAAAATACCTGTTTATATACCTTGCCAGCGAGTCCACTTCAAGTCGGCGGGGGTTAAACTGCTTGCTGCGTGTTGGATGCACTCTCTGTGGCAGGCTCTGGGACCGTCTGTAGACGACGATATTTAGTGGGACAGCGGGCGACAATACATTAATAAGATTTTATGAAAGTCCATTAAAACAATTCCAATCGGTGGTGAAACACAAAATTACATTACAATAGATCCACCAAACAAATATAAGCCATTGCCATAATCTCTTTATAATGGGAATTATTATCTCTTTACTATATATTTTGATTTATGTAATTCTTCAGGTTTTGTAAGTGTATTAAATATGTAGTAGTGTGTTAGTAATATTAGAGATATCTACCTCCTTTATTAAATTTGATGTAATGGTAGAGGTAAATAGTCCTGTTTATTATTTTTTTTCTTTTAGTTTATTTAAAGCTGCTTTAACAATTTGGGCATGAGTGACTAATTTGTGTTACAAAACAATCGTTTTTGACTTGTAATAATTTTTAAGTCCTAGCCAGGAATCAATTGTGGAACTTCCTCTTTGTAGGCTAGTAAGCTAATCACTACGCCACAGTCTTTTATTCCTGTCTATTATTTTAATATTTTTTTACGATTAAAAATATAAAATTTTGTAAAGTCAATTGGTTATTTCTCTAGTCGTCAACCTTAAAGGGCAATGATCCTTTTAAGGGTTACCATTACTCTCTTAAGCAGTCCTTGTTTTCTGGGATTCAGAATTGAAAGTTCATATTTTTTTTAGTAGCTGCATGAAGTTTTTATTTTTAGTATGAAGTTTATGTTTCTTGAAACATTTATCACCTTTATGATTAGTATCTAAACATGTTTCTTCTGTTAGTGATTTATTGTTGATAACTATTTGATTAACTGGTGATTTAAAAAAGTAGTTTAAAGGGAGAGTCTACCTTGAAAAACAAATTTTTGTTTTTTGGCTAAATATTATAGTCCAAATTATTCTAAATAAAATTATAATTACTTTGTAATTACAGCGTCTGGAAATATTTTAAAGTAATAATTAGTGTTATAATTGTAACCTTAATGCCCCTTAAAACTTTAATCAATGTTTCCCATAAATTACGATTTTACATGACTTGAAATACTAGAAAAATTGTTTTTGTAATTAAGTATAGATTGATGTGACTAAAGATTTTTTCATAAAATATTACTTATGTATGTTTATTTAACTTTGAATTAGTCAAAAAATGTAATTATATTTCAAATATTTTTTGATGGAATACTTGAAAACAGTAGTGACAATTCATAGAGGTTAATTTAATCTTTTATACTGTGGACAATTTGAACTGGCACAACTCTTACTCTACATGTACACACAGTTCCGCATAAAGTATATCTATAACCTATTCCTTCAACAAGGTCTACAAATTTTTAATGTACAAAAATGCCTACAACCTTATTTCAATGTACAAACATACAAATAATTATTTCATTTTAAAATATGTATTTAATTTGTCCCAGTAAAAATTTAAATTATAAATTACAAGAACTAAAGTGCAAAAAACTCACTAAACTATACTCTACAGACGCACGTAACAAACTAAACAAATTAGTCACATCATTATGTTTGACAGATTATTAATAACAAAGTGAAAACAAAGGGTAGTGACCGTGCGTGAGTTGCACATTACAGTAGCGATTGAATACTTTTGTGACTGTACCATCGTTGCATGGCGAGGGGTGAAGAGCGAAGTAGATAAACACCGAAGCTGCTTGTGCCAATTTGAATCGTCCAAGGTATAACAT
Organism: Catonia carolina; assembly: GCA_035578175.1. Taxonomy (NCBI): domain Eukaryota; kingdom Metazoa; phylum Arthropoda; class Insecta; order Hemiptera; family Achilidae; genus Catonia; species Catonia carolina. Next base: position 271,614,366 of record JAQMRL010000001.1, on the reverse strand, counting down.
GTTGAGCCTGCAGGCTGGAATCGTGGATTTTCTGGTATGCCGATGCGCCATTGCAGTGAGAGAAGCCATGATGTCTCAAGGCATCAGTCGGCCACATGAATGATCTTAATTATTTGTTCACCCATTCATCTGCTAAATATAGTACTGTATTTGCGTTTTTTGGTTAGTTGCGTGATTATAAAAGTACATAAATTTATTATTGTATAACGTACAGTATGCAAGAAATTTGGTGCATTAAGTTTATGAGTTCTTGAAGTCACATTAATTACTTTTAAGTAATAATTAAACTATGTTTTATGTAAAAATGTATTATTCTTACTTTTTCTTGGTAAAAGGAAGTCACTAGGATGGAAGAAATTCATGGAATAAATGATAATTAATTAATTTATTTATTATAATGATATAATTGCATCGCACTGGCGGGTCTGAATTGACTACACTTTTGAAATCTGTTCAAAAACTCCCGGCAGTAGGTAACAAAAAATTACCTTCACTGTAGCGCTTGTAGAATTGATTTTAATCCCTGAACAACATTTACCAACACTGCCCTTGTGCCAGCCATTTTCTGTTAATCGATAGAAAATGTAAGTTTGTACGTTTAAAGATGAGAGATATGATTTTCCTATAATAACCCTATTTTTTTTATTTCAACCTCTATCGTTGGAATTGTAATTAACTTTGAGGTAATGTTTTAAACTGGGTGTGATCCACTCTATATAGAGTAGTATACAAAAAACCATTATACAAGGGTCATTTGTAAAATAAGGTTCCCATGATTTTTAAAAATAGACAGCTATATTTTTTATCTTGGTGTTATACATCAATTTAAAGCTTAAAACTTACGCTATTTTTCTACATAATCGCCGTTTCTGTCCAAACACTTTTGCAGACGATGCTCCCTCCAACTTTTCTATCCCCATGTTGTAGAAATCTGCCGCCAATCCTTTGAGGAATCGAGTAACCTCTTCCTTGACTTCATCATCGGTACTGAAGCGTAGGCTACCCAAGTGTTCCTTTAATTTTGGGAATAAGTGATAATCACTTGGGGCTAGGTCCGGGCTGAAGGGGGGGCCACAACAGTCCAGCCAAAATCTGTCAGCAGTTCTTGAGTTTGATGTGAGACATGAGGTCAAGCGTTGTCATGGAGAAGCCTCACACCACTGGACAATCTTCCTCTCCGGCGGTTCTGGATCACGTGTCTCAGTTTTCTTAATGTGTCGCAATATCTGTCAGAGTTTACTGTTGTTCCATGAGGCAAAAAGTCGATCAAAAGCAGGCCCTTCCTGTCCCAAAAGACGGTTGCCATGACTTTCCCAGCAGACTGCGTTTGCTTGAACTTCTTCGGCTTAGGCGAAGTTGAGTGACGCCATTCACCTGATTGCTGCTTGGTTTCGGGGGTTAAGTGAAACGCCCATGTTTCATCGCCTGTAACAATGGAATCCAAGAATTCTTCCTTGTTGTCTTCACATTGTTGCAAAAACTGCTGGGCACCGCGACACGTTGCTGTTTGTGGTTTTCTGTGAGCATTCGCGGTACCCACCGCGCACATACTTTGTGATACCCTAATTTTTCTGTTAAAATCTTATGGATTGTGGTGTTGGAAGTCTCAGGAATATGCAAAGCAAGTTTGTTAATGGTGATTCTCCGATCTTCAAGCAATATTGTCTTAACTTTTTCGACAATTCCATCTGAAACTGAAGGCCATCCGCTTTGGTTTTCATCGTGAATTTCCGTGCGGCCTTCACTGAATTCTCTACACCATTTCCGAACATGTTGAACAGATATGCAGTTTTCGCCATTAACTTCGATTAACTGACGATGAATGTCAATAGGTGAAATCCGTTTTGTATTTAAAAAACGTATCACAGCGCGAATTTCGCATCTGGCGGTAACAGTGATAGGGAGCTTCATCTTCGAAGGCTGCTAGGCCGGCACTGATCGAAATAGCGAGGCGGGAGTGGTGTGGAAAAAGAGAGAGAGAGCTGATGAGTAAGACAGTGTTGCCAGATTTCTCCCAGCACATCGCATTCTGTCTCGGCAGCTTAGGGAACCTTATTTTACGAATGACCCTCATATTACTAATAAGAGTAAAAATGTTCATAAAAAGGTAGACTCCCCCTTCAATGATGTTACCAGGACAAATTAATTACGATAGCAGTTAAATTTTGTACAAAACTGATAACACCTTTAAAAATAAAATTATTATTTGTGCTTATTTGAATTATTTTGTATCTAGCTATTATCTTAAGTTAAAATTTAATAATAACGTTGATGTTTGTTTGTGTATTGTCTATGAGGCTTTTTGAACATAAAGGATATTTTAATGTATTTTACTACATGTCTTTTCTGTAGAGCTGAATATTATCACTGATAGTCACTTTACAGAATTAAAAACACATTATTAATTCAGCTTTGGTAAAAGGAAAGTATTTATTTGGCTGTGGTGAAAGAAAAAAGGAAATAGAATGAATTAGAGAATTTAGGGAAGTATATGCTCTGCAGTGTAGATAATAACAAATAATACCGGGTGAGCATAAAGTCTTGCCCTGATTATAAAAATTTATTGCAGAATAACTGTTTGACATAATAATTTAAATTTGATGCTGTTATATAGGTTAGTGTTAATAGTTTTTTTTAAGATTACTTACATTAGTAAACTTCAACGTGTGCCCCCTTGGTAGCTCGGAGAATGTCGAAGCGGTATTCCAGTTCCCGCCAGGTGTTTTGTAACATGTGTTCTGTCACAGTACCCACAGCAGCTTGTATCCTAGCCTTCAGTCCGTCAACGTCAGCAACTGGTGTGGCGAAGACTCTATCCTTGATATAGCCCCAGAAAAAAAAGTCAAGGGGAGTAATGTCTGGAGAGCGGGGTGGCCAGGGTGTTGGACCATCCCTTCCAATCCACCGATCCGGAAATTTTTCATCACGGAAAACACCATTAACGCTAACATTTACTTACATGTTTTGCAACAGTTCATTGCACCACAGTTAGAAGAATATCAACCATGGATAATTTTCCAGCAAGATGGGGCACCGCCCCACTGGGCTTTGATAGTGCGTAATTTCCTGGATGAAACATTTCAGGATCGGTGGATTGGAAGGGATGGTCCAACACCCTGGCCACCCCGCTGTCCAGACATTACTCCCCTTGACTTTTTTTCTGGGGCTATATCAAGGATAGAGTCTTCGCCACACCAGTTGCTGACGTTGACGAACTAAAGGCTAGGATACAAGCTGCTGTGGGTACTGTGACAGAACACATGTTACAAAACACCTGGGGGGAACTGGAATACCGCTTCGACATTCTCCGAGCTACCAAGGGGGCACACGTTGAAGTTTACTAATGTAAGTAATCTTAAAAAAAACTATTAACACTAACCTATATAACGGCATCAAATTTAAATTATGTCAAACAGTTAATCTGCAATAAATTTTTATAATCAGGGCAAGACTTTATGCTCACCCGGTAGATTGCGATGATATTCATTTGTATTACTGAAGCAGAAATAATGATAAATGACAGTAATTTCAGTGAATGCCTTAAGCTAGACAGAAAATGATTGTTTTATTTGGTATTAACAGAATTTTTTTAGATTCCCATCATTGACAACAGTATGACATAGTCTAGTCGGGTGCGTAGTTATTAAAGCTTCAAGAATGGTATGATTTGTCATCAGTTGGTTTAGTCTTTAAAATATCATTTTCTTTAGATAGCTAATTAAATGTACTCTCTTTTCCCTCGTTTAATTTTCTTTTTATCTTTTGATTTTGTGAATATATGTAAAAAGTTTAAATATTACGCATTATTTTAACTTTGTATTGTATATAAATGTGATAGTATATTTTATATAATTATTGTGTAATTATTATTATTTTAATTAAATTTACTTCATTATTTATTGAATTTGTGTTCATTTTTTTCTGTTCCTAAAATTCCATTAATTAGTAAGACTTCTTATAAGTAAGATTATAGTAAGACTTCAAACATTTAAGATGCGGGATTTCTATGACAAGATGATGACATGAGTGAAAAAGTGGCAAAATTCAGCACTGTATGCAGTTCTATTCTCAGGGCAATAGGAAAGTAAACAAGGCAGGACATTCAAATGAAATTTTATGGGGCATTGGCTGTACCACTCATAACATATGGATAGAAATGTGGGTAGTCACTAAAGAGGAGTGAATCTCATACCCAGCCTGCTGAAATGAGATTTTTGCAGGGAATCAAAGGTTATATTCAGTTAGATAGAGTACATAATGAAACTATACACGCCGAGTTAAATATTCAGTCACTGTGTGAAACATTAAGAATACATAAAAGAAACCGGTTGAACCATATACTTTCCATGCCAGCTCAAAGACTTCCTCTATGAGAATGGAAATGTAAACCTAGAGGGAAGCGAGGCTTGTGAAGACCAAAAAAGAGATGGAGGCCAAAACAGGCCACTGAGCCTAATCCTTGACAGATAATGATGAAGACTTTTTTCCTTCAGGTGCCTTGTCCTCTTAGTACATTAGCTACCATCAAGGCCATGTGAATTTTATCTACAGCCCAACAAAAAAGGGTAACTGAACTCACCCTTACCAGTCCCAAATATTCTTTAACAATGATATCCTAGGATGACGTGGACTATTACGTTCCCTTTTTGATCATTTGCATCAATCTATACTTCTCATCTCTCAATCACATGATGTATGAGATCTGTTAGAAAAGTATCCAAGCTGATATTTTTTTGCAAAAACCTGATGGATGTGAATCAAGCGTGCTTGCATGAGCCAACCTTAAACATTTGTACGCATGCATGATTTTTTCCTGTTTGTTTATAGCATCAGTCACTGGCAAGCAGTGGTTGAGTGAGGCAGTGTGCAGTGCTCTCATCGGATATTTGCAAGAAAAATGACACAACGACTGGAGCAGTGTTACTGCATCCACAAACTCCACAATCTGTGACCCAGACTTCGTGAACATCATAATTATTACTGACTAGTCTTGTATGGGTATGACTCCGGAAACCAAATCCCAGTCATCACAGAGGAGGCATTCCACGTCACCAAGACCAAAAGAGGCTCGCCAAGTGCGCAGCAACCACAAAATGATGCTGACTGCTTTCTTTGACTCCTGCGTTATGGTACACCACGAGTACGCACCACAGGATCAAACAATCACCAAAGAGGATGTCCTCTGTTGCTTATGTGATGCTTTGCGGCACAAGAGACCGGAGTTGTGGTGAACAGGGAATTTGCGCCTCCAGCACATTCCTCGCACCTGATTCAAACTTTTTTGGTGAAAAACCAGACTCCTGTAGTTTAACAGGCTCCTTACTTTCCTGATATGGCTCCCTGGGACTTCTGGCTGTTCCCCAAACTCAAGAGACCATTGAAAAGAACACAATTTCAAACAAGAGAGGACATTATGGTAGCAATGCAGCTGAGCTAACTCCATTCCGAAAGACCTTCTCGGAATGGTTTCAACAATGGCGATACCACTGGGAGAATTGTATGGAGTCCCAAAGAGAGTACTTTGAGGGTAATAAGGTTTCCAATGCTCCAGGTTTGCCAGTTTTTTCCCTTGGCCAAAGTTTGGATACTTTTCTTACAGACCTCGTAAGTTCAGTACCACTAGAGGATCCGACATGAACATTTAAGTAAGACTTAGTTTCAAATTAAAAGTAGTTTGATACTTACCATCTCTTATGCACACATCTGAAAGAAAAATGGCTGATATTGATCAGTCTCTCCTGCAGCAAAAATGTGGTTTTTTAATAGATCAACTTACTACATATTTATGTTTTTTTTTTTGTATTAATTCTCGCATCCATTCATTGGAGCATTATATTCTATTTAATTGACAGTCATAAACAGAGATGGCAGTGAAAGCATAAGTAGAAATTGTCAAGTGATATCTCGTTCAGTTATAAACTTAAGTTATAAAATTATGTTCAAATCAAGAGTAGTACCATACTAACAACTCTAATGCACGCAGACATTTGTAAAAAAAAATATTATATTTTTTCCCTAGTAATTAGTACTGTACTCAGTTGGTGGACGGGTTTGTTAGGTGTTTTTCTTTTGGATTCTCAATATTTTTTTGAAACCAGACCATGTCAGTCAGCTAGTAAATAATCCTTAAAAATTGTGATATGCACATTAAGAAAAATAATTTTGCATTTGACGACAGCACTATTAATTATAGCAAGGGACTAAAATAATATTGTAATGAAAGTCTCAAGTGATCCATCTACTAAGATGTGGAAATGGAACGATGGGTTTGTATGTGTACAATGCAGTCTAGCTTGCTAACCACTCTGCCATGGAGCCTTACCTCAGTCTAATATTAGATTGTGCTATAGCAGTTTTCTGGTAATACATACCAGAAAACTACATAAAATGTAATTTAAAACCGTTTAACAAGAAACCTTTTTAAAACAATTCTCAAGAGAAAAACATATTTATGACTCAATAATTTTTAAAAATTGTATAAAAAAATGTTACAAAACTTTTCTTACTTTTTATTCTATTAATGTTTATAATCTTAACCCAATTGATTTTTGTAAACATCTTGTTTACGCTCTCTGGTGTTATAAATTCATTTTGTGCTGTTTCCACTAACTAACTTCAATGTACATAATTTTTATAACTATTCGGTTAGTATATCAAACATAAATTTTAGGATTGTTGGAGAGGGCCATGAGTTGGCGGCCTACTATATTGTCAGTTAAATTCAAATAATTTATTTGTAGTTACTTATAACTGTTTGTAAATAAATTTAATGATTAAAAACAGTTTTTAAGACATCGCGGGAGCGTACAGAAATGATCGATAGATATGCCTAAAAATATCTATCAATCGATAGTTAGTTATATCGATTTATTAGTATTACAAAATTTTGCCGTCTCAAATCGTTGCTTCCGCTGTAATCGATCTTCACGATTTCAACAGGTCAATTCTGAAAATATCGAACAAAGACTTGATGATATCGAATGGGCTTTGTGTTCAAACCTTATATATTATCTATGGTTCAAACAAAACTCGTTTGTTTTTGGTTTGACGACGACCCTGGACATCAGAGAAGTTAGAGGTCTCTCAACTAAAAATTATGTTGTTATCTGTTAAATAATAAAAAGAATGGATAACTTTAGTCTCTCTCCAAGCCATAAGGTAATTAAATTTATGGTAAAACCATGGTACTGGCTTAAATATAAAAAAATTTTTTAGGTTAAAATAAACAAAAATTATTCTTGCATTTCCGATTGCTTATAGTGAAACTCAATTCAGGCTATACCATAATTACTGTTTTTAAAAACAACACTTGTTTATCAGCTTAAGTAAGAATACCAAGAAAACTTTTTTGTGATAACTGTGTATCCATTAACATGGCTTTTAATTATACTTCCTAGTGTTGATTGATTGTAGATTCAGCAAACTTGTTAACCTTTATCCAAATTTTGAGTACTGTTCTGTAAATTGGTTCATTATGAACTTCTGATACATTTTTGTTCTAACGGTTCAAGAAAATATCTTATACTTGTTAATATTACCATTTGCCATTATTGACCGTAGGTGGACAGCCTCTCTCTTATTCGCAGTGGTCTCAGGTTCGATTTACGATCAGTTTTCGCGATTTTCATCTATCACCCTTCTCTGTCTGCATTAGCCTTAATGTGCATAACAGCTTGATATAAAAGCAGATTTGCCTTTACATATGTAGATGTAGCTAGACCTAAGTTTCAATTACCAGGTAATGTATCTTACTTGTTTCTTGTTTGTTATGTTTCAGTAAATTAATTATAATTTCAAGGACTATAAGAGGATGGAGTTATTAAACTTACTGTGATCTGATGGTTAGATTTAGTAGGATTTAATTAGTCTCATTTTCTGTATTGAATTAGCAAATGAATATGCACTTTTAAAATTAAAGTTCATGTTTTTTTTATAGGCTCCACCTCCACGTAAGGGGAGAAGAGCTAATAATTTAGCTGCTGTTTCAAGTTCTACATTGGATGATGATTTTCCATCTGGCGATGATCTGGAAACTTCTGCCCCTGGATTAACTTCTCAAATTAACGTTGTAGGAAGCCCGACAAAGGTGAACTATTAAATTATAATTGCTTTCCAATTAGTTACTTTTAATTTCTCGCTTTGTATAAAAATATATGTAAAGAAAGTTTGTTTTCATGTCAAATTTTTGAAATTGAGTTTTCACGGGAACACATTTCAGGTTTCCTGAACCCAAAAACCGTTTTACCACTTGGTTTGTGTGCGATAGAGAGAGAGAGAGAACGGAATATTATAGGCAGTTGGAACTTAAGTTAGATACCATTAGGGGACCCGACACTAAAAATTTGCATCTAAATTGGTCAATTGGAAGTAAAAGTTTATTCATGTGACTTTTCACTTTTTTACGGTTTTTTAAAAACCGGCTCTTATGGTTTTAATAAAAATCGCCTCATTTACTTCATTTTTTTATTCTGTACAGGATAGGGTAAGCGCCATGCCTGCTGAAACTTGTGGGGGGGCTGTGCTCTTGCGGTAAAACATATTTTTTAAAGATTAAGGCTTTAGTATGAATTTTAAGGCAAATGTGTACGTAATCAACATTGTAGAAAATTTTAAAAATCTACAACTTTTTTTCTTGTTAATTTTTGCGTCAATTAGTGATTTTGTGTTTTTGCTCATTAAAATTGATAAAAAAAATGTGTTTTTATAAACACAATTGCAGCCTTATAATGCTTTTCACGGTTGATGAGCTCTGCTGTTCCACGCATTTAGACCAATCAGAAGGTTTGCCAGCGTTGTCAGATTGTATGAATGTTTCAGCCTGACAAACATTACGTGCGCATGCATATAAAAGCCACGGTAATTCACTTGTGTCTTGCATCTCGTACTGAACACATCGATTATAGAGCTTGTTAACATGTAATGTTTTATAATTATAATCGGGTGGTCGTATGTTTGTAGGTTATAATCGTTATTAAAGACCAAACAAAATGGCTGACAAAATATATAATGGAGGTACAAGAGCAAGTATTGGCAAAGTTGCTGGCAATGAAGTGGGTAGGGCAATGTGTACGTTCAGAGCTCATCAGCCTTGAAAAATAGTATAGTATGCATTTTATGACCAAAGTGAATAAGTTATAAAGTGATTAAGTGTAAAAAAGGTGTTGAAAGTGTTAAGTGTACAAAGTGGTCAAAGTTATAGGACATTAAAATTAGTGTAAGGTAAATATAAAATGTTTTTTATGTGTATATATAAAATAACAAAATATTAACCTACATTATTTTGTTTTGTAGACACCTGATGGGCCTCCTAAGTCTCGTAAAACTGGTGGTTGGGCAGATGAACCATCATCAAAAAGTGGAAAGTAAGTATGTACAATAAAAAGTGCGAGATTTATACACAAATGTTATCTCCACTCTCCATTAGCCGTATCTGAGTTGTCCGTTTCCACTGACACACACACACTGTATATATTTATGAGTCGCAGATGGTCACATTATGAAAATATTCTTGTATAGTACACTTCAAATAAATAAAGATTCATTATCCAATTTTGGTTTTGTGATAAACTGTAAACAACTTCTGACCTATACATACAAAGTGATGTAATGCTTTATATCAACGCATGGTTGCATGTCTTGAGTTAGTAGGATTTACTTTTCATGTGTGTCCTTAAGAAGTGCGAAGTCAACAGCATAACTGATGAGGTGGGATGAGGGAGGCAAGGTAGTGGCACAGTAAATAGGCACTACAAAAGTCTCTTAATTCTTATGGTTCCGACTTCACTAGAGTCATTAGGCGTTAGGGATGTAGAGTTGAAATGGTTTCAATCTTACCTTATTAATAGATTACAGTGTGTGGAGTTAACTAGGGTTGTTAGAGGGAAACTTACAAAAGTTGTATCTGGAAAGCTTGAAGTCAAAGCAGGCGTTCCACAGGGGTCAGTTTTAGGTCCAATTCTGTTTCTATTGTACATTAATAGGTTACCAGAAGTCATACCTAATGGCAGAGCTTTGTTGTTTGCTGATGATACTTCAGTAATCAGTAACAGTTTACTGGTAGATGCTCTTGAAGTAAATACACATGTTAACATAGAGTCCGTAGTGCAGTTCTTGAATCAAATGTTATTAACAGTTAATGGGAAAAAGTGTCAGTACTTGCAGTTCAAAAATAAACATAACGTTAAAGAAAGTAGAGAAGTGGATGTATTTATTCATAATAATAGTTTTGAGCATGTAGAAACAGTGAAGTTCCTGGGCGTATCTCTAGATAGATCTTTGTCTTGGGACTTCTATACCAATCAAGTTTGTAGTAAAATATCATCTGGGGTATTTGCACTAAAACAAATTGCCAGATTAAATGATAAAAAATTACTAATGGCAGCTTATCATGGCCTCATTCTGTCTCATATCCGTTATGGTATTTTAGTATGGGGTAATTCTAGCATGGGTAATATGAATAGGGTTTTTAAAATTCAAAAGAAAGCTATTAGGTGTATGGTGGGAGCTAACCAGCTAACCTCATGCAGGCCACTATTTAAGGAGCTTAAATTGCTTACAGTTCCCTGTTTCTACATTTTTGAGGTGATTATGTATGTTAGGCAAAATATTTTTATGCAGAATTTCAATGTTCACAATCATAACACGAGAAACAGGAATGATTATTATGTGGCTAATCACTCCACAAAATTGTTTGAACAAAAACCTACTTATGCAGGGAGAAAATTCATAAATAAATTACCCCAATCTTTAAAGTGTTGTGAGGATTTGAATTCCTTTAAAAAAAATCTAAAAAATTACTTGATCGGTGAAACTTTTTATAGTGTACAAGAATTTCTTTCTTGATAGTAGTGATACATAGTGTGTTTCTTATATGTATTTCAGGTGTTATATCTGACGACATGTCCTATACTCCTCCTGGAGTCTCCAGGGCGCAAAAAAAAAAAAAATTTATAAGTTGGTGATGTGCTTTATTTTTTAATGAGTGATGTGTTCTACATGTACGGAGGATTATGAGAAATAACATTAATGAAAATTAAATTAAGTAAAAGCTATTAAAAATAGTGAGATCTTAATAAAATAAACTTTTTAATTATATAATAATTTTAATAATGAACTTTTTGTACTCAATCGGCTAGTTCCAGGGGTGCAAAAAATTATTCTGTTTCTAATCACATGGTCAGCTAATCCTATATGACTGAAGCATTTAAAAACAGAAAAGGTAGAGGTGTAAAAGACACTAGTCAGAGTTATCTCCTCTGAGATTAATGAATTTCATTATACAGCCAGACCCTATGGTGAATGAAGTGAAGGTGTCATTTGCAGGGTGGAAAGTAGATTCTTTTTGGAGGGCCTGGCATGCTGATAAGAATAGGCTTCTTTTCCACTCAGTGAAGAAGGCAATGGTATACCACCTCACTCCTCATTTTACTTTGTAAAGCCTCTAGAGGTTCAAACCAGCCTTCCGGCTGATAACCTAAACAACTCACAACAACAATGTACTTTTGTCTTATTGTCTAATGTTATCTTTTTTGCAAATAGTTGATATATTTATTAATTTATCCAGAATATGTTTTATAAAAACTGCACTGATTAGGCCTCATTATCAATTGTAGTTTACCAGAAACTTTGAAAAAAGCAATAATGTTTCTACATCAATTTAGTTTTAACTTCTAAATTATTCAATAAAAATTAAATTTACCTAAAGGAGATAATAATAGTTTGTTTGTATTTCTTGATTCAGGTCACGAAGATCATCAACAAATCTCATTGAACAGTAAGTAAACTTTTTTTAATTCTTTTCTTTAGTTGTATCCGTTATTGAGGTAAGGTAATTTTTTTATAACCTTCATTTAAACATAAATAAGTGTGTCGTGTAAATGCTGGTACCGATTAATTTTCTACTGTTGTAACATATATATTACAGTTAACTCTTATCAGTTAATTATTTCCATCATTTTCCTTATCCCTCTTCCAGGTTTCTTCAGTTCAGGCTCAACACAGCTCTCCACCTCTCTCTATCACTGAACTATCTCTTCTCCATTCCTTTCTTGGCATCTGATCTTTTCTCCAATTTATCCATAACTGATTCCATTGACTTCAATCTTTACATCAATTTTTTAGCAGTCTACCCTCCTCCATCCTACTGACATGACCAAATCATTGCAGCTCTGTCTGTCTGACCCTTCTTAACAGGCTGTCCATGTCCATTTGTTCCCAGATTACATAAATTTTTATTCTATCGCTTCTTGTTTTCCACAGCATTCTCATCTTGAATTTCATTTCAGCCACATGAATGCTTTTGTTTACCTTCCTTCCGTTTGTCCGTGTCTCAGCTCCATAATTAAAAAGTCAGTTGGGATTCGGACCTTGTCTGAAGCAACAGGGGGTGTACCCAGGTTGAGGATAGGAGAAAGGTCATTAAGTGGCTTGCTGCGAGTAAAGGAGCACCTGAATAAGCATCCGTGGGCAGGGCTTGAAGTGTTGTTGGGGATTGTCTATGGGGACTGGTGCTGCACCTACAAAAGCCACGACACCAATAAGGACTGTGTGATGTGACAGTTTTGGCTGCCATAAAATTAACCAATGAGTCCTTCATGAACAGTGGCAGAAGAGGACAACAATACCAATGGTAGTGTACTGAAAAAGACTTGGTGGAAAGTATTAAATACTTTTGAGCATGACAACCTCAACAATATTTGTCCTATAATGAAACCATAAAAAGAAAATTATCATTTAATATTAATTTTTAATCTGTGTATGCAAATAACAAAATAGGTTTCCCGATTGTGTCTTTAATACTTCAGAGTACTTTTGAATGAAACGCTCTCAATATTTTGTTTTCTTAAATTGGAAATGGTTAATATAAATAATAATAATTTATCTGTGAAATTATTTTTTTCAGAGAAAGATTCCAACAGTCACCAGATCAATTACAAAAACTGGAATCTGATGATGGTTCGTTTTTTATTATTTTTTTACGTAATTAATCCTTGTTCAGTATTGATTAAGTTTATTCATTTCTACAGAAACTACACATGTGTTTTTCCAACAGATGCTACTAACTAAATATATGCTCGATATACGCCAGTAGTGCCATATATCTGACTTTGCACGAACTTTTCAAACGACCCTCATATTTCTAAACCAACAGAATAGGGTAACAGTAAACACTTACCAATGTTTAAAGCACTTTTGTGAATCTTGTACACATCTTCAGTAATGCCTTTTAAAATTTTTACAATCAAAAACTTCCTACTTATCCTTATATGCCATGGTAGGATTAGGAAGTTTTAAATTTTTATTGTAAAAATTTTAAAAGGCATTACTGAAGATGTGTACAAGATGCACGAAAACGCTTTAAACATTGGTAAGTGTTTACTGTTACCATATTCTGGTGATTTAGAAATATAGGTATATTTCAAAGAAAATGTTATCCATTAATTATGAATAGAACTCGATTATTAAAGAGTAGTTAGATTATTTATTACCCATCACTGTGGCACAGTAGTAGGTCACTAGACTTTGGTCTATGACAAATAAAAAAGTTCACTGGTTAGTTTCCATTCTTGAAACTAGTAAAATATAATATAATACAACCCACTCAAACCGTTACTTAAATCACTGTAGTCATTATAAATTATAATACTTTATTTCCTGAATTTATAATTGTATGCTTATAACTTTTTTTGTTTATTTTGAAGTCGCTTCAACTTGCTTTGGTCATTAGTGACTATGGTGGGCTATAGTACGTATTGGTGGGTTTTAACTTGTGGTAATTTCTGGATCCTTTCCTGGAATCTTCTGCGTTGCAGCATTCATTGCATTCTTAGGACAATGGAGGCAACACTCCATATATTTAATACATTTATATTTATATTTATGTATTATTATTATATATTTATTTATTATTATTATTTATTATGTATTATTTATGTATTTATATTTAATACATTTGCTTTCATCTCTGTTAACTCACACTACTTTTCCTTAAGTTGTTGGAAATTTATGTATATAAATGTTTATACAGTTGTATAACAAGATACATAAATAAAATTACCACTGTAATGTCAGGATTTGAATGACTAGGCTTGTCATAAATGAATGTAAATCTAAAAGAGCAAAAAATAAATTGTGTTTTCAACACATGTTTTTTACGAGCTGCAATTACTATTGAAAGTTTTTATTTTATTTCTACTGTTTTGTCTTTACATATCTTCAGTTTAGATGTCTTTAGGAAGGGTGGACTCTACTATATTATAAGATTTTATAAGTTTATATTTATAAAATAATGTGTACTGTTTCGATTGTCATTATAAGTTTATGTAAATGTTTTAATGACTGTATAACTTTATAGTTAAGTGATGAATTGAGAGATGAAAATTTTTTAAATTGAAATAAACTATTTATATTTTTTAATGATAAGGTTAGTTCTAAACTGTTCTTGGAATATTTGGATTTAATTTTGATGTATCATAAGTTTATTATAATTAAAATCTATAAGGAATGTTATACAGAGTGATCTTGTATTACCAAGAAGCTCAAATTTTCCTTGTTTTGTTTTTAAAACTGTTAGTTATTTAAAAAATGGTTATTGTAATAGTAATAATACGTAATTAAACTTATGGATTCCATAGAATATAGGGAAAATAGTTGAAACGTAAAGAACAATTTTTTAACAAAAATACTTCAGTTTTACTGTGTTGACAGTTAAAAGGAAAGAGTTCTTGAGACAGGTTATATTGTAATCAGACTCTTTTTATCCATGCAATGCTAAGACATAAAATGTTTGATAACGCACTCACAGGTTTTAATTTTTTTCCAGACATTCCATTAATTCCTGATTTGGATGAGCTACAAGATGAAGAAATGTTGACACAGGTTGCTAGAGCTCCATCGTAAGTTCTTTAATCAAAATTTTGTATTATTAATAGTAGTAAAATGATTGCATTCTTTTGACTGTGGAGTTTTTTTTTTGGAAAAGATACCACTAGAATTTGTTTTGCTGTGAAAAGTTAAAATCAGAAACGTAACAATCAAGTAATATTTCATGTTGGACATTCCGTAAAAAAATACCATTGAATTGAAAATTACTTGGAATTCACTGCAAAAGGTGAAACTGAAATTCTCTAAAAATATTTTTTCTAAAAGGTTAAAACATTACAAATGGTTGACTGTAAATAATGTGTAAAAATGTCAGCTTCAAAGGTTTGTAGCGTGTATACTGAAAACTATTTGTTTCAAATTCTACCATGGCAATTTTGGCTTAATGTACTGTTTGAAGAAAGCAGTCTGGGTAGAAAACCAAAAAGAGATTATTTCTAGTTTCCAGCTAAATGTTTAAAAATCAGCTGTTTTTTGTTTTTGGTGAAAAATTGACTTCAAAACAATACTTTCCTATCCTGTATTTCGTATGGAGTAAAAGAAAGTCAAAATTCGTTATCTTTTGAATTTTATAGATTTTAATTTTGACACCATCACAACAGTGAGAACTTTGGTCAGAAGAACAATTTTTTCCGTTACTGTTGGATGTTGGGATCTTTGTAAAAATGCTTAATTCTTCATTTACAATAATTAATAACTTTTCCTTAATATTGCTTTTACAGCCTCATTGGATCACTTGAATCAAATTTAGAAATTCTTTTTGGTCTGGTTTTAGGATTTGTACGTTTTTCCCAATACTTCTTCATATTTTGGGATCTGATCTGTGTGATTTTATCTGTACAAATCATTGACGACGGAGCTCAAGTTTTTTCAATGACTCTTGTGTCTTTCTCTTTAAGCAACTTAAGATGTTTCGATTTTTCTAAAAGATCTTGTTCCACAATGTTAAGTTTTTGCATATCTTGCTTTATTTCAGCCAACCACCTAGGAGGATTTTTCCACGAGTTAATTTTAGAATCTTGTGTCTTTATCTTTAAGCAACTTAAGCTGTTAAGATTTTTCTAAAAGATCTTGTTCCACAATGTTAAGTTTTTGCATATCTTGCTTTATTTCGACCAAACACCTTGGGGGATTTTTCCGTGAGTTAATTTTAGAAATGAGTTGTTTAGTTAGTCGATTGTCCAGTATTCTAGGTAAATGCCTGAAGAAAGAAATTTCTTATTAACTTTAATGGACTATTATTAACTTGAATGCCGACCACATTGGCGTAGTTGGTAATGTGCTCGCCTCTCATCATGCAGTTTTGGGATCGAATCCCGTTCAGGCACAGCATATTTTCATTCATTACAAAAAGTCATTTTATTCTTCACCATCTGCATTAGTAGAAATTGCAGACCAGTCGGACGTTTTAAAAAAAATTATATTGTAACACTTATCGCTAAGGTCCGTTTCAGGATTTAGGTTATTATAAATTAATACACTAAAGTTTACAATTACAAATATTTATTACACTAAAAGATTTATAAAATAAATAATAAACTAATTATAATGAAGTGATGCAATAAATACTTAATAATTTACTTAGCACTACTTACAATCAATTTTGTAGAATACACAAACATACAAAACACATAAACTGAATTCACAAAAACTGCACATTAGCTTTACACAATACACACACACATACACACAAAGATGGTATAACAATACCTCGGAACCGTTAACCTGAAATAACGCCTCGATAATCGCTCGTCAAAGATCAAACGAATACTAACTCTGACCGCGCTCGGGGGTCTCTTTATATACTCATTTAAAAAAAGATCATTCTAGCAAAGCAGAGAACCTCCATGCAAATAATAAAGTACAAAAAATAACCCTTTATAAATGAGTGCTAGAAAAATCTATTGTAAACAGGTCAACTATTGTAAATAGAAAATGTAAACAACCGGCCCCTTCATAAATAGCTGTACAACAATACCCGACCTTTTATCATATACAATAGCGCAGTTATTTCAAACAATTTTCATGAATAGGCGTACCTTTATTGTCACTAATTGTTACTATTTCACTCTATTATCCTCTCTTTACTATTTTCATGAATGAAATTCTAGAAATTACGCGAACCATGTCTTCTTCGATATTGTTACAATATATTAACTTGAATACTTTTTTTATTTTATTACAGAGTTGTGGGTAATAAAGTTGCCTCATTCAAAGAACTGGATACAGATTTAATGAAGAAATCTGCTCTGTCAACATTAGATGATATTAATTTAAGTCTTGTTAGTTGTAGATTGTATCCTGAAGATGATGTAAAAGAGGTAAGATATTGTAGGTGTTTATTTTAGAAATTAAAAATGTTAGACAAATAGTAACAAAATTATTTAATAGTAACAATTGCATAAAATGAACTTAAATAAGTTGGTTTTTTCATTTGGTGGCCAGCTCACTGGTGTATAGTGATCAGTGCAACTGTTCACTATGCCAGGGCTCCCAAGTTCAGGTTTATTCCCAGGCAGTTGTGACGTTTTTGAACACCCTTTATTATATATCACCCTTCACCATCTGTGTTAGCCTTAATGTACACAACAGTTCTCCATAAAAAAAATCAGGTGCTAGTTATTTCAGCAATTCATATTTTTGTTTTATGATAAAGTGTATTTGTAAAAAGTAATTTTTAATAAATACTAATTTTTTAGAAGCTTAAAGTTTTTATTAAAATTAAAAATTTCTGATTGAATTTTTTGTATCACCAGTGGTTCTCTAAGAATTTTAGAAATCCCATTTAAACTGAAGCACTTAAGATATTAAATGTAATGAACATAACAAATGTTATATAAATTACATAATAAAATAAGAATTTTATTTGACATTCTCCTGAAGCTATTATTGAGAAAATCTCTTTTTTTAAATTTTCAAAAGTTCTGTTTCAGAGTACTCTTAATTTATTGGATTGACTGTTTCTAAAACAATCACTAGGAATTAATTTATGTTTTATCTCTGGCTGTTTTATTCATTGTTAGTAATGCAGTTGATGAAGGAGGTCAGATGAAAATTAGTGATGAAAAAATATCTGACGTGACCACGAATTGAACCCGGAACCCTTGCTGTAGAAACTAGTTGTGCTAACCACTACACCATTAAGTTGGGTTCTTGAAGTTAAATGATGAAAACCATTAGTTATTGAGTTTGGGTTAGTAGTTTTTACTTTAGGATGTATAAAACACTCCCATTAACAGATATCCTTCTGAAAACCACTGTTTTGGCTTTTAGAGTTTGTGAACTATGATGATTAATTTAAATTGTTTTTTTAATTTTTTTATTCCTAGTATGTGTACGTTGCAATCTGTTCAATTCAGAACAATAAGCAACCCATAACTCAATGAGATGAGGATGATATGTATGACATGTAAATGAGGTGTAGTCTTGTATAGACTCAGGCCGACCATTCCTGAGTTAGGTTAATTGAACCCCAACCATCAAAGTACACCGGTAACTACTGTCTAGCATTCAAATCCGTATAAAAGTAACTACCTTTACTAGGATTTGAACCAGGAACCTTCATCTCTGAAAATCAGCTGTTTAACAGCTGATTTTACAGCTGATTTTGGCGACGACTTTACCTCTAGACCAACCCGGTGAGTTTGAAATTGTTAACATTGCAATACTTCCACATTCTAAACGACAGATGTAATTTTTTTGGTTGATGCAATTCAGTGCAAATTTGCAATTCTCTGTTAAAATATTTTCCAACATTTGTCCATTATTCTTTTTTTTAATGGTAAAATTTTTCTTGTTGACTACATGAAATTAGAAGTAATTTAATAAATTACTTTACACAATTTACATTTTTTATAAGTAATTTGTCTAAATTTGTACTGGACCAGCATCAAGTCTGCCAAAAAAATAAATAAATTGTGATATTGGTAGATCAGCATGAAAACTGTTGCAGTTTTAATTTATAGACTTACCAGGTTGATTTAGAGGTAAAGTCGTCGCTGCAAATTAGCTGTTTAACAACTGATTTTTTGAGACTACGGTTCCTGGTTCAAATCCAAGTAAAGGTAGTTAGTTACTTTTATATGGATTTGAATATTAGACAGTGGTTACCAGTGTACTTTGATGGTTGGGGTTTAATTAACCCTACTCTCTTAAAGAATACTCTCTTAAAGAATTAAAGGCCTGGGTGTGTACAAGACCACACCTTATTTACACTCATACATATCATCCTCATCTCATTAGATCATGGGGTTGCTTATTGTTCTGAATTGAACATACAATTGCAACATAAACACGTTAGGGATAAAAACGTTTTATTTGTTGTATTTATTAAGATTGATTGATTATTACTCATTTTTTAGGTTGATTCTACATGGACTTGGGATCTCTTATTTACTGAAGTCGCTTCAGACCTTAGAACTGAATGGGAAAGTCAGAGTATTTCTGATGTCAGTGTTACATAACATGCACAGACTACACACAATTTTAACAACATAATAAATGCACTGTAAAATACTTGTATGTCTATCAGAATTTTTTCTGTTGTTATATTTTTATAGTGTTGCAATTGAGAGCAGATCATAACGATGTAACGGGTTGGATACAATACAGAAAAATCAAAATTTATAAACTTATTTTATTCACAATTTATCAAAACTTTTTTTAAGTTGTTTCAACATTGTGTTTATTAGTGACACCATTGACTTTGGAACTGTAATTCAGGAGGTCCATGTAAAAAGGGCTGATATAGTCACTTGAGTCACGAGTTTCCCTTGTTTGCAACGAGGGGTAAAGGGGGATAGCATCAGTGCGCATGCGCAACTGCTTTAATTTCAGTACGACAAACATGACAACTTATACTATACCCAGAGCATATACAGTATATCGTGGAACCTTTTGTTGGTGAACTGTACGAGTATAACTGTTTGTTACCTTAAACACAAATGTCAGTTTCTTGAAAACGTGGTAGAACTATTCACAGTGCTGAACCCAATGTAATAAAATGTGAAGTTGAAGCTATAAAAAAAAATGCCTATTTGTGCTTCTTAACTAAAACTGTGAGCGAGCGGCTAACTACTGTAATGTTTCTGTTTCTACAATTTTAAAAATAAAAAAGGAAATTAAGGACATGAAGAAGCTATTCTTAAACAGTTTTGTTGACACCTGGTAAAAAAAGAAAACGGTTAGGTTGATACTAGAGAGACTGATAATGAAAATGCCGATGACAACAATAGTAAAGAAGGCGATTCATTCGTAATTTACAGTAAATCAAACATTTCTAGTCATTTAATTAAGCTATAGGCAATATTACGGGTAATATTTATTTCTTATAAGGTTTATGAAAAAAACATTTTCTTGGAATAAACCACAGCTTACAAAATGTATCTAAAAACTACGGTAGTGAAATGTACGAGTAGTGTCTCACGTTGAGGTTGGCAGCACTGCAAATATTTCACTTTCCTTCCTCACAGCCCATATATACGCAAAAGGCAATCTCGTGACTTCAGTGTCTATAACAGGAAACTGAGATTTGACGTATATAAGGTACAAGAAATTAGTGACTTGTCAAAGTAAATTTACACAACTTTCAGCTTAGACATCTTTGACGGAAATTTAGATCAATTTTTAAACTTTACTCCAATCATAATTGAGTATTTATTTAAAAAAACCTTTACGTAATTATGCCCTTTTGTAAAGATGACTGTCCACCATTTTTTCTATATCCCCTTTTTTAAGTCATAAGCCTTTTTTCTATAGATGTTCTGAATTTTATATACAATATAACAGAGGTTTTATGTGCTATTCATTGTTTTAAAATTACTATAATTAATTTTATGAGACACTTAAGCAGACAATAAATAAATGTATATATAATATGTGAGGGGAGACCCAAAAAAAACCGACTGAGAGTGCGGGGAGTGTTCTGGGTGCCCTTCAACATCTTGAAACAATGAAAACTTAAAAAAATCTCCCAAAAACTCTACAAGGATTGTCGTTTCACGATCGACAAAATTCCTGAAGAGATGGATGTGAATTGGGGCTCGCACCAGTGGATTTTGACTGAGGATTTGTAAATGAGATGTGTTGCTGCTAAATTTGTTCCTCGCCTTTTCAAACAGCTGGAAATTTAGGGTATGACATTTGGTTTAGCGGCCAAATATGCTACCAAATGATCCAGAAGCAGTCTATGAATTTACTTGCACATCTTAAGAAAGATTTTTTAAATTATTGAATGTATCATATCTTTTGTCTTAAAAAAATTGTGAAAAATTAGTCAATATGAGTTTATTTGAAATTTTCCATCACTTATTTATATGTTGCTGCTACTCATTTAAAAATATTGTCATGATTGCTCAATTGCTAATTTTCTTGTAATATTTATTGCTTTTAAAAAATTTTTAAACAACTCCAGTTTAAATTTTGAAATGATATCACTAACTCAAAAGTTTTAAGTTTAATGGTCTGGGTAAACTCATTAGAATTGATTCACATTTTATTTTTGTTTCTTTTTATAATAAAAGTAAAAGTTTTGTTGTGGACAAATTTTACTATGGCTGTTTATAATTCCGTCCATTAGAATGGTTATTATGCTCGTTGCAATAATCAATACACTTAGTTTTAAGTAATGTAAGTCACATATTTTTAATTTTGTAACATTCCGAATATGAAAATTATTTTGTTTGTATGATTATTTAAATGTAGATAATGTTGAATTTTATTTAAACAATAAAATTATTTTCAAACTTGTTTTCTTGTTTGTATCACCTTATTTTTGGTGAATGAAGCGAAGGTGTCATTTGGAGAGTGGAAAATATGTGCTTTTTAGAGGGCCTGGTATGATGATAAGCATACTTTTGAACTCAGTGAGGAAGGCAATTGTAAACAACAACCTCACTCCTTGTTTTACTTAGTAAAACCTCTACAGGTTCAAATCAACCTTTCAGCTGATGACCTAAACAATATCACCTTGTTACTGACGTGTTTACTGTAATGTTTTAATGTATTTCTTTTAAAACATACGCTACATGGGTATCGAGTCATTACAATGCTGTGACAGACCTGTTCGCACCTATTCCAAGGCTTGACGCTTTTTGGGCTTCCAACGTCACTGCAAACAAATTAAAATTTATAATAATAAAGAATTATTTCAATATGCTTATTTTTGTGTTTGTTAAAATGAAGGCTTAAGATGATTTAGTATAAAAAACCCTGATTAATTTACTTATAATGACATGTTCCAGGATGTCACTGTAACTTTACTAATGTACTCTGTAACCTCAAGACTTCTTTCAGAAAGGAGTGAAGAAAGCATGGTGATAGTGATTTGAATTTTGAAATTTATTAATACTCTCGATGGTAACAGCTTATATTACTTACTGTTTACTTATTACTTATAGCTTAAGAGCCTCCAGTCTGTGGTTAACTCTGAAACAATTACTGTCTGATCTTTCAACCCTATTCAGTAATTGTCATTAGTATTTACCTTTCAAATTTCTATCATAGGTATGGAAGTGGGTGTGTAAACTAATTGTGTTCAATTTTAAGTTGCAAAAACCTAAAAAAAGAATTTTTGTTTATTCTCTTACATCTAGTAATCACTTTCATGGCAGAACAGCTGAAAAAAGTATAATCACTGTGCTAAGTTCTTTCTTTAGTAAAGTAGAAGCCTTCAATCATGTTCCAGGTGTGTAGTCGTGAAAATTCAATGAAACTGCCGGCATGCACCCTGTACCCGTGCATGGTCAGCAGTGAGTGTTATATAAATGTATAAAACCTGAAGGAAAGCTGCCAGGCTTCACGATTATCTGATTTCATAAGATTTTTGTTGAAAATCTTATGTAAATTGTAAGTAAAGCCTGATTTTCGTAAGAAGAGCGCTGGGCAAAATGTGCGTCTGCGTTAGTATAGTGTCATATGTACTGCAGTAGTGCAGCGTACGTACCCAACAATGGAACAGCATGCGTACAAAATACAATGGGTGTTGTCAATTTTCAACAACACTTTGACTGTACATGTAATGTCAACTATGCGCATGTATATAGCCCAGTGCTCACAGCAACTGGCTTGGCTTGTAACTCCTTGCTTAAAATGGAGAAGACTAAAAATAGATAAAGATGAATTTGAAATTGAAATATATATTTCTAACCATCAGAATATGGTAACATAAAACACTTACCAATGTTTATAGTGCTTTCGTGTATCTTGTACACATCTTCAGTAAATTAAATTTTATTACGTCAAAATTTAAAACTTCCTGCTCCTACCATGGTAGATAAGGAATATAATTATTATATTATTGATTCCTTATCTACCATGGTAGGAGCAGGAAGTTTTAAATTTTGACGTAAAAAAATTCAATTTACTGAAGATGTGTACAAGATACACGAAAGCGCTATAAACATTGGTAAGTGTTTTATGTTACCGTATTCTGGTGGTTAGAAATATATATTTCAATTTTAAATAATACGGCTGTTTAAAATCCTACGTAGGATGTTTGATAAAATAATAAAGATAAATTAATGATGTACAGCCATACTGCAGATTAAAAACACCCAGTTATTTGTTTAGTTGGGTCTGGTCCTGTTCATTCATACATTTGTGTTTTTTGTTCTGAGGCTCTACATTCTTTTGAAGTTGGTTGAAATAAATGAAATTAAATGCTTCAGAAATTATTTTAGAATTCTAGATTGGCTAATTTAAACCTATTATTCGCAAGCAAGAAAACAGAGGTGAGTTTACAGACTGTTTTTATGTGTAATTACAAAAAGTGTATAAAATAGATAATATGATTACATAAATACAGTAAGTAAATAACTAACTGTTAATTAATCAATTTAAAAAATAGATATTGTTAGTGACAGTTGAGAAAGAACTATTTTATAGAATTTGTCTGCGAAAGAACTGTATGCAATATGCATTAGCACAAGAACGTCGAGTACAACGTGAATGTAAATACAATGGATTTACAACATGTGCTTTCATAAAAATATAGTTTTAGTTTTAGGCAGTCTGGATTTTAACTATGCGCAATGGTAAAATGATAAAGGACAAAAATTAAAATACACGCTAGAAATTTAGAGACTCCAAATTAAACCGTTGGCAGCGTTGAAGTGTGTAGTAGTAACGTAAGTAGTGGGGGGTGGCGTTGACCCTTTTTTCGCGTAGTCGGGTTTGTTTCGTGTTGACGAAGTGACTGTTGTTTATATTTTGTGCTATTTGTTGTGAATGCAATGCTTTTAAACATTATTATGAGTGAAAAGTTGTGTGTTAAATATTTTAATAAGTTTGTTTTGGTGATTTCTAACTAGAATGTTTGTTAAAGTGCATCATTTGCTGTCTAAAATCATTTTAGGTGAGTTCTTTTATTCTTGTTGGCCTAACCTTAGCATTAGTGTGGGTTGCATTCATTTTGAACTTTTAGTTTGTTTCTTTTCCTCCTTTCTTATGAATAATGGTAATTTTTGAATTAAGATTGTAAATAAAACATTTTTGTTGCATTAATTAAGTATAATATTTTTTTATTAAATGCTTATAGTATGTACGAAACATACCAGTAATTTGATAGCGTTTTAAAACAAAAATATTATGAATGTTGCAAGTTCGTGTTATGAAGTTGTATTAATATTGTAATTAGCAAAGTTTACGATTGTGCTTTCAATTGAAAAATTGGTAATACAGAAAATATACATGAATATTAGTTTAACAAAAACAAAAGTTTGGTATCTGAATTGTTTTGTTTACAGTGATTGACCACTGTGTCGGGAACAAAATATAATTTCATATAAAAAAGTAACCCTTTCATTTAACGTAATTTTTTTGCTTTGCTTTACTTGATTATGTTGATGTTATTTTATTGAACTGCTACTGTTTAAAAATTAATTTTTGTGTTACATTTAAAATTGAGTTATAGAATTTTTTAAAGAAGCAAGTGTTCTTAGTCAAATAATAAACATATTTTTATTGTTTTTAAGATTTTGGAACAGAATCTTTACTTAATCATTGTGTAGCTGTATTGTTATCACAAATTAAAGTAGTTGCACAGTAATTTTAGTAGTAGAGTATTTGTGTATGTATATCTAAATTATTATTTACTTATGTTATCAAAATGTAAACAATATAGCTTAATTAAGAAGAAATTTTAAATATGAATTAATAGGTTTGTAATAGCATAATAATTTTTTCATTTAATTGTAAGGCTATTATACATACTTTGTTTATGAGTCTGCTAAATAAATGAATTAGAATATAGATGCCTATTTTGCTGAATCAAAGTATATATTATAATCTGTTTTCGATACCACTGATTTTGGTATTTCTGTGGCATACATTAGTCTGTTATAGATTTAATGTGTAGTTAATCTATTAGGCCTGAATTCTGTATTAACAACTTAAGCTTAGCTTTGTACATGGATTAGCTATTTAATTATTGTGGTTACGCTAATAAATTCATCTTCAGGATAACAAACTGACGTTACTGGTATAATTATTACTAAGAGATTTGCAACCACACTTTGGTTTTGGTTTATTAACAATTTACTCAATTTTTTTCTGAATAATGTAATTTTCTCCCTGAATTTTACTGTCTGCCCTTGATAGCTTGGGAAAATTAAATATTTATAAATTTTAATTTTGTATCTTAACTGCCTAGTGGTTATTGTGCCAAAAGTCCTAAAATCTCAAACTACAGTGGACATTCGATTACTCGAAGTCTGATAACTCGAAATTCTCTGTAACTCGAAATATAACTTGGGTCCCTAGACTTTCGTATCTAAGTCCATAAAATAATCCCGTTATCTCGAAATGAAGTTTCGATAACTCGAATTTTCAAACATTTTCAACATCAAAAAATCTGAAAATAAATGTTTATTTCTATTGAAATTATGACTTTATTCATGAACTTTTTCGATGTATATAATCTAGAGACAATGGGTTTTACCTAACTGTGGCGCAGAAGGTACTGTATTATTGTTTGTTTGTATGACAGACCATTTATCCAGGTAGGCTGTCAATGCAAACAATAGGAAGGTATGGTATTGTACAGTATCATACATACCTATCTTTAGAAGGATTTAGAAGCTGAAACTGAAAAAATTCCAAAAACAGCGAGTCAAATTCTAGATCGACTCCAGGATGTTAGAGAATTTGTGGAAGCAGCACCAGAAGTCAGTGAAGAATTATTTCAAGCCCTGAACAAAATGGAAAGATTTGTTGTTTCTAAAAAAAACAGCAACTACGAAACAGACAAATCTCCTGAACTTTTTTAATGTAAAACCGTAATGTTTATGCAAAAATACCTAATACAGTAACCTATAAATTATTATTCTAGGTTTTTGTTAAAAATATGTACTGTAAATTGTTTATTGTTTAATCATTTGTATGTAGGCTTACTGTAGTAAACAAATTATGTAATACAAATTTCAAATACAGTATGTACTGTATTTAAATTCAAAAAATAAAATAAAAAACCAAATACTGTACAGTAATTATTCAAAAAACAAATACTTACTAGTACATACAGTACTACATACTCATACATACAGTACCTATGATGACAGTAGAATGTACGACCTTGCAGTACTGTTGTACTAAATTGAAATTTCGATAACTCGAATGTTTAGGTTCCGCCCTTGGACTTTAAGTTATCGAGAGTCCACTGTAATTGAAAAATTGGTCAAGAAAGTTTCCTTAAACAATGGTTAAAATGATGGTTTTAATATGTTTTATGACATTGATAATCCATGGAACTGTTAATGTATGATTAATCTTTAGTTATTTCAAACGTTCTCCTATCCTAAAATGAATAGGGTTAGAAAAAAATACGTAAAATTGTAGGAAATTTCATTGGTTAAGTACAGATGTATTAAATGGTAATTAATTTTAAGAGTGTTTTTGTATAAATGTTTGTATATCTGGGTTAAACACTGAACATCAGACTGGATGATTTACTCATGAGCAAAATACAAAATGTAATTCAAGAATAAATTTCTAAAATGAAGTCTCCAGTTAATCTAAATGTAAAAATACTTTAAATGTTCACTAAACCATTTACTGTTTCATCAAATTATTCTCTTGTATGTATTCTAAATTGAAATATTTCAGTGGTTCCACTATTTTCAGAGTTTTATAAAATATGAAAATTGAACTATTTTTACTTACACTACTACTAGGTACTTGTATAAAATGTTTTAAACATTTGACTGAAGATAAAACATCTTTTAGAAGGGTCTTCTTCTTCTTCTTTCAAACAGGGATTAGGCCATGGCCTGTTCCGACTCACATTCAGCTTATATTAATAATTTTAGAAAAAATCTATATTAAATATGTAATTCATATTTTATCAATGATAAATTTAAGTCTATCTTATAACATTTGTTTTTTTTTTCGTTATGGTACAATCATTGCCACCTTTTCCGTGGCCTGCCTATACCTCTTTTGCCTACCGGTTGATACGTGTAAATTTTTAGTGGAAGCCTATCGGCTGACATTCGTTCAACATGTTCTTTCCACTGTTGGCGATACGATGCAACTCTCTCATTCAGGCAGAAAATGTTCAGCTCCCTCCTTATTTCCTCATTCCTGATGTGATCTCTCCTGTCACAGCCCTTAGTTCTGCGAAGAAATTTCATCTCCGCTGCCTGCACTTTACTCTCAAGTGTTTTTGATGTGACCCAAGATTCACTACCATAGAGAAGTATTGGAGCTGCCATTGTTTTATAAAATTTCATTATTGTGTTTGTGGTAGCTTTTTTCGCCAATGTCCTACTGATACTTCCACAAATCATTTGGAACTTTCCTATTTTCTTCTCCACATCCATTTCATCTTTGTAACTTATGTCACAGCCCAGATATGTGAATTGAGACACTTGCTCCAATACTTTGTTGTCTATCACAATTTTAGATCGTATTGGGTACTTTCCTTTAAAAGCCATGATTTTTGTTTTCTCCTTTGATATTTTGAGATTATATTCTTTACAAATTTCGTGGAGGATATGCACAGATTTTTGGAGGTCATCTTCGTTTTCCTGTATCACACACAAATCATCAGCAAACAACAGTGCATTTAGGTAAACGTCTTTACCAAGATTGATTCCTAAATCTATTCTACATTTAGAAGGGTTTTAGTAAAAATAGTTACAATTTTTACATATGTACTCTGATGATGGTGGATCTACTGAAATTTATAAGTTTAGGGAAATAAAATAATAGATAAAAGAGAAGTTTGAACCAGCAATAAGAGGTTATTTAAATTTAAACTATTTTGACATTCTCAGACAAATTGAATTTGCTTGAGCATCATCAGTTAAGTATGAAAAGTTCTTATTTAATTTAACAATAAGCGAAGACTTAAAAAATATTTTTTATGTGATGTATGAATGTTTTCTTCAGTTCAGAAAAGTTTGCAATATGGTAATTGAGTTGTTCTATGGACAGTTTCTTTAAATAAGTTTGCACACAGATTGTATAGGGTCTGTGGCTTAAATTAATTAGACATGTTACCAATGGTTAGAATTTGGATGAGATATTTATGATTGTTATTAGATACATTATAAAATTTATGTCAGCGAGGCATAGGTGCTTTCAAACTGAGAACGAAACCAAGTCAGAGCGACGGAAGTGAAATTGTTTCGGGCAGTGAAGGGTTGCATTCTTGAGGACAAGATAAGAAGTGACGTTATAAGATGAGCTTGGAAAAGAAGATCAATGAGTACAGAATCAACTGGAGTAGTCATCTGGAATGCATGAAGGAAAGCCGTTTGCCTGGATTGGCAATAAATTGTAAGCCGATTGGTCAAAAGGGTGTTGGTTGTCCGAGGGGAAGGTGGTTTCTAGAACAGGCAGTACTGCGTTACCCATGAAGTGAAGAAGAAGATAATTATGACAATTGATAGTATGAATACAGCTAATTTAACGGAGTAATAATTTACGTTATTTTACTGAATATCATGTGATAATTTAAAATATTTTTTACGCAAGTATTGTTAATGTGTTTCTTAATGACAGCTATTGCCTCAATGAGTGTTGGAATATCATACTAAGAGGAGAAAAAATAATTGTGAGTTACAATATCAATTTTATTGAGCATATTCCATTATCTCATAATACTAAACTGAAACAGGATGTATGATGGGTGAATGGACTGATGATATTAGAAAGGATGTGTATGTAATATAAATGAGTTTATTTTGACTTGTCGATAAAATTATTTCTTTCAATTAGAAAATAAAGTAATTTTTAGAAAAAAATTTGTTCTGGACTGTTGGAATATTTTAGAAGTTGGATTTGCAAGTAATAAGAAGGTGGTTGTATGCAAGTTAACAAAATATCTGCAGGTAATAATTAGATAGTTTGGGTTGTTAAAATTAAGTAGTTAGTCTCTTAACATTTTCTCAAAAAAAATGTATATTTAAAATGAAAAATCGATTCTAATGTATTTTAAATAGGAATTCTATTAACTCTTAAATACAGGATTCTACGGAACGGATTTTTATGAGTTTTACATGGTTTTAAAGAGTATTCTCCCCTGATTTGCCCAAAAGTTCTAAACTTGAAATTCATGCTAATATGAGCTTCATTTTTCGAGATGAAAAAATGCAGTTCTCCCACATTTACCCCCTCCGTAGCCATATTCCATAAGTATACAGAATATTGTGTAATCTCTTTTCTCATCTCACAACACACTTAGTTGGTAATAGATCACTGAAATTATTAGTTGGTTAACGATATTTTATTTAAAGTTTTGGTTTAAAACCATTATTTTCAGGGTGAAACTATCGTACTATACTGTGGTTTAGTCGTTACTAATCGTTCTTCTAAGAACGGTTAAGTTTGTAGTTAACTTAAATTATTTATTTAATGATAGGGGTTTGAAGCCCAAAAACATTGTGCAAATTTATTTGCACGGGTCCATTATACTACTAAGATCTAAACTCTGACTAGAGATTATGTGAAAAACGTGCCATTACTATTAAATTAGGTCTATTTGAGGACAAGCATGCATTAATTAATCATTTGAAAATTAATTAATCTGATCCTTTTGTTTGAAGAGTCATGGTTGGCATCTTTGACTTGTTAATTTGATCTTGAGGAAGTTTTTGTTGGTAATCAGATTAATTTCGGGTTTTTTTTTATAACCGAGTGAAGATGCCTTTGTAAGCCTTGTGCGTAGGTAATGATATCAGGTGATGTTGTTGTGTAGGCCATCAGTCAAAA
The DNA here is from genome assembly GCA_035578175.1 of Catonia carolina. Lineage (NCBI taxonomy): Eukaryota > Metazoa > Arthropoda > Insecta > Hemiptera > Achilidae > Catonia > Catonia carolina. The sequence goes on along the minus strand of JAQMRL010000001.1, from coordinate 271,584,276 downwards.
GGCTGGTATGAACCTCTTTATTAAGTAAAATGAGAAGTGAGGTGTTTCACCAATGCCTTATCACTAAGTGGAAAAGTATGCTAATCAGCATGCTTGGTCCTCTGAAAAGTAGCTACAGCTACACCCGTGTAATAACTGGGCTGAATAAACATAAAAAACTAGGGGAAAGAAAGGAGTAGAGGTATGTTATGACTGCAGTTTTGTGCGTTCCGTCCAACATTGTCTCTGCCCCGCTACTAACACATTCCGCCAAAAAAGTATAACAATAACAAAAGGAAAGCATGAGTGTAACATATTTGTGGATGTGTTTGTATTCTGTGGTGTGCATATTGCTTCTTTTTCTTGGAGATAGAGAGAGAGAGAGTGGGAGAGCGAGGAGGAGGATGAAGAGTGGAGTACGGAAGGGAACATCAAGTTGCGATGAATGTTTTTGTTCATGACAGTATACTAAAGCTATGACATTGCACATCCCGGTTGTTATGTGGGCATATCTGTACTTTCCACCCTGAAAATGACACCCTCACTTCATTCACAACGGGGTCTGGCTGTATACGAAATTTGTTTCTCTCAGAGGCGATAACTCTGACTAGTGCCATTTACTTCTATAGTTCAGCCGTTCTTAGTTTGCTCCTACTGTCAACAAACAAAAGCCACCTACTACAGGGTGCATGCTAGAGTCCGCGACTTTACGGATGTCGTATTCCTATAAAGTTAACTATTTTTTAAATTATAAGCACTCAAAGTACTAAAAACATCAGTCATGATATGATATAGGCCTAAAAATTTCATTTATAAAAATACTTTTAAAAGTATTTTGTTGTTACTTTTTAATCAGCATGTACACATTTTGATATAATGCGCATGCTCATTGCCGTCATTATTTGTTTACATTAGGAGCAAACTAAGAGAGGCTGGACTGTACCTCTTCAGTTCTTAAATGCTTAAGTCACATAATTCTGACCATGTGATAAAAAACATAACTATTTTTTTGTAGCCCTGGAACTAGCAGACCGAGTGCAAATAATTTGACACTTCACCTGCCTGTTATGGACAATTTATTTGTGTATATATTATATTAGTAAAAATTCAGTTTTAAAATTTGTAGAAACTTTTAACAGATGGGTTTTTGTATACAGTTAAATTGATGTATGTCCATAACAGGCAGTTGGAGTGCTAAATTATTTACACTTGATCTGCTAGTTTCAGGGCCACAAAAAATAGTTCTGTTTCTTATCACATGATCAGCCAAATATATGACTGAAGCATTTAAGAACAGAAGGAGTAGGAGAGTAAAAGACACTAGTCACAGTTATCTCCTCTGAGAGTAATGAATTTCATTACACAGCTGGACCCTGTGGTGAATGAAGTGAAGGTGTTGTTTACAGGGTGGAAAGTAGATGCTTTTCAAAGGGCCAGACATGGTGATAAGCATACTTTTTCACTCTGTGAGGAAGGCAATTGTAAACCACCTCACTCCTCGTTTTACTTAGTCTAGCCTCTAGAAGTTCAAACCAGCCTTTCAGCTGATGACCTAAACAACATATTGTTGTAAATAAGTGCATTCATCGGTTGTTATTTTTATATTAAAGATTGTCTCCATTGAATAATTTTTACTTGCAGAAAAGAAAGGTACACTATATTTACTTGTTTTGCAAATATTGTTGTAGTTTATATTGTATTATAAAATGTAGTTGTCATTTTAAGAATGTTGTGAAATAAATAATGTAAGTTGTTTTTGTATATGTGGGTAATAAAATATATATTATTAATATTTGGATAAAAGAATATTTAGTACATGCATTCAACTCTTAGCGGACTAAAAATAATGTTAACATTTTTCTGTTAACTATTTATTTTTGTTATATTCTGTTACAGTTCTTTGATATGAGTTATGGCTAGCTATTAGTTTTACTATTTAACTGAATTATGTAGTTTTGTAAGTAGACTGCTATATATAATTTATCATTATTATTTATTGCTTCCTTGTATTTTATTTTTTTCTTAAACATAATGATTTGTTTCATTTAGATATTAATTTCTTTACGTTCTTTAAAAAAAATGCAATTTTAATAGTACAGTATCTTTATAGTTTCAAAAAATGAATTTTTGTTATTTAAAAAAGGGTAATGTGAATGTCTTTGTTTCTGTTTTTTTTTGCATTTTACATTTTTTACTTTATATATTTTGTGTTAAGGGGAATCTGATGTTGGAAAAGTCTCCTTCTTCTTATTGTGCCTATTCGCTTCAGATGTTGGCAATCATCATGGCTAATCTGTAAGCCTTTTTTTTGTCATCAGTCTCTCGACTGATTTAATGCAGTTCTCCAAGCTGGTCTATCTTGTGCAAGTCGTTTCATATCTACATACCTGTAACACCCTACATCTTTTATAATTTATTTTATATTCTAACCTTTTCCTCCCCGTACAATTCACTCCCTCAGTATTACTCTCCATTATTGATAGACCAGTACCTGGATGTCTTAAGATATACCTCACTAGTCTATCTTTTCTTCTGGTAAGATGCTTCCATATACTTCTTTTTTCATCCACTCGCCTAAGATCCTCTAAATTACTTATTTTATCCACTCACCTAATCTTTGACATTTTTATGTAACTCCACATTTCAAAAGCTTCTATACTCTTCTTTTCTACAGCCCCTATCACCCACGTTTCACTCCCATATAATGTTACACTTTAAACATAGTGTTTTAAGAAATTTTTCCTTGAAACTCTAATTCCTGTATTGTTTTTCTGAAAGTCGTTCTATCTTTAACGGTTTCTGAGTCTTATCAGTCACTTTCTGAGTCAGTTGTTTTTTCAAGGTCTTTGTCTATTTCTTTAAACTATGTTATTTTGTTTTTGTGATTTAAGTGGTTGAAAATTTGCTTTGCTAGTCTGGTGTTTTCCATCCTGTATATGTGCCCATAGAACTGTAATTTTTTTCTGATTATGTTTGTTAATTTTTCTGTTTTGGAATAAAGATCTTGGTTTCATATTTGCTTATACTGTCATCCTGTTTTGATTTTAGGACCTAATATTTTCCGTAAAATTCTTCTGTCTATTTTCTTTATGTAGTTTAAGTGTTTCTGCCGCATAAAAGACTTTTGGTCTAACTTTTTGCGTTTTTAATTTAGTTTTTTATTTTTGTTTTATTCTATTATTTATTATTTTAATGAATACATAATTTTCTTATGATGTTATGCTAAATAATCGAATGATTATTAGCATGGTAAGCATGATTAATTGTTATATTTCTTAGATTTATGATGTCATTTATGTTAATGCTTTTATTTTGAAAAGAGTAATGAGTACTATTCCATTTAACAGTGAACTTGAGATTAGGAATTATGAGAAGTAAAAACAATAATATTTAATTTTATATTTAACGACTTTTGACCTGTTGCATAAGCAGATGTTTTGGAAACTCCATTATATTTTATCTGTCTTTTAGCGTAGTGCTACTTTGCTATGCAGTTTATTGAATCGTATCTTGTTCCTACATTGATTGTGAGAGCTTATAGATTTTCTGTTCTCTGTAATATACCTCTCCAAAAATAGTGTTAATTTTAAATGTTCTTAACGTCGGAAATTTAATCGATCTTTAATGCAAATATTTCTCTGCTATCTCAACTATGTACATGTTGATGATTTGATCAGTATTTTTATGATCAAGGGATTTTGGACATTAGGATGTTAGATCTGTGGCACTGTAACTTACATATTTATCATGTACTTTCTAATACCCATAACAGGCAGGTGGAGCGTTGAATTATTTGCACTTGATCTACTAGTTCCAGGGCTACAAATAATAGTTCTGTTTCTTATCACATGGTCAGCTAATTATATCACTGAAGCATTTACCAACTGAAGAGATAGAGATGTAAAAGATACTAATCAGAGTTATCTCCTCTGAGAGTAATAAATTTCATTATTATACATAAGACCCTGTGGTGAATGAAGTGAAGGTGTCATTTTGCAGGGTGGAAAGGTGATATTTTGTAGTGGGTCTGTTATGCTGGTATGTATACTTAACCACTCAGTGAGGAAGGCAATCGCAAAACAGCTCACTCCTCGTTTTACTTAGTAAAACCTCTATTACAATTCAAATCAGCCTTTCGGCTGATGACCTAACCAGCATATATAGGGTGATTCAAAAAGAGCGCCGGTTTTGATATATCAAATTAAGAGATTTATTTTATTGAAAAACTGAAAATAAATACATCAACAAGTTCATCTTACCTTCCGATTTCATGTATAAAAAATGATGTCATGCATGTGTCCTCCTCTACTGCGCTGGCACGCATCAACTCTGTCCATGAAATTGGATATTACTGCACGACAAGTTTCGACTTCCATTTGCCCGATAACCCGTCGAATTTCCTCCTTCAAGTCATTGATGTTTCGGGGTTTATTGGCATACACCAATGACTTCAGATGACCCCAAAGATGAAAGTCACAAGGCGTCAAGTCACACGACCTTGGTGGCCATTGATGGTCGGAATTACGAGAAATGATGCGATCCTGGAACCGTTCACGGAGCAACAACATTGTTTCTCGTGCAGAAACTGAATTTTATACGGGTGATATTGGAGATCGTACCGAAGAATTCTCCGTACAGAAGAACATCGTAAACCCAATTGTTGAGAACGGCGACGTATTGATTTTGCTGGGCTAACAGCCACACTGTCACGAACCAACGCAACGTTCTGCTCAGTTCGGCCAGAACGACGACGTCCAGAACTTTTAAGGTCGACTGTTGAACCTGTCTCAAAAAACTTTTTTATGAGCCTGTGAACTGTTGATTCATTCGGTGCTTCATTACGTCCTAGAGTACCGCGAAGTCGCCTGACAGTAGCCGCATAACTCTCTCCACTCTGGTAAAATGTTTTGACGATTAACACTCGTTGTGCAATAGTAAACTTCTCCATGGTTAGACACAGACTGCGAGAGTACTACACTGCGAACAAGAGAAACTACAACTGAATCGTCAATCGGAATGTTCTCCGAAATAGAAATGAGGTCTAACAATGTTGCCAATCGATAAACAAAAATTTACCAGCCGTTTAAAAACCGGCGCTCTTTTTGAATCACCCGTTATTTATTATTATCTGCATCCAGGAGTTCCAAAAAGGACGAGTCACAATAAAAATAGATTTTAGATTTTTAAATGTTGACTCTTATTAAATTCATTACCGTACGAATACTATTGCTTGCTTACCTACAAACATACATCAATAAATAACCGTGTCGTCTAATAATTTTTACCCAATTATGTACACAATTTATGTAGAACTTAGTTTTTGATTAGAAATTTAGTTTTAAAACAAAAAGTATTTTAAAAGGAACTCTTGTATATCATAAGATGTTTTATCAATCAAGTTTTTTTTTAACAAATAGAAATCAACTTTTTAAAGCTTATGGTAATTTATTGATTGCCCATAACAGATAGGTGGAGTGTTAAATTATTTACAATCGATCTGCTAGTTTCAGGGCTACAAAAAGTAGTTCCGTTTCTTATCACATGGTCAGCCAAATATATGACTGAAGCATTTAAGAACGAGACGTAGAGGTGTAAAAGATACTAGTCACAGTTATCTCCTCTGAGAGTAATGAATTTCATTATACAGCCAGACTCTGTGGTGAATGAAGTAAAGGTGTCATTTACAGGGTGGAAGGTAGGTGCTTTTCAGAGTTCTTGGCATGCTGGAAAGCATACTTATTCACTCAGTGAGGAAGGAACCTGTTAACCACCTCACTCCTCGTTTTACTCAGTAAAGCCTCTAGTCTAGAGGTTCAAACCAGCCTTTCGGCTGAGATATAAACAACTTACCTTCCAAGTCTCTTTAATTATTGTAAATCATGGAAAACAACCCAGATTCTTTTATATGAAAAGTTTATAGAAAGGGAATTTTTTATGTGGTAAATAATTTTGCTGCATTGTTCTGCATTGCAGTTAATCCTTGACTAGGTTGTTATACTTATTGTTAATTGTGGTAATTAAAACAAATAATTGGATCAATATTTACTGCTTATTTAATGACTAATAACATTAAATTTTATGCGTCATAAATTTCTGCATCTATTCCCAATTAATGTAAAATTCAGCTACATTAATCAATATAATACCGAAAGGACATTTTTTAATAAGGTTTTAATTGCCATATTACACTTCTTTTAGTTTGGTATGGTTGTCAGATTAAAACTATTTTTCAAATAAAGTAAATTGATGCATCTGTTTCTTAAACTACAGTGCGAAATCTGTAGATTACGAATCTGAGAATACAACAGATTTTACAGTGCTCTTGAAAAAATCATGACTTCTACTTTCTCTTACCTCTATGAATATATAGGAAGGAAAGTATTGTTTTCATGTCGAGTTTTCGCCAGATCTACACGTTTTCAGACCGCCTGAACCCAAAAAACCAAGTTTTTAGCGATTGGCCTCTCTCTCTCTCTCTCTCTCTCTCTCTCTCTCTCTCTCTCTCTCTCTCTGTGTGTGTGTGTGCGTGTGTTCGTGTGTGTGTATTTAAAGAACCGAACATCGTACGAAGTTGAAACTTGAAACTTAAGTAAGGTACTATTAAAAGACCCGACACGAACATTTCATCAAAATCGGTCAACCAGAAGTAATTTATTCGTGTCATTTTTCACTTTTTTGCGATTTTCTCAAAAACGGCTCCTATGATTTTTTTTTAAAAATCGCTTCATTTACTAAATTTTTTATCCTCTTCAAGATAGGGCCATGTCTGCTGAAATTCTTGGGGAGGCTGTGCTCTCGTAGAAAAAAATGGTTTTTTAAGATTGCGGCTTTAATGTGCACTTTAGTGCAAAAAATGCATACAATAAAAGTTTTAGAGAATTTAAAAACCTACGACTTTTTTTTCAAACATTTTTTTGTATAACGCTTAGTTTAGCGGTAATTAGCGATTTTCTGTTTGTTTCTCACGAAAACTTGTGAAAAATCGATTTTTTTAAGATTTCAGTCTTAGTATGGATTTTACGACAAAAGTGTATATAAACAGATTTATAGGAAATTATAAGATCTACAACTTTTAGTTACAGCATTTTTCTCTAGAGAGCCTAGTTTAGCGTGAAAGAGTGATTTTCCGTATTTTTAAGCCAAACTGGGGTTGATTTTCGTGTTGCGTCTTTCACTCATGATCAAAATAAAGTTACGTTTTTTGAGGTTATTTTTTTGTTTTTTTTAAAATGTTTTATTACTAGTGTTAGGTTAGAGTATGGTTGGTTTTGAACATGAAATAATTTCCAGACCTTAGCCAAGAATTGAATCGGGGCCTTTCGTTTTACAGCGTAGCACGCTTAACACTTCCTCATGGAGGCGGCCATAAAGAAGTTTTTATTCACTCCAGTTTTAAAAAAATAACACAAACCATTGACAAACTTCTCAGGAATAGAACTTGAAATTAAGTCACTCAACATTAGCTTACTCGGATTATGTTCTACCATAAGAATAAACCCTTGGAAGTAAAGGGTTTGCTTAAATCAGTAGTTTTAGTGATACTCTGCGATGAAGCGTAAAACGCATTCTTAAAATATTATGTAAAAATGGTGGTTTCTCGATTAACGTTCTACTTGTAAGATTGGTGAGTTTCAGATACGTAATCTGTAGGTTTACAACTGTAGTTATACTACAAAAAAATTACAAACTGAACATTATCGGATTGGCTATTCCGACTGTACTTAAAAATTACAATTTTTATATCGGTGTATGAATTTATTTGATGCGGCAGTTAACTTTTATTTCCGTACGGTTAATTTATCTTTTCGTTTCGGTACGTAAATCTTAAGTATTTTTTTTATTAACGAATTTATTCCGGGAGTACAGTCGAATCTTGATAATTCGGCAGATATGGGACCTGGTGGCGGTTGGATTACCATAAATGGATTCCAGAAGGTGTCATTTAAAACAGTAGAATGCTAGACTTCTTGGGGACGGCAGACGGAGTGTTAAGTTATTTGCACTGTTTCTGTTAGTTCCACAGCTACAAAAAATAGTTCTGTTTCTTATCACATGATCAGTCAATTATATAACTAAAGCATTTACGAACTGAAGAGGTAGAGGTGTAAAAGATACTAATCATGGAGTTACCTCCTCTGAGAGTGATGAATTTCATCATTATACAGATAGACTCTGTGGTAATTGAAGTGGTGTCATTTTGCAGAATGGAAAGGAGATACTTTTCAGTGGGTCTGGCATGCTGATATGCATACTTAACCACACAGTGAGGAAGGCAATCGCAAACCAACTCACTCCTCGTTTTACTTAGTAAAACCTCTAAAGGTTCAAACCACCCTTTCGGCTTATGACCTAAACAACATATATTTATTATTATCTACATTCAGAGATTCCAAAAAGGACCGGTCACGATAAAAATAGATACGTTTAAATGTTAACTCTCATATCAAATGAATGTTATTGCTTGATTCTTACAAACACATCAATTAATAAACGTGTTATCTAATAATTTTTACCCAATTACATACATAATTTATGTAGAACTTATCGTTTGATTAGAAATTTAGTTTTATAATAAAAATATTTTAAAAGGAACTCTTGTATATTGTAAAATATTTCATCAATAAAGTTCTTTTTTAACAAATAGAAATCACAGCTTTTTAAAGCTTGTCATTTATTGATTTACTTTTTCCTGTATAAGTAGGTTTTTGTTCAATAAATTTAGTGGTATGATTAGCAATGTAGTAATTAATTCAGGTTCTTTTGTTGTGATTGTGAACATTAAAATTCTGGTAAAAAGTATTTCGCTTTGGATTCTTGTATGTTTTATTATTATACATTCTGCGTTTTGAAGAAGTAATTGATTTGTTCAATTTATTTTAATAGCGCAGTAGTCTTGATTCACAGTTTTATTTCCTCTTGTAAAAATATATTAGAAAGTGAATTTAAGTGGAAGTTTTTTTACTTACTGTTGGCTATATGAATATATAGGAAGGAAAGTATTGTTTTCATGTCGATTTTTTGAAATCGAGTTTTCACCGGATCTACATGTTTTCAGACCCCCTGAACCCAAAAAAACATGTTTTTAGCGATTGGTCTGTGTCTGTGTGTATGTGGACAAAATATCTCAAGATCGGAACATCGTACGAACTTGAAACTTAAGTTACATACCACTATCGGACTCGACAGGAACATTTTCATCAGAATCGGTCAACTGGAAATAGTAGTTTATTCGTGTAATTTTTCACTTTTTTGCGATTTTCTCAAAAACAGGTCCTACGATTTTTTTTTTAAATCACCTGGTTTTCATTAATTTTTTATGCTCTACAAGATAGGATAGGCGCCATGCCTTCTGAAATTCTTGGAGAGGCTGTTTTCATGTAAAAAAAATTGTTTTTTTAAGATTGCGGGTTTAGTTGCATTTTAGCGCAAAAATGTTTATGATTAAAGTTGTAGAGAATTAAAAATCCTACAACTTTTATTTCAAACATTTTTTTGTATAACGCGTAGTTTAGCGGTTATTAGCGATTTTCTGTTATTTTTTCTCACGAAAAATCGATTTTTTAAGATTTCGGCCTTAGTATGCATTTTACAACAAAAGTGTATATAATCAAATTTATAGGAAATTAAGAGATCTACAACTTTTGTTTAGAACATTTTTCTCTACAGAGCCTAGTTTAGCGTGAAAGAGTGATTTTCCGTATTTTTAAGCCAATCTGAGGTTAATTTTCATTTTGCGTCTTTTACTCATGATTAAAATTAGGTTATGGTTTTTTGTTTATTTCTAATGTTTTATTGCCAATATTAGGTTATAGTGTTCATTATTTGCATTGGCAAGTGAAAGTCGTGTGAGTGTTTCACACCAGATTTTTTTTTATATTAATCTCGATAGAACGAATATTTTAGAGGGAATTTTGTTTTCTTGCTGGTTTTTATTCAGTTTAAGCACGGTCACTGAATTGCTTGTAAACTGGAAAAGTTTTAGATAAGTCAGTTTACAGTGAATGTACTTCACGTTGGGTTCTTCTGAAAGTTGATTATTGACTTGGCCGTTTCCTTTGAAATTTATTCAGTGCGGCTGACCTCTTCCTATAGGTAGCTCACGGTTTGATCCATTGCCTCGATTTGTAATTCATTCTGATGGACATGAATTGATGTATTTTTCTATCGTGTCTTATTTGAATAGGTTGTCGTACTGAATGATTTATATACATATCAAGTTGAAAGACGGAAATTTCTCTAGTTTATTTAACACAGTGGATTTATATTAATGAATGGAATGGACTTTATGTTAGGTTGAATTATTTATTGATGACAAACAAACCTAGTACTCGATTCATAGTTCAGTATATTATTTAGTTGTGTTTTGTTTGACGTAGTAATAATTTATTGTCATAAGGGTACCTACATTCGATAAAACATGTGATGATGCCTCTAGCCTATTTATTTATTTATTTCTTGTGCTCGTAATCTACTAAACGCTATCAGTACGAGTAAGAGAAGGAAGACGTTTATATAAGTTGGCAGTATGACAACCTGCATAAAACAATTTGGCGGGCCACCAAATGTTTCCATCATCAGGGTCATTCTGTTATTCTGTTCGCTTGCTAATGTCTTGCATTCATTCTTAGGTTTCTGGGTCGTACCCTCGTCGCATTCCATCTACCAGTGACCATTCTGAATAAATGAATATTATATTTCGGTTAGGTCGCTCTTAAACATTTTAAGTACTGTTACTGGGTTATAGCTCCAAAAAGTTTCAGAAAAAATTATGTGGGTAGGAAGTTTCTTTTAACAATTACCGGCGAACTAAAATGTAAGCGGACTGAAGTGGAATAGAAGAGTAAAATATCTTATTTTTTGCTTTTACGGCCTCATTGGACCACTTTAATCATATTTAGAAATCCTTCTTGGTTTGGTTTTAGGATTCTTATGTTTTTCTGTAACAGGCAGGGGGAGTGTTAAATTAATTGCATTCGATCTGTTGCTTCCATGGTTACAAAAAATAGTTCTGTTTCTTATCTCGTAGCTAGCCAGTTATATGACTAAACTATTTAAGAACAGAAGAAGTAGAGGTGTAATAGACACTACTAGTCAAGAGTTACTCCTCTGAGAGTAATGAATTTCATTGTACAGCCAGATTTTGTGGTGATTGATGGTGTCATTTGCAGGGTGGAAAGTGGGTGCTTTTCGGAGGGCCTGGAATGCTGATTAGCGTACCCTTTCAACTTAGTGAGGAAGGCAACAGTAAACCACCTCACTCCTTGTTTTTACTTAGTAAAACCTCTAGAGGTTCACACCAGCCTTTCGGCTGTTGACCTAAACAACAACACGTTTTTCCCAATAATTCTTCATATTTTGGGATCTGATATGTCTGATTTTATCTGTACCAATCATTGACGACGGAGCTTGATTTTTTCGACGAATCTTGTATTTTTATCTTTAATCAACTTAAGCTGTTCAGATTTTTCTAAAAGGTCTTGTTCTGCAATGTTAAGTTCTTATGTATCTTGCTTTATTTCGGCCAACCACCTTGGAGGATTTTTCCACGAGTTAATTTTAGAAATGAGTTGTTAGTGTACTCGATTGTCTGGTGAAAGAAATTGAATCGATCCCCGAAGAAAGATTCGTTTCTTCCGCATGATGTCAGTATTTGGCTCAATTTCATGGTAGAGTTCAGAATTAGACATTAAGATCCAGATATCGTTGAGTTTCCGTTTTTTGTTGATGCAAGTCCTAAGGATTCTTCTTTCTATCTTAAGAATTGCTCTCATTCTCGTTTTAGTTTTTAAGTTATAAATAGTTTCGCAGCAGTAAGTGGCTTTGTAGTTTTACTACCCTAAAAATATCAGAAAATATCTTTCTTTATGATACGTGTGTACCAGAAGCAAGGTAGTAAGTTAAGGTCCAATGGATCTTATATTAAGAATCCTCACAGTCATCACTATTTTGTTTTCTTGAAACTTATTTCCCAGTAAATAAGATTATACTTTGAAATTTCTGCCTGGATTCCATAAACCTACTATTACTAGTTAATAGTACACGGAGAGATATGTTCCTTATTTATTTTTTCTATTTTATTTAAAAATTAAGATTTTTGGCAACAATAAATCGTTGTTAAATGCGACCCTTACATTTCTTCAATCCATTGGGTTGTAAAAGGAATATGAGTATGGTTTTTAGTTTATTTTCGTGCATTTTTGTTGTTTTATTAATATACTGGCATGACCCACGCGGCTTCATAAAACTGTGTAGGACCTAATCAATTTAAAAAAATAAATATGTAACAAATTGTCTAGCTGCTAGATCGACTGTATATTCCAACGCAAGCGCGCGCACACACACGACGTTTTGATAAGATAATTTACCCCGCGTACGTCTCGACATCATCAAACACCTTCATCTACGTCAAAAGCAACCCTACTCACATGTACACACACACATATATTTATGAAAATCTTCATTAGGGCCCTTTGTGTTATCATTTTTGAAAATTTAAAAAGAAAATATTGCTGTGAATATAAATACGAATATGCTGTCAAAGTTTCGTGAAAATCCGTTGAGTAGTTTTGGAAATTAGCCTCCACAAAAAAACACGCTTTGTCTTTATAATATTAGTATAGATTCTTCCATTTTGGGATCCCTATACAATCCTTCAAGGGGTACGATATTTTATGGCAGTGATTTTAGTAATTAGTTTATATTTTATTCACGTTTTGTTTTTGTGTTAGGGGTGCCTTACAGCCTCTTTATTTCAGTACTTCATGTTTCTGATGTTAGTATTTACAATATATCTGTGATATTATTGTAAATCTTACATTTTTAAATATTAGGTTACATTTTTTAAAATCATGTTAGCGTACACTTCGAGTTAAAGCTCTAGCACTCGTAACTCCGGGTGGCAGGCGATGATAATCGGTGCAGTTATTCGTTTTAAACAAATATTGTTTAATTAAAGTACGTTAACAGACAACTGAAACGAAGGTGGAATAGAGATTTTCTCCAACCACCATAAAACACATTTCAAATCATTTCATTTTATCTTGGCTCTAAATTTTTTATACATTTTATGACTGAAATCGATCACTGGATCAATTCATATTCGTGTCCCCATGAAGCCATTCTTTTTGGTCATTTATTATCATCTTATTTACTAGTACATTCAAACTAGTGCATTAAAATGTTGTTCAGTGGTAAATAAAAATAAAGTTAAAGTAAAAAAATGAAGCTGTATCGATTATGTTTTTGGAAGACAATCATATTATGATGAGCTATCATTAAGAAATCCTTGGAAGTTTATGTTTAAATCTTAATACTTACTATTTACATTTTTCTTGGTTTTTTATTAATTAAGTTTATGTTTAAATCTTAATACTTACCTACTATTTACATTTTTCTTGGTTTTTTTATTAACTAAGGAATAAATTGAATTAAATACTATACTACTGTTTGTATTTTCTTCTACTTTTGCACGCTTTGTTTATGTATTTTTTCTTTAGTTTAAACATTCATTATTTAACTTGTATTGTGTTTTGTTGTTCTCAGGAGAGTGCCTGGTCTTAAAGAAATGTTTATAGAGCCACCGCAGCCGCTGGTACGGGGAATGGCAGCTGTGGGAGGCTCACGCCGGGCTCGCGGCTTGACCGACATTCTGCCCCAAACCGGTGCAACGGTAAGTAAAAATATACTTTTTGTGGCATTTTTAATAATAATGGTTATTATATTTTTTTCATAAAATATTACTATTTATAAATTTCTATTACAATTTCTAATATTAAAATTTCTTCGTAGTTCAGTATTTTTGGAGTACCGGTAACTTTTTTTTAAGCGTATCACACATTTAATGGGTTTGAATGTAAAAAATAGTCATGAATTATTTGTACGTATTCCATCAAATCTTAATTTAAATAACTGAGTTTACCTGTTATTGACTTTACAGAACATTTTAGGTTTCTAAAATACATAACGGATATTTAGGTGAAACGAAGACGGTCTTAACTAAACGTCATCGTATCATTTTACAACGTCGGGAGTTCCACCTTTAGGCCTTTGACTTACTGTAGTTTCTGTTCTTAAGGGAGGTTGGCTATCATAATGGCAATTTCGACCTAGGACAACATTGCTCAGAATAGATTAACAGCTATATTATTCAATTTAAGTTCTTCAGACGTGAGACTCTTCGTCTTCTATTTCTCGATTTTATTTACACTGTAAAATCAATTGGAGCAGGCTGTTACGTTCTCCTTACTTAACATGACCGAGATATTGCCTTTTTCTTGTTTTTCAGTCTTAAATGAGTTATAAATATAAAATTTTAAAAAATGCTGAGATTCGCCGATGATATCGTAGTATTAGCGGAGTCAAAGAAAGAACTAGAGGATATGTTAAATGGAATGGATGAGATCATGAGAAAGGGTAACTTCATGAAAATTAACACGAACAAAACGAAAGTGTTATACAGCAGGAATGTGGTTTAGAGGAGATGGGAAATTTAAAAGTAGGCAACGAAAACATACAGGAAGTTGGGGAATTTTGCTATCTAGGGAGTAAAATAACAAAGGATGGTAGAAGCACAAGTGATATCTAAAGTAGGATTGCTCAAGCTAGAAAAGCCTTTGAAATGAAAAACACCTTACTGACTCCAAATATTGATTTACAGAATAGGAAAAAATTCTTAAAACACTGTGTTTGGAGTGTATAGGGGAGTTATACGTGGGTGATAGGGGCTGTAGAAAGGATGAGAATAGAAACTTTTGAAATGTGGTGTTACAGGGAAATTTTAAAGATTAGTTGGGTGGACAGAATAAGTAATTTACAGGTTCTTAGGCAAGTGGATGAAAAAAAGAAGTATATGGAAGCATCTTACCAGAAGTGATGGGCTAGTGGGATAGTGATAGGCTAGTTTGAGGTAGTGAATTGTTGGAAGAGGGAAAGGTTAGAATATTTCAAGCAAATTACAAAAGATGTAGGGTGTTACAGGTCTGCAGATATAAAATGACTTGCCCAAGATAGAACAGCTTGGAGAACTGCATCAAACCAGTCGAGAGACTGATGACAAAAACCGAGTTATCTTTCTTTATTCATGAGACGCAGGACTTGCTCATTTGTTTATTCTCTGTCCATGGTACTTCCAATATGCGGCCATACACCCAAAATACTTTATGGTCATACCCACATACATTTTTTTTCTTTTTTGGTTTAACGTCCGACTGTTCTGCAATTAATGCTAATGTAGACGGTGAAGGATGAAATGAATTTTTTGTTACGTATGAAAATATGCCGTGCCTGAATGGGATTCGACCAAGACCGCATGATGAGAGGCGAGCACGTTACCAACTACGCCAATGCGGCCGGCAGGTCATACATACATTAATACAAAAATTATTTATACAATTTCAAAAATACATTAATACAATTTTCCTTAACCCACATTTTATATTTGTGTAATTTTCTTAAATGTCGCATCTTTTGCCGTGGTTATTAGCTATAACTATGGGTTACAGAACAGAATCGGTGTTTGTTTTAATTTCCTTATCAAACTCGGGACTTAACGCTTTTTTCTGCAACGGATGTTTAGTGCTCTATCGATTGAAACGCGGAGACAGCCCACATTAATGCGTAAATGTGGTTACTTTTATACGGATTTGAATACTAGACAGTGGTTACCGGTGTATTTTGATGATTGGGGTTCAATTAACCATGTTCTCTCAGGAATGGTCTGTACAAGACTACACCTTATTTACACGTCGTACAAATCTTCCTCATATAATTGGCTCATGGGGTTGCTTATTGTTCTGAATTGAACAGATTGCAACGTAAAATATATAGTACGTTTGTTTTTGGAAGAAGCTTGTAAGGGGAGGGCGAGTAGGTAGAGTAGGGATAGTTTCAAAGGGGCAAGTGTTGTCTCCTTCTCGCTTAATGATCATTCCCTCTCTTTCTAACCGTATACCATGTTACAACTACGAGGTGCTTCCCCCACCACTAAACAGAACAGCTCAGCGGCACACAGCGTTGGAGGGAAAGCTTCTACCTAGAACAAATGACCTGTACACACATGAAGAATAAAAAAAATATTTTAGCGCATACGTTATATTATTTACGTATTTTTTTACTTTCTCTTGCCTGTATGAATATATAGGAAGGAAAGTATTGTTTTCATGTCGATTTTCGAAATCGAGTTTTCACCGGATCTATACGTTTTCAGACCCCCTGAACCCAAAAACCATGTTTTTAGCGATTGGTCTGTGTGTGTGTGTGTGTGTGTGTGTGTGTGTGTGTGTGTGTGTGTGTGTGTGTGTGTGTGTTTGTGTGTCTGTGTGTGTGTGTGTGTGTGCGCGCGCGCGCGCGTTTGTGTGTGTGTGTGTGCGTGCGTTTGTGTGTGTGTGTGTGTGTGTGTGTGTGCGTGCGTTTGTGTGTGTGTGTCGGTGCGCGTGCGTGCGTGCGTGTGTGTGTGTGAACAGAATATCTCAAGAATGGAACATCGTACGAACTTGAACCTTGAAACTTAAGTTACATACCACTATCGGACCCGACACGAACATTTTCATCAAAATCGGTCAACCGGAAGTAGTAGTTTATTCGTGTAATTTTTCACTTTTTGCGATTTTCTCAAAAACTGGTCCTACGATTTTTTTTAAATCGCCTGGTTTACTCAATTTTTTATTCTCTACAAGATAGGGTAGGCGTCATGTTTGCTGAAATTCTGGGTGAGGCTGCTTTCACGTAAAAACATAGTTTTTTAAGATTACGGCTTTAATATGCAATTTAGCGCAAAAATTTCTGCAATAAAAGTTGTAGAGAATTTAAAATTCTACTACTTTTATTTCAAACATTTTTTTGTATAACGCTTAGTTTAGCAGTAATTAGCGATTGATTTTTTCTCACGAAAACGTGTGAAAAATCGATTTTTTTAAAGATTTCGGCCTTAGAATGCATTTTACGACAAAAGTGTATATAATAAATTTTATAGGAAATAAAAAGATCTACAACTTTTGTTTAGGGAATTTTTCATTACAGAGCCTAGTTTAGCGTGAAAGAGTGATTTTCCGTATTTTTAAGCCAAACTGAGTTCGATTTTCATTTTGCGTCTTTCACTCATGATTAAAATTAGGTTATGTTATTAAAGTTATTTTTTTGTTAATATCTAATGTTTTATTAATAATGTTAGGTTTATTGTTAATTATTTTCACTGGCAAGAGAAAGTAGTGTGAGTGTTTCACACCACATTTTTTACAATACATAGATTTTTATATTCTGGCATCTATTTGAGGTGACATTCACGATTTTTTTTGTTTTTTAAGGTATTTCACAGTAATTTTGTTTTGTCCCATCAACCTTTAACAATTTAGGATAATATTTAGATAACATTAAGAAAACTGTTGTTTTTTTACAGCCGTTTTAAAGACAATAAGTTGTAAACCGGCTTGTAGTGTATTATATTAAAAGTCCTGGCCTTTCTTTATTATTTATTTTTTTAAACGACTTCTTGTTATTCTAATCTTTAAATTTATTACTTTATATAAATATATTTGTATGTAAATTTATTCATGTGTTATTTTGTTCACTATAATATTTTATAATATACTATTGGTAGGTTTTTTTAATATTTATTCGCTTAGGTTTGTGTGCGTGCGTGTATAAATAAACGTTTGTATTCGTATTAGTTTAAATGTAAAAGTGTGTAGTGATTAGTTTTCTCGTTATGTATTACCAATGTTTCAAAGCGTTTGTGTATTTTTTACGTAACAATAGTGCCAAAGGTAAATGACAGATAGACGAACGCTTTTTAATACTTATTGTTAAGACAGCTAGGCTCAGTTAACCACTGCGAACTGTCAAATTGATTAGATTCAGTAGCAGAATTTTTCTGTTGGCTTTTGTTTTGTTTATTGTGAATGCTTTTAAACCGTGTCTATAAATAATTTTAAAAGGCTTTCTGAGATTCACAGTTATTTTTACAACATATCGTTCTATTTATTATTTTTATTTTCATTTTGCGCTTGTTCTAATGTATAATATTTTTTATGTAACATTTTAATGGTTTTACTGAAATTTTATTCTGTTGTAATACATTATGACTGGTTGTCGCCTCGAACTGCTTAAATTTGCATTCAACAACATTGAAGTATGGCCATATTCTTTTCTTTTTATATTTTCTGTAATTCATCAACGGGTGGTAAGCCTTCTACTTTCAGCTGAAATTTTTAATTTCTTGTTTTACAATATTACGTGTTTACCCATAACAGGCAGAATGGAGTGTTAATTATTTGCACTCGATCTGCTAGTTCCAGAGCTACAAAAAAATAGTTCTATTTCTTAACACATGGTCAGCCAATTGTATGACTGAAACATTTAAGAACAGAAGAGGTAGAGGTGTAAAAACATTTGTTAGAGTTATCTCCTGTGTGAGTAATGAATTTTACCATTTTATAGCCAGACCCTGTGGTGAATGAAGTGAAGGTGTCATTTGTAGGGTGGAAAGTAGATGCTTTTCAGAGAGCCTGGCGTGCTGATAAGCTTATTTATCCACTCAGTGAGGAAGGCAATGGTAAGGCACCTCACTCCTCGTTTTACTTACTAAAGCCTCTAGAGTTTCAAACCAGCCTTTCGGCTAATGTCCTAAACAACAATACTATGTGTATGCGCGCACACAAACGCGCCCATGTTTGTGCACCTATCATATTTGTACTATTATACCATGTTCATAAATGTATATGTATTTGGTAGCGAAATTCGCTCTTTGATTGACCCACTCACTCATGTCGAAATCTCCAGAACCGGATGGCCTAGAAACGTAAAATTTGATACCTTAGTTTCATTACGCTTATTATGCTTAGTTAGTTAGTTTCATTATGCTTGCTAGAATCCGATTTCGAAAAATCGTACTATTGAAATAAAAAGTAAAAATTACCGCTTTAAGGTGTATCTTAGACCAAAATTGCTCTTTACAAGAATGGAAGAAAATAAAAGATGTTACAACCCTACAACATATTTAATATTTGTTCCAGCCGAAGAGTAAAGTAGCGGAAATTTATATTTTTCAGTTTGAACGTTGTCCAAAAGGGCGTACACCTAATTGCAATTAAAGAATATTAAAAAGTAATGAATTTTGAATTCAGTGTTTTCTCAGCCGAAGAGGTTTTTTGAATGTCAATTTACGATCTTCTGCAAAAGCTGTATTAAAATCAAGGGTTTCCTAAAATTATGATCTTGAAGTGTTGTTTAGGTCATCAGCCAAAAGACTGGTTTGAACCTCTCTAGAGGCTTTACTAAATAAAACGAGGAGTGAGGTGATTTACAATATCCTTCCTCACTGAGTGGAAAAGTATGATTATCAGCATGCCAGCCCCTCTGAAAAGCCTTCCACCCTACAAATGATAACTTCACTTCATTCACTGTAGGGTCTGGTTGTATAATGAAATTCATTTTTCTCAGAGAAGATAACTTTGACTATTGTCTTTTACATCTCTACATCTTTTGTTCTTAAATACTTCAGTCATGTAATAAGATGACCATGTGATAAGAAACAGAACTATTTTTTTTGTAGCCCTGAAACTAGCTGATCTAGTGCAAATAATTAAATATTCCATCTGCCCGTTATGGAGAGGATCTTGAAGTAAAATAGGCATTTAACGTTAAAACGTACGAAACAAAAAGTAAAACATTGCAGTGAGAAGTTGTGAGTGTATTGAAATTGCTTAAAATTAACCACTTCATAGAGAGCGTGCTTTTTAAATGTCGTAATGTTCTTGTAAAACCCGGAATTCCTGTTGAGAATATTGATGAATGAATAAAATCAAGTGAGCAATCGAAACTGAAATGAAATATTTTGCAGTTGTAGTACATTAATCCCTAGCTTTTGTACTGAATTCTAGGTGATGTCATTGCTATAAAAAATTTAAAAAATTAATACTAGTTATGTATTTGATTAACGTGCGGTTCGAAACTATTACTTGTAGAATAGCTGCTTATTTATTCATTTAATAGTTCATCAATTTTGGGTCCGATAGATAGAGCTTATCATCATTATCATGTCAAGGAGTAGGCTCACTAGCCTGTTCCGGCATCCATTTATTTTTAGGTTTTCCCAATCCTCGCTTCCCTCTAGGTTTATAATTCCATTCTCGCAGAGGAAGTCTGTGTTCTGGCATGCGAAGTAAGTGTTTGTACCACTTTCTCTTATATATTTTTAACGTGTCACACAGTGACTGAACATTTAACTCGGCACGTATAGCTTCGTTACGTACTCTATCTAACCGGGTACAACCTTTGACTCCCCGCAAAAAATCTCATTTCAGCAGCCTGGATACGAGATTCATTCCTCTGTAATGTCACCCATTTTTCACTCCCATATGTTATGAGTGGTACAACCATTGCTCTGTAAATAATAATTGCTCTATAGTAGATCTTGTCGTCGTTGGACACTGCTGGGAAGCGTCAAACAACAGCCTGGGATCAGGATAGGAATAAATGGGAAGAAAATAATGGCGCAATGGGCAGATCATTTATTTGAAATGTCACAAGACCGACTACCTTTGAAAGCATGGCTTTATGAACCGAGGCTACAAGAGGAGAGGGGAGACCGAGGAAGAGATGGATGCCGGAACACGCTCAATTATAGCCTAATCCATGATGGACGACGACGATCTTTGGATGTGTTTTTTTTTTAGTAGTTAAACTTAAAAAAAATTTCTTATCACGATTGTCCATTTTTGATATTTAATCTTTAATGGGTTTACTAGTTTCTCTTTTTACTTTTTGAAGTGTATATTTATGTTAAGCATTTATTTCAATTGTTAACCTTTTAAGGATATTTATGTTTCTTGTACGTAAAAACACATAAATTTATACGACCTTGTGCAAATGTTTAAATTTGCTGATCTTTTTGGTCAGTTTTACATTGTTTATTGTAATTTTTTAACAACAGTTTCCATTGTCCATTGTTGCAAATTTACTGTAATAATACGAGGGTAGGCTGATAAGTAATGCACACATGCTTGTAGAAGACAACTAAATAAACTTCAGTAGCGCGCCTGGTGGCATGTGGAAGTACTATTTCTCCTCTACAAGCCTGCGCAGTTTGAAGGCGTTGCTTTCATTCAGTTTGTTTTGAGTAGTGGAAGTATGGCGTCGTGTTCTGGTGCTATGTCAACGAGAATTAAACAACGCGCTGTTATCGAATTTTTAACTGCTGAGAAAGTGAATCCTAGTGAGATTTATCGTCGTTTAAAGGCTGTTTATTGTGACGATACTGTTGATAGGTCTACTGTGAATCGTTGGGTAATAAAATTTCGTGATTGCCAACCTGGAAAAGCCTTAATTGTTGACAAAACACGCAGTGGACGACCAATCACTGCCTCAGACGATAATCGTCGCATCGATGATTTGATTCAAAATGACCGGCGAATCACTCAACAGCGTATCGCAAACCAAATTGGAATATCTAAGGAACGTGTTGGCTTCATTATTGAACAATTGGGATACCGTAAAATCTGTGCACGATGGGTACCACGCCGTCTGACAGACGAGAATAAACAGCGTCGATTGGAATGCTGTGAACAACTTTTGAAGCGCTACCGTGACGAAGGAGACGACTTTCTTTTGAATATTGTGACGGGGGACGAGTCATGGGTTCATCATTACGATCCCGAAGAAAAAAGGCAGAGCGCTGAATATCGTCATCCACATTCTCCTGTTGTGAAAAAGTTCAAAACACAACCGTCCGCAAAAAAAATTCTTTTGACTGTGTTTTGGGATGCTCGCCGAGTTTATGTGACTGATTATCTGGAACGAGGGGCAACGGTAAATTCTGCTCAGTATATACAGACTCTGAAACACCTCCGACGTCGAGTTTGTCGTGTTAGAGGCAACCTGGCGCCAATAATTTTGCAACACGACAATGCTCGTCCACACACTTCGCGTGCAACTGGAGAGGCTCTGAGAAACCTGAAGTTTCAACCAATTTTACACCCTCCGTATTCTCCCGACCTTGCGCCTTGCGATTTTTATTTTTTTCCTCTACTGAAGAGAGACCTTAAGGGTAATCATTACAGCTCGGACAATGAGGTGAAGGCAGCTATTGCGTCCTGGGTTCGAGGAAAGTCGGAAGAATTTTTCAGTGACGGAATGAAAAAACTTGTTAAACGTTGGGAGAAATGTGTAATGCTTAACGGTGACTATATTGAAAAATAAATAGATAATTTGGTAGGTTAAGATTTGTACTTTAATTTGTTATTTACCCCATCTTGCTATTTCTTTTTGTTCGTCTTCTACAAGCATGTGTGCATTACTTATCAGCCTACCCTCGTAGCATTAAAAGCTTTAAAACATTTGATCGGTTAGTAATTACCGTTTACTGTGACCTTTCGGTAAAATAGCTGACGTTAAATTCTGTAATTTGTAGAGAACAATGTTTCAGTGAAATCTTTGTAATGGTTTTTGTATAAATTATAATAGCATAATCAGCTGTAATAATACATGCAGGTCTTAAGTATAACGTTTTTCAGTAATTCTGAAGACTGTATTATAGTCTTGATTTATACATGTTTGTATTTTACGAGTGTATTTATGCACGTGTCTGTACTAAGATGGTAGGATTATTCTTGGGTTAGTGATGTAATATTTAAAAAACTAATGATTGTAATGTGTCCGTTATGCAACTGACCGGATAATCCAAATATTAAAAAACCGGGATGTTTGGGAGTCCGACGTCGTCCAAAAATTTATTGAAATAATTTTGCCCTATTAAAAACGGGTAAAAATGTGTAAAAGTCATATTAGATTCAATTATTTTACCAAATTTTTGTCCTACCTCTTAAACCATTAGGTTTCTCTGTTGTTTGCTGTGTATTAAACCAACCGTGGTTTTAATTCAGCTGTGTATTAAATTAGCCAATTTTTAAACAAGCACTTTGTTTCACTCCACCACAGAGCTTCCAACTAATTATACCAAAGTCAATCGGATTATTTAGCTCCTAATATTTTTAATCTTATGACTGATATTATTATTATATTATATGATTATTGTATATTATATTATTATCGTTAGTTGCAGGGCTAAAATAAATAGTTCTGTTTGTTATCACATGATCAGCCAATTAAATGACTGAATCATTTAAGAACAGAAGAGATAGAGGTGTAATAGACACTAATCAGAGTTATCTCCTCTTAAAGTAATGAATTTCATTATACAGCCAGACCCTGTGGTGAGTGAAGTGAAGGTGTCATTTGCAGAGTGGAAAATATGTGCTTTTCAGAGGGCCTGCCATGCTGATAAGCGTACTTTTCCAATCAGTGAAGAAGGCAATGGTAAACCACCTCACTCCTTGTTTTACTTAGTAAAACCTCTAGAGGTTCAAACCAGCTTTTCGGCTGAGGACCTAAACAACAACAACAACAACAACAACAACAACATTATTATAATTATTATGATTATTATTATATTATATGATATGATTATTATTATTATATGACTGATATTATCGAGTCAATATCGATATTGACTCGATATCAATATCGAGTCTATTGATATCAGAAATCTGCTTAACATCATAAAGTTTAAAAAGGTAGTCGGTCTTTGGTTGGCCAAGATAGACTCGAGATCCACTGGATATTGACTCCTTCTAGCCTTAACTGATTCACTTACTATACTTTAGGGGCATAAAAACAGACTTCTGCCCTAACGAGAAGCACTTATCAAGTCTACCCTAGTACATGGCTGTGTGCCATAGTTGGGTAGGTTGATTTCCCCCGCTCCATAATTATCAATTTGTGTTAATAATAATTGCGTTATGTAATGTGTTTCTCTTGTTTTTGTTTATGCAATCCGTTAAATTTTGATTAACCGGTTCTCTCTTTTCCCAAGTGTCAAGTCACCGGGAGTCAACTCGTAAATAATTCTGAAATTAATAGTTTTTAATTTCAGAGTAATGTAAGAGAGAAAAATCAAACTTATATTTTTGAGGACACAGTTAAGCCAAATTAATATTAATAAAATTGTATTTTACTCGAAAGATGAAGTGTTTTTTGAATTGAAGTTAACTTGATAATTTCCTATTAGAATATCATATGATATTTTTAGATACATTCTTATGTTTGAAATGTATGAACGTAGTCGGATTCTCGAAAGTATTTTTGCACTTGTCCAACGACTTTCTGTTCTGTTTTAAAACTATTAATTAAATTTTCGGCAATTTAGTAATCCTGAAATATTCCTCCTAGCTTTTCTTCATTCTTCATGATGTATGGTGTTTTCTCGGTTTCAGTTTCAATGACTTTCCCAAAAAACCCAATACTACTTCTTCATCAAATTCCTTGGATAAGAAATCAAATAACCAAGTTTTTATTATTGAGGTTGAATATTAACTTGAACTGTCGATAATTTTTTATATTTTATTATACTTGAATAACTCTTTTTCAGCGTTAATGTTTTCTTTTATTCTTGGTTCAAAGCAAGTACTTGGTTGTTGGTCGTATGTTTTTTTTTAAATTGATTATTCTTTTTAGCCAGATCTGTTATGATCTGTATTTTAATTGTGTCAGGACTTTTTATGGAATTTTATTTTGTATCGGATTTATTAGTAACTTAGAGTATGGTTTAATTTGAAGCACTTATTTAAATATCGTTTTGGTAAAACTTCAAAAACTTGTATTATCATAGATTTGTCTTTTTGATATTAAGCGTATGTTTTGTTGAGTATTTATTTTAGTTGTTACCTTTTTTAGTTTTTTTAAAATCACATACAAATCTTAGTCATCAGCGACTATTTCGGGTGGTTTTTGAACGTGTAATGATTTTCCTAATCGGGAATCAAACCCGGGTCCTCCGTTTTTCGGCGTGGCACGCTAACTATTTAGCCTGTTAAGGATATTAAGTAGTATTATTTGGTAAAATAAACAGTCGTGGGACAGTCTACCTGATGTAGTAGTTAGCTCGCTATCATACAAAGTGGTCCCTCGTTTGATTCCTGGTTAAGATTTGAAAATTATTACAAGTCAAAACCTTCCATATTAGCTTATAACCAATCTTTTAAAGCAACTTCAAATAATCAAAAGAAACATTGTAAGGTAATATCTTAGCATCATTACACAGTTTTACTTTGAAACCACTGTATAATTCCATTAGAAAATAAATATAAACCCAGGGTTTATATAATATACGAAACTATACTAAAATGCATTAAATTGTAAACTAATATCGATTTATGTCTGGTCTGGTACGGTCAACGTTAAGTGAAGGAACAATCTCGTGTAGGTAGACTAAAATAGATACCTACCCTATCCATATCCATGGCTTTTCACATTATCACTTTAGACATCCAGTCAAACTTGAGTGTGGGTAGTTGAGCTTGTCCGTTATTATGAGGATACAGGTTATAATGCGTTTAGGATACATTTGCATAATACCTTGTACCTGTATATTAAACTATATATGTATAGATGTACTGTATTTTACATTAGGGATTTTGGTGTGGGGTGTGGTGAATACTTGTGTCTTTGTGTGAAAGGAACTCTAATTGTCATCTGATTGATACAACCTTCACCGTCACACTATGTTACACTCATTGAAAAAAATAAAATAATATAAATCGTCTAAGACCTTATCAGAAAGTAATGTATACTGAGTTATCCCGGGTCAACGTGTTAGATAATCGTAATTTTTTAATATCATTCGTACTTTTATTATATTTTTCTATTTTTACTAGCCTAATAATTGTATATGGTAAATAATACTTGTAAATTTTCTTTTTAAATTTTTTTATACAATCAGCAAAATTATAATTTGTCTTACATACAAAAACAAGAACAATGAGTAATAAATTTAACACAGGAAACACAAAAAAAAGTTATTAGGTTGTCTGTTGTTTAGATCATCAACCGAAAGGCTGCTTTGAACCTCTAGAGGCTTTACTAAGTAAAACGAGGAGTGAGGTGGTTTACCATGCCTTCCTCACTGAGTGGAAAAGTATGCTTATCATCATACCAAGCCCTCTAAAAAGTGTCTACTTTCTACCCTGCAAATAACACCTTCAGTTGGTAACGTGCTTGCCTCTCATCATGCGGTTTTGGGTTCGAATCCCATTCAGGCACGGCATATTTTCATACGTTACAAAAAATTATTTCATTCTTCACCGTCTGCAGAACACCTTCACATTATTCACTACAGGGTCTGGTAGTATAATGAAATTCATTACTCTGGGAGGAGATAACTCTGATTAGTGTCTTTTACACCTCTACCTCTTCTGTTCTTAAATACTTCAGTCATGTGATAATTCTGACCATGTGATAAGAAACAGAACTATTTTTTGTAGCCCTGGAACTAGCAGAACCAATAATTTAACATTCCACCTGCCTGTTATGGGTAATTAGGCTGTCTATTATTAATAAATTTTTACATGTTCGTAAATTTTTTAGCTGTTTTCTTGTGGTAAATAGGTTCTGTAGTCATTTCTCCTTAATTTGATGTATTTTAAAAGGCTGTAAGTTGATTAGGTGCGTAGTATTAAGCAAATATCCATACTTTTGCAGACACGTTCGGATGTCATATTTGATTTCATATTTGATTTTGGGTGATTCGCTTGATTGTTTTGGGAAAAACTGAGTATTTTCGTTCAGAATATCAAGACGAACACGTCCATGAACGTATGACTAGTTGGGATGTGAGGATGTTGCGTGGTAACCCCTGCTAACTCTACAAATGAAATTTAATGTTTTGACCCAGTGTAGTTGTTGTTAAAGAACAGTTCGTCAATACTACTTAAACTAAATATATATATATGGACAAAACGACAAACAGTCGATGCGGATTATTATTATATTTATTTATTTCTTAACAACTTTTGAACTATTGGGTTTACACCAGTCTTCTTTGCGAACGGATTTTCTCTTAGGTAGCGAGTGATATTGACATGTTATTCTTTAGTACGAATTACTTGGATGCCTTTTAGATTTTTTTAGGCGGATACACCTCAGACCACACGGAGTGTACCCTTTAAAAACAACGGCCACACTGCCCTACACCCAGTCTTTTGAGGTGTGCTGTTACGGGCTCAGCAGTTACTCTTTAAATGTGACTGGGGAAACTCGGTTAACGTGAGTGCTAAGGAAGTGGGAGTCCTTCTTCTTGAGGTGCCTATCCGTTAACAAATGTTGGACATCATCATGGAAATTCCCACTATGTCAACAGCGCAATACGGAGTTGTGAGGAAGTTTTGTCGCACTAGATCCTAAGACTTTCATAACCATAATATCCTTCTTCCTGCTCATAAGAGACAGGTGGAGTGTCAAATTATTCACACTCAATCTGTTCGTTGTAGGGTTAAAATAAATAGTTCTGTTTCTTATCACATAGTGAGCCAATTAAATAACTGAATCATTTAAGAACAGAAGAGGTAGAGATGCAAAAGACACTAGTCAGAGTTGTCTCCTCTTAAATTAATGAATTTCATTATACAGCCAGACCCTGTGGTGAATGAAGTGAAGGTGTCATTTGCAGAATGGAAAATATGTGCTTTACAGGTTGAAACCAGCCTTTCTGCTGATGACCTAAACAACAACATCCTTCTTCCGGGACCTCTTTCTTCCCCTGCAAAATACACTGAAGCAAGGCATATGGCATTTGGCTTCGTTCCGCAAAATATGACCCAGGTATTGCAGTTTACGTGCTTTGATAGTTGCCAAAACCTTCAGGTCCTTTCTCATCCTTCGCAGAACTTCGGCGTTGGTCACTCGCACCGTCCAGGGAATTTTTAGAATTCTTCGGCCCAGCCACATCTCGAACGCATGCAATTTCTTTGTGATGGACTAGTTTAAGGTCCAAGACTACCCCATAAAAGAGGACGGAGAAGATGTAGCATCGTGGGAGCCCTACGGACCTCAATTTGTACCCATTCATTTGGGGGTTTTCTCTTAACTGCAGAGTTTGATCTAAAGAGTGTTGTTCACTATCCCAACACACAGTTAAAGTATTACCCGTAGACGCGGTGGCGATAGGCCGATATTTATGTCTCTTAGTTTGTTTGTTTATTTATTATAAGAGGAAATCATGTGATATGCTACAGTCGTTCAGAGAGTCAATAATTTCTTTTTGAAGTTAGACGTGTATAGAATAGGTTGTTTTTTTAGTAGCTTGAAATAGAGCATTATAGTATATATTTAATTAAACAAATTTCAGTATTCGTACACGTGATCAATTCGGTTCAGTAAACATTTTAACGGGTTATAATTTAATACAAGTTTGATCAAATTTAAGATTTCATGCCTTAAATGATGCGATTTACATGTAAAATTATATTACCATTGTTTTTAAATTTACATATTCTGTCGGTTCAATATTGTATTCCTAGTTCCGACTCTAAGTCAAGATATTTAACTTGGCAGCTGTTTTGTCTTCACATCAACATTCTTGCCGTTTTAATCTTTGCTTTAACCGAAGCATGATTATGTATGCAGACCACTACAATTATATCTTGTTTGGTTTCGACGTTTGAATACGGTATGCTTAAGCACGTAGTTACATATATGTGTGTACACATTTTACTGCTTATACATTGTTTTTTTACTTATGTATGTGTGTAGTGTTTGCGAAGTGCGTATCGACTCAACTATATTTATAAATGCGTTGTTTAATTTCCCGGAAGTCTTGTGTGATTTTAGATATTTATGACAACGAAGGCTGTAAAAGGCTTACTGTTGGGTTTTAAACGCAATATATTTGAAATGGTTTACGAGACGTTTTTTATTTGTAAGTTCATGGTTGAATACTGAATTGTATTAAATAATTCTTTGGCTTTCTTTTTGTTCTTTGTTATATTTAAAATATTATGGAGGCGTAATCTTGTCATTTGTGTGTGTAACTAAGTTGCATTTTCGTAGAATTTTATTAGCAGATAAATGTATTTCCTGTTGTTACAGTGATTGTAACTAATCTTCTAATCTCTTTTTAAATAAATGCGACAACTCTTACTTATCCGTCAACACTTCTCCAATTTCCCTGTCTTCTAGTGAGCTGAAATTGGGCTCGTTTGTTCCTTAGGAGTTGTAGAAGAATTAAAGCATTTAAATTTCGTCCTATTTTGCGTAGTAAATATTATTTCGTTCCTTAAGAAGCTGACGTTAAAAAAACTGACAGTAGCATTTTTAACGTGACACGTAGAAGGTAAGTCTGGAGTGAAACCGTGAAAAACAAAAAGGAGTGTTTTAATGCTCTCATCTAAGGCTAACCAGTAGTTGGTTCTGTTGTCAACACAACTGGCCAGGGTATCTACTCCAAGGTGTCTCGGGTTTGATTCCCAGTTATGTCTGGTGTTTTTACCTCCTATTATATGAACAAGCAAGGACTATGTATGCATCATCATCCAATAAAAAAAAGTTTTAGTACAATGTTTGGCTGTTCTAATAAAGGTTCTCTTCGATCTTTCTTGGGCGATTCAAGTGAATGGCTGGTCAGTCTCCTTTTTGCGTTTTGTGTAGTAGTGTAATCTCCCCATTCCCTAACCCAGTTTTTGATTTTTCATTTATTTATATTATTTGACATGACAATAAAGCTTTATTAATATTTATTATGGCTGTGCGTGGTTAAAGTGTTAGACTGCGCTGCTCTCTGTAAAATTCAGATCCCAGGTTTTATACTCGGGTAGGGTCTTAATATTCTACTAGTTTAACATACCGATTCAGTTCTTTGACTCATAGAAATCGATAATAACCAAAACAGTTGAAAGATAAAAAAATTTGTGTTAAACATTTTAACATTACTTTTAAACAGATTTGAATACGAGGCAGTGTTTACTGGTGTACTTAGATGGTTTGGGTTCAATTAACCATACTCTCTCAGGAATGGTCGGCCTTAGTCTGTACAAGACTTTTCCTCATTTACACGTCATACATATCATCCTCACTTAGGCCCTAAATTGTATGAGATCTACTACTGTTGTTTCCGTTCGGTATAGGTTGACTACTTAGTATGCTTGTAAATAGTGATATGTATTAATTATTATGTAATTTTTTTGGCTTCAACTTTATTTTTATTTACAACTGTACATTTTTTTAAAAAAGTACAACTAGTAAATGAGATGGAATGAATGATGAATGGCGGGAATGTGACGTGAATGTGAATCGATCCAGTGACCGATTTCGGCGTGAAATTTTGCGAGGAATATGGTACCAATATTTTTCAGTGATAATGATTTATAAACTATGATTTTTTTATATGAAATGATTTTTTTGTTTTTATGAAATGACACAAGCATGACAAGTTAATTTTTTTTAATGGTGCATCTTCGTTTCAGTTGTCTGATAACAGGGAGCTCGTTAGTTGAAAGAGATTGGACATTTGGATTTATGTGGTCAATTGTCTTTGTGTGTAATAAGTTGTATGTTGCGTTGACAATGTCTCGAACCATTGGTATTTTAAGGTCTTTGTGAAGGGTATGATTGGTTACGTAAAAAGGTGCGTTTGTTATTGCTTTAAGTGATTTTGACTGGTGCCTTTGAAGAATATTCAGTGTTATATTGTGACAGGCTCCAAAAATTGGTCTACCATATAGCCAAAATGGCCGTACTAGTGATTTATAGAGGATGACTTTTAAGTGTAGAGGCAGCGAGGACTTGCGACCTAAGACGCGGTACAACATACGAAACCGTGAGTCTGAGATTGCTTTGACTTGTGCAATGTGTGATTTCCACGTGAGACGTCTGTCAAGTTAAACCAAGGTACCTAACTTTGTCTGCAATTGTAAGCCTAGTATCATCGATGCGTAAATTTGGGTAACCAACAGGCCGAAGTGTGAAAGTTACCTGTTGTGATTTGGAAACGTTCAGTGTAATCTTCCACATGTGGAGCCATTCTTTGATACCATCTAAATGTGTTTGTATCAGTTCTGACGCTCTAATAGGGTCGTGCGATTAAGTTAAAATAGCAGTGTCGTCTGCATATGTGCAAGTGATAGTGTCAGGTGACATGGGGATTGTGGGATTATGGCATTATGAGGTGGGAATTATGTAATTTAATTTCTTGTTTTTAAATATTTAATAATAATAATTGTAGAATAAACTAGAACCTTGGTAATAATTTAGGGAGTGAATACTGAGGCCGTTTAATAAAGTGTAGACCACGCCTGTTGTGATTGTACCTGCAATAATTGTAGTGTCGACTGCAGGCTAGTTGTTCACTGGTATATGCTAAGTACTTAAACGAGCGAACGGACGTATTGAAGTACTAAGCCGAGAGGTACAATGCTTAGTATGGACTGCAATTTATATTATTATGCAGTTTATTTAAGTGAAAGTGTTAGCGGCTGACCTTAGCGGTTATAAAATAAAATCCTTTACTTGCCAAGATCAAGCTGGATTGTTCTATCTTTACTTTATCTTGTTAAACGTTACAATTCAATGACCACACACATGTGCATGGGCACAAGTTGACATTTTAATAGGTATACTTAATTGTTTGCCCACGTTATTTGCAATCATTATTCTTAAAGAACTTAAGAATATTTTATTTAAAGCTGTGGACGGCCAAGAAATAGTCGAGCTGTTGCAAAATAAATTATTATTATAACTAAAAAAAGGTTGAGAACCTCTGATTAGTTGTTTTACAATTTATTGTAGTACTTTCGATTTTTCTGATTTTTAATTCTATAATTTTATTATTAATTAATTATTATATCATAATTTTAATTGGAGCGTTGGAAGAAACATAGGCTATTGTTGCACCGTATATAACTCGATGATGAATATTAAAACATTATTATCTTTGATAATGATTATTAAACAGTTCTGAAATTCATCACTAAAAAAATTTTCTCCTAAGCTTCCTTCCTAATGAAACATTGACATAAAAAAAATTGGAAAATCAAAGAAGTATATTTATTTATGAAAACCTTCTACCATTTTGATATTTTTCAACAAATATTATATCTACTTTGGGTTAAGGAACGGTGGGTGCGAATATTTATAATAATAGAATTAGCTCTACAATCGGTTCGGGAATCGAACCGGGACCTTCCGCTCTTTGGAGTAGCGTGCTAACCACTGAGCTACGGAGGTATATTTTACGTTCGAATATTTTGAACATTATTTCTTGTAATGAAAAATTATAGTTTGTAATGATTTTTTTATTGTAATTGGTTATTAGCATTTTTTTGGGGGTTAAGGACCAGTAAGTGTGAATATACCGGGTGTCCCACGAAGAGGTTGGTATTTTTGAATTAATATGCAGGGCGTATCGCACACTGTACAGACTGGAAAAACTTTAGTCATAATAAATAGATATGTAAAAAAGTACCCTCGAGTTTCATTTGCTTATGATTAATTTTCATAAAAATGGCGGAAAGTATTTTTATTTGCATAACCATTTCAAACTGGTGATTTGTTACAATGTTATATAAGTAATAAAATGAAAGAAATTAAAGAAGTATGAAAGTGATAAATTATTAATGAACTCAATTTGTTTCAATAACCTTTATTCGAACTGATGTCCATAAATAGCTATGCTGATCGATTTGGATTGGCAAAAACAGCAGTTTTCTATCTGAATCTATTGTAAATATAAGTGGTTTTATCCACTAGATTATTGTTAATTTTTGTTATTATTTTCTTATTCCGCCATTTTGTTTTGATTAATCATAAGCAAATGAAACTCGAGGGTACTTTTATTACATATAACTGTAAACATGTATTACATGTAACTGTAAAGTTTCCAGTCCGTAGAGTGTGCGATACGTCCGGCATAATAATTCAAAAATAGCAACCTCGTCTTGGGACAACCGGTATATTATAAATTAGTCTAACTATCCAGACTAAAGCCGGGAATCGAACTGGGACCGTAGCATGCTAAACACTGAGCTACGAACGTTTTTTATCTTTCAACTGTTTTGAAAATTAGCCTATATCTAATGCAAACGATGAAGGATGTTAGTTAAAATTAAGTGATGGAGAAATGCCAGACCTGACCGGGAACCGAACCCGGGACCCCAGTCGTAGAAGCCAGTTGCCACAGAGATGGTCATTGAAAATATTTATTATGCATTAAATAATAAAATCTTAATTTAATCTAAAAAAATTTGTGAAAATTTTACTAGTATCTTAACAGTGAATTCTATTTAATCTTGTGGAAAATTCGATAAATTTTTTGCGGTAAACTGTTTTGGGTATTTGTGTGAAAACCTTTTTAAATCATTTATTTTATAAATCATCAGATGCGTTTCTTTGAACGATTACTATGTAGTTACTTGTATTTTGTGGTTTCCGAATACTGCAATTTATTTACCGGAAGTAAATAGCATTGAAATGAAATTGTATGTAGGAAGAATCTGTTTTTACATAATGGCAAAAGCGTAGGGTTGCGAAGTATAGCTTACGGGTTTATAGATCCTTTAGTGTTTAAAAAAAGCTTCATTTGATATTTTTTAATACTTATTTCAAAGAGATGAAAATTGATTACTGGATTCTTTATAAAAGAACTAGTTAAATTACTGAATAAATTTTAAAAAGGCTGTTTTTTATTTTATTTTACAGAACGTGTAAGCGAATGCAAGTTAAGAATAAATTTGTACAGCTCATTTAACTTTATACAAGATTTGTATTTTAGATTAAATTTTAATTCAGTAAAAGTACTTCAAGGGAATTTAAAAAAAATTACATAAGAATTTAAAATTTTATTAATGACTTGTTTTCCTTAGTGCGGGTAAAAAAACAAGTTTTTACTTCATAAATTTCAATTTAAATGTTCGTACTAATTCTTTTTAGCACAAATTTCAATAAATTATTATTCAGCAAACTGTACAAGAAAAATATAGTATGTACAATTGACTGTAGTTTTTATTTTGGCTGCAACAACATTTTAGTTAAATTAAAAGTTTTTTTGCTTTATTAAGCAATAGAATATTCTAATCAGCATTTAGCTCATTAAGACTACATTGAAATATAGTTCAGTATAAAACTGGGCTGATCCAAGGTTTAGTGGTCAGCGATCTGGCTTTTACGCTAATGGTCCCGTGTTCTATTCCCGGTCAGATATTTTTTTCACCTTTCTATTTCATCATCCTCGTTCATCGTCTGCATTAGCAGTATCAGATGTAAAACAAAACATCTGGTATGAAACACTCACAGGACTTTCTCTTTCCAATGTAAATAAAAACCAAATAACCTACTTAATACAATACCTACTTAATAAAATAATCATTAGTAAACAATGTAAAATGAAAAACATAACCTAATTTTAATCATTAGTAAATGACGCAAAAGGAAAACCAACTCTGTAGAATTTAAAAGTATGTAAAATCACTAATTGAAGTTAAACGCTTTAAAAAATCGTTAAACGATTTTTTTATCTCGAATAACTTTGATTATGTATTTTTTCTCGAAAAATACATAAGGCCGCAGTTATTAAAAAATCCAATTTTCACCGATTTTGATGAGTAAAATACAGAAAATCACTAATTTACGCTAAACTATGTAGTCTAGAAAAAGATGCTGGAAATAAAAGTTGTAAGTTTTGTATTTTTCTATAACTCCGATTATATGTGTACTTTTGTTGTAAAATGTATATTTAGGCTGTAGTCTTTAAAAA
Organism: Catonia carolina; assembly: GCA_035578175.1. Classification (NCBI taxonomy): domain Eukaryota; kingdom Metazoa; phylum Arthropoda; class Insecta; order Hemiptera; family Achilidae; genus Catonia; species Catonia carolina. The sequence continues at coordinate 271,549,730 of JAQMRL010000001.1, read as the reverse complement.
AAATACCACAAGAGCGCAGCCCCACGAATTTCAGCAGACGTGCTGCTTATCCTGTCTTGAAGAGCACAAAAATAAGTAAATAAAGCGATTTTAGAAAAAAAAACATTTAGCCACAATGTTTTTTTTTGGCCTCTTATCTAAACGATGGAGTATTTCGAAGAGTTGCAGATTATTTCCATCCGAGAAATTTCCAACATCATTCTGTTATACTACAACTTGAACGCCTTGAATTGTTTAATCTCATCACTTTTAACGTCCAAGCCTTAACGCTATACAACAAAATTGAAGGCAGCTCACGCTTACGGTTGATCGCTGAAGGATTTTTTTCTACTTATGTACAAACTGATATTCCAATAAAAGTTGCTTTAACTAAATGTTGTTTTTATTCATAACTTAGCCTGTTGACGATGATTCAATAAAAATACTGTATCCTTTAATTTTTATTTGTAAAAAAATTTATTATTTTTTTAATGCAAAATTAACGTTATGTTTAGTGTCAAGGATTTATTTGTGGTAATACTATATTATTAGCGAACATAATGTAGTAATAATTATTATGCATTACCAAGTTCATTAGTGTGAGAATAAAACTAGCTAATTTCCGCTTTCTTTTTAGCCTTCACGCGTAACAATACAGTATTACAGTATATTATATTGTAATACAGTTTTATACAAAATTATACAACAGTGATTTGTATTGTATTAAGCAGGTTTATTCATAATGCTGTACTATGTACAGTGTAACAAATTCTGATTGTGTGTTGTATTTATGTATTCATTTATTTACATTTCAGTTTCTTATCACAGATTTATTTTTTTATTACTCAAAGCAATTGGAGGCCGCTTCAAGGAACTATATACATTTATAATATTATGAAAGCTTCTTACACAGTCCATTTTCAATTTTTATTGCAAACTTTTCTTTTTTATTCTGTCCTATGGACGTTGGTGAAAGTAAACCCGTCGATATTAACACATTTCTTTGGGTTATCAAAGTGTATTTGAGTTTTTTTGGCAAGTTCGCTGTCCAGCTCCCGAATTATCTTCTTTTTAGCATTCAGTTAAATAAAATTTAAGGCAGCCCGTCTTTTGGTCTGAATGCAATTTTAATTAAATACTCGCCACTCCAGCTCGTCTCGCGTCATTGGGATTAGGTTGATCAGAATTCTTAAGTGGATCAAAACCATAGAAGTGCTTGCGCTGCACGCTCGCTTTTTGCCATAAGGAGAAGTTCGGCCGCCAATGGGGTCAGAAGGATAAGAGTAATTAAGTTTCAAGTTTTATGATAGTAGTCTACGAGTAAGTTGGTTCGAGAAAACTTTGTGGGGCTGCGAGCCCCTGTTTAGGTTTACCAATGGTTTGTACAGTTTTTAAATTTCCAAAAAATTGTCATACGGAAAGAATTTGAAAAAAAAAAATTTTTAAGGCGAAAGAAATTAATAACATGACACCCGGGGGTGCAAATGATGAAAATATAGTTTTTTAAGTTTTCTCAGCGAACCAGTCGGTTAAGAGCACTTTTAGTTACGTGGTCTTGAAGTACTTGGATGAGGCACAAAAAAGGTTATATATAAATTTTTTCGCAACGATGCACCGATGTATTTTTAAAATTGTAAATATTTTTTAGTTCTTAAAGTATTGACTGTTTATTTCAAAGTTATCTGTTACTTTTTATTAATGTTTCTGTACGTTCCAGATGTTGGTTTTCAGCATTTTGTTCACTGTCGCCCTGACTAACCGTGTCGAAGTCATGTAGCCACTAATTTCTAAGATTTTTAACTAAAAGATCTTCCCACATCCCTTTTCCGGAGCACATTTCCTTGTAATATTATTCCTATTATTATACTATAGTATTGGATTTTTGGGTTTTTGTCAAAAGTCAATTTCTCTTTTTTTTATTCATCCATTTAAGATTCTTCTCATTTGTAATGTGGTCCATACACGACATCCTCAACATCCTGTTTGTTAGTGTGGTAATATATGTGTGGTATATTACCACACAGGAATAGTGTGGTAATATACCACACTATTCCTGTGGTATAGCCACATCTTAAACGCTACTAACCTTTTAATTACTGCCTACGTTACAGTCCGTGACTCTAAACCACAAAAAATCCGTTGAAAATACGTAGCTACGGAAAATTATCAACTTTGTTTTTATTATAAGGATGACTTAATTTCTCTCAGTGCATTAAAACCGTTTCTATCTGTTTGATTTTACATTATTAATAAGCTATTGTTCCGCAACAGTTAACACTACTGAGAGAGAAAAATTCCTATTTTATTAAAAAATATTTGAAAATTGTTTTTCGGGGGGTATCGGAAAGGTGTACATTTGCAAATTCTGATCTATTTTTCTATTCTATCAGTTGTTTAAATCTGTGTGTATTAGACTATTCCTTTTTCGAAGATTTTTGTTTTAATTTTCACAATTTTATATGCATTCCAGTAAATGTACTATCTGGGAGTTGTAAAAGTTTTCTGTATGTTAATTAACTGATGTTTCTTTTAAGTCGATTTTAGATTTTTCTGTCTTTTATGGGTTTGGAGAAGTAACCAGTTTAGGGGAATCTTTCGAAATATAACTTCGTTCACATAATAGGTTTTCTGTTTACAAATCATTGAGAAAGTTGAATGTAATTATTTATTTAGGTTTAAGTTTCCTTTGTGAATACAAATGTACTTAATGCGTGCTTAAATTTCGTTTCTATTGTTTTAGCATAAAGGGTGTGTTTATTTTTAAGGATTGTTTTCAAGGGGGTTGTAGTTGCAGTGGCTTGGTGTAAGGGCGCCACAAAGTTAAGTCAATAATAATGCAGTACTGTTTGCAGCGACTGGCGGGTTGGATAGGGAGGCATATCAAGCTTTGGTTTATCTCTCTCTTCACCTTTTCTTTCTCTCTCATACGCATTCTCTCTCATTTCGTTGTTATCCGTCCGGTCGGCCTTGGTTTGGTACATTTGAGAGTAACCATGGCAACCTCAGCAGCTGACTTTCTCCCGACTGTATAGTAACTGGGTCACAACTCGGCTTTATACCTTCCTGACCAACATCTTTTCTCTAGGCTAACATCACCAAATAAGGGGTGGTGCTTTGTGGGCGTAAGCTTAATGTCTAAAAATAATACAAAGCCTTCCTAGGACGAAAAGAACAGATGATGAATAGGCAGTTTATGATGGAACTTTCATTACTTACATTTTTATTGTGAACACATCATATATCGTAGGATATTTCGAAAATTTATTCCCCGATTTTTGTTGGCGCTATGGGAGCACTCTTGGATATTTATATAGATTACCGTTCATTCTACCTTCAAGTTTTCTAAACTAACGTAAAAGGGGTTCTTCTATGTCAAGGTCGTAGTTGCTAATTGGTGACTCCGATTGTTGTTTTTATATACTCGTGTACAGGCATTCCTTAGCATTGCGCGTTTTAATTGCCACGATTTTGAAGTTACGCGGTCGTCATTTTTCCACCCTTCCTTAAATATACGCGGCTCAGGTTTCAAAGTTACACGATTGTGGGCGCGTGGTCTACCGATGACCTCGACATCGAAGAAGTTATTGGAAGTGATAAACAGCCATTGGATGATATCTATGAGATAATTATGAATAATCTCATTGCGATTAGAGGACATCTCACCATATGATGTCGGCAGAAGGGGAATTTGTAAATACAGACAAGCTATGTTTCAAACCACAACCATCTTTTTCTACCCCACGTTGCTACCAGTTCTGGGGTGGTAGGCTTAAGTGAAGCTTTCGAACATTTAGAAAAATTCTGTGAATACTTAAAAAATAATAATCCCGAAACTGAGAAAAGTGATTAACTGATCAACGTGAGGTTGATAACGTGGTTGAGCTGATGAAAGTGAGGTTAAATGTTACCGAATGGCGCTTGCGAACTCAAGTTGTCTATTAAACAGATAAAACTGCATGCTTTGTTTAGGAAACCAGGACTAGAATAAAGGTATTATGCTATGTAAACTTTTTTAAAAAATTAATGGTACAATAACTGTACAGTACGTGATTTTTTGTAGGTGTATAGATTGTGGGTCACGAGAATGCCTTTTGCGTATGGATGGGCTGTGAGGAAGGCAAGATAAATCTGACAGTGCTGCCAACCTCAACAGTGAGACACTACATATCACTACCTTGAAATTGCACCGTTTGTTAACCACATGTTGCCTTTCAATTAATATACATCGTTGTAACTGATACTTTTTCGGCTTAAACTTAATTTCTTTTAAAATTTTTCTTAACGTACAAAGTTTCCAACTAAAATTTAGCCTTTTTTCAAAACCGGTAATAACGTTTCACATTTCGGCATCACTATCTTATTGATATAACCGTTTCTTTTTTTACCAGGTGTCGAAAAAACCTGTTGATGAAGACTTATCTTCTTCACTGTCTCTAACTTTTTTTCTTTATACTTCGAATTAATTGTGGAAAGAGAAACATCACAGTAGTTAGCCGCTCGCTCACGGCTTTTGTCAAGAGACACGGAAAGGTATTTTTGTTTAGCTTCAACTTCACAGCATTTTATTGTATTGCATATTAGATTTCGTTCAGCGCTGTATTCGACTGCATTTTCGAGAAACCGACATTTCCGTTTACGGTAACAAACTGTTATATTCGTATAGTTAATGTGTCCTGTGGTTATAGTTTACATTGTTGTAGTGGTGAACTGATACTAAAGCAGTCGCGCATGCGCACTGATGCTTTCCCTCCTTTACCCCTCGTTAAAACCAAAAGCAAACTCGTGATTTAAGTAACTATAATTAGAAACTTTATTTTGTGGTTGATCTGTAATATTTTTGTCATTTTAAATTAAATGATGTTTAAGTCAAGTATTTTATGTGGAACGAGTCACTATATACTGTATTAGTAGCTAATACAGTGTAATTTTCTGGGAAATGTGGTCTTAAGTTACGCGGTTTTGAATTACGCGCCGATTTTTCGGAAAGAATTAAGCCGCGTAAATCAAGGAATGCCCGTATAGTTTATACCATGGTATCATTATTAATGTATCTCTTTGCTATTAAACATTTTCAGTTTAAAAATGTATTAAACGGACATCATTATAAATTAGTTACATTGTGTTTTCCTCTGAGTCAATCTATCGACTTAAAAATCTGGGAAATTTTTAATTAAATTTACAGTATATGAAAGAAGAGTCGGTATGTTCATACGCAATTACTTTTATAAATTAAGAGATAACGTTTACGGCATCTATTGTTATTTATTTGACGGTTGTTTGTACAAGATTAGGTAGTTATTAATTTATTAATTATGGGAATTTTTTAATAAAACTTCTTGTTATTTGTTATAATAAATAGTACGTTTAATGCGTATTAACATGGCCTGTGTAATTATTTACTAATTAATAACCTTGCTACTGAAGCAGTTTGTACAGAGGTCTGTAAGGCTTTTTACGGCCTTCTTTTAATATCAAATTATATTCGGCGTTAATTTTAAAGTCGTCGCCAAAATCAGCTGTTTAACAGCTGATTTTCGGAGACGAAGGTTCCTGGTTCAAATCCTAGTAAAGGTAGTTACTTTTATACGGATTTGAATGCTAGACAGTGGTTACCGGTGTACTTTGATGGTTGGGGTTCAATTAACCATACTCTCTCAGGAATGGTCGACCTGAGTCTGCACAAGACTACACCTCATTTACACGTCGTACACATCATCCTCATTTCATTGGGTCATGGGGTTGCTTATTGTTCTGAATTGAACAGATTGCAACGTACACACATTAGGGATTATAAAAAAAAGAAAAGAATTTTCTTCTTCATGTGCGTTGTCCTCAAAAAACATTGGTTGTCATCAAGGACATTTGTATTTTTTCGACTGTCCTATGAGAATGGTTAACCGAACTCACACCATACCGGCTCGATGGTTCCTCAACCATGATTTTTGTTATACGTTGTGAGGACCGTGTTTATCCTCTTATCTTTCCCTGCATGATACTCTACACCATTGTATATATTTTATCCCTCATCACATGGTCAAGTGATGAGAATATTCCGGGTATTTGTAATTCATAAGTTTTGATTTAATGATCCGACAGTTCAGTCACACCGTAGTACGGGTTTTTAATAGTGTATCTTTCAGCGATACATAAAATGTTTTTGGAGATAATATTTGATAAAATAATGGAAGCTTGTTGAATTTCAGGCCCATCTATTGTGCATTTTCCAAACTGCTTAATACTGTGCCCCAAAAACTGTACTGTTTCCACCCATGCATAGTTTTATATTCTAGTTTGAAAAGTTATCCGTTAAATTTATCTGGATAAGAATGGACAAATTGATGACGCAGCAGTTCTTTCAATCTAAGTAGAGTCATGATGTTGGGTTTGAAGACGAGGGACCTACAGAATGTACAGAATTTTCTTGTGTCTTCACTTTCCTATAAAATTTAAAAAAATCCTATTTTAATTTTAATTAAAATTTGTCCTACAGGTACTTTTTTAATATAGTTTCTGTGAAATACTGAATGAAGTGTTGGCTGTAAACATTTTGCCCATTAAAAACTATTTCCAAAATCGATTATTGTTGTTTTTGTCATCAGCCGAATGGTTGGTTTGAACCTTTAGAGGCTTATCTAAGTAAAACGAGGAGTGAGGTGGTTTACTCCTGCCTTCCTCACTGACTGGAAAAGAAGTTATTATTCTTATCAGCATGTCAGGCCCTCTGAAAAGCATCTACTTTTCACTCTGCATACGACACTTTCATTCACCACAGGGTCTGGCCGTATGATGATAATGAAATTTATAACTCTTAGAGGAGATAACTGTGACTAGTGTGTTTTACACCTCTCCCTCTTCTGTTATTAAATGCTTCAGTCATATAATTGGCTGATCATATGATCAGAAACAGAAATATTTTTTGTAGCCCCGGAACTAGCAGATCGAGTGCAAATAATTTAACAGTCCACCTGCCTGTTTTGGGAAATTGATTATTGTATTAGTTATAACCAAGATCCTAAAAATTCAGGAATCAAATTCAAATTCTTCAGAAGTAGTTTTTACATTTGTGCATGTTTCAGGGCTAGTGGCACATCAATCGTTGAAATTTATTAACAAAAATATGTGTGAATTATGATTTTTAAGTCATCTTTTTCAGTATGGAAGATTAACAGCTAAATAGACCATACACTTTGACTGATATTAGATCTATATTCTCTCTGAAACTATTCAACCTGGAAAAAGTCGTGGTAAACCGGTACGATATATCTTGAAAAACTATCGTAAAAGATGTGTTTATTCAAGTTTTGTTTGGCCTGGTGGATAAGGTTAGACAGACATTTCCCGTGTATCTAAACTAGTTTTTTTTAAGTCTTAGTTTACCAACTACGGTAATTTAAACTTCTTTTACACGTCTGAAAATTATTGTTTAATAACAGCCTTTATGAGCCCATCTCTTCTTTCAATCTAAATTGTTTTAAAATATATCATCAGTTTATTAAAACTTTTTCACATCATTTTAGGTATAAAAATATAGTAGTTTAATTTATTGTACATCTTAACGAGGTTGTAGTGCCGGGATAATTAAATCTACCCACCTGTTTATGTACAAGTAACTGAGGGAAGTTATAAAATAATGTGTTACATGTTCTCACAAACTGAAATACACGAATTTAATGATGTACATACATTATGTTTAAATACTGTACAATATTTCTACTGTTTTTATAACAGAATGTTTTACAGTGATCTACTGCGAATGTTTTCTATGTTTATTATGCTAATTTGTTGTGACATTTTAATGTAATTATGTATCATGTTTGAGGTGGTTGTTTTAATCCAGTAAATCTTTTAATAAATTTTTAAACATTGTAACTCAACTTTAAAATTTTCATATCTTTTATTAAGTACACAAGTTTTAGATGTTATAATATTGCGGATAATTATTTAATGTCGTAATCGTGATGTAGTTGTAGTTTACTTTATTGTGTTGTGATAAATAGATGGTTCCAAGTTCGATAATCGATTAGTCTCAAAATTTCGTCTTGTTAAAACGCACTGGTTGCTACTATTTTGTAATTCACTAGAATCGTTAATGAACAAATTTTTGTTGCTACATTAATGAACGTAGTAAACAAAAAGATTCATACATTTTTCAAAGTTCAGCTTTGCAGTTTTTTTATCCTCCCTCATTAATATTGTTTATCATTTTACGGGACAAAAATTAACACCACAGTTGATTTAATAATTATTGATTTGTTAATGGACGACCATTGCGGATCGTGAAAGTTTATGTTCAAATCCGTAAACATGTCCAGTCTTCTCCTGAAACCTGGTTCTTCTACAAATCTGTAGTCGTAAAGACTTGATTAAAAGTAAAATCTTTTTGACCTTAATTTCTGTAAGTTTTCGTTAAATGAATTTTGCAGAATTACTTTTCTCCATTTGATATACTTGTAAATGACGTGGAAAAATTCAATCTATATTGGAAGTCTGGATTTTAACAAAAACGTGTATGTAGGAGTATATAATAAGATAAAAATAAAATACTCGTACATTATTTTAAGTTGAGAGAATTTACAAATCCTAGTCCATTTAAAGGGCACTTGGTCTCTGACTACTTACGTGCATTAAAATTCAGGTTAACGTAGAAATTTTTTTTAGTTTTAAAAGGACAGTAGATTTCTTATCGGTGGATAATCGGAAATCGAATCTGGAACCTTACGATTTACTGTATAGCTTGCTGACCGCTGCGCCATGGAGTCGGGAAATTTTAATTTGTTATTGTTCAGTATTATGTGCGATCTTCACTGATAATATCGATTTGTTGACCGCCTTCGTGGCGTAGTGACTAGTGCGCTAGCTTATAAAGTGAAAAGTCCCGGTTTCGATTCCTGACTAGGGTCTAGAAATTTTAGTATCCACCGTTTTAGTACCAACCGACTGCAGGCGCTAATGGCAAAGTTGTTTATGCGATTTTAAAATATAAACTAAAAAAAATATTTCGATTTATTTTTTTTTTATTTACCAGTTTGTATTAATTTTAAGTATTAGAGAAAAGGCGTTGTTGATAATTTGGTTTGTACAAATAATTTTATAGATTAGTTTGTACACCCTTAATCGTTATCCAATTTTTATAAAAATACCATGAGTGTCCCGCTTTAATGTGTTGTAACAATTTATAAGTTATCGCTTTGATTTAAATGCAAATCAGAAGCGATTCGTCTATCTAAAATAATTGACATATGTTAATTTTATGTTTAATAAATTAAATGTTTTTTTCATTCCGTATTTTTTGTGTGATGTAAAATTACTTCGAATATTTTTACGGAGAAATTCTTAGTCAAATATTCATTCCAGAATTGTTTGCGTGTAATACTATTAAATTTATTAATTAAAAATATTATAACCATTTTTATTCTGTGGTGTTTTTATACACGCTTTAATCTGTAGCATCATTTCAATTTTAATTAATTTTCAAGTTTTAATAAAGAATTTCTAGCTCTTTTTACGTAAGCGCGGCAAAGATTAACAAAGTTCTAATCCCGAATCGGAAATGAAATAGAGGAAATTAAATATCTCGATGTGAATTATTGACATCGAATACCACTGGCATAGTTGTTAAAGATATTTGACTTAAGTTATTAATTATGAATTTATATCCAGAATAATGTAAATTTAAGTCTATTTTCAATACATTGTTACATAATCAGCTTTTTTCAGAACTTTTATTCGTTTTCATTGATATCGTTGTAATGATTCATGTATATTTTTCATACTGGGCCATTTTAAAACATGTAAAGTAACCTTAGATACTTGTGGACCTTTTTTTACCAGCCTTCACTTTCTGCAACTATTCACTCTAGGTTTTCTCCTTTTTTCGTCCATCCGGCGTTCTACTTTTTTCTTCATGGAAGCCCTTGAAGTCAGTTATTATTTGTGTACATTTGGTTCGTTCCATTATGTTTTTTGGTTTGTTCCAGGTTTCTCTATGCCTTTTATGTCTTCTTTTAACCACTTGTCCGACTTCTTAGGTCTGTTGTTTAGTGTCTTAAAAATTTGTTTTGTCATTCGACAGGTGTTCGTACAACTTTGATCTTCGTTAATGATCGTTGCAATCAGTCGTTCGTTTCTCTTGTACAGTTCTTCTCTTCTTTTTCCGTCTACTATTTTCGGTCCATTATCTTTCTTCCAAATTTTTATTTTTCTCCTTGACCAGTTTTTCTTAAAAGCCTTTAAATTTTTCTTAATTATTCAGTGACGTTTCTTATGCGAATGAATCACAAGCTTCTTTAAAAATCAATAGACGCTATCACTAGATCTCTTGAAATATAATTTCCAGTATTTGTTCCGGATCTTCTGTGCAAGATTTTCCTTTCCTGAAGTCGTCTTGATATTCATCAAGTTCATGATCTACCTGTTTTAGTGTAGTCAAAAGTGCTTTGCCAGTACCTTTTATGTGAATATGATTTATATTAAACTTTGAAACACAATAATTTTTTCAAACAGATAAACAAAATTTCAGTCAACTACGTCGAAATGGATATGTTTCGTTCATATGTCCCCTGAGAGGCCTTCTAAAGTTAGCTGTCACGCTGGAGTATTATTCCATATGCTTCGCTAGACGAAGATCTCCGGAATAATGATAATTCCGGGCCAGTCCTTTAAGTTTCTTGATCTGATTTTTATCTCCCTTGAAAATAAAATGAAGCATGTGAATTTACTTGAACGAGGAGTAAATAAGAGACTAACTTAATGAGATCGATGTGCCACAAATTTAACTATTTAAGTTTTTTGGACAACTGTTCTTGAGTTTTTGGGTTTTTTCTTAGGGTTTTGAGAGTTAGATTGTGATTAATACAAATTAACCGTGTTGACTAATATAGGGGCACAGGTCTAAAATGTGTACATTATTTACTTTAACCCATTTTTAGAGACGAAGGTTCCGTGGTTCAAATCCTAGTAAAGGAACTTTTATTCCTACTTAAATACTAGCCAGTGGTTCCGGTGTATTTTAATGTTAGGGGCTCAATTAACCATACTTTATCAGGAATCGTCGGCCTGAGTCTGTACATACCTCATTTACACGTCATGCATATCTCATCTCATTAGGTCATAGGGTTGCTTATTGTAATTAAATTGAACAGATATTAAAGTAGGCCTACATACATAGGGATTAAAAAAAGATTTAATTAATACCTTATTTGTTTGTTGAAAATTTGTAAGTTAGAAATGGAAATATTTTCATTGGTATCTAAACGCTGACGAAATAACTGGATTGTTTGCGCGTTGTAATGGATTTCTATTTAGTAACTGTAACGTATTAGGTAAAAACACGTGTATTTTCCTTATCTGTGCATCGTGGCGTAACTACATTTTGTTATGGACGTAATAAGTTTTTTCTGCATACGTTCGTTGCGTTTGGAAACGCTGATAACCAAAAACTTTTCTGTTGGGTTATTAGTTTATTGTTTGAATTTATTTTCTATGCCCAGCCATTATCGTGTGGTATCATCTAACTGATGACAAGGCTGTTGTTGATGTTGAGGATGATAACAACAAAAACTTAGGGTCATTTATGTAGATGGTGCTGGTGTACTTGATTTGATAGGTTCATATATTTAGAACGGAAACCAGTTTTAAGTTAGTAATTGTTATTTATTTGTTCAGTTGTGATACACAACCTGTATTTAATATGGTAGAGCGGTCACGTAGGCCTTTATGCTTGCACGCGTTGATTACCCCAGATCCGGATACATCTTAATATACTACAAAATCTTCTAGATTGTATTATAGTACTCAGATTCAGATGTTAATATAAATGTATTTTTTAAGATCTCTCATCTCTTTAATAACACTTTTTTGTTTGACATATTTGGTTTAATATAGAATAAAAGTAAACGCTTAGAAATATAGTAGCTGTAACGATTATTCTGCCAATAACAGGCAGGTGGAGTGTTAAATTATTTGAACTCGATCTGCTAGTTCTAGGGCTCCAAAAATAGTTCTGTTTCTTATCACATGGTCAGCCAATTTTATAACTGAATATAGAAAAAAAGAGGTAGAAGTGTAAAAGAAAAATGAAATGAATACGTAAAATGAAAGATGAAGCCTGTATTTGGAACCACTTGTTTCACCAAGTATAAAAACATAAATTAAAAAAAGTGAAATTTCAATCCCTTATTAATAAAAGGGATACAGATTTCGTTCTAATTCGTTAAGTCCATCGGGAACGAAAAACGAAAATGAAATTTTTTTAAATTCCTTAACCTTTGTACTAAAAAGCTGAATTTAAGCTGACATTAATTAAAAACCATGCAGGAACACTCCTCTACGTAAAACACCATATTTTTCTCTTAAAATTGAGTGTGCTACATGTTCTGAAACATGGGCTAAGTGAAAATTCTCTGAAAACGGGTACACATTCTGTTTCTAAATTGCTAGAAAATATATAATACACTTCCGAGTTTCGTAATTTAGGTTTACGATTTAAATAACTAAAAACCTAGCTTTAAAACGAGCCGTATCTAACAGTTTTATGTGTTTTATTTGGTGAGAGTCGCGGTTCCAAACACAGGCTCATCTTTCATTTTACGTAGTCGCAGTTATCTCCTCTAAGAGTAATGAATTTTATCATACACCCAGACCCTGTGGTGAATGACGTGAAGATATCATTTGCAAGTGGAAAGTAGATGCTTTTCGGAGAACCTGGCATGCTGATAAGCGTACTTTTCACTCAGTGAGGAAGGCAATTGTAAACCACCTCATTCTTCGTTTTACTTAGTAAAGCCTCTGGAGGTTTAAACCAATCTTTTAGCTGGTTTGTAGTTCTTCACAATCTGATACGTACTAATAAAAACCTATTACAGTCTTTAATCTTTTAAGTACGAAATTATTACAAAACGTAATTAGTTTTGAAAGCTAAGCTTTTTTCGGTTAATAAATACAACTGAATATCTTGCGTATTGTTTATCAGACAGTATTTAGGAATAGTCTCCTTAAATATGTTAAATTATAGAATATCAATTATTGGGTGAAATTCAGAAAATCTAATCTACAAGTTTCGATTTTATCGGTACCTGTGTGCTTAAACTTTCTAATGTTTGTCTACCAAGAGGCTGAGGTATTTAATATATATTTTTTTAAATGTTGGCATTAGCTTGCGTTATAAACATTAATATTTTTTTTTTTTAGCAACTAAAAACAAGAAAAGAAGAAGTTAATCAAAAAAGAAAAGAAGAAAAAAAGAAAAAAAAAGAAAAAAGAAAAAGAAGAAAAGAAGAAGATGAAAAGAAGAAGTTGAGAAGTTAATTATCAAATAAAAATTTGATATCGGGAACTGTACATTGTTGACAACTACCCAATTTGATTGCTGCTTTTTGCTGTATTTTTTTTTTGACGTGGATTAGACATGAGTTTGAACAGGGACCCCCAGTAGAGTTTGTTCATGGATGGCTGTCAACTGGTCACCATAAAAAGTCGCTTGCCCAACCGGTGTTACTTAACAAAAAATAGCGACTATACCAGCTGACTGACTGGGCTGGCCCGAAGGCCAACATTAATATTAATATTTTTTATAATATTTGACGAACGATTTTGTTTTAATAGAGGTGAAGTTTGCAGCTACCATCATTCGTGAACCTTGTTCAACAGATTTTTTACTTTATGTTCTCAGTTTTACTCCTGTAATAAGATATGATATTGTTATAAAAATATTTTTGAGAAATAAAATTTAATTTTGGTTTTTTTCTAATTTTTCAGGTAAGACGATTCAATATTTCTTTGGGATGTTAATGTCATCATTGTTGAGTAAGTTTCTAGCTTTACTGAATGTTAACGTAATTTTGAACTTGCACAGGTAGAACGGGCACGGTGAAATGTGCTGCTAATTTTTGCACTTTTTCCCCTTAAACTTACAGAAACACTCACTAACCTGGCCTATCCTGTGCTTAATTTCTCTCCATTCTTGTTTTTGTTTTGTTTAATTATTGTTGTAGTTAGTTTGTTCCAGAAAATTGACTATAATTTTAACATTTTTAAAATGGTTTTGTCTGAATTTAATTTGAACGGTGTCTACTTAATTTTGCCAATTTGGTCAGTGCAAGGTACACATTTTACAAGTTGTCATACTTATGTTATTGTACGTCTAGATAAAGTTCGGACCGTCCGGATTTTTAACTTAGGTCCGTACTTGCAGTTAGCTTTGCCCGGGTTTCGTCGTGAATTAATTTATTTTAGATACACATTTATGAGTATAAGAAGAAAGTTTGAGCCTGGTGAATGTGTGTTTTAATAATTATTTTCCTTTCGGTTGATCTTAAGTGTTTGGTAATTAAGAAACTTCAACTCAATATTTTAATACATTTTTATTAGTTTTCAAAATATATTATGATTTTTTAATTATATTGCAAACTTATATGACTGATAAATTATTATTTAAAAAAATCAAAAAATATATTACGGTAGGTTCGTTTTCTTGTGTTTTACTCGTATAACTTTTTTATTATAAAATTTATGAAATGTAAGTTCGAAAATTGTTGGGGTAGATTCTGACCTTACATCATTAACAAAATTAAAAAATTTTAATCCTCACTAGGGAGCGTTCGGACGTTGGGTAAAAAAGTTATAGCGACACTATACTTACAAGTTATTTATCCAAAAATGGTTTTAAAACTAAACAAAAATTCGAAAAATTGTCTGGTAAATTAAAATTTTATGATTACAATTTTATGATGTCAATTATTTCACAAACTATGTTAGGCTTGTTAAATGTATGTCATTGCATACGAGAACCATTATTTTTAAATCTCAATGCATTAAACTGAGTTATTTTGTCTTAAACAGTGTTACGTGGGGCGTTCAAAAAGTTCCAGGAATTGTCTTGCCGTCGCCAAACAAACGATAAGATATGCAAACTAACAATATGATTGTGTGCACACTCTTGTTTGAACAGGTTTGGACAGTGCTTCATGCGACGCGGTGTGATTGTTTATCAGTGAACACAATGTCGCAGTTTGAACAGCGTGCGAGCATGAAGTTCATGTGCAAAGTAGGAAAGTCGGGTTCAGAGACGCTGTTGGCTCTGCTGCAAGTTTATGGTGATAATGCACTAAAAAAATCCGCTGTTTACGACTGGTTTGCACGGTTTAAGAAAGGGCAGAAGACGTTAGAGGAAAACGAGCGCAGCGGTAGACCATCGACATCCCGAGATGACGAAATGATTGGAAAAGTAAAACAACTGTTTCTAGAAGATCGAAGAATGACAATCGCGGAGTTGGCGAACGAAGTTGGGATCACAGGGATCAATTCATGCCATTTTACACGATGATTTGAAGATGAGACGCGTCAGTGTAAAGTTTGTTCCTAGGCTGCTGAACACGGATGAGATGGAATGTCCCATGACAATAGCCGGCGAGCGGTTTGAGAAAAGTACGAAGGACCCAACGTTCCTCCAAGAGATCGTCACTGGTGATGAGTTTTTGATGTTAGCCTTCGACCCGGAGACGAAACAGCAATAATCGGATCGACACACACCATCGTCTCTCAGACCAAAGAAGGACATCGAATCAAATGCGACGATTCAGCTTCATAAGATTCCGAAAGAAGCTTTCTACTGCTGCTTCCAATGATGTTAGGATCGCTGGAGCAAATGTGTGTGTGCGCAAGGGTCCTTCTTCGAAGGTGATTAAAAAAGAATTGCCATAGATTATAATATTAGTACGCAGAACCACCATTCTGGGAACTTTTTGAACGCCACTCTTATTGATCAAAGTATGTTGTTTAGGTCAACAGCCGAAAGGCTGGTTTGGACCTCTAGAGGTTTTACTAAGTAAAACGAGGAATGAGGTGGTTTACCTGTGCTTTCCTCACTGAGTGGAAAAGTACGCTTATCAGCATGCCGGGCCCTCTGAAAAGCACATATTTTCCACTCTGCAAATGACACCTTCACTTCATTCACCACAGGGTCTGGCTGTATAATGAAATTCATTACTTCAGAGGAGATAACTCTGATTAGTGTCTTTTACACCTCTACCTCTTCTGTTCTTAAATGATTCAGTCATTTAATTGACTGACCATGTGATAAGAAACAGAACTATTTATTTTAGGCTTGCAACGAACAGATTGAGTGTAAATAATTTGATACTCCACCTGTCTGTTATGGGCAGGATCAAAGTATATATCATCATAAAACATCACAAATAAATTGGTCGTGTAATAATATTATTACGTATATACAAGCGTTTTATGTTAAGCATAGTAAATGTATTTTGATAATACACAATTTGATTTTATGGATGAGATGTTAGAATTATGTAATATGTATATAGAATACAAAGAAGAGCATAATTCATGAAAAGGGGAGGCGTTTATACCAACCACTTCGTGAGAGGAAGCTCACTTAGATGACTTAAACGGCCGCTTCCTGTCCTGATCTAAAAGGGAATTCTAACATTCTATCAAATCCCAACCCTTTAATTTCACTCCCACGGGAACACTCCTTTTATTTTACTTAGATAATTATTGTAATGTGAGTAAAGAAGGTGCTCCATTTAAATTTACGTATTTACATAAAAGTAGTACTGTAATGGTTTTAATTTTCGTTTTGACGCAATAAATGTAATTGTTAAAGTATTGAGGTGAATCGTACTTTTAAGAAAGTTATTAAATTAATGTAAAAGGTCCTATCTGTTAACTCTGGATAGATTTAAGGGAGGAGTCTAGCTTCTAATGTACATTTTTATTCCTAGTGATTGTTATAATATTATCTGTATTCTACTCGATAGTGTGTATCACGCTCAATTTATAACAGATAAAAAAATCTCTTTCATGAGACTACGCATCTCATGATGGTGGTGGCAATTTTTAAATAGGCTTCCCTTTGATTTAGGCAAAAACTATGAGTGATTTCCAGTCAGACGTAAAACAAAAAAAAACAACATAAAAAAACTGTAATGATTTCTGTATCTTATTTGAGAGGAATCGAATGGCACTTTTTTTGTTTCCAAATTCCGACTTTGATTTGTTGACTTCCGATTTTGGGCTACTTCCGGTCAAAACCGGAATTTCAATCCCAATCCAGCCCTACTAACGTTTTGTGTAGATTACGAATCTGAAAATCGTTTGTTGCTCTCTTGTAGTTTCTGACTTTAATTTTTTGACTTCCGGTTTTGGGTTACTTTTGGTCGAAACCGGAACTTAAAACCCAATTTAGGCCCACTATCTTTAACCGGAACTTAAAACCCAATTTAGGCCCACTATCTTTTTGTGAATATACGAATTAAAAAAAAATCTTAAAATCCGTTCGTTGCTATCTCGTGTGGTTTCTAACATCTGGGTGCGACAGACGGACAGACAAAATAAAATGATAGATGGCAATTTTAAAAATTTCCACCGGTTACAACCCCAACGAAAAGGGGTTGAAATAAAAAATATGAATATCATGGAAATGTTATTTCTCTGTAATCTTTAAATTTATGTGTATATGTTTTTAAAAGTAGACTCCCGCCTCGTAATGTATTAATTTATTTAATTATTTTAATGTGAATTTGTAAACAAAATTCTCTGTTGGATATCGTTTGTAATATACCTTACACTAAAAAACGGAGATTTTGCTTTAATCCTAGTTTTAATACCTGGAAAATGTAGTTAATAGTGTGAAATGAAACCGGGAAAATCAAGAACCAATTTATTTCATGCACCTCACTAAGGCAACCAGTTGTAAGTGATGTCAATTACAAAAATATTTTTGAAAATTAATTCCTTTTTTAAATTATTTAAAAATAATTGTTTATTCACGTGCATTACAAATACAACTAGTGCGGATGTTAAATTTTACACGTAGTATATAAATTTTCCTATCTGAATGAGCAAATCAATATTCAGGCGTAACGTATGCAATTTGAGATACATTCTAGGTATTTCAGTACATTCTTATTTCTATCAGTGTTGTTTTCATCTTTGGATCTGTGACGGGTGGGGAACAGGTGGAACGTTATTGAATATTTATTTTTATACTTTTTAAAATTAATTTTATTTTTACCGGTTGTTTCTGTTTATATTTTTTCTACTAATTTTTTTAATGAGATTTTGCTGATTTTTCATTTTTACAATATTTAAATCTCCGCAGTAATTTTTCGTAATTATTTTAAGCCTAGATAAATTAGTTTTTTTAACTATTTTACTCCTAGCAAGTTTACGACCACGAACTTTTGTTTTTCTGGTTCTGTTGATTGTTAATCATTATTTTTCATATGTCAAGTCAGTTTAATTAATTCTAGTTTTTAATTTTTTTTTTTTTTGAGGATTGATCTGAATAAAACATACCACAATATTCCTGTGTTGAGTTAGGTATAATAGGTGTGTATTTTTCGGTTTGTTAGTAATACTGTGTAGTCTAAATAACAGATTTTGTGGCTTTGTGTTTGTACAATTATTAAATTCTTTGTCAGATACCTGTAAACTTTTATCCGTCATTTTGTTTGGAATTTCTGTGTGTGTGCATTGTTTGAACGATTGCATGGTTAGCGTTTTTGTATTTGTGTATTTGTTATGGTTTTTTTTTGTGCAAACCTTTTCCATGTTCAAATAATATGTTTGAATTTCATCAAGCTACAGTTTCGTGTTCCGCTTTACAAACATATCGCTTCTACTAATTAAACCGTACCAACATATCCTTGTTATTGTTATCTATTTTGAACGCATCGGACAAAAAATGTTCTTCCTTTTTGAAAAATCAATCATAAAATTGTTTATTATCTTTTGAAAATGTATGCTTAATGTAAATGAGTTGTGCGTTGTTTAGGTCATCAGCCGAAAGGCTGGTTTGAACCTCTAGAGGCTGTACTAAGTAAAACGAGGAGTGAGGTGGTTTACCATTACGTTCCTCACCGAGTGGAAAAATATACTTATCAACATACCGGGCTCTATGTAAAGCATCTACTTTACACCTTGCAAATGATACCTTCACTTCATTCAGCACACAGGGTCTGGTTGTATTTTTATTAAATTTCTTACTCTCAGCGAAGATAACTTTGACTAGTGTCTTTTACACCTCTACCTCTGTTAAATGGTTCAGTCGTATAATTTAGCTGACCATGTGATAAGAAACAGAACTATTTTTGTAGCCCTGGAACTAGCAGATCGAGTGCCAATAATTTAACACTCTACCTGCCTGTTATGGGAAAAATTGACTCTATATTTTATCGTTAAATTATACAATACCGTAAACTTCAGTACAGATTTTTTGTCATCTCTCAAATTGTAAAATTTTTGTTATTCCAAGATTTATTTCAGTCATGTTATTTTATATACCTTTAACTCAGAGGTTCTCAAACTTTTTATTTCGAGCCCCCCCCCCTTACATACATATGTATTTAGTGGGGTATTAAATTATTTAGTGGGGAGCAACCACGCTCCCTTATACATAATGTATATTAGTATGCAATTAAAAAAAAAAACTTATACTGTTAATTCTTATTTAAGTTACATGTTTAAAGCCAATTGCTTTTGAGAGAATGGGTTCAATGTTGAAATAATAAAAGATAGATCACGACTTGTAGTTTTAATAAGTAAATATTGTTAAATATAACTCAAAACAAAAATTAAGACCACTAATGTGATGGATGAGTATTTTTTTGGGCACAAAGCTTTCTGGAACGTGGAGTCGACATTGCAACTCTTAATTCTACGTATTGTCACATCTAATCTTGAACGAATTTTCTCTTCATGACACCAAGAGTTTGAAATCCAGTTTCTCACAAATATTTAGTAGCAAAGGGAATGAGTACTTTTATAAGGCATTTTCACTAAAAAAGGCTAGTTTTTTGGATACTGATCCAGATGGGCGTGAGCAAACATTCCTTGTACTTTTATAAGGAATTTTCACTAAAAAAGGCTAGTTTTTTGGAAACTGATCCAGATGGGCGTGAGCAAACATTCCTTGTACTTTTATAAGGCAGTTTTACAAAAAAAAGGCTAGTTAAAAAACTAGCCTTTTCCAAAACTACTACTACTAACTAGCTGGATCAGTATCCTTTTTGATACAGATGGGCGTGAGCAAACATTCCTTAAATTTTGTTCCTAGATAGTATCACTTTGAAGATTAATCAGGTTTTCTTTATCTAAAGAAAATTTCACTTACATTTTCACTTCATTTATTTGGTCTAGACGAAATTTTCATTTATTTTTTAAACTAAGCTTCGCCCCCCCCCCCCCCACGTTGAGAACGAATGCCTTTACTAATATTCACTGGTCAAATTTTTTAAGTAATTTCGTTGACTTATGAATGACGTTTGTAACAGCTGTATCTATGTAGAAAAGAATGCGAATTGTAACAATTGTTTTTTATTTCCATTTTATCATGCGTATTTTTATTACATTTCACGATGATTGTGTTTACAGTGAGTTTGTTGTTCATGTTTACTTGTTTGTAATCCAGTCCACCCACTCATTTAAACTTCTCGACTAATTCTTGGCACTTGTGTGGAAAATGACCTTCTTGATTAACTACTTTACAAGACAATATTCTTATTATACAGTCACTCGTGTTTTATTTATCTACTTATCCATTTATTTTTATAACAAAATAAAACGTATTTGTTGTTTTCTTCTTCAAAATATTTATACTGGTTTTAAAGGTTTTAATGTATCGTAAAAATTTGTTAAATATTTTTTAAACTAATTTTGTAAATGTAATTTAAAACTGTTGTTAAATTGTAAAAGTACATTTTAAAACTATTTAGCGTATCTTGTATCTAAAACGCGAAACGTTGTCAAATGTTTTTTTTCATTAATCGAGACTCTGTTTACAGAATTGTATTGAACGGATTTAAATTATTTTTACATAGTGGGAAAGAGGACGGTTTCGAGATTTTAAAAAAAATCCGAAAGTGAAAATTGCTAAAAATGATACTATTGAAATATTAAAAAGTAACTATTAACAATTCGTAAATAAATTTGCAATATATCCAGCGACTGCGGCCCGTTAGTGTAGTGGTCAGCGTAACTAGCTTCTACGCCAGGGTCCCGGTTCGATTCTTGGTCAGGTCTGGCATTTTTTTTTTCATCTTTATACAACCTCATCATTACCTACGCACAAGTCAAGACTTTTGTGAAGGCATCATCACCCAATGTTGTTGTTTAGGTCAACAGCCGTAAGGCTGGTTTGAACCTGTAGAGGTTTTACTAAGTAAAACGAGGAATGAGGTGGTTTACCTATGCCTTCCTCACCGAGTGGAAAAGTACGCTTATCAGCATGCCGGGCCCTCTGAAAAGCACATATTTTCCACTCTGCAAATGACACCTTCACTTCATTCACCACAGGGTCTGGCTGTATAGTGAAATTCATTACTTTCAGAGGAGATAACTCTGATTAGTGTCTTTTACACCTCTACCTCTTCTGTTCTTAAATGCTTCAGTCATTTAATTGGCTGACCATGTGTTAAGAAACAGAACTATTTATTTTAGCACTGCAACGAACAGATTGAGTATAAAAAATTTGACACTCCACCTGTCTGTTATGGGCAACATCACCCAATAATGAATGAAATAGAATACTTTTATTTAGCGTGAGGACCACAAGTCTCCTTTTCATGATCAACGACTGCCTTGCCGTTGACATTTGAATCTTTGTTGTGGCCGGCCCGTGGTCAGCGCAATATTGATTTCTACGCTGGGGTCCTGGGTTCGGTTCCTCAATCAGGTTTAGTAATTTTCATTTGTCATCCTTCTCATCGTCTTCAATAGCCGTAAAATATCGATAGCTTGCATAACAATCGGACATAAAAACAATTAATTTTGTTGCGATTATGGAATATTTTAAAGTTTAAAATTTATTGACTGAACACAATTTTTAAGCAGTTTGTGATAAATTGGTTGATTACAAGCCCATCAAATTTATCATAGCAAAATTTATTGTTGGAATAGTGATATTATTCAGAATTCATTGTGTGAATTTATTCGCACGGGCCCAACTAGTGGGTCTTTTTCACCCCCACTCCCCACCCCCAGCATATTTTGTCAGTAGTTTTAACGATAAAAACGGGAAAAATATTTTAAAAAATCCTGCACAAATATTCTTCAAGTTAAGTAAGGTTAATATAGGTGTAAATACATTGTTTTTTCTCAATAATGTTACTGTAGGCCTATGTAATAATAAAATATAAACACATTGAGTACACAATATCGTTAAATAAATTATATATTGTTAAATAATTTAATAAATTTCAATAATTAGTTTAATGATAACTTGAAAAATATTGATGTATGGTTGTTTAAAATATTTTTATCGGTTTTATCGTTGAAAATATTGTTAGATTACGTACACACGAAATATCCACAAAATGTGACAAATTATGCTGAAGGGGAGAAATAACAGAAAATACACCAACTAGTTTATGATGTTTATATTCCTTACATTATTAATTTTTATCCTGGATTTTCGTGTAAACATACGAATTGATTTAGTTATCCTATAAAACGGTAAAAAATGTTATTTGTTTTAATTTAAATAATATTGTAATCAAAATTTAAGTAAAATATAAGCCGTAGTCTGCCAAGCTTTATTTGGGTAGAATGTACGCTTTATACTATACTACAAAATTTGCATTATACCACTTTAAATTATTATTCTGCATTGCAGATTACACTAGAACTAGACTTTTATAACACTTTAGAAAATTTCTCATAATAATAGTAAAATAATAGGATGAATTTATGTACTTTATTGCTATAAATTTTACATTTATTGATAAACTGTTCTAATAATGAATATTATTACGTTCATATTATTTTAAATTATGTATCTAAATTTGCATAAATTTAAATATGATTGTGTAGAATAAAATTTGTTTTATATAATTTGAAATGTTTATGATTAAACTGTATTAAAGAAATTTGACCATTTATTTTTTCCAAATATTCAGATCTTTTAGACCGTTAAGTTAATGAGAAATCGCGGCCGCGTGCGTTATTGGTAGCCTCAAAAAAAAAAAACAACGTAAAATTGGGTTTACGAACTTCTAGTAATTCTGATCAGATGTTTGACTTAATTTTGTTAAATTTTCTTCGTATAGAGCCAATTTTAGACCACGTGAGGTGATTTTAAACGTTTCTGGAAGTTTTGCAGCCGACATTCCCTGCATTTGCTCGTTGTAGGCTTTTCTCCTTTCTTCTTCATGGAAGCCCTTGAAGTCCGTAATTAGTTGTCTGAATTTGATTCGGTTCACTAAGTTTTCTCGGTTTATTCCGGTTTTCTCAATATCCTTTCTGTTTTCTTTAAACAATTTATCCGAGATGTTAGGTCTATTGTTTAGGCTTTTAAAAAAGTGTTTGTTAACTCAAGTATAAAAAACTACGTGATTCTTCTTCTTCGTACTATCAAGGATTAGGAATAAGCCTGTTCCGAACCCACAAACAATCCTACACAAATGCACAAACACGAGATATTCCAACCTGTACATCTCTTATGCCATCTTCTTCGAGGCCTTCCCACCTCCCTTCTTCCAACTGGAACATATTCCGTAACTTTGAAGGGTATTCTCTCCTCTGGCATCCTTTCCAAATGCTGCCTTCACCGATGTGATTATTTAAAATTATATTTTCTTTAGTGATTTTCGATATGATTGGATCCATTCGAAGGCTTTCCTAACGATATTATATGTGGTTTGTTTTCACATGTTTTTTTTCTAGAAAATCCCTTTGAGAGAAAGGTTTAATATGAAAATTTAAATATGATACATATGTACAAATGAACGTTGTAGTGAAATTTATTATCAGGTATAAATTTTTATGTAATTTAAGAATCTATTTGAATACAGTAATATAAATTTTAAATTAGGTACAAAGATATAAATGTAGTTTTTTGTGTTTATTATTATTGCATATGTTCGTGCATAATTATAAATATTATTTAGTGTATTTTTTTTATACTTCACTGTTTAGTTTAGTCTATAAATAAAATAAAACAAGACTGGTTTTATATTTATTTGTATTATATTATCTGTGTGAATTTACAAATTGTAACGAATTACCGGTCTGTATATTATTGAACTAATAAAAGTAATATTTTTATACTAATAATTCAAGTTCCAATTTATACGTGCAGCAACAAAAAAAAAATAAAATCTACAACTATTGTAGATTTCACTTGAATTATATTTTTATGATGAAGTTACTTTACTACTTTCTAAAAATGGACAGATCCGTTAATTACAGATGTAATTTATAAATATATTTTTTCTTTTTAATAATGCTGTCACTAATACTTACTCAGTTCGTTAATTTTAATCATTAAACCTTTTGTAAATTCTTTTATTATGGTATTTAAATAAGTTTATTCAATTGTAAAAGGATTTTATGTTTTGCTAAGTAATTATCTCTCCATTATAAGGTTACGAATATTCTTATGTATTTGTGATTTTTATTATCCGATGTAGTTGTCTTTCGTTGTGATGTCATCTTTAATAGATTTTAATGCGCTTCTGAAGTTTCAAGTATAATAATCGGTTTAATGTAATGTGGGTTTTATACAATATAAAACAATTTTTTCGATTATATTCGAGTAAATTGTGCGATTTAATTGATTTTGACACTAAGTACCTATTAAAATTGACGTTTTTCCTCTCTAGTTTAGCCTCTTAAAAATTAGGCCTACGGTTAATTTATAGATAAGTCAAGTAAGGTCAGTTTTCGTTGAACCGTTTAAGTCCCATTTCCAGTTTCTTCCAATGTTATTTCCCTTCATGTGACCATTTAGTTGTTCTTATTTTTTATCTATTTGAAAAACCTTTGTATTCTTTAGTTATCTGTTTTTGTAACTTAATGTCAAACTGACCGGGAGTTGAACCTGAGATTCCCCGAATCAGAAGCCAATTGCGCTGACCACTACACCTACGGCCGGCCAAATTAATTAATTTTATGTATATTTTAACCTATAAAAAACGAGAACTAAATAAATAAAATACGAAAATACAAAATTTTTTTTACAAATCACTGTATTTAACAGTAACTTTTAAAATTAATTCGAAATATTTTTCAAGTCCAAAAACTTGATTGTGTTCTTTTTCTCAGTTTGTTTTTCTAAATTCTTTTAGCTTTACGTTCCATAAGTTTGTAATTTTAATTTATTAAACTACTCTATTTTTATTTTGGGGAATTGAGTTATTTTTTATGGCCTATAATAGTAGCCTACTAGTGAACTACGTAACTAACCTATTTTGAATGTAAAGTATTTCGACACATTTTCTATCCGATACGTGCCGTTTTTTTTTGTCCGACTGTTTTGGACGTTACTGCTAATGCAGATGATACTGGGGATAAGATGAAAAATACCAGACCTGACCGGGACCCTGGTTTTAAAGCCAGTTGCCCTGACCACTGCACCACTGGTTTAGCCTAGTACGTGCTATGTTGTAAATAGTTTCTTTTTTTTATTTTTATCGTCAAGTATTAGGTACATGGCCTATTACGCTATCCTGTTTCTAAGATTACTGGTCCTTCCATGTTTACCTTGGCCTTTCCAAAATCCGTTTCCCCTTCGGGTTTTACTCCTCAATCACTTTAGGCCTTTGGTACGCACTCATCCTTCCACAACGCGAGCGAACCCCTGCTTTTGTGGTTGTCGACTCTTTCCTCTAGCAAAAAAATATCTATTTGCTCTCTATCCAATCTGGAATAACGCGTTACAGATCAAAGAAAGCTCATCTCTGCACTGTGCAGTCTCTGTTTGTGGGCACCTGCCATTGTCCTGGCCTCACTTCCAAATAAGCAACTATATAGGAACAGATAGTATCACTTAATAAAATTTCAGGATTTCGTCTCGCCACACTTTTTCTTTGAGCGTTCTCTTTATCTACTTTCAACCATTCAGAAAATGTAAATAATTTCTAATAAGATAATAGTGTAAAAATAAACGAAAAATTTAAGTACAGAGTTTTTGTTTTCAAATTTTCTTAAAAAATAAAAGCTATTATTAAATTGGTTTCGTTTGTACTTTTGTGTAGGCTATCGATATTATTTTTAACAGTTTATCATACGCAATTACGATAATAATAATAATAATAATAATAATTTAATATTTGTTAGAAATTACAGGGTTTAAAATAAAATTAAAAATTTAACTTGTAATTTAAAAAATTTTGATGTACATAATTTATATTTCTTGTTAAATACGTGGTAGTATTTTGCGTATCTCAATTTTACTTCAAGATAGCTTTTAATAATATCTTAAATAGTTTTTTTAAAAATCTCAATTACATTTACTGTAACTTCTTATTCTTTCCTTAAACCTTTCACTAAATTATATTTAAAAATAAACACATCTTTCACTTACTTTGTTAAAAGCTATTTATTTTAATTTTCATTATTATTTCACCATTAATAAAAAGAAATTAAATAACAAGGGTTTTATGAACTGTGAATGTTAAAACTGGGTCATTTCATTTTACGATTATTTTTGCGGTAAAATTTCTTCTTTTTGCGGTATTTAATTGAAGTAAAATATTTTTATACTTGTGTTTGACTTAAATATGTTTTATAATGTGGTTATAATTTATAATGAATGGTTTTTTGTAATTTATTTTGAGTTGTAAATTGTTTTTGTTGGTATTAATTTTGTGTTAAGAAAGTATTTTATTTTGTCCCGTCTTGATAATCTTCTAATAGAGTTTCATTTTTCTCTTGGGGTTTTTATTTGTTTGTTTCCAACTTTTTTGGGTTATCTGTTCATGCGTACCGACGTAAACGATTTTCATTTTACATTTAAACGTTTGTTGTTTAGGTCAGCAGCCGAAAGACTGGTTTGAACCTCTAGAGGTTTTACTAAGTAAATCAAGGAGTGAGGTGGTTTACCATTGCCTTCCTCACTGAGTGGAAAAGTATGCTTATCAGCATGCCGGGCCCTCCGAAAAGCACATATTTTCCACTCTGTAAATGACACCTTCACTTCATTCACCACAGGGTCTGGCTGTACAATGAAATTCATTACTTTCAGAGGAGATAACTCTAATTAGTGTCTTTTACACCTCTACCTCTTCTGTTCTTAAATGATCCAGTCATTTAATTGACTGACCATGTGATAAGAAACAGAACTATTTATTTTAGCCCTGCAACGAACAGATTGAGTGTAAATAATTTGACACTCCACCTGTCTGTTATGGGCAGCGTATTAAACGTTTAACTGAAAGCTCTCTTGAGAAATTTAAAAAATTCTGTTTTTATTGCAACAGAATATAAAAAAATCCTTTTCATGAGATAATTCTTAAAATTGTGGCGATTATTAAAAAGGCTTACCTGTGACATGGCAAAAACCATTAGTAATCTTTGTATCTACTCTTTAAGAGGAATCTACTGACACTTACTTACTTTCTCTTGCCTATATGAATATATAGGAGGAAGGAAAGCAGGCCTATTGTTTTCATGTCGATTTTTCGAAATCGAGTTTTCACCGGATCTACACGTTTTCAGACCCCCTGAACCCAAAAAAACATGTTTTTAGCGATTGGTCTGTGTGTGTGTGTGTGTGTGTTTGTTTGTGTGCGTGCGTGCGTGTGTGTGTGTGTATGAGTGTGTGTGAACAGAATATCTCAAGAACGGAACATTGTACGAACTTGAAACTTAAAACTTAAGCTAGACACCACTACCGGACCTGACACGAATATTTAAATCAAAATCGGTCAACCGGAAGTAGTAGTTTATTCGTGTAATTTTTCACTTTTTTGCGATTTTCTCAAAAACTGGTCCTGCGATTTTTTTTTTAAATCGCCTCATTTACTTAATTTTTTATGCTCTACAAGATAGGGTAGGGGTCATGTCTGCTGAAATTCTTGGTGAGGCTTTTTCACGTAAAAAAATTGTTTTTTTAAGATTGCTGAGCTTTAATATGCATTTTAGCGCAAAAATGTATATAATAAAAGTTGTAAAGAATTTAAAATTCTACAACTTTTATTCCAAACATGTTTTTGTATAATGCTTAGTTTAGCGGTAATTAGCGATTTACTGTTTCTTTCTCACAAAACGTAATAAATCGACTTTTTTAAGATTTTAGCCTTTACAACAAAATTTATATTTAGCATTTGACGACAAAAGTGTATATAATAAAATTTATAGGAAATTGAAAGATCTACAACTTTTATTTTGAGCATTTTTCTCTGCAGAGCCTAGCGTGAAAGAGTGATTTCCGTATTTTTAAGCCAATCTGAGGTTTATTTTGCGTTTTTCACTCGTGATTAAAATAAGGTTAGGTTCATTTGAGGTTAGTTTTTGTTTATTTTTAATGTTTTATTAGGTTACATTGTTCATTATTTGAATTGGGAAGAGAAAGTCGTGTGAGTGTTTCACACCGTCGAAACTGGAACTTCAAACCCAAAATTATTTCTTTATTTACATGTTAAAAGGAATCGAATGACTTATTTTTGGTTTTAAAATTCCGATTTAATTTTTTGACTTTCAATTTTGGGCCACTTCCGTTCGAAACCGGAACTTCAAACAAAATCTAGGCCGACTAACTTTTTGTGTTGATTACGAATTCAAAAACCGTTTGTTGCTACCTTTTGTAGTTTCGGACATCTCGGTGTGCCGGACGGATAAAGGAAAATGATAAATTACAATTAAAAAATTTCCACTAATATAATTTTTATTGTGGAGCGATACCTTGATAACGAGTAACAACTTGGTTGAGTAGCAATAATGCTTTCGTGGAAGCTAACAAATGAATTTTAACGTTTATCCCGGGTTCTTTCAGGATTTGGTTATTTTTAAGTAACAAAGCCTTCTTTCAAATTTATAACAAATATTTATTCACCTCGTACACATTTAATTAATTGTTACAGTTGTAACAATTAAAAAGTATATTAAACTACTTAACTTTATAACAGACTAAATTTCGTACTGATTGTTGTAAAACTTAACCAAGGCTTAAACGAAACTTTCCTAAAAAGAAATATTGTTATTTACATTTAAATAGGGTAATTAATTGATTCCTTCTTGCAACTCGATAATCAATTGTAGGCATACACTAATTGCCCATCACGAAGAAACTGTTTCAAACAGTATAACATTCTACTCTATACTAGTAAAACAACAAGCGAGGGTGGCACAAGAAGAATTTTTTTGTTGAGTTGTTTACGGCTTCAATTTCGCCGTATCTCATATCTGAGACGCCATTTTCCTCTATCATGCCAATCTTCCTTTACCAAGCCTTTTTTGTCTATTGACTCAATGGCACCATCAATCTACCTCCTCGATGGTCGCCCTCTTCTTTTTCTCTCCCATGGAACCCAATTGAAGACCAATTAGACCATTCCCTTCTTCATTTTCCGCAGGTTCCCATACCACTGTAACCTTATCCTTACAATATCCTCCGCAATAGTTTCAGTTTCAGCAATTAATTACCTACTGTATCATTAATAATCATAAATAATTGAGTCATTCTCACGCGTTGCCCAGTCCAGCCGGCGTATGTAGTACTATTGAGAAATTCATACAGATAGATGTGTCGAATTCGTTAGACTATATAATAATATATGAACATATAATTATGATAGATAGAAATTGCTGGTTGGCCGTTTCATTGAACTCAAAACGGGCAGAAAAACAAATATCAGTAAATAACATATTATGGAGAAACATATACTATGTTACAGATCTGCGTTATTGTATTTTTGTTACAAAATTATCTTAATTTGTTTTACTCTATGGTTTTAATTCTGGATTAAGATTCGTTACTTTAATTTGTTGAATAAATTATAAAATTAAATTAATTAGTTGATTGTACAGGCGACAAATTGTTGTTATTATTATAGTGTTATTTTCTTATTAAATGTAGAGATAATTCAATATCACATCTTTATTGTTTAATAACTCTTTTTGTCTGCCCATAACAGACAGGTGGAGTGTCAAATTATTTACACTCGATCTGTTAGTTGCAGGGTTAAAATAAATAGTTCTGTTTCTTATCACATGGTCAGCCAATTAAATGACTGAATCATGTAAGAACAGACGAGGTAGAGGTGTAAAAGACACTAATCAGAGTTATCTTATCTGAAAGTAATGAATTTCATTATACAGCCAGACCCTGTGGTGAATGAAGTGAAGGTGTCATTTGTAGAGTGGAAAATATGTGCTTTTCAGAGGGCTCGGCATGCTGATAAGCGTACTTTTCCACTCAGTGAGGAAGGCAATGGTAAACCACCTCACTCCTCGTTTTACTTAGTAAAACCTCTAGAGGTTCAAACCAGCCTTTTGGCTGATGACCTAAACAACAACAACTCTGTTTAATATTAATTACAGCTTTTACTTTCATAATTTTCTAAGATGTAAAATTATATTTTGGCTAAACAACAGATATTTCCGTTGATATTCTATTTCGATTCTATTCTTTTAAATTCATTTTATAATCAGTCCTGATAAGTAATTTCCGGTCCAGTGAGTACAATACTCAGATACCGTGACTATATTTTTTTTTATCCAACCGGCTGATTTAGATACGCCCGCTCTTTACACTAAATTAACTTGTAAATAGCAAGAAATGTCGGATTTAACTAAATTTCCTTAGTTGTAAATGTTTATTCGCAAACTAGGTTTATTTTTTATTTCTCAATATTTAGGTATTATTTTCTTACACTTATTAATTTTCTTAGTTGTATGAATTTTTTTAATTGTTTACGCTCGTTGGATACCGTCGTTGTTCAGAAATAATGCGTCTGTGTGGCCTGTTATTTAGGTGGCAACGTAAATTTAAAAAAAATTAATTATTCTCTTTGATCGGGTCAAGCTTATGTATTTTCAAATTTATCTTGTGTCGTAAGCCCTCTTTCAAACTCATTAATTTCCCTTTACAAGATATGATTTTGTTGAGGGTGTTGAATACCTTTAAAAAATACTACAAAGGGTTCTGTAATTTCAAAGGATTATTACAATTGGTTAGATTCACGCACTAAGATTTTAATTTTTGGTGCTTTTGGGTTTGAAGGATAGAAAATTATATTATAGCCTAATCTGTATTTCTGAGAAAGTGGTTGTTAAGGGGGGGGGAACCTTCAAATTTGAACCTACCTTCAAATTTCTTTTACAATAATCTGAAATTCAGCTATTCTTTTTAGTAAATCTTGAATAAAAACTTGTTTCAAAAAATTAGCTTCTTTTTCTAAAATAAAGGTGGGGGTTAAAAAGTAGTCACTAGTTTTAGGAATTAAAACTTTGGTGTACTTTCGTTAGTGTACTTGAAATTTATGTCAAATTAAAGAAACAAACCCCATTCTAGAGCCCTGTGTTCGTACAGTTCGAGTATTTTTTTATTCCAGATGTATTCCTCGTATATATTTTTTAAATACCTCTAACAATAGTAAAACAAATGTTAGTCAACAAAAAATTAAATTTTTGTTTAAATGTTCAAAACACAGGATTACTTACTGAATACAACAGGCTCTGGAGGACAAAATTTTGAGTGATTTAAAAAAAATCCTCCATAAATATGTATTTCTGAAAAATAGTTATATGTCTCAAATTTGAACGAAAAATTAATGTTTGAAAAGTTGATTGATTCTATATTTCTTTTAGGCCTATTATTTATTGAAGTAAAATAAATGTCATTAATAAAATAAATATATCACTTTTTTTAAAGTCGCATTAACGGCTCGGTCATTAGCGGCTACGGTGGAATATGAAACGGTAGGTTTTTTGACTTTTGAAATTTTTTGACCCTGGCCGGGAATCGAACCCGAGACAGACCTCCGCGTGGTAGGTTAGCGCGCTACCACTACGGTACGGAGG
This sequence comes from Catonia carolina, assembly GCA_035578175.1. Classification (NCBI taxonomy): domain Eukaryota; kingdom Metazoa; phylum Arthropoda; class Insecta; order Hemiptera; family Achilidae; genus Catonia; species Catonia carolina. The sequence goes on along the minus strand of JAQMRL010000001.1, from coordinate 271,517,990 downwards.
CGCCAAATATACCACTTTGTTTTGGATAATTTCCTGTGAAAATTAGTGATAATTATATCTTTAAAAAAAAATTGAATGTAAACTTCCCTCTTAAATTTTGTGCACGTCAATTCAGCGTTGAAAAAGTAAAGGTTGTACCAGTTTTGTCCTACAAATTTTTTAAAAACATTCCCCGATTTAAAAAAAAATTGAATGTAAACTTCCCTCTTAAATTTTGTGCACGTCAATTCATCGTTGAAAAAGTAAAGGTTGTGCCAGTTTTGTCCTACACATTTTTTAAAAACATTCCCCGATTTAAAAAAAATTGAATGTAAACTTCCTTCTTAGATTTTTGCACTTCAATCAAACGTTGAAAAAGGAAAGGTTGTACTAGTTTTGTCCTACAAATTTTTAAAAAACATTCCCCGATATTTGAAGTTTGTTTTGACTGGCCTTTTTCTGTAATTGATTATATACTTGCGTTTATAGCTGCTTAAGTGGTATTTCCAATTAAAATTTTGTGGAAAAATATATAGTTAATTGGATTAATTATATAGTTTATTAAATTAAATGTTTCTGAGTGCATTATAATCATAAATATATTGTTGATTGATGTCCCGATTTATATTTTGTAGATTATTTTTATCTCCATGATTAATGGATATCATTTGACATAAAAATTTATGAGCTCATTTATATTTCTGTCCAATAATATTTATCTTATTATCAGATGAAAGCTTTATTTATTTATGTCGCACGCGAACGTCCATTTATCAGTAGGGGAATAACACTTTCGATACACTAGTCAAAAGTCTTTTGTTGATGGTTGTTAATATGAGAAAGCGAAATCGAAGATTGTATCTGGTTTTTTAATGATATTTTAGTTTCAAATCATGTCGTTAAATATAAATTGTCAATCGTCAATGTTTTTGGCGTTTATTTTTATACTTAGCATACGTAGGTTGTGTGAGTAGTAAACATTTATTTGTTTGTATTCCGATTAATTTGCTTGTTATTTAAGATTACTAAATAAAATTGATTGGAACTAGTTAAAAAAAATGTTGGTGAATTAATTTTCTGGTTAAGTTATATAATAAATAGTATACTTAAATTTCCACGGTGAAAGATTTTTAACTAACAAACTGTTGATTTATGGAATCAATGCATAATTGATGATATTATCTGTTGATAGAAACCATACATGTTTGATTTCCAATTTATTTTTAGTATTATTTGACTGTGTTAGTTGGCAAAATCATAATTTAATTTCTTTAGTAGATTAAACACGTGTCTCAGTTGTATTAATTGGTATTTTCCCCGTTCGCGACCATCATAGCCATTCTCATTTATTTTGTTCATTGCACTTCGAAATAACTCTTCTGAGCTTTGTCCAAACTAAGTTTTCAAATTTCGAAGCCTGGACACTCTTCTTCAGCCAGGTCCTCGTTTTCCATATATTTTCCCCTGCAGAATGGCTTATTGTAACGAATATTGTAAGTCATTTCGCATACCGAAGAGATACGTTAGTAAAACTTAACATGTATAATCTAATACTAATATTTCAATCTCTATTCGCCCAGTGATTTTAGTGAACATAATTTTGTTGCAACTCTCGGAGGCTAGTACTGGTTAACTGTTTACTAAAATACAAGTAGAATAAAATATTCTTGTGCGATGTATTTTATTAGAACAAGTCAGTCATTTATTCAAAATGAATAAGTCGTATGGATATGAATACGGAATAATGTAATTGCTTGTTCATAAATCACAAATGATATTTTGTGAATGAAACTAATGTAAAATAAAGTAGTTTTTGCGGTTTTTTTTTTGTGTAGGAGTTTGATTATGTAACTTTAATTAATTATTATAATGTATTTTTCTTTAAAATGAACTACTTTATTGTTTTAACAATTTTGTTTTGAACATTTATTAAAAGTTAAGCTTTTTTGTTATAATGGAGGCAGTATTTCTCTTATCTATTTTCCTGTACGTCCAATTAAAAAATATATAATCTTGAATTTCGCTTTTTTGACTTTTGAACTCCCATTCATTTTTATCTTCATATTTTGACATTAAGTTTGTTTATTCATTTTTTAAGGAAGTGCGATATGATGTGTCTTTATGTTAACTATGTTATTACAATTACTATGTTATTGTGAAATGCATATCTTATTTTATTTACTTTTTAATGTTTTAACCAATGGCTGTTCTTAATGGTTTAAAATGGTAATTGGTTTTAACGTATATATAAACCACTCATTTTACCTACCAAGAGTATAATGGTGGTATAATTTAAAACGGTTGACGTATTAATTGCATGTTCTCATTTAGTCACCAGATAACTACAGTTTTTCTTATTATTTTTCTTTATTAGTAGGTAGGCCTATATAGATTTTACTTTCTCTTGTCTATATGAATATATAGGAAGGAAAGTATTGTTTTCAGGTCGATTTTTCGAAATTGATATTTCACCGGATGTACATGTTTTCAGACCCCATGAACCCAAAAAACAGCGATTTAGCACCGATTACCGATTGGGGTGTGTGTGTGTGCGTGCATGTGTAAACAAAATTATCCCAACAACGAAACGAAACGAAAAAACAAAAACATATAATGATGGATTTTTTAGCGATTAGTTTTTAGTTTTGCGAAAATGAGGATCATAAAATAAAAACTTGTAGGGTACTTAAAAAGAGCTGAATAGATGAAGGTGCTATGTAAGATTTTTCCTAAAAACGTAGTGTTTTTATATTGAAATGATGTTACGTGCATATTTAGTTATTTATTTAATTAAATTAGATTGTTTAGAACAGGCCAAAGTGGCCCAATGATGAAAACAATATTACATAATATAATAAACAGTAACTTGTTGTTGTTTAGGTCATCAGCCGAAAGGCTGATGACCTAAACAACAACAACAACTTGAACCTGTAGAGGTTTTACTAAGTAAGGGTGATTCAAAAAGAGCGCCGGTTTTGATATATCAAATTAAGAGATTTATTTTATTGAAAAACTGAAAATAAATACATCAACAAGTTCATCTTACCTTCCGATTTTATGTATGAAAAATGGTGTCATGCATGTGTCCTCCTCTACTGCGCTGGCACGCATCAACTCTGTCCATGAAATTGGATATTACTGCACGACAAGTTTCGACTTCCATTTGCCCGATAACCCGTTGAATTTCCTCCTTCAAGTCATTGATGTTTCGGGGTTTATTGGCATACACCAATGACTTCAGATGACCCCAAAGATGAAAGTCACAAGGCGTCAAGTCACACGACCTTGGTGGCCATTGATGGTCGAAATTACGAGAAATGATGCGATCCTGGAACCGTTCACGAAGCAACAACAATGTTTCTCGTGCAGCGTGACAGGTGGCACCATCCTGCTGAAACCACAACTCGTCAATGTCCATTCCATCCAAATGACGCCACAAAAACTCCCTAATCATCGTACGGTATCGGTCTCCATTTACTGTCACGGCTTGTCCTTCTTGATTTTCAAAAAAGTAAGGGCCGATGACACCACCCGACCAAAAGCCGCACCAAACTGTCACTCGCTGTGCATATATTTCCCTTTCATTAACCACGCGAGGGTTTTCTAAACCCCACATACGGCAGTTCTGTTTATTAACAAAACCGTTTAAGTGAAAGTGCGCCTCATCACTGAAAATGATTTTGTTTGCGAAGGTGTCATCATCCTGCCGTTTTCTCAATACCCAGTCAACAAACTGTCGTCTCTTCTGGTGGTCTGCCACTTTCAAATGTTGCGTCAACTGAATTTTATACGGGTGATATTGGAGATCGTACCGAAGAATTCTCCGTACAGAATCTTAAACCGAATTGTTGAGAACGGCGACGTATTGATTTTGTTGGGCTAACAGCCACTCTTCACGAACCAACGCAACGTTCTGCTCAGTTCGGCCAGAACGATGACGTCCAGAACTTTTAAGGTCGACTGTTGAACCCGTCTCAAAAAACTTTTTCATGAGCCTGCGAACTGTTGATTCATTCGGTGCTTCATTACGTCCTAGAGTACCGCGAAGTCGCCTGATAATAGCCGCATAACTCTCTCCACTCTGGTGAAATGTTTTGACGATTAACACTCGTTGCGCAATAGTAAACTTCTCCTTGGTTAGACACAGACTGTGAGAGTACTACACTGCGGACAAGAGAAACTACAACTGAATCGTCAATCGGAATGTTCTCCAAAATAGAAATGAGGTCAAACAATGTTGCCAACCGATAAACAAAAATTTACCAGCCGTTTAAAAACCGGCGCTCTTTTTGAATCACCCTTTAAAACGAGGAGTGAGGTGGAACCACCTGTGCTTACCTGTGCTTTCCTCACTGAGTGGAAAAGTACGCTTATCAGCATGCCGGGCCCTCTGAAAAGCACATATTTTCCACTCTGCAAATGACAGACACCTTTACTTCACTCACCACAGGGTCTGGCTGTATAATGAAATTCATTACTTTCAGAGGAGATAATTCTTATTAGTGTCTTTTACACCTCTACCTCTTCTGTTGTTAAATGATTCAGTCATTTTATTGGCTGACCATTGGTCCGACTTGGCTAGTTAAGAGAGCTTCTGTTATGTAAATAAACATTTCCATAAAACTATAATATTGTAAACTTACAAGATTAAATAATTAATTCAGTCGAGGGGATCCTATTCCGGGTCGGAACGTCCTAGTGAATATAAAAGTTTGATATTTTACTTGATTACTTGAACATACGTTTCTTTGATGATTTAGTATTTCACAAGTAATACTTAATATTTATTTTAACGGACATCTCATTTGTAATGTTTATGTAGTTCACAATTTTTACGATTTTTTTGTAGTTGTTTATTTCATGAATTACTAAGAGTTGTTTAAGTAAAATTGTCTAAGAGACAACGAAAAGTATGTTTAGACAATAAAAGAGGGAATATCCCATTTTACTGGTCTTTTATTGATCTTAGTGACGTCAACTATATATATAAATTTATATGATCTTAAAGAAAAGACTTCCTGGAATTTCCTTTCTTTTGTTACTCATTCTATTTCCCCCAGTTCCCATCTTTTCATCTTTAGGATCATTAGTCGACTACTTATCTTACAAAATATTTTCGAGGTCTTTATTTAGTTCGGTTTTCTTGTTTCATCGTACTTTATTGATCACATTTTTTGTTTGTATTATTACTGTAATATTAATAGTTAATTGATTTAACAAATATGGATTATTAAATTAGTAAAAACCCATCGGTTTGTTCTAGAGGTACAGTCGTCACGAGTCAGCTGATTTTCGGAGACGAAGGTTCCTTGTTCAAATCCTAGTAAAGTTAGTTATTTTTACACGGATTTAAATACAAGACAGTGGTTACCAGTTTTCTTTGATGGTTGGGGTTCAATTAACCATACTCTCTCAGGAAAGGTCGGCCTGAGTCTGTACAAGACCACCTCATTTACACGTCCTACTCATCATCCTCATCTCATTGGGTAATAGGGTTTTTTATTGTTCTTAAATTTAACATTTTGCAACTTACATACATTAGGGATTAAAAAAGAAATAGTACTTAGTGATTATTGACATTAAGTTGAAATATGCTGTTGTTGTTTAGGTCTTCAGCCAAAAGTCTGGTTTGAACCCGTAGAGGTTTTACTAAGTAAAACGAGGAGTGAGGTGGTTTACCTTTGCCTTCCTCACTGAGTGGAAAAGAATGCTTATCAGCATGCGGGGCCCTCTGAAAAGCACATATTTTCCACTCTGCAAATGACACCTTCACTTCATTCACCACAGGGTCTGGCTGTATAGTGAAATTCATTACTTTCAGAGGAGATAACTCTGATTAGTGTTACAGTACACCTCTACCTCTTCTGTTCTTAAATGATTCAGTCATTTAATTGGCTGACCATGTGATAAGAAACAGAACTATTTATTTTAGCCCTGCAAGTTGAAATATATATATAATACAAGTTGAAATATATATTCTTTAAACCACCAGTAAACATTTAAAAATTATAGCGCTTTCGTGCTTAAAATACACATCTTAAGTAATTTTTCTTATTCCTTAATTTTTTAACATTTACCTTCTTACTTCTACCATGGTAGATGAAGAAACTTTCTATAAGGACATGGATCCCTTATCTGCCATGGTGGAAGTAGGAAGTTTTACATTTAATATGTTGAAAAATTAATGAATAAGGAAAATTACTGAAGATTTGTATTTTATGTGTATACACGAAAGCGCTATAATTGTTAAGTGTTGACTGGTTTACCGTAATACTGGTGATTTTAAAGATTATATATTTTAATTATCAATGTAATATGGCTGTAAAAATACCTGCACGGGATGTTTGAGAAAATAATAATATTATGTTATATTTTATAATTGATATTAGTAGTATTAATAGTTGTAGTGAACTAAATATCACCTCTCGATATTCCCCACGAGGGATCGACAATTTATTACATAATTAAATTATTCCAAACAGGAATTGAAAAATTTGTAGTGTGATCACTCATTCCTCACACAAGAGAATGCCTATTTAAAATAAAAACTTTTCTTTAATTATTTTTACTTTATATTTTTTATTATTTACTGTATAAAAGTAGTAAAAACGAACCAAATAATAACAATCTGTTTACATAAACAGCAATCAACTAATCTCGTTTAAATTATGAATCCATTTAACGTAACATCAATTAACAAATTTGAAATAACTTTCTTTAAAATACACACATAAAATAAGAATAAAACAATCTAATTGATTATATCGTTGTAGAAAACTATTTTTAATGAATGAATGAGGGACCTGCCTATTCGGTTCGCCATCTTGTCCCTCACTAAAATAATTTGTACAAAATCTTTTCTTCTTCTTTAGTTGCCTAGTAACTAAAATAAATAACTTTTAAATAATTTTGTCAATGTAAATTAAATAATTCTAAAGTATTAATTTTTCAATCAGCTGGAGATGTTTATTATTTTAATAGACTCAAAAAATAAACAACTCCAGATGTCCAATAAATTTGTCATATTACATAGTATACATCAATACTGGTATTTCGCTATTGATGTAAGTCATGTTCTCTTTCTGAATACCTTTTTATTTGCCAAAGATCACGCTTTAATAGCCGAATCGGAAGAAAAGATCCAAAAATTCAATTTTTCATTTCCAGAATCTATAAAATTCATACAACCTGTGCGTATCCATCGCGAAACTAATGTTAAAACTTCTGTAGGAACGGACCCCGGTAAGATCCAAAATTGTGATTAATAACTGTGTTATTAATCGCAGGCATTATTAATTACAGACCTGAGGGAAGAAGAAGCTTGGAAGACCTCTAAAACGCTGTAAGTAATTTATTGCTATTACGAAACATAAAACATTTTGATGCCAGAATAGGCTACTTATAACCTATGCTGTGAAGAGATAAAGAAAAAAATAAGAGGAGGAGGTGGAGCGGAAGAGGGGGGTTTATACTGTAGCTGTACTGTTTAATATCGTTTACTTTTTTTAATTTTATTTTTGGTTTAACGTTCGACTGTTCTGCAATTACTGCTAATGCAGACAGTGAATAATGAAATGATTTTTTGTAACGTATGAAAATATGCCGTCCTGAATGGGATTCGATCCCAAGACCGCATGATGAGAGGCGAGCACGTTACTAACTGCGCCAATGCGACCGTATCGTTTACTGAAAAAAAAAACACGAACGAGAGTAATATTATTATGAAATAATGTATTTTATAAAATAACATATCTGTGATAAATTCATAATTCTGAGAGGTGCGCTGTTACAGTTTTGCGTTTCTACGCTGTTTACTTCATATATAGTTGAAATAGTTCTTAACCCGCCTATATTTTTTAGTTAATCATTAACTGATATACTGTGAAAATTTTCATTAATAAAACAACAAACGCGCCGTAACGATAATTATGTTTTCGTAATAAAACTCATTATTTTTGTTTTTCATTAAAATTAGAAAAGAAGGTGTTTCGTTGTAATTGTAATAGCTTGCTGAAAATATAAATGTGTCAGGTGAGAAAATTATTATTACTTTATCATACAAAATCGAGTTCAGAATAATTTTCTTTTATATTTTTCTATGATTAATATTAAATTACAACATACTCTTTTTTGTTACAGGTGTTTTTGCTATTACGTAATGTTTTGTCTTGTTTACAAGTATAGTTGGAGTCTGATTTATGAACGTAGCACCTTTTCAGATAATATTTTTATTGGTAGTTTTTTTTATTTCATTATTGGTTATATTCTATAGTTTTTTGTATATTGGGGTTTTTCTTTCTAATCGAATATTGGTTTTGGGTATTGTTACATATTACATAACTTCTCAGTTTTTATAACTTTTATTTATTATATTAGTAGACTACCTATTTTTGAGAAAATTTTAACACTTTAAGAAGCTAATCTTTAGGTCTAATATGTACTATGTATTTTCATAAAACGAAATCTGGTGTGAAACACTCACACGACTTTCTCTTGCCAATGCAAATAATTAACAAGACAACCTAAAATTAGTAATAAAACATTAGAAATAAACAAAAAAATATATAACCTAATTTGAATCACGAGTGAAAACTTGTTTTCGAAAAATTGACATGAAAACAATACTTTCCTTCCTATATATTCATATAGGCAAGAGAAAGTAATAACGAATATTACAGTTAAAATTTGCTTTTTTTAAAGTATTGTATCGGATTAACGGAATTCATCTATTACCATTTTGAATAATTATAGTAGTCTTATCTCTTTATAGTGTTGGTGAAAAAAGGTATTTCTGTTGTATGTGTAATCTCTTGATGAAAATATAAATGTCAGAAGATATACCGGGTGTCCCACGGAATTTGAACCATAGGGAAATAGCATTGATTTTCATTAGTTTGTTAATATTTTCTTCTCACGAATAAATGAAGATTTGTTCTAGTCAGGAATCATTAGAAAATGTTTAGACTTTTAACAAATATCAATTTTGATACATTTTAAGTTGTATTTTAGCTTAAATACTGAAATATATAAATTTGTAACCGTTTTCCATTTAAGTATCGTAATTTTTATTTAGCCCACCGGGTTGGTCTAGAGGTAAAGTCGAAGCCGCGATCAGCTGTTTAACAACTGATTTTCGGAGACGAAGGTTCCTGGTTCAAATCCTAGTAGAGGTAATTACTTTTATACGGATTTGAATACTAGACAGTAGTTACCGGTGTACTTTGATGGTTGGGTTTTAATTTACCATACTCTCTCAGGAATGGTCGGCCTGGGTCTGTACAATACTACACGTCATATACATCTTCCGCATCTCATTGGGTCATGGGTTGCTTATTGTTCTGAATTCAACAGATTGCAACGTATACAAATTAGGGAAAAATTTTTTTATCTACTTTTCGCATTGTTGTGTTTGGAGTGGTAATGTTCTAATTCAGAGATGTAAGATAGGTTGGTCGAATCTATCAGCGGTAAAATTTTTTTATAGTTCAAAAAAATATTGGAAATATTAAAAAAAATTTTTTTTTTAATTTTGTTTTATCATCTAAAATTATTTACTTAAATTTGTTTAAAGCAAATTCAGTATTATTTTAAATACGTAAATATTTCCTTCAGCAACATTTAATTTTCAGAGACGGCTGATTGTTGCAATAATTTTTGATTATTGCATCAATATAGATTGTTGATAAAACAAATTGTCAAAATTAAAAAAATAAATACATTTTTTTAATATTTCCAATATTTTTTTAACAATAAAAAATGTTTAGCGCTAATCGATTCGACCCACCTATTTTTACATTTCCGGACCAGAACGTTACCTTTACTCCAAACACAACAAAGCGAAAAGTTGATAAAATTTACAATACTTAAATAGAAAACGGTTACAAATTTCTGTGTTTAAGCTAAAATATAGCTTAAAATGTATCAAAATTGATATTTTTTTAAAAGGTTAAATATTTTCTAATGATTCCTGACTATAACAAGTCTTCATTTATTCGTGGGAAGAAAATATTAACAAACTAACGAAAATCAATGCTATTTCCCTATTGTTCAAATTCCTTGGGACGCCCGGTAAATATAAACTCCGTATTAGCACAGTCGCTGGTATAGTACAGATAATCATTACTTCAGTGTCGGACCAGTCACTTTGGTGAGGAAATTTTCATTCATCCATTTTCTAAAGGCTTCGTCTTGTCGCTGCAACTATGAATTCCTTTCATTAACCATTCATTTCATGTCTACGTACTTTTGAATTTCATCTCTTTTACTTACTCTTTCTGGCTCCTCTGCCTTTCCTTTCGTCTCTTACTTAGCAGCATCTTTCTGTTAGAAATAAATTCATATCATTGTGTCTTATAATTCATAATGTAATCGATTCATTTCGGCTTCCTTTTCTTTAAGCTCGTAGAGAGTTCTCCTTAGCATCCGTTTGTTCACTCGTCTTTTTCTTGGTTCTACTGATTTGCATTTAGCTCCGTAGCCACGTCTCCATTACTTTGAAACTGTCTTTGCCCTGATTTCCGTACTTCCATATTTCGTTTTCATGTTGTAAAACACTCTCAATACACGTTTCAAAATCGTTTCCTTATCTCCTCGTTATGGCGAACAACTGACAGCCAAAATTAACCAAAACTGCTTGGTGTCCCAGTTTATTTACATGCATACTAGTCCCAAACCTACTCTTAGAAAGCAGTCATCTCATTGGGTGTTTGTTAATTTAAAACATTTCTAAATGAAAAATTAAATAATAAAATTATTCATGTCTGTAGTTATGTTGTTTAGGTCGTCAGCCAAAAAAAAATGGTTTGAACCTCTTGAGGCTTTATTGAGTAACACGAGGAGTGAGGTGGTTTACCGTGCCTTCCTCACTGAGTGGAAAATAATGCTTATCAGCATGCCAGGCTTTTTGAAAAGCATCTACTTTCTACCCTGCAAATAACATTTTCACTTCATTCACCACAGGTGTGGTTGTATAATGAAATTCGTAACTCTCAGAGGAGATAGCTTCTCTGACCAGTATGTTTTACACCTGTACCTCTTCTGTTCTTTAATGCTTCAGTCGTATAATTTAGCTGATCATGTGATAAGGAACAGAACTTTTTTTTGTAGCCCTGGAACTAGGAGATCAAGTGAAAATAATTCAACACTCCACCTGCCTGATATGGGCAATTTCATGTCTAATAATTGAATTTCACATAACTTAAACATTTTTAAAATCATCTTGCCTCTTGAGAAAGATTAGTGTGACTGCAAATGATAAATTAGCTAACCGTTGTTATCTCAACACATAGCTCATAACCCGGAATAACTCGACTATGTAAAACTATTTGTTCCTGATAATTTAATTACGATTATTGTGTAATTATTCTCTTTTAATTGAATTAAGAATAACGTACAATTAGTTACGTGAAGTTATTATAGTTACAGATTTTACCGGTTGGTAATAATGAGAATATTTTCTGAACGTTCGAAATTGTTTTGTTTAAAATTATTCCTGACTAGCGGTTACTCGGGTATTAATCTACAAATATATATATTTATTTTTAATTATTATTCCTGCGGATTATTAGTGCAGTGTTTTCTATTTTGCATTATTATTCATTAAAATTTACATAATTGTAAATATAGTGTTAATATACTTTGATATTACGTTTTTTCTTTGAAGATTTTTAAAATATTATTTGAATACATAACTGCATTCTTAAAAAAAATTGATTTACCCTAACCACCTGAGCAACTAAACTATAAGAAACTAATTGTAAGTTACACAGGTTGAGCGAACGACACTCTTCGGTAACCAGCTGACAGCTATATATAAATTATCTCATGTTAAAGTACTCATTTTTTCTTGTCACCCTTTCTTTCATCAGAATTATTGTGTAAAACATTTGGAAGTAAACGAAAGAAAACTGGAATTGTCATACACGGAGATTACATTTTAATTATATCTCGTAGTTGTTTAACAATAACTTCTCGATTACAGAACAGTGATCTGAGTTATGGTCTGAAAATTTGCAGGAGTTAAAATAGATGAAACTTCAGTATTTGATAACGACTAAGATATTTATATGGTTTTTAAACAAAGTTAGAAAAGCTGTAACTTTAACCTTAAATGTAACAGTTGTTTTTTGTATATTTAATCATATTAGTATACTATGTGTTACACTAGCTACAAGAAATAATCTTTGTGTTTAGTTGTTAAACGCCTTTATTATAATTTATTTTTAATATTTTAATTATATCAGTCGCGGTGAATTCCTGAGTATTATTTTGTAGTAACTGGGAAATAGGTTGTCCTTATTTAACCATTTTTTTTTTGTTGTGATATGCTTTTAGTGTGAAGTTTGTATTTACTAGATTCGGGATGTTACCTAGCTATATCGATAAATCTTTTTAGCGTAATTAAGTCAATTATTTACCCATAACAGGCAGGTGGAGTGTTAAATTATTTACACTCGATCTGTTAGTTACAGGGCTAAAAAAATATAGTTATGTTTCTTATTACATGGTCAGTCAATTATATAACTGAAGCATTTAAGAACAGAAGAGGTAGAAGTGTAAAATATACCTCGGTTAAGTTATCTCCTCTGAGATTAATAAATTTCATTATACAGCCAAACGCTGTGGGGAATGAAGCGAAGGTGTCATTTTCACGGTGAAAATTATCTTTTAGAGGTGTCTTTTCAGAGGGCCTGGCATGCGGATAAGCTTACTTTTCCACTCAGTGAGGAAGGCAGTTGTAAACCACCTCACTCCTCCTTACTTAGTTAAGTCTGTAGAAGTTCAAAACAGTCTTTCGGCTGATGACCGAAACAACAGGTCAATTATCGATTTAAAACGAATTTGGAATTACATTTTTTTGGAATTAAGTTGTGTCTGAATGTATAGTCGTGTTCGTGTCTATGTCTAAATGTGAGGTCCATTTTTATATACTTATTATTTATTGTTATTATTAATTGTTCTTGTATTGGTATCTTTGTGTTACATAAATTCTATTTTACTTCTTTAATGTAAATCCTGTATTAAAATTTTAGAATTCTGTAATAAAAGTGCATTTTGAAGTTCTGAATTTGTCGTAGAGTAGTGTATATATGTTAAAATATTTTTGCTTGAAAAGAAAAACTGGATATCATTAGTATTCCATTATAGTTCTATTATATTTAAGCCCTTTATCATTCATGCACACCTTGTCTTTCCATGTGGAAAGATGCAGTGACTTACGTTCGGCTTAAATTTACCGTCACGTGGCAGATTGTGGAGAATTGCACAATTTCTTCCCTTCTCTTCCTTCTAAATGTTCTTTTTATAAAACCCGGTCTTGTCGTTACCTTTACTTTCTTTCGCTTGAATATAACCCTCTCCATCCAAACTTTTATTTCTTTAACGTTCTGGTTCGTATAATGCCGCAGTGACATGATGTGAGGCCAATTTTGAATCTTCTATGCGCCTGCATTGCAGGTACTTTTCGTTCACGTTCCATGTATTCACCTGATGTCAAATATAATATAACTTGATAATGGTATATTGGTTTTATTTTTAGATATATTTTTTTACAAATGTAGAACATAAAAGTAGTGCATTATAAATAAACCTATTTCAAATACTAGAATAACTGAACTTAAGTCGTTTGTTTTTTTACTTTCTCTTGCCTATATGAATATATAGGAAGGAAAGTATTGTTTTCATGTCGATTTTTCTAAATCGAGTTTTCACCGGATCTATACGTTTTCAGACCCCCTGAAACCAAAAAACTTGTTTTTAGCGATTGGTCTGTGTGTTTGTCGTGTGTGTGTGTGTGTGTGTGTGTACAAAATATCTCAAGAACGGAACATCGTACGAACTTGAAACTTGAAACTTAAGTTACATACCACCACCGGACCCGACACGAACATTTTCATCAAAATCGGTCAACCGGAAGTGGTAGTTTATTCGTATAATTTTTCACTTTTTTGCGATTTTCTCAAAAACTGGTCCTACGATTTTTTTAAAAATCGCCTGGTTTACTTAATTTTTTTTTCTCTACAAGATAGGGTAGGCGTCATGTTTGCTGAAATTCTCGGTGAGGCTGTTTTCACGTAAAAACGTTGGTTTTTTAAGATTACGGCTTTAATATGCAATTTAGCGAAAAAATTTATATAATAAAAGTTGTAGAGAATTTAAAAACCTACAACTTTTATTTCAAACATTTTTTTGTATAACGCTTAGTTTAGCGGTAATTTGCGATTTTCTGTTTTTTTCTCACGAAAACGTGAGAAAAATCGATTTTTTTAACATTTCGGCCTTAGTATGCATTTTACGATAAAAGTGTATATAATTAAATTTATAGAAAATTAAAATATCTACAACTTTTATTTAGAGAATTTTTCTCTACAGAGCCTAGTTTAGAGAGAAAGAGTGATTATCCGTATTTCTAAGCCAAACTGAGGTTGATTTTCATTGCGTCTTTCACTCATGATTAAAATTAGGTTATGTTTATTGAGGTTAGTTTTTTGTTTATTTCTTATGTTTTATTACTAATGTTAGGTTTATTGTTAATTATTTGCACTAGCAAGAGAAAGTTGTGTGCGTGTTTCACACCAGATTTTTTTTTTTTGCAAATGTAGAACATAAAAGTAGTGCATTATAAATAAACCTATTTCAAATACTAGAATAACTGAACTTAAGTCGTTTGTTTTTTTAATTACGTAATTGGCATTGTTTGTACAGAACAATGAACTATTGTAACTCAATATTTGTGTTGGCGATAGACTACAAATAAGTATTTTTTTTAGTTTTGTTTGTTTTCTTTCATTTTATTGATGTTTTTTTTAAGTTACTGATTTTTCAAATCTTTAATTCTAAAATAAAATTGAGGTATTGGTTGCTAATAAAATTTGGACTTTTGTTGTATTTAATATAGGAATTCCAGATTTGATTTTCATGATGATTCAGGAATTTTTGATATAGTTTTAAAAACAAAGTTTGTGTTGAAATATTTTGTATAAATTTTATTTACTTGGGTTTGTTTATTCTTTACGAATTGCGATTGGACGGTTTTCCTTTTTCTTCTATCCATACGAATTTTGTTATTTTTTTTCTAATTCTTGTCTGATAATCAGTATCGTAGCATGTAGATTAATACCATTACCATCAAAGATTAATACAATTTATTTATTTATTTTGTCTCTAATGTGTTCGTTGCAATCTGTTCAATTCAGAACAATAAGCAACCCCATGACCCAATGAGATGAGGATGATGTGTATGACGTGTAAATGAGGTGTAGTCTTGTACAGACCCAGACCGACCATTCCTGAGAGAGTATGGTTAATTGATCCCCAACCATCAAAGTACACCAGTAACCACTGTCTAGTTTCAAATCCGTATAAAAGTAACTACCTTTACTGGGATTTAAACCAGGAACCTTCGTTTAATTAATAAATTAAGATTAAAATTAATATTTACATTTTTTTATAACTCTTCAGTTTCTTGTGTTTTGTGTTGAAATTATTGTGT
The DNA here is from genome assembly GCA_035578175.1 of Catonia carolina. NCBI lineage: Eukaryota > Metazoa > Arthropoda > Insecta > Hemiptera > Achilidae > Catonia > Catonia carolina. Next base: position 271,502,521 of record JAQMRL010000001.1, on the reverse strand, counting down.
AACGATTACCCTGAAACATATTTTTTTGTTGTAGTTTAATTCTCTATTGCAGTATTAATTAGCTACAGGTTACTGTGAAATTGTTACCAGGACCAAAACACCGTAGACTACAGCCTAGTCTAAACGTAGTACATATATGCACATTGATTTTATTATAATATGTCTCTAGTCTAGCCGCTTGGCGACTGCAAAAAGCGGACGGAGCTTGATCAATTCATTACTGTGTGTTGCATTGAAATTGGAACGGCATGGAATTGTAATGTGTGGGTAAAATGCGCTGAATGCAAAACTGGTGAGGTAGCCTATAAATGTCGTTATATTGTAGTTTTACTACTAGATCGGCCATTGTAAATGTATTCCAGTGTGAAATTGATATAAAAGCATGGCTACAACTTGGAACCAACTAATAAATAACGAATACATCGGCGGGACGTTGCTATTATGTGTCAGCTCTGCGTATTCGTAATACTAGTGATTTATATTGTATTAAATAATAGATTATTGTTGAAGCAGGTAATGCTGTGTTATTTATGCAGTAATTCTGATTCATGTTTAAAAAAACCTAAAAATAGAAAGGAAAAAGTCCATTGAAAAGTCACTAGCTCTTAGTAATAATGGTGGTGGCTCAACAATAGTGTAATCTTGACAAACTCAGATTGATTCTCGATTAATGATCTTTTTACTGTATTTATTTTAGTATTCTCATCGTAATGAGGTTATCTGCTCTACGTTAGTTAGATCCTTTGCAATATATTTTGTCTCCAACTTATTCTGTTTACCGACAGTGTTTTAATTTGTCGATTGTTCGTTCATACCCTCTTTTAGATCAGCTTACCATCATTTCTGGCAATGTCCACGTTGTCGCTTTTAAGAGTCTTTTCTTTTGAAACAATTTATTTTTGTCATTTCACATATGTTGTAGAAAATTCATAATAAGAGGACTAAATTACCAAAGAAAATTTAATTTCATGCTTTAATAATTTGCTTATAAATTTTTTAGAGAAAATTTCTCCAATATCCTTTTTTGTATAAATTAGTTATTAAATCCGATGTGCAATATTTTCTAGGCGTAGAACTTTTGTAATTTACGTTGCGATACTAAAAATCATGAGTTTCTTTAATTAAGTTCTACCAAAATACTGGATGAATTCCAAGAAAGTTTTTCTCATCCATTTATACACTTGTGTTTTCATTCTAACTTAGAGTGAATTATTTTCTTTATATGTTTCCGTAGTCCGGAAAAGGGAACTATAATTTTTTTATCTTTTTTTAACTGTTTCATTAAGGTTGAAACAAAAATTCTAAGGGTCGGAATTACTTAATGAATTGATTAATGCGTTACAAATATAATTTTCCGGCAACATTGGCGTAGTTGGTAACGTGCTCGCCTCTCATCATGTGGTCTTAGGTTCGAATCCCACTTAGGCACGGCATATTTCCATACGTTACAACAAATCATTTCATCCTTCACAGATACAACCCAACGTCGTCGCTAATGACCACTGTAGTTGATACGACGTTAAATAACAAAGAAAATGTTTTTTGGAATAACACTAAATGAAAATTAACGGTTAACAATGTTTTTTAATATTTTTTTCTGGTTTCTTGAAAGTTGTTTATGTTCCATGCAATACAGATGCGGATTTATTATATCGTGTTTAAAGAAGAAGCCTGAAGCGTTAAAACTGATTACAAATTATAATAGCGTTACTGTAATAATTTAGTGTACTGTACAGATTACATTTTATGAGATTTATTTTAATTTCAAATAAATTCGTTTTTGCAACTCTTTAAATAAATTTACTTGTAATTGTAAATTTTGAACAATACAAAATACCCTCGGGTATTACGTAGTGATGAATCATTTATTACCATGTCACCCCAGTTTTGTTTATTAAATTAAAAATTAATGACTAATCTTTTAACATGTTCTTTTCCTTTAAAATTTGAAATTTTATTAGTAAACAATTTCTGAATGTCTTGTTGAAGTTGAATATTTTCTTATCGTTTGATTACTTGGATTGTTATTGTTATAATTTACCATTACTATACATCTAGACGAAACATAACCAGTTCGGCATTAAATATCGCCAATTATATTAGTGCTTGAAAAAAATGCTGTTTTCTCTGGCCCACAAATTGCTCATATATAAACCATTAATAAAGCCAATATGGACGTACAATTGAACTGTGGGATCAGCTAGTTCATCTACCATTGCAATGTTGCAGCATCTGCAGAACGAACCATTTCTATATCAACAGATGGCTCGTTCTGCATTTGTTAAAATGAAAAACCTTTTAATAGATAAATCCTTGATCTAAGTTTGAGGATTGTTTGATGTTATATCTTCTCAACAGTGTTATATGGCGCGGAAGCTTGGACATTAAAAAATATGAATATTAGGAGAATAAATACATTTGAGCTTTGGTTGTACAGGGGCATGCTAAAAATACCCTGGACGGATAAAGTACCCAACGAGACAGTCTTGCGGTGAATGGGAACAGAAAAGGAGCTTATTTACATCATCCAAGAAAGGAAAATGGAATATCTGGGTCATATTATGCGTGGACCAAGATATAAAATTCTTCGTTTGATAATACAAGGGAAGATTCAGGGGAAGAGAGATGTGGGAAGGAGAAGAATTCCTTGATTGAAGAATCTTCAGGTATGGTTTCGTGGTACTTCAGCGGAGCTGTTCAGAGCTGCGGTGTCCAATGTCCGAATAGCCGTCGTGATTGCCAACCTCCGGTCGGAGAGGGCACGATAAGAAGAAGAAGCGTCTACATCGAAGATTCTTCGAATTATTACCTACTCCTCTTTGTTCATAACAAATGACGTGATTCATCATGACTTCATAGTAAATACTGTATTAGACGAAATGCAATAAGTTAGAAAAAATACTAGGACTGATTTGAACGTCATCAAAACCCTTTCGCTATTCATCTTTTGGATAATAGTAACCATTACCTCAAACTTAACTGTTTCAAGATTTCGGAATTACCATACAGACAGAATTATCGTTTGATGTTGACAAAAAATTACAATTTTATTAAAATTAGCTGACAAAAATTGTTTTAACTTTAAACTTGCTGTAAGGAGAAAATTTAAATTAGTTTAACCGACAATGAAACAATTTTTTATAGTGGAGTTACACCAGTGAATGTAATCTCCATTAAATTTTATTTCATAAAAATAAAAGGTTCAGATTATTTACTTACAGCTAACTAATGTAACTGATTATAGTATATTGCCTACCAAAAAGTTTGTAAAAAATCGATACATGCCTCCAGCCGTGTGTCTCTAGGTAAGATTTATTGTACTGAAGGCGTATGCACTTCACTCTCCCTTTAACAATTTTCAAACGACTTCTCATTAGACATAATTAAGTTAACTAAGGAAGATAAACCCCCTCCCCTATAATAATTTCGTATTAAATGATATGTTTTTATATTTTTGAACATCATAAGTGACGGAATAAAACTACGTGATCATACAAAAAAATAAAATTTAATTTTGTAATTCCATTCCATTCTTTGACATTTTGTCATTGTAAGCGACTGGTCGCTTTTAACAGTGACAATGATAAGCTGTGCTAACTTTACTAAATGTTGTGTTGTGTCTTTTCTCAGTCTGCCTGATCTGTATTCACCTCAAAGCCACATCTCCATCGCTTCTAAACTTTCTTTATCCTGCGATAAAATTATATGTGAAGAAATATTAACAAATGGTCGTTTCATCGTGTATTGTTTTCAAATTCAGTCATCTAATATCGTCAAATTCTTTAAAAATTAAAAAACAAATTCTTTACAAAGTGGATAAATAACTTAAAATTGTCTTAAAATAACTAAATTTGCATTGAAGGCATCGATATCGTGTTGGAATGTGGTAAAACAGATTGGATGGCTTTTCGTATGTTATTTTATTTTAAAATTATTATAGAGTATTAAAATATCTAACCGTAGCTGACATAACGCTGTCAATCTACGGCTTATCAGTTAAATAATTTACTTTAATCTCTCCTCGAAGCGGTTCATTCACTATAAAAAATAAAAACTTCTGAACAATTACCCGCATACAGCTCACAAATATCTGTTAAGAAATGATAAACTGATTTCCACTAATAATGTTAAAGGTAGATTAACAAATACGACTCTCTAGTAAGGTTTCTTCGTCAAAAATTTGTTCAAATCTTTTACGCACAATGCTACTGTAATATGATATAATTTAATGTAACAGGTTTTTTTACTTCCTAGTTCGGTCTTAGCCGACCCTACTATTTTAAAATCTTGGTTGCTCAAATATTGAATTAAATAATAGTACTTAATGTTATTTCTTACATAGGTTTTTGTTATTCTGATTACATTTTACCGGAAACAAATTTAAATTTCCTGGAAATGTAAATTCGTACGTTAATTGACGTTTTGTGCTTCAGCTTTCTTTTTACACTTCTTCCGTTTATGTATTTTCTATTTCCTATCGGTCAAGGAGATGCAAGTCAAATTTAATGAAATTCAATTAAAATTTAATGAGTTAATTTTTAAATTTGAATAATTAATTTCGTACATTTATGCTAATATTACAAGAGTGTTTTGTATTTTGAATCTTATTTTATAAATGAATTGTCTGCAAGCACGTAATTTTTTAGACAGCATATGAATGTTTAAAATGTTCTGACTTTAATTTTATAACTGGACTTAAAATATGTCAAGAAATCTATTTTAAGTCTTATTTAGTTTTATAGTGAGCAACAAGATGTAATTTAGATTAAAAAATAAATACTTGAGTAACTACTGTACATAGATGGCATTGTTGTTCTTGTTTAGGTCAACTGCCGAAAGGCTGGTTTGAACCTCTAGAGGCTTTACTAAGTAAATATGAGGAAGGAGGTGGTTTACTATTGCCTTCCTCATTGAGTTGAAAGAGTATGCTTATTAGTATGCCAGGCCCTCCGAAAAGCACCCTTTTTTCCACCCTGCAAATGACACCTTCCCTTCATTCACCACAGGTTCTGGCTGTAGTGAAATTCATTACTCACAGAGGAGATAACTCTGACTAGTGTCTTTTACACTTCTACCTCTTCTGTTCTTAAATAGTTGTCGTATTATTGGCTGACTATATGATAAGAAACAGAACTATGTTTTAGCCCTGGAACTAACAGATCGAGTGCAATTAATTTAACACTCCACCTGCGCGTTATGGGAATAAATGGCATTATGTATAAATTAAATTAAATTTTAATGTAAAAGTTAAATTTTCTTTGATTCGATTATGAAAAGTAATCACGATTTTGTTTTGATCAAATCTCAAATCATGGATTCTCGTCAAAAAAAGCAGTTAAAACATTCGAATTACTTACTTTCGGATAAATGACGCTCTAATGTACGTCAAATAAATATTGTATTCAAATAAATATGTATTTCCTCACGGGAGGAAATACATATTTATTATACTAAAATGAAAATAATCCTGAATTGCCTATTACGTGTGGATGTACTTAAATTTTATGAGTTGAAATATCCGTGCTAAATTTGTATTGATTTAACTGGTCGTTTTTTATTTTTCTTGTAAAGTATTATTTCGAAGTTGAAGATCAAGTTTTTTTTGTATTTAAAACCTATATTGTCAACTAAGTTAATTTTTTCTTTTGGTTAATTCTATCGCTAACTCTAAAATTTGTAAGAAAAAATACTTGTGTAACTTTTCTTTTTTCTTTCTTGTTGCTTTTTATACGTTTTCTAAATGCAAAATCCTACTCCGCCTTGATAGTCAAACGACCACGGGTGATATTGCTTGCGAGATAAATATTTATGGTTTTGAATTTTTAGTTTATAAGTTTGTGTTTTATTTTAAGTTAGTTTTTTATGTAAGATTACTGTATTTTGTCCAATAAATGCATTATTATTATTATTATTATTATTATTATTAAATATCGTATTGTTAAAAAAACTTTTCTTTGCTGCAAATATAGTATATTTTAATGTCATGATTAATCATAATTTTAAATGAATAAAATTTAAGGAAATTAATTTTGTGATTGTGAAACTTGTAGGTCGTAGTTAATTAAATTCCGTTTCGCGTTTATAATGAATAATATGTCTTTGTGAGTTCAGTATGGTTGTACTGAACTAGCTTTTTATTGTGACTGAAAAAAAGTTCGTACCAAGTGACGTCATTAGTTGCATATTCTTTTTTTTGTTAAATTATGAATTAATTTAAAACGGATGTCAGATGTACTATATAGTACATATCGCGATTTATATCAATATGACAGCCGTTTCTTTTTCATTTAATTATTATCTTATTTGGACAGAAATTAGGATCGATTCATAAAGAATTCTTTTTATTAAATTTTATATTAAGCAATTCAAATGTCAACGATGCTGTAATGTAGTTTTCTTTTTATATTTTATTTATTTTTTACTGATAAAAGAAATGCTTTTAGATAAATATTTTTTTTACTACGCTTCATTTTTCGGTGCTATTTTTACGATTTTGTTTTTCTTTGTACTATGATTCTGAATTTATGATGAAAATAGTTTGTTATAAACCTATAGTTCACTTTTGTAAATCTTTTACGTCGTTCTGCTTCTTAGTTTGCCATTATCTTCTACCAACACCTACGTAATTTTGTAGTTAATGATTTTTATCTTTTTGTTTTGTATAATATATTTAATTTAATTTCTGCTGCTGTCCTAACCTTTTTTTGTTGAATTTATCTTCTTTTTTAAAATTTAATTCAAACTATTTCGTTTATCTTTAACAGTTACGCATCTGGGCGGTAGCGTTAAAATCGGGTGTACAAAATATCATTTAGTAAGTTATATATAAAAATTACCATTGGTATTAAGAATTTCGGCTACACGCTTGAGTTATTCGAGAAACTGTGGTGAAACCAGACAATGAATTTCGACACAGAAACGTTTATTTTTGAGATTGAATCACACAGGTCAATTGGGACTTGTCCAGTAATGATTACGCTGATTGTCAACTGAAAAATAAACAATGGAAAGAACTAGTTGGTTTATTTGGTGGCAAAGGCTTGCCGGAAAATGAAAAAAGGACTTAGGTATGATTTTAGGGGACCCAGAATGCCTCTCTCCGTAATGTTAATGTAAGAAACATTTTCTCAAAAACTATTGGAGTTATCCTTTCCAATTTTTTTGTGGTTACTTTCCAGGCATTGTACACCCACTGAGTTAGTAGCATCTTGACATAATGTTAGGAAGATAAGATTTATTTTTGAAATTACTACTTTTGAAAATCATAACTTTTTGCTTTTTGAAGTGGAAATAAATATTTTAACACATTATTTTACTGTAGCCTAATATTAACTCAGTAAATTGAAATTATGGTATGAAAGCCTGTGTAAAATTTTTATTAAAATCCTTTTGCAGTTGGCTGAGAAAATGTTCTTTATGCGTTAAAAATTGCTATTTACGGGAAACAAGAAAAACTAAAAGAGAACACATACGTTAAATAATTCAATATTTTATTTTCTTCAGTTCAGTGTTTAATACATTACATTGCCAAGTGGTCTGGTGCTAACTTAAAGTTTTAAAACATAAAATATCGCACAAAATAAAATATGAATTTATTTGTTGTCATTAAAAAAAATAGAGATTTTATGCCAATGGGTAAGTTTAAAAAAACCGTAAGGATTCAACATATTATTAATTTAAAAAAAAACTGCAAAACCCCCAACAAATTATACCTATATTGATGGATGCAGAAAACTTTAAATTTTAATAATTTGCAAAAAATCGGAAATGTGAAAATTTTCAATTTTTTTCGTTCGGGTACCCTAACAGACATTCTAACGAATTTTAAATAATTGTCGTATTTTCGTATGTCTCGGAAAAATACGCAAACATCCCTTTCTTACGACGTTCTTGCATTAAGAGATGCAACTAGTAATTTTTTCGTTGTTTGTTCTTATCTTTTCAATAGATCACTGCGACAATTTCCTCTTCGTCCATACTGTTGAATCTTTTGTACGATACTGACACATTTTTAACTTTTGGTCGCCAGTTTGGTCTATGTATTTTGATTTCCCTGTATCTGGTCGCCGGCTATTGGTCGAACATGCGTAACGGGCCTAAGAACTGGATATCTTTCAAAACTTACAGAAATAATATTGATTGTTAAAGTTATAGTTTATTAGTTGCATTAGTTTTGGTAGTTACGGGGTTGTTACTCCTTAGTAGGTAATATTAATTAAAATGCTGTATTTTTTCCTAAATATCTTTTTTATTATACGCATGCCGAGTTTTAGAACTATAGCTCTACGGAAATACAAAGAAATATTAGGTGTAGGATTGCCATCCCGTTTTTTACCTTCTAGGCACTAGTAGTGAACATTTAAATTATGTATTGTCTCTGTTCAACCCTTATGGAACAAATGTATCGAATTTCAGCTGTGCAGGGTTATTAAAATATTTGTTAAAATCGTATAAAAAAACGTTTCAACTTTTTGCAGAATACAACTTGAACATGGAGTGACCAAGGAAAACTACGTATCATTATTATCTCATCCAGGTTTTATCGACAGAAGGTAAAACATTGTAATATGCTTAGTTTCAACACTTTTCTATCTTCTTAACTTAGGCGAATATTTCTAATGAACTGCTAGTAAGTCTACTCTTGATGGATGAAAGGCTGCTGTGTTGAAAAATCGCTAAAGTTTAATAAGTCTCAGATTTTATGGTTTCAACGTGTTTGATTTCTACTTCGTTCGACAGACTTGTTTATGATTTCATCCATCTAGATTTTGCATAATTATTTGTTAGTATCAAGCTTTGGCCAAGTTTCAAATAATTAAAATAATATTTCCTCATTATTAGCTTTTTAAAAAAAACTTTATGGCACAGAGTCACAGGTAATAAATTTGGTGCAACAAACCGGACGAGTTATGGAAGTGGTAATGTATAAATTTAATAAATAAATTATGATCCATTTAATAATTTAAATAAAGTTACAATGCTACTGACAGTATGATGTTTGCATTAGTATTCTTTGGTATACAATATTAGAAGATGACTTAAATAAAAATTATGGTATCGACATGTCGTTTTATGTTAAGCACACATGCCACCATGAAAAAGTATAGTGAAAAATATTTATTATACCAATCAGGTATTATTCATATTAATGTACAACGTTACACTTAAATGAAGGTAGCCTTAATTGTATCCTTACGGCACGATTAAAACGTAAAGTACACAAATATTGTAACACAATTTTCACGCTACGTGGACCAGGTTAAATATCCGTTTTTTATACGTGACGTCACGTTTTAATGCTAATTTATTTATTTCGTCACGTTTTTGTTACATTATTATATTAATAATCTACTTTAATAATCTAATAAATTGTTGGCAGAGAAAGTTGTACTTTTTCTACTTGAACTTTTTAGCATAACTCTTTAATTTCTTTTTAATTAGTATATGGAACGTGTTATTCGACAACTCGAGTTTCTTTAATTAGTTAATAATTTTTAAGGTTACCTGATGAATATTGATAAAACATTAGATGTAAAGCAGTTGTCTAATTATAGATAAGTAGCCTTAGTTTTATTTCTTCTTCATCATCATCTTTTTTTTCTTCTTTTTTCTTACTATCAAGGATTAGGCATAACCCTGTGCCGAACTCACAAACCGTCCTGTACTTCTACACAAATACGAGTTATTCCAACCAGTACATCTAGTTTACTGCCATATTCTTCGAGGTCTTCCCACCTCCCATTTTCCAACTGGAAAATATTCCGTCACTTTTAAGGGTATTCTTTACTCTGGCATCCGTTCCAAATATTGCCTCCATTGATTAAGGTACTTCTCCACTTTTTCATTTAGGCTAAATACACCCAACTCGGATCTAATTTCCTCGTTATGTATTAGATCCAGCCTCAAGCAGCCTTTCACCCTTCTTACAAAGCTCATTTCAGCTCCTTGGATTTTACTTTCTTGGAGTTTTATTTCAATCTAACCAATTTTAAAAATATGTCTCTCTCTCTCTTTGATAAAGAAATTAAAGATATGTCAACACTTTCTAAAACCGATCTGGACATAAGGTTCCCAAATTTATCTGTCCGCTAAACCTAGTAATATAGCTTGATTACAGTCCTGTCAATCCTGAGTACTTCGAGTCATTAGAACTCCTCTTGGTACGTACGAAACAAGACTATTCACAATGACCTGAAAGTGCCTTATGTATTCGACACAATAAAACGATACCATCAACGGTTTCACAGAAATTGGCTAGACATAAAAACTAACTAATTAAGACGATTAGCTCGGTTACTTTAACGGTTAACCCTCCCAGAAGGCTAATGAGAAGTTGAAACAGAGATTTGTTGTTACCCTAATAAAAAGAATTCAGATGACTGTAATACAGTATAACTAATATACGCTGATTCAGAACTCAATCAGTGAAATTAAAACCAAGAAGCGCCATCAATGGGCAGTCTGCTTCTTCCTCACATCGTTCATGTTATCATTTGTATCAATGTCACCTTCAGCACATTTGTTATTGTAATTGATTGTGCAGATACAAATTTTAAAAATCTGGTGTGAAACACTCACACAACTTTCTCTTGCCAATGCAAATAATTAATAATAGGATCCTAACATTAGTATGCTAAACTAGGCTCTGTAGAGAAAAATGCTCTAAACAAAAGTTTTAGATCTTTTAATTTCCTATAAATTTAATTATATACACTTTTGTCGTAAAATGCATACTAAGACCGAAATCTTAAAAAATATCGATTTTTCACACGTTTTCGTGAGAAAAAAACAGAAAATCGGTATTTGCCTCTAAACTAAGCGTTATACAAAAAAATGGTTGAAATAAAAGTTGTAGGATTTTATATTCTTTCCTTTTTTATTATATATATTTTTACGCTAAAATGCATATTAAAGCCGTAATCTTAAAAAACAATGTTTTTACGTGAAAACACCCTCACCAAGAATTTCAGCAAACATGGCGCCTACCCTATCTTGTAGAGCATACAAAATTGAGTAAACCAGGCGATTTTTAAAAAAATCGTAGGACCAGTTTTTGAGAAAATCGCAAAAAAGTGAAAAATGACACGAATAAACAGTAACTTCCGGTTGACCGATTTTGATGAAAATGTTCGTGTCACGTCCGGTAGTAGTATCTAACTTAAGTTTCAAGTTTGCACGATGTCCGTTCTTGAAATACGAGTATTTTGTTCACGCGCGCGCGCGCACACACACACACACACACACAGACCAATCGCTAAAAACATGTTTTTTGGGTTCAGGAGGTCTGAAAACGTGTAGATCCGGTGAAAACTCGATTTCGAAAAATCGACATGAAAACAATACTTCCTTCCTATGTATATTCATACAGGCAAGAAAAAGTAAAAATGTTTGAAACCAACTTTATTCTGTGATTTACGTGAAATTTCTTCCCGTCCATTGTTTATGGCTCTTCTTCTTCTTCTTCAAGTGCCGTCTCCGCGTCGGAGGTTGGCGATCATCATTGCTATTCTAACTTTCGAAACAGCTGCTCGGAACAGTGACGTGGAGTTGAGACCAAACCAATCTCTCAAATTCTTCAGCCAGGACGCTTTCCTTCTGCCCGTTTATGGCTCTTAAGGACCTATAATTTAAGTATTTCTAATATTGCATTTAGGGTTACTGAACATAGCGCCCTTTTCTTATTCTCAGGGTGCCTCTCCGTTCCGAAGGATGGTGACCGTCATGGGAATTCTTTCTTTATTGGTAGCTGTCCAAAACATTTCTTCCGAGCTTTTATTAAACCATACTCTGAGGTTGACCATCCATGAAATTCTTCTACGTCCTGGTCCCCTTCTATTGTAGATTTTGCCTTGCAGAATGCGTTGGAACAATTTATACCTGCACTCATCCCGATAACAGACAGGTGGAACTCATCTGCCCATAACAGACAGGTGGAGTGTCAAATTATTTACACTCAATCTGTTCGTTGCAGGGCTAAAATAAATAGTTCTGTTTCTTATCACATGGTCAGCCAATTAAATGACTGGACCATTTAACAACAGAAGAGGTAGAGGTGTAAAAGACACTAATCAGAGTTATCTCCTCTGAAAGTAATGAATTTCATTATACAGCCAGACCCTGTGGTGAATGAAGTGAAGGTGTCATTTGCAGAGTGGAAAATATGTCCTTTTCAGAGGGCCCGGCATGCTGATAAGCATACTTTTCCACTTAGTGAGGAAGGCAACTGTAAACCACCTCACTCCTCGTTTTACTTAGTAAAACCTCTACAGGTTCAAACCAGCTTTTTGGCTGATGACCTAAACAATACTCATCCCGAATGATATGACCGAGATATTGTAGCTTCTACTATGTTGACCAATTCCGCTGCCTTGTTCATTCGACGCCTTTTTGATAGTATTAAATAGTATTGAATTTTTTCGATGATTAGCCAGTCCGTTGCTATATTCATGAAATTTGGTTAGTTAACTAAAATAGTGGAAATTCTGATATTTGTGAAATTTTTTCAACAAATTATTGTGAATTATGAGCTGTTTCTTTTATCTGACATCTGTTTATCAGTTCGACAGTGCAACAGATATCATATTTTCTTCCCCCAGATTTTTAACAGCACGACAATTTACTATCATACAAGGGTAACTTTTATGAATCATTTTTTATCTTTACCTTCATTTGTATTTGTCAGTGATCAGTGAAAAGTGACATCTTTTTTTATTTCTTATTTTATTTATTTTTATTTAGTTAAATATACATTACGATTTAATACTGAACTAAACCATGTAATTTTACGTCCTGGTTCCCTTCTATTGTAGATTTTGCCTTGCAAAATGCGTTGGAACAATTTATACCTGCACTCATTCCGAATGATATGACCGAGATATTGTAGCCTGCACTCATATACCTGATGGGAGGTTTTTAGTTTTATTTTTTAGTTTGTTTTTTTTGTTTAAAAGAGAGTATGTATTAATTTTTCAGTAAGCTGTACAAGTATACTATATTTTAAAGTAAATATACTTATACGCAAAAACTCTTCTTCACAAAGAGTTCTGTCCGGGCATAGGAGTATACATTTGTATTTCCACTTTTATTTTCCTGAGAATTCACTCGTTTGTTCGACTGAACTGAAGGTAAAGTTATTTACTGGACCGTAGGGAATAGAAGGCAGAAATTGATCGTCCATTATATATACTTCTGGCGTAAAGTTATAGTGTAATAGATTCATCATCTGTTATTGGAATAGACGACTTGTTGGAGTAATTCCAAAACGAATTTATACATTAATCCAATTACAGAGAGAAGTTAATTAAAAGGAAATTGATCACTCCAAGAATGATATTTCATATCTTTTTTTAAATAGATTTAGCACTGTATTAATGTATTAATTTTTCAGTGAATGACGTTGTAGTGTAAAAAATTCAAAAGTACTGTGTGTACTTGTTTCACATAACTACAATTTGTACGCCCATAAAAACATGGTGAAATAGTACACTCCTTGTTTATCAGGCTTGTTTAAATGTTAAAAATAGTAGGTTAGATGTTGTAATACCTTATCATCAAAATGATCTCATGATGATAATGTTTAATGACATAAATATCATGATAGCATGTACTGTGTCATCAAATAACGTTGGCTATGAATAGTATTGAAATTAATCCTTTCTATAAAAGACCATTGAAATAGAACTAAAGAGATTATAATGTCGGAATTCCAATCTTCTAATGTGAATAACTATTACGTTATCGAAATTCGTCCAAGCGTTAAAGAGTGAGGCGAAAGTATTAAGTTATCAATTTGACTAGTTTATCATTTTCAATCGAAAGTAAGTGTTTGAAAGTGTTCTGGAATGCTGTATTGTAAGCCGCCTTAATGAAAAGAATATTACAACTGATTCCTGAGTGTCATTAACTTGTTTTTTTTTACGAATGGTTTAAGAAAATAGTAACGTTATTTTCAGGACTAAGCTTAATTTTATTTTTTATTTTAATGTTTTTCCGGGGTCCTACAGATTTCCCCCGCTTCCCGCATCCTACAGTCCATCATCTTCTGTCTTCCCAGTCACCCTCCCTGAGATACCTTGCTACAATGGCGTCTTACATTCCCTCTATCCATGTTTTCGGAGGGAGGCCTCTTCTATTTTGTAGATGGTAAAGGAACGCTCTTTGGGGCCAACCGTTTGTTATCATTCTTTGGAAATGCCCATACCATACAGCTGCCTAGCCTCAATTCTTCTACAGTATCCTGAGAACTGATTCATTGGCTTATTTATGTCTTCATTTCTTAAATGTTCTACTCGGAGACCCTGCACGACCTTCGCAATAAGCCCTCCAGTTGGAGGCTTCCATGGTTTTTAGTTTTATTTTTTCCTGGAGCTTATTTCGCACCACTCAGCATTATGTGTAGTTATGGGGTTAACAGCGATTTCCCCACTAACTGCTGTCCTCATCTGTATTTTACTAGACCAGTGTAGCATTTGGTCGTTGAAGAACTCCTAATTTTATTTGTGCTTACTAAGGTATTGTTTTAAAATCTGTTCAGAAACAAAATTTTGAACAACTTAAAAAGATTTTATTTTCATTTTAAATTTATTTCATTCAGACATACCGGTGTTTAGCTCGCAATTTTTTAAAATTTTGATGTCTTTTTAGTGTTTGTGTTTAATGCACGAAACTTGTTGTGTATTTTAGACTAGCACGCTTTACTCGCGGGAAAATTCACATTTTAATAAGTAAACTTCTGTGGGAAGGTAAATAAATAATGTTTATTTCATTATTGTAGCTATATTGTCTCTACCACTTAAGTGCAAGTCGTTGAAATTCGAATGCTTAATTTTTCGTAGGTAACATTTCAGAATATTTTAAAACTTAACTGTTCTGTAAGGCATAGAAATAATTTGTTATCATCTCGTTTTTACGCCGTAGGTGTTGGTTATTAAATGTTTTAGTCTTTCTGTTTTTCCTCTGAGGAATGTGTGCCGAATTTAGTCCTCTAGTTGATCGAACATTTAAAGTATTAGCGATGAGTGAGTGAACCAGTCAGTGAGGTCTTTCGCTTTTAAATATAGAGATTATTATAGTGGAACTATATAGGAGCGTCGATTATCCGAATGTCAGTCATCCGAACCGTCAATTATCCGAATCATCATCGATGAAAAAAATACATAATTATTTACTCACGCAGAGGCGTTTTCTGCACTAAAAACTGCAATGCTATGGTGCGAACAACAGCCTGAATTTAGTGCTGCTGAAGCATTGTTACTAAAAAGAATGAGAGGATGTTGCTGCTACAAAAAGTTCAGTCTTAGTTCAAAAGATAATTTAAGATTTTTTAAAAAATTACTGTATAGCATGTACAAGTGCGTTAAAAAGTATTTCGTAAAGGATTTTACCGCAGTTTATTTCATTTTGAAATTTTGCATTTTCCCGTTTTTGTAATTTTTAGTACTCTGAATTTGCAATAAACGCAATAAAGTAATAAGTTTTTTAAACTTAAGTTTATGATAGCCATTATTAATCTATTAAACATTTATAGTCCAGCCTCTCTTAGTTTGCTCCTAATGTAAACAAATAATGACGTCACTGAACATGCGCATTATATCAAAATGTGTACACGCTGATTAAAAAGTAACAACAAAATACTTTCAAAAGTATTTAAATATAAAATGCTTTTAGAAGTATTTTTATAAATGAAATTGTTAGGCCTACATCATATATCATGACTGATGTTTTTAGTACTTTAAGTACGTATAATTTAAAAAATAGTTAACTTAATAGGAATAATACATCCGTAAAGTCGCAGACTCTAGCGTGCACCCTGTAGTAGGTGGCTTTTTTTTGTTGACAGTAGGAGCAAACTAAGAACGGCTGAACTGTAGGTTATATTGCATTGTCACGGTACAGTGTATCAAATTACAGTATTTAGCTTGTTTGATTATCTTAACTATTTGATTATCAGAACCACTCTGGTCCCAATTAGTTCGGATAATTGACGCTCCACTGTATATCAATAGCCTATTCTTAATTCAATAAATACTATCATAGTGAAACTAGGAGCTTAGTACGTGGATAAGTACATTTGCATAATCATTTAAACGGTGACCTAATTTCATTTAAGACCAAGATACTTAATGCAACTTTTTCTGTAGCTTGTCATTAATAAGTTTTATCCATGGCGTTTGTGATTATATTTCACATCGTTTCTTCGAATCACCAGCTTATAAATGATAAATTGTACATTTATTAAAGAAGATTTACAGGTGTGAAAGAAAATGTCAACGAAGTCGAGAAAAAGTAAATAAATGGGATACAAATGTAAAACTGCTTCTTGGAGGGTTGTAAAAGTTTTTGCTTGTTTAGGAGATTGTGATAATGTCACTCATTCTTATCACTATAAGCTTTGTAATCAAATAATTTTCAATTTTAGTAACCTTTTTATAGAATCTTCTTTTACAGTTTAAACGTTGACTGTAGTCTTATTTGGAGATTGCGGTTTTCGCTATCAAAACAATGTCATAATTCAATACCATTTGTTTTTTTTTTCATTCAAAGATGAAATTGTAATTACTTACTTTTATGAAAGATATTCTATGTTAACCTTGCATTTCTATAAATGGAAATTTCATATTCTATAATGTATTTGGATTTTCAAAAGTTCTGTATTTAAAATAACTATGGATAATTCTGACCATGATTGGTGCAAAGTAATTATAATTATTTTACTTCTGTAACTGGTTATACCTGGAATTGACAAACCGCTACGAATGAGTAGTTTTTATGTATTATATGGAAGGTCAAGAAATGGTTAAAATAAGGTTAAAAAATTGTGGTTTCAGATTGTTGTCTTGATTTATAAATGGTACGAAGATGAGTAAATTATTAATTTTTGACCATATTTTTTTTGGTGTATCGGTTTTCTCCTCCTCCTTCTGGTTATCCTTCTGCTCGTCCTTCTCCTCCTCCTCATCTTCTTCTTCTTCTTCTTCTTCTGCTGCTGTTTTTCCTCCTCCTCCTTCAAACTCCTCGTCCTTCTTTATTTGTTATTCTTCTCTCATCATGCGGTCTTGGGTTCGAATCCCATTCAGGCACGGCATATTTTCATACGTTACAAAAAATTTATTTCATCCTTCACCATCTGCATTAGCAGTAATTGCATAACAGTCGGACATTAAACCAAAAAAAATCTTCCTCTTCTGCTTCTCCTCCTCGTCCTTCTTTTCCTTCTCCTTCCTCTGCTGTTCCTCCCCGTCCTTATTTCTCTTCTTCTTCTGCTCCTCGTTCTTCTTCTTCTTCTACTTTTCGTTCTTCTTCTGCTGCTCCTCCTCCTCCTCCTCGTCCTTCTTCTTCTTCTTCCTCTTCCTTCTCCTCCTCCTCCTCCTCCTCCTCCTCCTCCTCTTCTTCTCCTTCTTCCTCCTTCTTCTCCTCCTTCTCCTTCCTCTTCTTCTTCTTCTGCTCCTCGTTCTTCTTCTTCGTTTGCTGTTGCTCCTCTTCCTCGTCCTTCTTCCTCTTCTTCTTCTTTTTCTGCTGCTGCTGCTCCTCGTCCTTCTTCTTCTTCTTTTTCATCTCCTTCTTCTCCTCCTATCCCCTCTTCTTCTCCTTCTCCTTCTTCGAAAGAAAATATTTAATATATCTTTAAAACGATTACTCGAATTAAGTTTGTCCATGAAAGAATTAAATAGTAATTAAAATTCATGTTTTATAATTTCACCTAATTACCTTGGGAAATCTGATATTGCATAGTAGGTGTTGTTTACTACAACCTTTATAACAGTTGGTGCATAAAGCGTTGTTTAATTAAAATGATTTAGAACGAAGTTTTCTAGCAAATTGTAATAAGATTCTGATTTTAAAATTTTGAATCTCAGTTCCTTTACAAATTTATAAAATAGTCTCTTAGTATTGTGCTCTAAAACAGTTGGATTTTGTTTTGGAGTAAAGCAACTATCTTTTTAAAGGCTAGTTAATTAATTTTTATTAGGTCCTTGTTTTATTTTTAAAATCCTCTTATCATCCTCCTCCTTCTCCTCCTCCTCCTCCTCCTCCTCCTCCAAATAAATGAATGAATAAATAAATAAATAAATAAAAGCTAATTTTTTAAACATGAGTATTGTATCGTTTAGTAACTACAGTAGTCAAGAATTTTGTAATCAGAAATCAAATTAGGAAAACAAAATTGTGAATGCATAATGATATAAAATTCATAAACTGAGCATTGCGAAAGCGGAAGTTTTTATATTTGTTTATAGAAAAAACTTATTGAAGTAAAAAGTGATTTTAAGTACCTGTTCTTTTTGTTGTTTAATAAAAACAAAGTTTTAATTAATTAAAGCGAAAAGGCTAATTTCAATATAACGTTGAAGTTGTTGAAAAATAAAAACCACTTTGAGGAAGAAAATATTTTTATTAAGTTTCTGTGAACATTTTAAAACTGTAAACAAAATTTCAACATCGAACCTCTACTATCATATTTTTCTTTTATAGAAAAAGTTAAATTAACTTTTCCTTGTTAACTTGCTATTGAACAAAAATACTTTTCCGGTAAACTTTGCTTTCGTTAAGAATATGAATTCTAAACTCATTTTCATAAAATTGGGTTATAATAATTTTTCTGAAACTTATATCAGTATTATTCAACTCTCACAATATGCACAATAGATTTTTTACTTGCTCTTGCCTATATAAATATATAGGAAGGAAAGTATTGTTTTCATGTCAATTTTTCGAAATCGAGTTTTCACCGGATTAACGTTTTCAGACCCGCTGTACCCAAAAAACATGTTTTTAGCGATTGGTCTGTGTGTTTGTTTGTGTGAACAAAATATCTCAGAAACAAAACATCGTACGAAGTTGAAACTTGAAACTTAAGTTAGGGGTTACTAGAGGACCCGACACGAACATTTTCATCAAAATCGGTCAACCCGAAGTAGTAGTTTATTCGTGTAATTTTTCACTTTTTTGCGATTTTCTCAAAAACTGCTCCTACGATTTTTTTTTAAATCGCCTGATTTACTACATTTTTATGCTCTACAAGATAGGGTAGGCACCATGTCAGCTGAAATTTTCGGGGAGGTTGTTATATCTCGTAGAAAAAAATGGTTTTTCAAGATTGCGGGCTTAATGTATATTTTAGGGCAAAAGTGTGTATAATCAAAATTGTAGAAAATTAAAAAACCTAAAACTTTTATTTTAAACATTTTTAGTATAACGCTTATTTTAGTGGTAATTAGTGATTTCTGTTTTTCTCACGAAAATGTGTAAAAAAATCGATATTTTAAGATTTCAGCCTTAGTAAGCACTTTACGACAAAAGTGTATTGTGACACTTATCGCTAAGGTCCGTTTCGGGATCTGGGTAATTAAATAATTATTACACTAAAGTTATTACAATTACAAGTATTTATTACAACTAAAAGATTTACAAAAGAAATAATAAACTAATTATAATGAAGTAATACAATAAATAACTTAATAATTTTCTTGGTACTACTTACAATCAATTATATAGAATACACATACACAATGAAACTGAATACACAATCCACATTTACAATAAGACTGAATACACAATGCACATATACGAATAGACGATGTACCAATAGTTAACCAATGCTGGGCCACGTTGACCTGATCCAACGAGTACCGATAGCTCACGCAATAAACACTTGTCAAAGATTAAACGAATACTAACTCATTGACCGCACTCGAGGCTTTATTTATATGGGCGGATCAAAGAATCCTCTTTTCGAGAGGATTCTCGACACCGAAATTCGGTACATAAGTCCTTTCTAGAGAAATCTTATTTAATGTAAACAGGTTATAATTGAATAAAAAGGTGTTACAGGTAACCAACCGACTCTTTTATAAATAGTTGTACAACAAAAGACCCTACCTTATCATACACAATAGCGCAGTCCTTTTAAATAACCTTTATGAATAGGTATACTTTTATAGCTAACTCTATTGTTACTTTTTCACTCTATTGTCTACTCTTTACCATTTAATGAATTAAATACTAGAAATTTCGCGAACCATGCTCTTCTTCGATATTGTCACAGTATATAATAAAATTTATAAAAAATTAAAAGATCTACAACTTTTATTTAGAGCATTTTGCTCTACAGAGCCTTGTTTAGCGCAAAGAATGAATTTCCGTATTATTAAGACAAACTAAGTTTGGTTTTCATTTTGCATCATCCACTCCATGATTAAAATAAGGTTACGTTTTTGAGGTTAGTTTTTTGTTTATTTCTAATGTTTTATTACTAATGTTAGGTTGTATTGTCCATTACTTGCATTTGCATTGGTAAGAGAAAGTCGAGTGAGTGTTTCACACCAGATTATTTTTAAAATATTTATTTTAAGACGCATCAACAGCTTGGTCATTAGCCGACTACTTTGTTTGAGTTGAGGAACGGTGAGTTTGAAAATGTAATAATTTTCCAGACTTGATCCGGTAATCGAACCCAAGACCTTTCTTTTTGTAGTATCGCACAGTAACCATTGGGTTACGAGGGCGTTGAATTTTATATTTGTCATGTATACTATTTTAGATATTTTCTACTTACTAAAATTTTCTTTACGGCAATTTTGAAAGAATCTTCTGATCTGGTAGTCGTATACGTTTCGAATACTTATATTTTCAAAATATTCTTTTTACTTAGCCTAATTTAAAAATTTTTGAAGGTAAAATTTAAAAAAAATATGTCTAAAAATTGAACACTTGTCACAATAATGAAATTAAACTTTTTTAACTATGGTTCGTAAGAAATGATGTTACTTAGATCGACTTATTACTAAAAAGACCATCGATTTGTGAAGCTCTTGTTTATGAATAATTTTTTCTCTAAATAACAGCTTTAAAATTATGATATGTTCGTCCAACTTTTACATTAAACTTTGTAACCCTCCTACTAAAATTAAGGTTTGGTTATTATTTTACAAATATAACGAATTCTTAAAGTTCATAATTTTAAAAGTTAGCTTTTTAAATTTAAGATATTGTAAGGACTTTCAAACTGCCGTTGTAAACCATAATGTTTATATACATAAAAAATAACTTTATGTATTTAGATTATATATGTGAATAATCTTTTAAAGGAAAGTATATATTTTGAAATAACAGGTGAAAGCACTACAGTATCTGAATAAATAAATTCTAGTTTATGGTTCTTTCTATTTTGAAATTCTAACTTATCCATTGATTTTTTTTCTTTTACAACTTTGTATATTCTCGAATGTGTTTTTACTTTTCCTTTTGTATGCAATAATAGTAAAATAATCGGATATTCAGAGAACTCTTTCATAATAACCTCACATTTTTACACTACGAAAAATAAATTTTATTCAATAGTAAAAGAAGTGGAATGTATTGATAGTTAACATTTTATTTATAAACCTAAATTTTTATCGCTTTTCATTTTAAAAGTTATATGAATTTTTTGTCAGCTTTGTAAACAGTTTTCTTTGAACAGTTAGAGTAGTATCTGAGTTTTGTAGAGTTTATTTAGTATCTTTGCTTTAAAACTTTGCTTGTGACCATCTCCGTAGTATAGCAATTAAATGTTAGACTGGGTTGCGTGAACTGCACAGAATCGAGTGTTCTAGTCTCGTCCTGGGTCTGGAACGTTTAACAGATCATAAACCTGTGTGTACCTATGTTGCGGAATCGTGGGTATTGACAAAGAGACAGAAGGATCGCCTAAAAGCGGTGGAGATGGATTTCTGGAGGCGGAGCTCTGGTGTGTCGCGGATCGAACGAATTCCGAAATTAGGAGAAGAATCGGCATTCAAGGAAATATCATGGATACCATATCCCGGAAGCAGTTAAAATGGTTTGGCCATTTGCAGAGGATGGAGGATGGTAGGTGGCCAAAGAGGGTATGGGAGTGGACGACAGCCTGTAGAAGAAGGAGGGGTAGGCCGGAGTGACATGGTTGGATGAGGTGCAGGAGACCATGTCTTTGCGGCGGCTCTCCGATGGGGACTGGCGAGACAGAGAGAGGTGGTGCTTAGGAAGCGAGATACAGCTGGGGCTGTAAATTCTCGCATGAATGTATAATATAAACCTGTTTTTTTTGTTGTTTTACGTTCGTCTGGTATGCACATTAATGCTATTGCGGAAGGGTGATAGATGGAAATGAGTGATGAAAAATACCGCTTTCTGACCGGCTCTAAACAGTTTCCACTAGCCCTAAATTGAACTAGGAAACTAAACTGTATTTTTTTCTATCGATGGTGGTTCGGATAATTGACGCTCGTGTGTTATAGTAATGTTTATTCATTCAGTGGTGAACAAACAAAATTTTAACTCAACATTTCCGAGGCATGGAATTTTATTAAAGGATTAAAATATTGTCAACTTAATATTGCTATTACTATTGATAACTGTTATCAACTTCTAGTCTGATGACAGACAGCATATGTTTGGAATTGGGGCAGGTTTCCTTATCATAACTGTTAATAGTCCATTAAATATAACGTTAAACAACATTTGTTAGAATTTTACGGAGTTTTACAGCCATCTAGTTAATTACTACTGTGTCGTAACTACGTTCTAATTTTTTTTTTATATAACCCTAACGTGTGTACGTTGCAATCTGATCAGATCAGAACTATAATCAACCCCATGACCCAATTAGATGAGGATGATGTGTATGACGTGTAAATGTAGTCTTGTACAGAGACCCAGGCCGACTATTCCTGGGAAAGTATAGTTAATTGAATCCCAACCATCAAAGTACACCAGTAACCACTGTCTAGTATTCAAATCTGTATAAAAGTATTTACCTTTACTAGGATTTGAACCAGGGACCTTCGTCTCCGAAAATCAGCTGTTAAACAGCTGACTCGCGGCGACGACGTTACCCACGGTTACTATACTAGACGGTAGGGGTCACGCGCACCTGCTGTAAAATGTTTTTTTTGCTTCAACTTTATTTTTTATTTACAACTGTACGTTTTTTTTAAAGCACAACTAGTAAATGAGATGGAATGAATGATGAATGGCGGGAATGTGTCGTGAATGTGAATCAATCTAGTGACCGATTTCGGCGTGAAATTTTAGAAGAAATGTGGTGCCAATATTTTTCAATGATAATGATTTATAAACTATGATGGATGATTTTTTTTATATGAAATGATTTTTTGTTTTTATGAAATGACACATGCATGACAAGTTAATTTTTTTATGGTGGTCGGAGAAGATCCCTATTCCACTTTCGTTTCAGTCGTCTGTTAACAGGGAGATCGTTTGTTGAAAGAGATTGGAGATTTGGATTTATGTGGTCAATTGTCTTTGAGTGTAATGAGTTGTATATTGCGTTGACAATGTCTCCGTTGGTATTTTCAGGTCTTTGTGAAGGGTATGATTGGTTACGTAAAATGGTGCGTTTGTTGTTGCTCGAAGTGCTTTTGACTGGTGTCTTTGAAGAATATTCAGTGTTGTGTTGTGACAGGCTCCAAAAATTGGTTCACCATATAGCCAAATTGGCCGTGAAATATAAGATGACGTAGCTGGTCCCCAACAACTCGGCCGGTGCGTAGTGACGGTAGGCTTTTTGCATTGTTTTTACAAACATAGCGGTTTAGGTATGTTTACACGGGAAATCGATTTTAATTTTAATAATTCTTCGTTTTCGGGCTGAAGTTTTTTTCTAAGTAACTTGTTTTCTTCTTTTAATTCGGCGTTTTCACGTTTTAAGTCAGTTTCCTCTGACTACGCAACGTTAAAATTTGGCGGTTCTTCATTAAAACGAGGCCTACCTTTCTCTACGGCTATCCCTTCATTTTATGAACTGCCTGTGATGTAATTGGATGATGAGTTTAAAATATCATATAATTAGTTACTACAACTTCTTTACAAGCGTATCATTTCTCTGCTCGATTTTTACGTTCACTGCAAGCGTGTTTCCTGGACATAGAACGGCACTCCAAATCGGTAAATTTAAATGTGGGACTGAATTCGTTTTTAAGACACGTTTTAATGTAAGCTGTAGCAACTCGGACTTTAAATCGTGTACATAATCCGATTCGTCGAAATGTACTAAACACACGTGACCACTATCAGCAGAAAATGAATCGGCCCGCTTGCAAGCATTTATCCACTTCAATCTAGTTTCAATGGGCTTTGGAAAACGCTAAAACTTATAATGCCCAACTTTTTTTGGTGTCTATCGTGATTAGAACACCCCGAAATCGCATAACACACCATTATTAAAGATTAGTAAAGTATTACAGACCGTATTAAGAGTAGTAAACATCACAGACCGACACGGTACGTACTGTGCGTCGGCTGTCGCTGGTGACCAGTGACGTCAGAGGGCGGGGCTTGTCACTGCGCATATTGTTGATGATCCCTACCGTCTAGTAAAGTAACCATGACTTTACCTCTAGACCAACCCGGTAGGTTACTACGTTTTAATGATGAATAATTAGTCTGCTATTCGTTTGGACATTTATTTTTTTAAATTGATTTTCGCGCCATAAGTTAAGATCGTAGCAACTTATTGTTTTGAACTATTGTGGGATTTGTTATCTTGTCATCCAGTTGTGGAACTCGGGATTTTTGTCTTAACAGGAATGCGTTATCAATTGAACAACGGGTTGTTCTTTTATTTCAATAAATTGAAACTGCTGTACAAGACTTTCTTGAATTCTAACTTATAAATTATCAAAGGAAATGAGAACGCTATGATAAGGCTGTAGTGATTAGCTTTTATGTTGTGTTGCTTTTATGTCTGTATTTTAGCTATTCTAGTTGTAAAAAATGTTAACACTGTTCATTTAAATCCATAAAATTAAAACTACTTTTGAAAACATAAATTAAAATCCTTGTTGAAAAACTATTTCTTTACTGTATAGATAATGTTTCAGGGCGTTAAACTTTGTTGAATAATTTAACATATGATTAATTTTTAAGCCTACTACAGTTTTAATTTAACATATTTGGTGTGTAGGCCATGCACAGTGTTTTACAATAAGAAAACGTTCTGTTAATTTAAAGTTTATTTACAACGTCTTTACCAGCTATCTATTCTAAATAATAGGTTATTAATAAAGGAATTAAATGGTCATTAAAATTAATGTTTTATAAATTTACCTTGGAAAATCTGTTGTACTGTATCATATATATGATTGTTTATTGTTTTTGTAATATTACCGGTTGATACATAAATATAACTTTTTTTATTCCATACATTCGCTGTTCAATGTAAATTATAATTTAGAACGATTACTCGTGTGAAATTTAAATAGTGTTATATAAGTCGTTTGATTTTGTTTAAATATTTCTTAATAGTAGTCGGCAATAGTGTGATATAAACTATTTTACTCGTTTATGATTTGTTATCGAAACCAACATCGTGTTATTTTGTGCTTGTTCGGAGTTCCAATTATGAACGAAGTATCCTTACGAGTATATTACAATAAAATGAATAAGTTGATGAAAATTAAATTTGAACTATATTTTGTGTTTTTTTAGTTTTAAGCCAGAGAATAAGTTTACATAACGCTACTAAAATTAGTCATATTTGAAATCTTGAACGATCAATGTTAACATTCCATGGAATTAATTGCTCCCGTTTATTGAAATCTCACAGTAATAAAAAAAACAATAACAGAAAATTCACTTCTGTTTTATTAGGAGTTCATAACAAGAGTGTAAAATGGTAATGAATTTAACAACTTACTTTTGGGAGGGGGTATGTATAATTTAGTTTCAATGAAAAAGTTACTGTAGACTTCTCTTCTTGTTTCTTACCAAACACGAGTTTAAGCGTCCAGTTTCATCAGAGAGATTTTCCTAGAAGCGAGTGCAAATGTTTACATTAATTACTTTAATTTTATCTACCCGTTACAGGTGTCAGCACCTTTTAAATATTAACCCTGCATGATTTTGTTTTTCAATAAAAAAAAAATTAAATTACATGGTAAAAAACATTTAGATTAAAAAGAAATATAATTTAAAATTTTTCTTTCATTGTTTTTCTGGAAAATTGAGTTTTTATTTGTGTGACCCGTGAGCAACACCATGGATAAAGGGTGTTCGTGAGTGGTAGCCTATTTTGGACAATGAATAAATATAAAGGCAATGATTGATTATTTTTTAGTACAACTTTATTAACTAGTTGTATAAAAAATTATTTACTCCATGATTTCTGAGAACAACATGAATAAAACAAGCTATATTATAATTACTATAAGAAAATTATAGTTATCTGATTATTATTGATGAACATAACGTTATGGTAACGCTTTAGATTTTTACTTTCTCTTGCCTATATGAATATATAGGAAGGAAAGTATTGTTTTCATGTCGATTTTTCGAAATCGAGTTTTCACCGGATCTATACGTTTTCAGACCCCCTGAACCCAAAAAACATGTTTTTAGCGATTGGTCTGTGTGTGTGTGTGTGCGTGTGTGTGTGTGTGTGTGTGTGTGTGTATGAACAGAATATCTCAAGAACGGAACATCGTACGAACTTGAAACTTGAAACTTAAGTTACGTACTACTACCGGACTCGACACGAACATTTTCATCAAAATCGGTCAACCGAAAGTGGTAGTTTATTCGTGTAATTTTTCACTTTTTTGCGATTTTCTCAAAAACTGGTCCTACGATTTTTTTTAAAATCGCCTATTTTACTCAATTTTTTATTCTCTACAAGATAGGGTAGGCGCCATGTTTGCTGAAATTCTCGGTGAGGCTGTTTTCACGTAAAAACGTTGTTTTTTTAAGATTACAGCTTTAATATGCATTTTAGCGCAAAACTTTATATAATAAAAGTTGTAGAGAATTAAAAATTCTACAACTTTTATTTCAAACAATTTTTTTGTATAACGCTTAGTTTAGCGGTAATTTGCGATTTTCTGTTTTTTTTCTCACGAAAATGTGTGAAAAATTAATTTTTTTAAGATTTCGGCCTTGTATGCATTTTACGACAAAAGTGTATATAATTTAATTTATAGAAAATTAAAAGATCTACAACTTTTATTTAAAGCATTTTTCTCTACAGAGCCTAGTTTAGAGAGAAAGAGTGATTTTCCGTATTTCTAAGCCAAACTGAGGTAGATTTTCATTTTGCATCATTCACTCATGATTAAAATAAGGTTATGTTTTTGAGGTTAGTTTTTGTTTATTTCTAATATTTTATTAATAATGTTAGGTTTATTATTAATTATTTGCATTGGCAAGAGAAAGTTGTGTGAGTGTTTCACACCAGATTTTTTTTATTTAAGTAAAATTTTAAATTACAAACTGTTATTGTCATCAGTTAAAACCTATCCAATATTCTGTGGTGCTCGTCGCACCCGTTCTTAAGCAAGTCGCATATAATAGAACAAAGAGTAAACAGAAAATATTCAAACTGATGATTGTAGTCCCATATTCATTGATATAACTTGTTATTAACTCATAGAACTTCAAAATAAGGTTACCAGATTGGACTAGAATCATTAATACAGTTAATGTTGCTTCTGAGCTACACCATGCATTAAAGGGTTTTACTAGTTACCCAATCAGCAGAAACTGTACACACAAGTTGAATTATATTGATCTGACAGAACCATTTTTAACTAGAACCATCGAACAAAATAATGTGAATAAGTTTGTACGTTTACATTTAGAAAGCATGCAGTAAAGAACAAGTTGAAGGAACGACATTAAAAATACAAACTTTATCCATTCAGGACAGAATACGATCGGAAAGGGTTCAGGATAAAAGTTCCCAGAGTATTACACTGTAGGGAGTAATAAGATTCTACCCAAAGAATACATAAGAAATACGTATAGTAAAGAAATACACAGTAGGAGAAAAACAGAAACATTGGATAAGAATCGTGTCTGTAGAACATTGGCAGGTGTAAATTCCTTAACAGGATACTTCACGACTGTTGTAATGTTGTTAGTTTGTCTACCAGTTTTGTTTTTTTATTAGAGTTAGTTTGTCCCAACACATTTGAATACAATGTGACTACAGTGTGGGTATACGCACAGTATTTTAGATTGCAGGTACACCGGGAGATTCATAAAAAAACAAGATACACTTTTTTCTGTATTTACTTTTAACAAAAACTATGGTATTTTCATAATTTCAATTACCGGAAGATGATTTCTAACACGATCTTACCTAATGCTAACATACCTAACAATAAGAGTGTTGATAGCCCCTAAAACTTCTACCCTGTTGCTTCATTCTCTACTTCTAGTTTGGGGTACACAATCCGACTCAAATATATAATTCAATTTTAATCCATTTTAACCAAAAATCCACACTAAAATTTGTGTTTCTTAAAATATTCAAAGCATTTGTTGTTTTCAAAATCATCAAAATGATTCTTGTCCTACATGAATATATAGGGAAGGAAAGTATTGTTTTCATATCAATTTTTTAAAATTGAGGTTTCATCTCCACGTTTTCAGGGTCCCTGAATGAAAAAAAACATGTTTTTAGCGAAATGGATGTGTCCGTAAAATGCTAATATTCTCTTCCTCATTATATTTTTTCATTTTTTCCTAATCTTCATAAATTTCATCTTTATAAACAATACGGACTAAACTTGGCTTGTTCCACCTCAAACTTAGTAATCAGTAAATAGAAAAGTTAGAACGCTCATTTCTTCCCGGTTCGTCTAAAATACCACGTTATCCGATTGAATTGTATGTAAACACCTGTTTCGTTGTTCGGTCATCTGGCATCCTCAAAAAAATGGCCTATACTCTTGTCTGTATTTTCGAAAAGTTGATATCACCTCTGGTACACCAAGTTAATGTCTTCATTTCGTTTATTGTCCAGTAATTTTTATAAAGTTATTAAATAATGTTTCTCTAAATCTTTATTAATTTTCTAAACAATTTAGCCAACAAATTTATTTATTTTTCGGGAATTATAGTCGCAATCGGTGTAAATTAAAGTCAATATTAACGATTAATTTGTGTTTGGAAATAATTTAATTATGTAAATAATATGCCCATAACAGGCAGGTGGAGTGTTAAATTATTTGCACTAGATCTGCTAGTTTTATCAGCCCTGAAAAATAGTATAGTCACAGTTATCTCCTCTAAGAGTAATGAATTTCATTATACAGCCAGACCCTGTGGTGAATGAAGTGAAGATGTCATTTGCAGGGTGGAAAGTAAATGTTTTTCAGTGGACCTGGCATGCATTAAGCATACTTTTCCACTCAGTGAAGAAGGCACGATAAACGACCTCACTCCTCGTTTTACTTAGTAAAGTCTCAAGAGATTCAAACCAGCCTTTCGGTTGATGACCTAAATAACAAGGCAATAATAATTGGGGTTCTTGTAGACCTATCCTTAAATGAAACTTAACAATTTCGTTGAACAGTCTAGTACTCTTATTACTGCGTTATTGAGATCAGACAACAATATTTAGACACACAATTAAATTTTGTAAAGAATTTCGTGCCAACTTAGCCAGTTATCTGGTTAAAAGTTGCATTGAGTTGTTAAGTAACTCTGGTTAAGCGAGAAAACCATTTTGTATGGTGATAAGCTAATCTAATCTCATGCAGACGATTATGTAAGGAACTTCAGTTGCTTACATTTCTTTTTGTAAATTTTTTTAAGTTAACGTAAAAAAAATGTTACTGTTTATGAAGTGTTCACTATTATTGTAGTGGGTATGCCAGCTGTTAAGTAGCTGTGTGGTTTTCCCTTTTTCCGATTCTGAAAAGTAAATATAGCTTTAGCAAACGATTAAAGTTGTCTATGGAATAAAACTATGCGTTCCTATAAATTAGCTTTTCTTTTCCGAGTGTCAACTATTCTGCTGCTCATTAAACTACGAAAATTAAATTATGTATGTTAAAATATGACAATCTTCTTCTTAAGGTGCCAATCCGTTTCGAATGTTGGACACCATCATGGCGATCCTCACTTTGTCAACTGCAGCTCTAAACAGTTGCGGAGTAGTTTTATTGAACCAGGTTCTAAGGTTCTTTAACCAGGATATTCTTCTTCGACCTGGGCCCCTTTGTCCTAATATTTTTCCTTGCAGTATGGATTGCAGAAGTTCATACCTTTCTCCATTCCTCATAATGTGTCCAAGATATTGGAGTTTTCTTCGCTTTATGGTATTCATCACCTCCATATCCTTCCTCATCCTTCTCAGCACCTCAACATTGGTCATATATGCCGTCCAAGGTATTCTCAGCATTCTACGGTAGAGCCACATTTCGAATGCATTCAACTTTTTGGAGATGGCATCATTGAGCGTCCAGGACTCCACACCATAGAACAGCACAGAGAAGACATAACACCTGAGGAGTCTCATTTTTGTGTCGAGGGTCAGATTATGGCTCTTAAACACTGCCCCCATCCTGTTGAAAACATACCTGGCTTTGCCTATTCGGGATTTTATTTCTTGAGTATTATCCCAAGCTTCATTAATGGTAGTACCAAGATAATTGTAGTGGCTAACTCTCTCTATTTCCTTTTGATTAACATACAGATGACAATCTTTTATGTTATTCTTACTGATTATCATCATCTTTGTCTTCTTGGTGTTAATATTAAGACCATATTGGTTACTGCAGGCTGTAATTCTATTCATTAATTCTTGGAGATCTTACATACTGCTTGCAAATACTATTGTATCATCCGCATATCTGATATTGTTAATTCGGAGTCCGTTCAGCAATATACCTCTTTCCTCCTTTTGCAATGCTTCAGAAAAAATTTTCTCAGAATAAAGATTAAATATAAGAGGCGACAGAATACAGCCTTGCCGCACCCCTCGCAATATCCTAACACTTTCTGTGTTCTCCCCGTCCACTCTCATGCTTGCTGACTGGTTCCAGTAAAGATTTGCTACTATTCGGAGATCTTTATCATCTATTCCAGCTTCCTTCAATATCGCCAGCATTTTTTCATGATTCACTCGATCGAAAGCCTTCTCATAATCCACCAGACATGCATACACATCACAGTTTACATCGCGGCATCTCTGAAACAGAACCTGGACCCCAAACAAAGCCTCCCTTGTTCCTACTGCCCTTATAAAACCGAACTGGGTGGGGGCTATCATACTTTCACATATTTTATAAATTCTTTTGTGAACTATTTTCAAGAACAGCTTGAGAAGATGGCTCATAAGACTGATAGTGCGGTATTCTTCGCACCTCTTGGCGCTTGACTTCTTAGGAAGTGCAATAAATTCTGACCTTAGCCATTCGGTTGGAAGCGTACCAGAGTCATAAATTTTGTTAAAAATATGTGTGATCACAGTAACACTTTCGTCATCAAGCAGTTTCAGAAATTCCGTCTGGATGTTATCCGGACCAGCAGCTTTTCCTTCCTTAAGCTTGGCTATTGCCAACTGCACTTCTTGTTTTAAAATTGTAGGGCCTGTATCAGCATTACCAGGATTATGCATTTCTTCTCTCTGATCACCAAAAAGATTTTCAAGATATTTCTTCCAATGCTTCATCTTGTCCATCTTATCAACTATAATCCTGCCATTTTCGTTTACTATTATTCCAGGCTGCCGGGTCTTAAAACTGCCAGTTTCTGTTTTAACTCTACGGTGGAGATTATAACTATCATGCTTTCGAATTAGTGCCTCCATCTCCTCACACGTTTCCCTTGCCTCCTTCTCCTTTGCCTCTCTGATCTTGTTTCTGATTAACCACTGTATTCTTCTATACTCCTCCAGTACATTCCTACAAAGCCTCCTCCTTTCCATAAGTTGCAAAATCTCATCGGTCATCCATATCTTCCTTTTGATCATTTTGCCAGGTTTTAGATGTTCTTCCTTAAGGTCTTGTATGGCTGTTTCTATTTGACCGGTTGTTAGGTTTTCGTTGAGATTTGTGTCTATTTCATTTATCTTTTTATTTAATTCGCTTCGAACTTCACTCTTAAAATTTGGATCTTTCAACAATCGCAAGTCAAACCTCTTGATCTTTTTTCTCTTAATTTTTTTCCATTTAACTCGGAATTCCCCAACAAGTGGCACATGGTCTGATCCAATATCAGCTCCAGGAAACGTTTTCACAGATGTAAAAGCATTTCTATATCTCTTATTTACCATCATAAAATCAATTTGGTTCCGCACCACTTTATCTGATCTATCCTGAGGTGACTTCCACGTATACAGTTTCCTTTTGGGAAGTTTGAAAAATGTATTCAAGATGACTAGATCCCTACTTTCTGCAAACATTTCAAGAAGGTCTCCCCTCTCATTCCTCTCCCCTAGCCCATGTTGTCCAACATACTGAGATTGGCCTCCAGCCCCAATCTTCGCATTAAAGTCCCCCATAACAGTCATATGTTTCTATTTGACATACTTCATGCCGCGGTATACTTTCGATGATTCCATTTATACTTTCATAGAACTCCAAAACTTCTTCTTCATTTTTATCAGCCGTTGGAGCATAAACTTGTATGACCCAGATATTTGCTGGGCTCGCCTCAATTTGAATCATCATAACTCTCTGTGATATTGGAATGAAACTTCTGATACATGGAATCATTTCCTTTGACACTATTACACCAACCCCATACTCGTGGGCACCGTCTGGGTTACCAGAAAAGTAAACTCTACATTCATTGACTTTCATTTCTCCCGAATTGGGCCATCTCATCTCGCTCATTCCTAAAATGTCTATGTTCATCCTGTTCATTTCTTGAATGACATTATATATTTTCCCACTTTGTGCCATAGTTTTAACATTCCAGGTAGCTATTCTAGTCTTTCTAATTTTTTTTCTACTCTTAGTAATATTAACGTTGCTAATATCAACATTGCTCATAACTGTTCTCCCCGGAGATCCGAATGGAGAACTTACTCCGGAATTAATTTTAGCTGTGAGCTTTGCCATGATAGCTTGTTACTAGGACGTATCCATTGGGACCTTTAATGAGGTGTCTTGTCCTAATTTCCTTCCTCATCCTTCTGCCGTTGACCGTATTCTGCAGTTCATCCGCCTTTGGAGCCAGTTTCCCGACTCCAGGACAAAAGAGTGCTCTTCTCTATTGGCTCATCCGCCCGAAACCGTTGGCCGCTAGAGTTGGATTACTTATACCGGCAATCACTCGGTTTTGCTGGTGTTTGGTTCGCCCCGTCTTCTACGGTAACCACCATATCTGGTGGCCTTTCCCCATCCACCACCTGGGGAGGCGCCCGATGGGAGACCAGCTCTAACTCCTCACGGGAGTTACTATTCTGCTGCTCATTAAACTACGAAAATTAAATTATGTATGTTAAAATATGACAATAGTAGTTGTAAAAATAAATAAATAAGTAAACCAATCACTTCTCGTGAAATTTGAAAAAAAATTTAAAGTCGCATCAACAATCTAGTTATTAGCGACTTCGGTGGGTTTTAACTTGTAATAATCTCCAGACCATATCAAGGAATCGAATTCCCGTTGTAGGCTAGCGCGTTATCACTACGCTACTGAGATGGTAGAAATTTAATTACAAGACAAAAATGTATAAAAATTAAACTCAGAAGTTTTGAAATAACGATGCTTATTTAATTATTGCAAGATTGTTTTAAATTTTATGTCAAATTTAAGATTTAATCTCACTTTTTAACATTTTTGGATGGCTACTGAACATACCAGAAGTTTATAAAAATACTAACTACAATTTGTAAATACTCAACAGTGTAAGTTTATGTTTGAGTTTGTGTCCGTGTTTAACATTCGTTTTCTTTGGCATAATCTTATTCAACAACAAAAATGTTGTGTTATACCACTAATAATTATTCTATTAAAAATTAATGAAATACTGTAATAATATGTCTGTAGATCATAGAACACTGTAGGAAATTATTGTTCATAGTTTTCTTCTTTTTAAATCTCTAGGGGCGTTTGGTCTTTTAATTTCCGTAGCACGTCCTGAATAAATGGTAGTTAGGTTTTCGCTACAGTGTTTCTGTAGTAGATGGTTTCTTTTATGTATAAAAGAAAAGAAGAGTTTATTTATTAATACCTAAATAAACTCATGTTTGCTCTAAAGTATCTTGTCCGTTTTCTAACATTTAAAGATACTTTAGGGATTTCTCTTTGACTAAGTTTAATAGGAAAAGTTATATTAATGTTAACACTGTTAACTTAGCTTGTTTCATTAAATGACCCAGTTTAACATTTTAGGATAGTAGACTTTGTCTACTCTTAAGGTTTAAAATTTGATATTACTTCTAACTAGTTCAGTAACAATAGATATAGTGATAGGAAGAAAATTTTAATATAACAGTTTATTAGTAATTAAAATAAAATTTAATTGTTTGTTTATGAAGTAGAACTAATCAATTGTTTTATCTACAATTAATAACTACAGTAAGTAAATGAACAGGATGTACTGATTTTATAGTTTTTAACTTTCAGATCTTAGACGGGGAGCGAATTTGGAATCTTGTCGTGTGGTTTTACACTTTAACACTGCGTTAGGAGGTTGCTAATTTCTTTACTGTTGATAAAATTTACAGTTGGAAGTAACCTAAACACACGTTATGTATATAAGTATTAATTAAGTTTAATAATGGTTTACCACGTACAGGATGGGTTTCTGTATCCTTTTGATTCAGTTCGTGAGTTAGGGAAAATATTGAAATTTAGTATTTACAGTGTATGATGAATGAAGAAATCATAGATGGATCGTATGTAATTCTAAAAGACTAAAAGAATTTCTGACTTTTGGAACTTGTTACTTTTCTTGTAGTTCCAAGTACAGTATATGTCTGTGACATTGAGTAGAGTTTTCCTCAATCACTAAATAGAGTTTTTTTGTCATCAGTGTTTCGACTAGTTTGATGGAGTTCTCCAAGCTATTCTATCTTGCGCAAGTAGTTTCATATCTACGTACCTGCAACACTACATTTTTTTGTAATTTTCTTTAAGTATTCTAACCTTTGCCTCCCCCTACAATCATTCCCACAATATTACCCTCCATTATTGTTAGACCAATAACTGGATGTATTAAGATATGCCCCACTAGCCTATCCCTTCTTTTGGTAAGATGCTTCCATAGACTTCATCTTTCATCCACTCGTATAAAAACCTATAAATTACTTATTTTCTCCACCCACGTAATATTTACCCTTTTCCTATAACACCACATTTTAGAAGCTTCTGTCCTCTTCCTTTCTACAGTCCCTTTCACCCACGTTTCACTTTTCAGTTTAATGCTACACTCCAAACGTAGTGTTTTAAGAAGTTTTTCCTAATCTGTAAATCTATGTTTGTAGTCAGTAAGCTGTTTTCATTTCAAAAGGGCCTTCTAGTTTGAACATTAAGTATCCCTTTTACTCTACTTATTGATTGAAAATCCAGTATTAGTTTGTTGTTTCGGTCAGCGGAAAAGCTGGTATGAATCTATAGAAACTTTACTAAGTAAAATGAGGAGTGATGTAGTTTACCATTGTCTTCCTCACTGAATGGAAAAGTATGCTTATCAGCATGCTAGGGCCTCCGAAAATCTTTCTCCCCTTTCCACCCTGCAAATGACACCTTCACTTCATTCACCACTGAGTCTACAATGAAATTAATTACTCTCAAAGGAGATAACTGTGACTAGTGTCTTTTACACCTGTACCTCCTGTATAACAGAACAAAAAAGTTCTGTTTCTAATCACATAGTCAGCCAATTATATGACTGAACTATTTAGGAAACAAAAGAGGTAGAGGTTTAAAAGACACTAATCAGAGATGTCTCCTCTGAGAGTAATGAATTTCACTATACAGTCAGACCTTGCGGTGAATGAAATGAAGGTGTCATTTGCAGGGTGAAAAGTGGGTGCTTTTCGGAGGGCATAGCGTTGATAAGCATACTCTTTCAAATCGGTGAGGAAGGCATGGTAAACCACCTTACTCCTCGTTTTTACTTAGTAAAACCTCTAGAGATTCAGACCAACCTTTCAGCCGTTGACCTAAACAACAACACCTTCTGTATTGGGAACAGAAATTAAAGAAAACCCAGAAGAAAGTAAATATAACCCAAAACTGATTGAAATCATTAATGCGGTCATAGAAGCAAAAAAAAGAAGATATTCTGTTCAATTATGAACGAAACTAAATACCGAAATTCAATGAATTTGGTTCAGTGGTGTTTGTATGACTAAAAGATAAAATTTAGCTGAATTTATTTTCAATGTTTACGTGATTGATCCGGCATAAAACGAACGTGTGCAATTTAAACTATTGTACAAACAAAATCACAGTTTTATTTGTGTTTATGTATAATTTAATGATTACGTTATGTAGGTAATAAGTCTATTATTATCTGTATATCTATCTGGTTAGTTTACGAATATTGTAACTAACATAAGGTATACTAAGAGTATTGTCGTTACTTTTTACTATCATATTAGTAGATATGTACTTAGAAATTGTTACCATTATAGTAAAACGTATTCTTGTTTACTTTATGTTAAATGAAAGCCATTTTTTCTATATCTACTTAACGCCTACACTTTTATGTCATTACTTGCTTCATGTTTCAATTATATACTTAGTTATGTAAACTACCTATGTGTTACGAAA
The DNA here is from genome assembly GCA_035578175.1 of Catonia carolina. Lineage (NCBI taxonomy): Eukaryota > Metazoa > Arthropoda > Insecta > Hemiptera > Achilidae > Catonia > Catonia carolina. Next base: position 271,466,026 of record JAQMRL010000001.1, on the reverse strand, counting down.
TTAAAGTGGAAGGCAATGAGATCATTTTAATGCGGTTTTATAAAACGTTCTTATTACAGGTGTTGTTCTTGTAAAACATTGATAAATTGATACTGTTTTTTCGTATCATATGTATTTAAATTAGATCGTGTAACTTTTAGCTAACATTTTTATCCTTCATGTATTTGTTTCGTTTGATTTCATTTGGGGTTAATTTTTAAATGACGTTTTAACGTTTGTGAGAAATCGAAGGTTGTTTCTTTTTCTTTTTTGTTAAGATCGAAGGTAAAGTATTGGTCAATCCATTCTTAGTTAGAAATGTAAATTTTTTAAATGTGTTTGTTAAATGTAAGGTTCTGGTCATTATACGGAATCAAATCTTGTTATTTTAAGTACAGTTATGTAACCGTTGGATTTTAATACATTGCCTTTCTATTTTTAGTTAGAAATTTAAATTAGTTACTGCCGATGTTTCTTGTGGTTTTCCCTATTGATGATTCATGTTAAACAATTTCTTTTACTAACAAGTGAAATCAGATTAACTTGTCAATCTTATGGTTAATTTCCTTTAAAGTAGTCACTAAAATTATACTGTTCAGTATTTTCAAATTAAATATTTATTGTCATTTAAAATAAATACATTTGTGTGTAATATATGCGATTTTGTTGGTGACCCTGGTAATATCAACTAGCTATATCTCTTATTCTTTGTCAGAGTACCTTAATATTTAATTAGTTAAGTTATTTGTCTTAATTGATAAAAGTAGTTATACACATATATTATTTTTAGTGAATGATTAATGTGTGTAACCTATATGCATGTAACATACGAAAAACGATGTTCTTAAGAGTTGGATGAATATTTACCCTCGCCTCATTGATATCTCTTTCAGGAATATCGAGTTCGTTCCGCCGAGTTTTTCTGTGCGCGACAATTTATTCATTCGGAATAAGAAAAGAGGAAAGCATTTATACCGTTGCAATGAAAATTGTTTCGGGATTCACTAGGAGACATTAAGGAAAATTGTATGAATACCTTGTTCAGAACTGCAAACTGTACAACTTTTAAAAATGGGCCTACATAAATATATTAAAATATATACTTTCATTAAAACCACCAGTAATACGGTAAACAGTATTAAATAAAAAAAACAGTTAAAAAATAAATTATTATTAATAATGCTAGAAGCATTAATAATAATAATAATCCGATGAAGCTCACAGTGATGTAACGCAAACTTTAGTGGTTATTAGAGATCAATAAAAATGACACAGTAAAGACGAAATATGAATTTAAATGAGTAGTACTTAGAGTACGTCGTTTTCCAATCCCATACATAGAAATGCCTACAAAAAGAGCTAAATTTGCCAACTCAAGAAAAAAACATATTTATAACAGAGAAGTATCAGATCTAAAAATTTTGGAAAATATATATACAATAAAAACTGTAGTGATCCACCAAATAAAAAAGATAATAAAAATTAATTTATTTTTCGTAAAATTACTTGTATTACCATGCAATTAAACTTTAAAAATAGATTAAAAAATTTATTTTTTACCCCTTTAACAAAGAAATGATTTTACTTCATTATTTTAATTAAATATTTTTAATGAAAATACTTCTATAATATTCAGAGTTCAAAGAAAATAACATACCGTAACGCCTTTCGTGTTCACGGTACGCATGCAATAATACAAAGTAAACATGGGGTACGTGCGTGATAATAGCATAACAAACCATTACGCACACGTGCGAGTGTGCTTTTGCTTTTTTAAACGCACTAATACTGCCAATTTTACAAAAAAGTAACCCCTCTTAAATGTATTAGCAGTGAATGTAAGTGGTACAACATGTTTCTACGGAAAGAGAACGAAAAGGCCTAAGGAAAATACGGAAATTCCATTAGGTAGATTGAAAAAAATCCATACACTAGTATAAAAGCTTTAAACTAGTAATATAATGTTAAGTGAAAGGATAAAATTACAATTTCACGAAATTTTGGACATAGTCTAAATCCGTGTTACATAAAACTAAGATTGAGTGGTTTTCATACACATAAAAATAATACTAAACACATCTTTCTATCCATACACAATATTACATTTACGTTAACTTATACTGTACTATAAAAAAAAAACAGTATCATAAAAAAAACACGATACTCAGATTTTGTAGAAAAGATAAATTCACAGAAATATTTTTTATTTGTTACGTCAAAATCATTTTATTTCTCCTTCGTAAAATTTCTTTTAACAAATATTACTGATAAAGCTTTTTTAATAGAAACCATTTTGTACAGAACAGTAGTAGGTACCACTTAAAAACAAAAATTATTTTATTTTCGAGTACTTTTTCAATATAGAATTTTTGTATTAATAATTTTGTTAAATGATTTACTTCCACCTATGTCATAAAAATTTTTTTGAGAAATTTTAAACCCTATAATCAATAAAACAGATGTTATGTCTTCTCAGTGCTCTTGCAACGTGTAGAGTCCTGACATTGAATGAAGCCATCACAAGGAACCTGGGGCATTTGAGAAGTGGCTGTGCAAAAGAATGTTGAGGGTTCTATGGACTGCTCGGATTGCAAATATAGAGGTTCTCAAGAGAATGAAGGAAGACATTGAGATCATTTGCACTATCATGTGTAGGAAGCTCCAATATTTGGGACAAATCATGCGAAATGAATCAAGATATTCATTACTACAAGCTATTATACAAGGGAAAATACATGGGAAAGGAGGACCTAGCAGAAGAATGATGTCGTGGCTTTGAAAAAGGTCAGAAGAGATGTTTCGTAGTGTAACAACAAAGTTAAAATTGCTATGATGGTGGCCAACATTCGGACCGGATAAGAACATGAGGTAAAAGATAATCAAAATTGTAAATAACCAGTGGGTTTTAACATAGCTGACACTGCTCTCACTGTCACAAAGATGTAGTAACACTCTATTTCACGTTCAGATGCAGAACAGTTCTTATGAGAACCCGTAGTGTTATCAGGCGTACGGAAAACAGCCCTCCTCCACAAAATTATTTGGAGTTTCGTTTACCACGCTCTAACGAGTTCATTTTTAATCAAAAATTCTGAAAAAAAAAACTTTCGCTTCCTAATGAATCGTATTTTATTACGCTGTAAATGTTATTATATTCTGATATTTAGATAAGAGACCGTAGGTACATATAAGAGAAAGGGGTATGATGTCTCTCTCTTCGTCACCCTCACTGTCGGGCCAGGGTGTTTTATTACAAATTTTAGACCTTTCCGAGATACTAACGACTGTTATTAAAGCTATATTTAAAGATTTGCCAAGATTTAAACAATAACTAGTATTTACTTTCAAATATAAAATACAATTATGTTGATAAACAATTCCAGTACTACAATAATTTGTCGGTAACTGATCTTTAAAACGATACAAATATAAGGTATGTTTCGTATTACGTTATTCAGTTAGGAGTTTGTAAACGAGAACGTGTTGTGGTGCGTAGTCGATATTTTTAGTTAGTGTAGTAGCGCTCAAACTCCCTTAAGAAATTGCTTATGGACTTTCGTACTGTATTCTGAACGTGAAATTAACTACAGAGGAGGAACGCTTTCCCAGTCTTCAGTTGGAGAATGGGCTTATGAAATGTTTTAGTATATTCTGTTATATTAACGACTTACTATTAGCTCAACAAATTATTAAATTAATCTGTAGGCGGTACTTATCCAATGTAATGCGTGTGAAACTTCCCCCAGCATGTTGCATATTTTAAATTCGTAGGCTTATTCCATATTTTGTAATGAGAACACATAATATGTAGCTGCAAGCAACTATAGACCAAAGTTAGGCTCGGTGGGGAAAGCTATTCTCCGCCAGCGAGTAGCGCATGCGCAGAGCAGTGTTATTTTGTCGGTTGTTGGATTATAGTCGCTCACTATAATAATAATAATAATCTAGCTAAAAGATAGGCTACTTGTTAGTTATTACAGTAAAGACATGTCTTTCTATTATCTATATACTTAGTATGTATTGTATAACTTTCCTTTGTGTTAAGGTCATCAGCCAAAAGGCTGGTTTGAACCTGTAGAGGTTTTACTAAGTAAAACGAGGAGTGAGGTGGTTTACCATTGCCTTCCTCACTGAGTGGAAAAGTACGCTTATCAGCATGCCGGGTCCTCTGAAAAGCACATATTTTCCACTCTGCAAATGACACTTTCACTTCCTTCACCACAGGGTCTGGCTGTATAATGAAATTCATTACTTTCAGAGGAGATAACTCTGATTAGTGTCTTTTACACCTCTACCTCTTCTGTTCTTAAATGATTCAGTCATTTAATTGGCTGACCATGTGATAAGAAACAGAACTATTTATTTTAGCCCTGCAACGAACAGATTGAGTGTAAATAATTTGACACTCCACCTGTCTGTTATGGGCAGAACTTTCCTTTAATGACTTAAAATACTAATCTTAATTAAGTTTAAATTACAACAGTGAGAATCAGCCTAATGTTAGTTTTTCTTTTTCTTTGTTTCAGGTGAGTACCTATTTGAATTGACAAGAATTTTGAAGGTCTTTAATCGATTCGATGTTCGTGTTTACTCGCCTATAATAATGCGTCTTGTAATCAACACTGTATGTACACCAATTTTTTAACGTTCCGTAAAGTTATGTTTACTCTTCCTTTGTAAAATTTCTTCTCTCATTTCCTTTTAAATCCTTATTATTTACTTAATTTTTCGGATTCATATTTATGAATTATTTTTTGCATTTTTACTTGGTTAAATTTTTTGAAAGACTTTTTCAATGAGTTCATAAATATTGTAGTATTATCCAAAAGATTTGTTAGCTCTCAGCAAAATGCAAAACTATAGTTTTTCGTGCAATTTTTCACTTTTTTGCGATTTTCTCAAAAACTAGTACGACTTTTTAAAAAATTCCCTCTTGTACTATATTTAAATGCTCTACAAGATAAGGTAAGCGCAATGTCTGCTGAAATTCTTGGGAAGGATGTTGTCTCGAGGAATTTTTTTTTAATATTGCGGCCTTAATGTGCATTCTAGGGCAACAATGTATACAATCAAAGTTGTAAAATATTTAAAAACCTACGATTTTTATTTCAAACATTTTTTCTACAACGCTTAGTTCAGCGGCAATTAGTGATTTTCTGTTTATTTTTCATTAAAATCGGTAAAAAAATGGAGATTTTTCAAGATTGCGGTTTTAGTATGCATTTACGACAAATTGTATATAATCAAAGTTATAGTAGGAAATTATTTTTACATTTCGTTAGTATAAATATGCTAAATATGAATGTGTTACAATTTATTATTTAGCCTATTTATTTTTATATATAATATATAAATCGATGGAATGATTCGACCTATAAATAGTTCACCAGAAAAAAATTTCTTGTTTTTTATTATTTAAATAAACTGGTGGTCGATTGTTTGAATAAAACTGTCAGGGATGGCTGTTCCATAGAGATGCGTGACTTCATGTTATTGTATGTGTTAACAGTGTATGTTTTATACAGGAAGAGCTTAGTGTTTCGTTGTGACATTTGAAAAGAATAATGAAGTTTTTTTTGTCTACTTTTATTTCTCTTCCTGTTGAAATTGAAAGCGAAGATATATTTAGTAGTCAATTAAAATAGAAAATGGGTCACAGAAAACTTGTCTAACCCTTTCTAGATTGTTTTTTTTAAATTGTAACTTATGTATTTGGTAAATTACATGTGTGCTTGTGTATACATATTTATGTATGCTTGTAACTTTATGTTAATTATAAGTTAATATAGTCTCTATTAATATTGTTTTTTTTTATTTTCGATGTCATTGCGGTACGATTTTTCTTTCCCAATACACGTGGGTTGTAATTTGGTTCTTACAAGTAGGACTCCTTTCATCCATATACTACTGGGTGATCTGTAAAATCTATATTTTTACTTTTTCTTATTTTATTGAACCTGAACGATGGCAATGCTCACGATTGGAAAATATAAGGGACTGGATAAGTATACGTTCAATCTTTTAAGGTTGCTGTGGCATCGCTCTTATAATGTAAAACGATTTGCCAAAGTTTTTGTCAATCTTCTGATGTAGATGCACACTAAGATTTAAAAAAAATTTAAAGTCGCATCAACTTCTTATTTATTAGCGACTACGGTGGATTATGTTATTGTAACTATGGGATTTGACTTGTGAAAATTTCCAGACCTTGGCCGGGAATCGAACCCGGGACCTCCGCGTGGTAGGCTAATGCACTTACCACTACACTACGGAGACGGCCAGAAGAAGGTACATTCAAAATTTGATTAAAATACTGTTTGGATTTTCATGTATAAATAAATAAATCTTATTGTCACTTGAAATTCTAAGTAAATTATATAGGCATACGTCTGACCAGTCAAAAATATTTCTGGAACGTTATGGGAAGTTTATACTGTTGCGCAGAACGCGAAAAAGAGACGGGTTTCGATTTGAGTAGCCAAGGCAAACTGTGTAAAAATTTTAGCCATGACAGCAAAATGAGTTTTGTGTCCAGAAAATGGTTTTCAGGATAATGTTTGTTTATTTTTAAACCTATTGGGTAAACGTTTTGACTGATTTTGTCAATTACAGTATTTAAAAGGATACAATGTTTATGAAGTACCTATATTTTTTCTTGAAATATTTCTAATTGTTTTTAAAATTTGCGCTATAGTTGGCCAACTAATTTCTTTTATTATTTTTAATTTGACACTTATTTTCCTCTATAAAAAACTTTTATGTACATTATGTAAACTTTTATGCAAAAATGTAAATCACGTACACAGAAGTTTATTGATTTTCGGTTGTTTCGGATAACCAGGCATTCCTGGTTATCCGAAGAAATGTGAATTCGGTTTGGTTTTTGTGGCGTGTAGACTACAGTAAAGGTATCTGTCAACAATCGAGTGCGGTCTTGGATTAAGGCCTTGGAGAAAAATTGTGGGGTTTTCTAGTACCGTTTGTTTTTCTGCAATTTGCTAAAAATAATACAGTAAAAGGATATAATGTTAAATGCTAAATCATATTGTTGTAATATTTTATAATACGGGTAATGTAACAGGAATTTTTCAGTTTAAAAAAAAACTAATTCTACGGTTATTTTTGTGAACACCCTGTGTTTACTACGAAAAAGAGTTTCTATTCGTGTAGTCTAGGCTCCAGGGTGAGGGTAATAAAATGTCTTATCTGCACTTAATCTTCTGTTTGTCCTTTTGACTCCCTATTTTATTTCATCTTCGTATTCCTTTTTCCACATTTTACGTCAATACCCACGTACAAATGCAGCCGCCATATTGTATTGATGATTTTTATCTGACGTCTTCGCTTTGCAACTGTCTGGATCTGTCCGGCATTACAGTTCTCATATAAATATTATGTATTCGTTGTATTTTCTACAATAATGCTAATAGAAATTTTGAGCGGAATTCTCTTTCAACAGAAATAATAATTAGTCTTAACATAATTTTGGTTTGAAATCCGTCAAATTTTACTCAGGAAAACTTTTAATTTTTAACTTAAGAAGATAGAAAAGCATAGGCCTAATACCTGTGGATTCCAACGAATGACATTCCAAGATTCCTGTTTAATTCGCCAATAATATTTTTTCTTTATTGTACACGTGGCTTTTTTATTTACAGTAATCATTATTTTCTCAAAAATGCATCTTGTTATTCTGTTAATCTAATCTTTTAAACTACGTAGTATGCCCGTATTTTTATACTGCAAATGTTCTGTAAAGATTTGTTAGGGATTATCAATTTGAAACCTAGAGATTTCGTTTACTGGTTTGTGAATATTCGAACAACTGTTAGTACAAGCGTAGGGTGAGTGGGCTGGCTCAAAAGGGGTCCTGGGTTGTTTTAAAGTACTTGAAATTGTCCGTGGTTTGGTTTAGGAGGTCGTACGATAAAGGGTTCTGAGTTGTTTTAGGGTACTTGTAGTTGTTTCTGATTGTGTTTAGGAAGTCTTAAGATAGAGAAATTATGTCGGGTTAAAGGTTCTTGGTGGTTTTATGGTTCTTGAAATTCTTCCTGGTTGTGCTTAGGAAAGTTTACGATAAAAGGTACTTAAACCTTAACCCTTTTGTGGAAATTATTTTCAACTAGTTTCCGAAAATGTTTGGTTTGTTTTTTTTCTGTAATTATTGTTGATGACAACATACAAGACAATATTGAAAACAAAATATGATATCGACATTAGTAAGCTTAGGTTAAGGTTATGACAGTTTATTCGAATTACCCTTGAACCCAATTAAATCAAATAATCGACTCACTAATGTATTGTAAATTGGGTTTCTAGCACAGTACGGTTTTGTCAAGTGTAATACGTACTAAAATTAAAGCGGCTTTGGTCAAATTAATGTTTCATTAACGGGAAATATGAAGTCTGATAAATGTGATATAAACACAATTAAAATTAAAACTGAAAAATTATCTGCTGGTAGTAATTTAAAGAGTTACATACTTATAAACGAGAAACACCATTTATAAATGTTTGATTAATAGTTCACTAGTAAATTTGTGTGAAATTGTGGAAGTAACTATTATTGTACAAAAGTATATTTAAACAACGGCGCCCGCATAACATATTCAAGTACTGTATTGCATTATACGGGCGCCACTATTGGATCGGTACTATTTTATCTCATCCATTGTAATTCTCGATGCAGTTATTCTCAAGAGCTCTTTTGAAACAGTCGTGTTACATTTTGTTCGTTCATTCTCATTGTGTATAGTTGTTGTAATGCGATGAAAATTTGGGAATTACCTGGAAATGAGGAAGACGCGGTTAAATTCCTTCAGGAAAAAGGAATTTTACCTACTGAACGTGTTTGCCGGAATAAACATCCGATGAATCTTTATTATACTGATGGTGTAGTTTGGAGGTGTAATAGACGATCTTGTCGTTCCAAAGTCAGTATGCGTGTTGGCAATTGGTTTCAACATTCTCGGTTACCGTTTGTTACGATTATTCGATTCATCTACGCGTGGGCTTACGATTTTTCTTCGTATGTGTGGTGTCGTCGAGAGTTAGATATGGCTTCACGTACTTTAGTCGATTGGAATAATTATTTACGTGAAGTTTGTGTCGATTCGGTTATCGGAAGGTTGTGCAATTCGGAAAAGATTGATGGACGTGGAAAAATTGTAGAAATTGATGAAAGTGTGTTTTTAAAACGTAAAACTGAAAAAGAATTAATTAATCATGAACAATATATTCTGGGTGGTGTATGTCGTGAAACTGCTGAGTGTTTTTTAATTTGTATCCCAAATCGTTCATTTTTCACTTTCATAAATGAAATTGAAAAACATGTAAATGAAGAATCTATTCTATATTCAGATTCTTGGCAGAATTATTTTACTACGGATATGGAAGTAGAAACTTTTCAGCGTTATAAACGCAATCATCAATTTGATTTTGTGGATTCTACTACTCGTCTACATATTCAAACTATCGGAAAATTATGGGGATCTTGGAAATGGAGAAAAAAAATTCATCGTGCTACTTCAAAACATCATATCGAATCCTATTTTGGCGAGTTCATGTGGCGTTCCTTTGTTGATAATTTAAATGTATTTGATAAATTGTTAGACGATATTGAAAAATTTTGGCCTCCAGATGTCGATCTTTGAATATATTTTGTGAGTATGAATATTATTTTGCTTGTAAGATGTTAACGATGTTCATATATACAGTATACTAGTGAAAGTATAGTACGTATTATTTTTTTTTTTAATAAAATGTATAATTCTATTAGTATCCTATGAAATTTTTTTCAGTTGGAAACGAATTTTAAAAATCTGGCCTGAAACACTCATACGATTATCTCTTACATAAATAAATAATGAACATTAAGGCTATAACCTATGTTTAATCATGATTAAACAATGTAAAATGAAAAACAACTTAATCCTCTTTAGAGAAAAATGTTAAAAATAAAAGTTGTAGGTTTTTAATTTCTTATAATTTTTATTATATACACTTACTTCCTCATAATATACGTAATATATATAATATAATATACATAATGTAACATACTAAGGCCGTAATCTTTAAAAAATCCTTTTTTACAGTTTTTCATGAAAAAACATAAAATCACTAATCGCTGCTAAACTAAGCGTTGTACAAAAAATGTTGGTAATAAAAGTTGTAGGTTTGTATTAAATGTTCAACAGTTTTAATTATACACTTCTGCTCTAAATAATAAGGCCGAATTCTTAAAAATAAACATTTTTTTCTACAAGAGCACAGCCTCACCAAGAATTTCAACAGACATTGCATTTACTCTATTTTGTCGAGTAGAAAACATGTAGAAAAACTCGTAAGAGCCGTTTTTGAGAAAATTGCAAAAAAGTGAAAAATTGTACGAATAAACTATTCCCGATTGACCGTTTTTGATGAAAATTTTCGTGTCATATCCACTTATGTTACCTAACAACTTAAGTTTAAAGTTTTAACTTAGTATAATCTTCCGTTCTTGAGGTATTTTGTTCACACGCGTGTACAGACACACGCGCGCGCGCGTACACACAGACCAATCGCTAAAAACATGTTTTTTTTGGGTTCAGGGTGCCTGAAAACGTGTATATCCGGTGAAAACTCGATTTCGAAAAATCGACATGACAACAATACCTTCCCACCCTTTATATTCATACGAGTATATGGCGAGAGAAAGTAAAAAATCCGTCTGTGCTACTAAAGACTATTTTGCTGTTGGTATATTTAGGAGTTGCAGATTTTTTCATCCAAGAAACTTTCACAACTCTTCTGTATCACCATATATCGAAGCAGTCTGGGTTACTAGGATGTACAGGTGGTACTATGTCTTGTTCTTCTTCTTCTTTTTCTACCAAACAAGGATTCGGCCGCAGCCTTTTCCGAACCCACACACTATATCATCTATCTTCATCTTTTCCTATGTCTACCGTCATCCCTTTTACCTTCTGGAGCATACCAGGACGCCTGCTTAGGTATCCTGTGATCTGACATCCTTTCCATGTGCTGCCTCTAAGTTTGGAGGTAATCCTTTATATTTTAGTTTGTTATAAATACCCAATTCTGACCTCATTTAAATTTCTGCCTCTTTCACATGAGAAGAAATCTCATCTCTGCTATTTGGATTCTCTGCTCTTGGGTTTTTGTTGTTGTGGTACTATGTAAAAAATTTATCTGAAAACGTTCTATTACATGTCAGTATTGGAATTTTTTGTTGTCTAAATCCCTCAGAGTTCTATCCTGTACGTCAACACAAGCTTCAAAATTGTCTTGTATAGCGTCAGTTTTGAATCAGTTGATAGTTGTTAGTGTCTCTCAGTTAACAAAAACATGTCCAACTGTCTTCGTTTGGTCAGAATGTGTTTCTTCACGTCAGTATTACTGATGGACAAGATTAAGTTAAGTGAAAACGATACGAGTAATATACATTTTTAGTAGTGATGTACTGTATTAAGTTATACTGTCTGATGTTAATTGTTAATGTTTTTAATGTTATTTGTTTTTAGTGACTGTGAGTTATTGATGTATGGTACTAAAACCGAACATAACTTTCACTTGAATACAACTAATACTTTGTTTAAGAAGTAATAAATAATTAACTATTTCTACTTATGGTATTTATGTCATAATATTCGTAGTTATAGATGGACCCACTCATATGTAAGATTAAATTTCATGAAAGTTTTGTTAATTTCAAGTATTTATTGATTGTAAATACTGTTATTAGCTATAAATTCAGATTTAATACACTACTGTATACTATATTTTACTAGTTACTAAATCTATCTATTATTTTATTTCTTTATTGAAGTTCTTGTTTTATTCGTTTACATAATAGAAAGTCTAGAAATTTGTTTTTTTAATTATCTGTTTGTTATTCGTGTTAATGATTAGAAATGCTGTTAATTTGCTTTTTAAATTAGATGAAATATTCTGTTGTATCGTTCACTTCATCATCATCATAATGCTTTCATCCGTCAAATGTTATTTCTTGTGCGATTACCGGATTATTATCTGAAGTCACTGTTCGTTAAGTTGAAGTTAGCGTAAGTTTTGTAGAAAACTTGCTACTGGTATTTTAAAGGCAGTAAACATTTATTATAGTATTAATTCACAGTTACACATTATTATCTTATCAGATCAATTGTGAATTAATGATCTTAAAATTGACAAAATTAATTATGTGTATAAATAGTTTGTTAAAACAATAATGGTTGTTAATATTTAATATAAGTAGCTGTGCAGATAATTAGCTACGGGTTTCAGAAATTATAGAAAATTTTGTTATCAGTAATTGATTTTTTACTTTCTTTTGCTCTATATGAATATATAGGAAAGGAAACTTTTGTTTTCATGCCGATTTTTAGAAATCGAGTTTTCGCCGAAAAAACACGTGTTCAGACTCCTTGAACGCAAAAACCATGTTTTTAGCGATAGTTGTGAACAAAATATCTCAAGAACGGAATAGCATACGAAGTTGAAACTTGAAGTTTACGTTAGGTATCATAAGGAGACCTGACACGAATATTTTCATCAAAATCGGTCAACCGGAAGTATAAGTTTATTCGTGCAATTTCCACTTTTTTGCAATTTTCTCAAAAACGACTCCTTCGATTTTTTTATAAATCGCCTCATTCACTAGATTTTTTATGCACTACTTTTTTGGTTTAACGTTCGACTGTTGGGGGGCTGTGCTCTTGTATAAAGATTTTTTTGCGTTCTTCATATGCATTCTTTGGCAAAAGTGTATAAGTATATAAAATCAAAGTTATAGGAATTTAAAAAACCTACAACTTTTATTTAAACCATTTTTCTCTACAGAGCCAAGTTTAGAGGCAATTACTTAGTCTACTGGTTTTCCGTATTTTAAGTCGAAGAGAGGTTGATTTTTATTTTGGGTCATTTAATCATGATTAAAATTAAGTTATGTTTTTTATTTTACATTGTTTACTCATGATTAAACATATAGGTTGTATTGTTCATTATCTACTTTGGCAAGAGAAAGTTGTGTGAGTGTTTCTAACCAAAATTTCTATTCAAAAATGAGTTCATCGTGGTATACTTTCTGAGGATATTATTTTTACCTGCGTCTATGCTGGTTTATTAATGGACTTGAATGATGAATAGATTTGTTTTCTCATAGTTCTCAGTAACTGTAAAAGGACAGATTAAATCGGGTGGTTGAATGAAAATGTCCTCGAGGATACAGTATCAATTCATTTCGTGCCGATCAATTTCGACAAAATAATATTTTGGTTTATTGAGAAGTATTCAAAAAGTAGTCCATTGTCTTTCACAGTTTTCTAAATTTCTGATGTTTTCCCAACATTCATTATAACACCATTCAATGATATTCAATAAATAATATAGAAAACTACGTAGAGGTGAAAAGTAAACACATTGTTTCGTGAGGATCTTTAAATTCATTAGCCTACTAAACGTTTGTATGATAAATTAAGAATTATTTTTCGTGTGGTTCAAAAGTTTTAAATTTTTCACTACAAAATTTTTAAATCAGAAGATTTGGCCTTGTTTATAGATTCGCTACATTTTTAATGTTGCGTACCACATTGAAATCTTTTGCTTTTAATCGTATACTTTGTTGTTTATTGTTGTTTATTAATATTGCCAATTTTATTCTGTGTCTGACTCGGTGTAAATTAATGCTAACGAGTGTCATTTCGATACTGCTGAAACTGATTTTTAGTTTTTCTTAACTAAACACTATTTTGGATGTGTATTATTATTAAAGAATTAATTACTAACTAGGAGTTCTGTGTGCTGTATGAGATGTTTGTATGTAAAGTTTAATTTCCGCAAGGTTTACCTTTTTCAGGCCCTCCTCTAACATCTACTCATTTGTCTAAAGGCTTTTTCCTTGTCAGAAGTTTTCGTACCACGGAGTTTAACGTCGAATAGTAATTTTCATGAATTCTTGTTTTCTTTTTTTTATTCCTAATTTGTGTACGTTGCAATCTGTTCAATTTAGAACAATAAGCAACCCCATGACCCAATGAGATGAGGATGATGTGTATGACGTGTAAATGAGGTGTAGTCTTGTACAGACCCAGGCCGACCATTCCTGAGAGAGTATGGTTAATTAAACCTCAACCATCAAAGTACACCGGTAAAAAAAGTAAAAAAAATACACCTTGTTTTCTTAATGTCTAATTTTAAGTGGGAATTATATCTGTCCTAACCTGTAAGGAGCCCCAGTATTAAAAAAGCGAAAGGGCGATGTTATAAGGAAAAACGAATTATAATATTATTTTATTGTAAAAGCCTAGTTTTAGCTTTCTGTTTTGATATCAGGCTTTTTGATTCGGATATATTTTAAACCAGTTACTTTTAATTATCTACTTAATTATTGGACATCTTATTAATTACCAGACCATCTCTACTAAACATTCCTTTCATAACATTTAATCTTGCAATTTTTATTTTTTATGTTATGTTGTAATCAATTCTATTATAATAATAAACTAACTTGTAGCTCATACGCAGTAGGGCCTATATTTGATGAACATCTGTTATCGCTATTATTTATAGCGAGTAAAAAATGCTTCAGCCTATTTTAGTGGTGCTTCTCGTCTGAATAACTTATAACTGAATAACTTGTAAAGTTGTCCTTGGTTGTTGAATTGTAAAACCAGTTTCGATGATGGTTATAGTTGTTATTATTATTGTTGTACAACTGAATGAATTGATTCAATGGTTTCGTTATGATTTTAAATCCACGTGTGTTCAATCAAAATGGTTCCAGTACAATCTCTTCTTTCGCTACGTTATTATGTTCCTAAATCCATAGGAAGAAACCAGTTACAATGAATCCGTATTTTTTATGTTAGTAAAGTTTTTTGAAGTATTCTGTTAGGAGGGACCGTTTTGTATTCATTAGCCCGCATAAATAAATAAAGGGGGTTTTTTATGTCGTCGACTCGCTTTAGCCTAATGCCAGGTTATATGACATTATTATAAAACAAATTTTGATGCGTTCTATTTTCTTACATCACTGTCAAATCATTGTCGTTTTAACGTTTTTTATTTCCCTCTTAAAATATAAATTATTGATTTTTTTCTATACGATAGAATATATTGACATTTCAACCATCATTTTTACTTTCTCTTGCCCTACATGAATATTTTGTTGTTTTGGTCAGCCTAAAAGTTTGTTTGAACCTTTAGAGGATTTTAGTTAGTAAAGCGAGAAGTAAGGTAGTTTACATTGCCTTCGTTACTGAGTGGAAAATTATGGTTATGAGCATACCAGAACTTCTAAAAGCATCTAATTTTCCATCCTGAAAATGACACGTTCGCTTCGTTCACCACAGGGTCTGGCCTTACAATGAAATTCATTACTCTCAAGGAGATAACTCTTGACTAGTGTCTTTACATGAATATACGTGGTAGGAAAGTTTTGGTTTAATGTCGATTTTTTGAAATCGAGTTTTCACCGGGAATACCCGTTTACACATCCCTGAATTCCAAAAAACTTGTTTTTAACGTTGATGTATGTGTGGTTGAAAAAAATATCGAAAGAACGGCTCATCGTACAAAGTTGAAACTTGAAACTTAAATTAAGTACCACTAGAAAACCCGATACGAACATTTTCATCAAAAACGGTCGACAGGAAGTAGTAGTTTATTCGTGTAATTTTCCACTTTTTAGCGATTTTCTCAAAAACGGCTCCTACGATTTTTTAAAAATCGCCTTATTTACTACATGTTTTATGTTCTACAAGATAGGGTAGGCGCAGACTGTTGAAATTTTTGGGGAGGCTGTTCTCTCGTAAAACTTTTATTTCAAAAATACTTTTTTATGACGCTTAATTTAGCGGTAATTTGTGATTTTCTGTTCTTTCCATTAAAATCTGTAAAAAAATCGTTTTTTAAGATTTCGGCCGTAGTATAGATTACGACAAAAATGCATTATAATCAAATTTACTAGAAATTAAAAGATCTACAACTTTAATTCAATCATTTTTTCTACAGAGCCTAGTTTAGCGTGAAAGAGTGATTTCCCGTTATATTTAGCCAAACTAAGGTTGGTTTTCATTTTACATAATTCTCTCATGATTAAAATTGGGTTAGTTTTTTTGTTTATTTGTAATGTTTTATTACTAATGTTAGGTTATATTGTTCATTATTTGCATCGGCAAGAGAAAGTCGTGTGAGTGTTTCACAGCAAATTTTTTTCTACAAAGCATAGTTTAGCGCTAATCAGTGATTTTTCGTTTTTAGGTGGAACAGAGGTTGATTTTCATTTAGCGTCATTTATTTATAATTAAAATTAATTTATGTTTTCAATTTTACTTTCTTTACACACACAAGATTGAGCATAGGCCTAGGTTATATTTTTGATTATTCAGTGGCAATAAAAAGTCGTGTGAGTGATTCATACCAGATCTTGAAATTATTATAAACCAAATTTTCATGCGCCCTAATTTCTTACATCACTGTCATGTTAACGTTTTTTATTTCCCTTTTAAAATATAAATTATTGATTTTTCCGTATCGTAGATAGATAATAGTGACATTTCAAACATATTTTTTTTATGTAGAGCTATAAATAATTCGGAATAGTCCACTTTCTGATTTTGCGATTTTTACTATTTATTGCTAAACATTTTTTTAGTATCCTAATAAAAAGTACATAAACATGAAAACAGTTAATTAATATAATGGTGTCACAATAATAAAACATATTTTTTATTGCGCTTTATATGTCTTTATCTGGAAGCTTGAAACTAGTTCTGCCTTCTTCCATTTTTATCGCTTTTGGTGAAATTGCATATGTATTTATTTTGCCAGAGGCTGTAAACTTGTCCTTCTAATTTTATATCATATGTAATTGAAAGCACCTTCTTAGTCGTCTCGTTGGTATAGTTGGTCAGTTCAGCTTGTATGCAAGGGGTCCCGGGTTCGATTCGTGGTCAGGTCCTAGCATTTTTCATTCCATCCATCACCCTTCAGCCCTTCAGCGTGTACATTAGCCTTAATGTGAGTATAAGTTTGGTATAAAAAATTGAAAAAGTAGATTTGACTAGTGTAATTTGAACGATTAGATAACTTAATAGGTCTTGGGATACAGTTAAAATGAGTGTAAATAATTATCTAGAACTTAAATTTATTATTTTTTTGACAATTTAAGCCAGTAAATAACTGTTTTGCCTATCTTCAGAAAAGAAAATTTCGTTTAATTTATTTCTGACCCCACCGGGTTGGTCTAAAAGTAAATTCGTCGCCACGGGTCAGCTTTTTAACCGCTGATTGTCGAAGACGAAGGTTCTTGGTTCAAATGCTAGTAAAGTTGTTGCTTTTATACGGACTTGAATACTATACAGTGGTTACCGGTGTATTTTGATGGTTGGTTGATAATTAACCATACTCTCTCAGGAATGTTCGGTCTGGGTCTAAACAAGACAACACCTCATTTACACTTCATACACATCATCCTCATCTCATTGGGTCATGGAGTTGCTTATTGTTCTGAATTAAACAGGTTGCGTACTCATATTAGAGTAAAGTATTTCTATAGTTTTTACAAGACATCTTCTGACAAAAGTTAAGGTGTATTACGATAGAGAAAACTGGAAATTTTAAAATAGAAATTGAAGACCGAATTCCTTTTGTCGTCTACCTTCTCAAAAACTAAGAATCTTAAAATTAAGATACATTTTTATAAAATTCTAGTTTTGTAAAAGAAATCCTTAAAATGACCTTATTAAAGATTCAGTTCACAAACTTAACGATTTTTTCAAATGAATTAAATCGAACGTAAATTTTTTTGTGTAGGTCAATAGCCGAAAGGCTGGTTCAAACTTGTAGAGGTGTTACTGAGTAAAACGAGGAGTGAGGTGTTTTACCTTGCCTTCCTCACTGAGTTGAAAAGTATGCTTATCAACATGCCAGGCCCTCTGAAAAGCACATATTTTTCACCCTGCAAATGACACCTTTACTTCATTCACCACATCTTCTGGCTGTATAATCGAATTCATTTCTCTTAGAGGAGATAACTGACAATGCTTTTCACGGTTGATTAGCTCAGCTGTTCCACGCGTTTAGACCAATCAGAACGTTTGCCAGCGTTGTCAGATTGTACCCGACAAACATTACGCCCGCATGCGTATTAGAGTCGCAGTAGTTCAATCATGTCTTGCATCTTGTACTGAACACATCGATTATAGAGCGCGTTAACATGCAATACTTTATAATAATATAATCAGCTAATTGTATGTTCATATGTTATAATAATTTGTTATTGAAAGACAAAAAAAAAGAAAATGGCTGCCGAAATATATAACAGAGCTACAGGAGCAAGTATTGGCAACGTTGCTGGGAAGTCATTGGTTAGCTATGAAGTGGGTAGGGGCCAATGGGTTTGTTCAGAGCTCATCAGCCCTGAAAAATAGTATAGTGTCTTTAATTCCTTTACCTATTCTGTTCTTAAATGATTGTAATTTAATTGGGTGACCATGTGATAAAAAACAAAACTATTTTTTTCAGCCCTGCAACTAACAGATTGAGTGCAAATACTGTAGATTACTCGAAAATAACTAAGGATTTTCCCTTTAATTCTAGATGTTGTCTTCTCGTTTCTCCCCAATACTTCAACATCTCTCAGAAATTACCTTTCGTCGTTCCACTGAGGTGTATTTTATTTCTTAAGCCTTTTTTGACTTGAGTTTTGCAGCAAATTTCAACCCAAACATTTTACCTCTAAATCCTATTATATTAAAACAGCATTAATTTATTGAATAAAATATTTTTCGTATATTTTTTAGTTAAATACCTATTTTTATTAACTTATTACATCCGTGATTTATTGATCTTATAACCGTTTATAAAGTATATTAAGAAGTGTTAAGCAATCATTTACTTTGCCTATAACTATAACCCTTGATGAATTGCTTTTGCCTGTTTTGACTTAAACTTCCCCTTTTATAAAGTCACCCCAACTTCTTCCATCTTTACCTTACATGTATTTCATCAAGGGGTTGTCGGTCGTCGTGTTGTGTTAAAAGGTGGAAAAGGGCGGGTCCGGAATTCACCCTCTTACTTCCCCGTAACTTTTCTTCGTCTTCTGTTAGGAACTGTCTCGTTTATGTTTTGATACTTAAGGTGTAGTCACAAGAAAGTTTCGTTGTAATATTAACTTTATTTATTTTTATTTAATAGTAAGTTATTTTACTTTGTCTTTTAGGTATTTTGTTTCATCTTAATTTTATTATTATATCAAGATATAATAATTTTTAAGTTGCCTAATAACTTTATAATTTAACACGATGAAATATTAAAATACTTTAAAATATTTTTTGAATGAATAAAGTGCCTTCGGGAAATTGGATTTAGTAATTTTTGTAATTGCTAATACTATTTACCTTCTCTAGTATCACTCCAACAATGTTGTTGTTTAGGTCAACAGCCAAAGACTGGCTTGAATTTCTAGAGGTTTTACTAAGTAAAAACGAGGAGTGAGGTGGTTTATATTTGCCTTCCTCACCGAGTTGAAAGAAAATGCTTATCAGCATCCCAGGCCCTCCGAAAAGGACCCACTTTCTACCCTACAAATGACACCTTCACTTCATTCACCACAGGGTCTGGCTGTATAGTGAAATTCATTACTCTCAGGAGAGGTAACTCTGACTAGTGTCTTTTACACCTCTACCTCTTCTGTTCTTAAATAGTTCAGTCATAATTGGCTGATTATATGATAAGAAACAGAACTATTTTTTATTGCCCTGGAATTAACAGATCGAGTGCAATTAATTTAACACTCCATCTGCCCGTTATGGGCATAAATGGCATTATGTAGAAATTAAATTAAATTTTACTCGACTAATTTATTAAATTAAAATTACTCGACATGTCCTTTTACGTATTAACAATGGTATTTATTTTCAATAAAAGTTAATTTTAAGGTAATTGTAATTATTTAGGTAGAAATAAAAATAAAAAATTTAATCTAGACCTTTCATGAACAAAAAATTATTATCACTGATAAACTTGCTACATGAACGTTATCTATTAGTAAAATTAATCAGCGTAGCTAAATGAAATCCGTGTGTGTGTGAAAACGCGGATATCAAAAGTGTGTATAACGCAGCTTACCCAAAGAAAGATTAAAAATACGAATTCGTTTTTGTTTGGCGGAAAATTTTGAAATAGAATATCATTAATGTTTATTTAGGCAACATATTTGGGCGGATAGTCTCTTAAAACTGTTGGAGAATGTGCTTGTGATTTAATTGCAGTACGTTATTATAACAGAATACGTTATTTAACACTGTAAAAAACTGTGCGCATGCGCCAACTGAAGACTGAGGAAGAGTTCCTCATCTAACTCCCTTTTTGTGATAGTTGGAGCAGTTTCAGCGATGATTAACAGCTGGATCGACAGGAGAGGAGTAGTATCGATGCACAAGTGTGAGAGAGGCGAAAACGGTACAAGCCAGACCTACTTCTTTGTTTTTTTAAATTGTCAAATAATAGACTTCTTGTTTCATTCTTAACAAAAAAATGTTAAATGAACACAAAAATTAAATTTTATATCTTGAATACCTAATGCGATTACATTAAAAAATATCTAAGGGTTGACAAATTCATTGATTTTTCCATAATGTTCTGAATTATGTACTGTCCAAAATCGTATGAAATTCTTATCTGCTTCAAAAATTTCCTTGCGTTTTTGTAACAAAAAAAAACTGTTAGAAATAATTTCGATTATTTTAACCTTGTAATTTATTTTGAAGATGTGCGTAAAAACTCTGCGGTGAAACATATCCGGGTCCTGGAGCCCTGCATGTTTGAAGGCAATGAAAACTTTTTTTATGTGAAGATGTGTATTTGTTTCATTCCAGGAAGATTTTAATTTATGAAACGTTTACTAAGATATACATGTTAAATGTAGAAGAAGTTTATAAAATAGTGGGTTCTTCCAAAGTTCAATCTCGTTTAAGCCATATTGGTTTATGATAACTCTTCCCAAGCTGCATCTTTTAACGAGAGGTCTAAAATAAGATTTATTGTAAAATAATTTTATTTAATAAAACCGGCGATTTGCCATTGTGCAGATGTGGTGTGAAGCAACTTCTTTAGTTACGCAAACACATTTAGTGTAATATTTTATATTTCTTGTCAATAATATTACTTGTATTTGTATAAAGTGTGGCACAGTTCCGCTGGATACAAGTGTTCATTCAGGCCTAATGTTGTAGGGCCTATGTAGCATACGTAAGTACTTATTTCCTGGATAACAAGTACAGTGCACTGTTTGTAGGATACTATTTCCTTTTTTGGTTTCCGTGCGTTACGTAAATATTGTTTCGTATGTTGTGTTTATGCCCATTCAGTGCAGCTTGTAACCTAACTAACGGCTGTCTCCCCTTAACCGTGGAATAAGATGAGACTCTTGTCTCAAGTACTTTACTAGAATGAAAGTACTTATAAAAAGTGCTTTCTGTTCTCCCTAACCGAGCTGTAGTAAGTTTGTGTAATCTCAACCTTGTCCCTTGATCATACCACGGAATAATAGCATCTTTGCTCTTCAATTTTTTAAGACATTGTTGTTATTGACTATTTTATCCATTTATTATTTCAGTTTTCATTTTGTTAAAGATTCCTATTCACATTCGGGTATCTATTTCATTATGAACTTCTGTTTAAAGTTCTAAATCTAGAAATCCGTGATTTGTTGAAAATGTTTCTTATTAGGTAGCTGTAACTTTTTAATCAGATTAATAAAATTGATTAGACTAGAGGTGTTTAAAATGCATTTAAGGATGGATGTGTTGATTTGATGCCCATAACAGATAGTTGGAGTGTTAAATTTTTTGCACTTTTCTAGGGCTACAAAAATAAAAATTTATTATTTGAGTGCCCTTAAAATTTGCGCGTCTTTAAGTGCGTTTTAATTTTTGTGTTGAATTTTTGTTTCTATGTCTGCAAAGAGTTGCTTGTTGACATTTATTAAGTAGATTGGAATATGATTTTTTTAATTAAAATTTTACGATCATTCTTTTCCATTGACTACCTCTTGTATTTGTTAACTTTTTGTTTTTGGGAAGTGTACCTTGTTTACAACTACGCTATTAGTTGATATTCTTATTTTGGCTTAAATTTGAATAGGGGTACTCGGCTAATTGTTCATGGCAGGTCACGTGCTGAACCAATGTACAATGTACATTTGTACATAATTACATTTTTACCTACCAAACTTGCACTTTTAGAGATAATATTACTAAATAGAAATTTCTCAATAATTTACTTATAAAAACATCTCCAGAACTGTTGAAAAGGCCAAAAATTCAGCAAGCGTGAATACTACAAAACATAGGTTACTTCTAAAATAGAAATTCCTGAATTTCTGATGCACATTTAATAAATTTGGAGTAATTTATAATCTTATTTTAGTAACTAAGTTGTTTCCCATAAGAACAGAGTTTTTTTTATTAAATCACTTTGTGTAATGTTTATGATGTTTCCTTGGTAACCAAGGGGGTCTGATTTAAAGTAAAAGAAAGGGTATTTCAAATGACAGAATTGTCTTAGCGAAAATTATTTTTCTGATCCTCTTTGATGCAAGTTTCTTGTACATATCGCCGGACTCATTATCTGCTTGAAATTTTACGCTTTTTAGACTCAAGAAAGCGAAAAAATTCACGCAGAGACGCTGAGTCCACAAAAAAATATGTCCAAGAAACTTCCACCAAAAAGGAACAGAAAAAGATTTATTCATTAACCTTCTTACTAAATCAATCAAATACATGTAACTTTGTCTGCTGTGGTACAATAACCAAACTTAAAAAAAACTTCAGTTTAAAAATATTTGAATAAATTGTCTTAACAAAAATTTGGAATATAATGTTTCACTATTTCGATAAAAAAATAAATGAACGTTTTTAATTGACTGTTTCATTGCCAAATCATTCACTACTTAGTCCACTGTTCTGATAATTTAAAGGTAAATTCTTTTGTTTAGGTATTCCTTTATAATACCTTGTATAATAGCTTCCTTACATTGAGTAAAACTGAGATAATTGTAGTGGTCTTTTTATTCTAAATTTCCGTAGTCGCGTATGTTTACCCAAAACATGTATAAGTTGCGACCACTAAAATAATAAAACGACCACTAAAATTACCTCAGTTTTACTCAATGTAAGGAAGCTATTATACAAGGTATTACTAAAGGAATACCTAAACAAAAGAATTTACCTTTAAATTATCAGAACAGTGGACTAAGTAGTAAATGATTTGGCAATGAAACATTCAATTAAAAACGTTCTTTATTTTTTTATCTTAATAGTGGAACATTATATTACAAATTTTTGTTAAGACAATTTATTCAAATATTTTTAAACTGAAGTTTTTTTAAGTTTGGTTATAGGCCTACTATATTCACCTCATCAGGATCTAATTTATATGTTGTTGTTTAGTTCAACAGCCGAAAGGCTGGTTTGAACCTCTAGATGTTTTACTTAGTAAAACGAGGAGTGAGGTCGTTTACCCTCGCCTTCCGCACCGAGTACAAAAGAAGCCTATGGTTATCAGCATGCCAGGCCCTCCGAAAAGTGGCTGTTTTGCACCCTGCAAATGACACCTTCACTTCATTCACCACAAGATGTTGTTGTACTGGACGTTTCATAATGTACTTCGGGGTTACGAAAATTCAGTACAAAAAATTTTTTTCTCTTATACAAATGAAAAGGGTATTGTACGGAAGAGCACTTCAAATAGGTTTTTCCACATATTCTGGGCAGTTAGTTAACCGTTTGCTCGTAGACAGTAGAGAAAATGGATGGCACGAGAAGCGAGAAGTCGTTTTGTATGTTACAATTTCACGTGTCAAAGTCAGTAATTTCTGTGCAAAGTGCGTTTCGATTGAAATTTATTAAGGATCCATCAAGTGACAATTCAATTCGTGCATGGTATAAACAATTTAGTGAAACTGGTTGCTTGTGCAAGCGGAATTCTTCGAAAGTAAAAGTTTTTTGTGCGATCTCTCGTGAGGCAGTGTATGGGCCGTTATTTTTTACGTAAACGACAGGAACCGGCATGATTTACCTAGATATGATACAATTCCTCAGCCAGCGACTTTTTTCCAGCGAGATGTTTGTCCTGCCAATTTTCATAACGAGGTTCGACGGTACTTTAATAAAATATTGCCTCGGCGCTGGATAGGACGCGCGTCTGAAGAAGACTAACACATTAGGCTGTGGCCACCAAGATCACCAGACCTCACGCCATGTGACTTCTTTCTTTGGGGTTATGTAAAAGATAAGGTGTTTATCCCACCAATGCCGAACGAACGATATCGCTGAGCTGAAGGATCGCATAATCAATGCAATCAACTTTATTGAAAGGGACATGTTAGAACGTGTTTGGCAAGAGCTAGACTTTCGTGTTGATGTGTGCCACCAAAGGAGCACACATTGAACATTTGTAGGTGTTCAAAAATAACTGTTTGAGTCCCTGCATCGGTCCGCACAACTTTCATTTAGGTAAGTGAAATAGTTTTTGTACTGAATTTTCGTAACCCCGAAGAACATTATGAAACGCCCTGTACAATGAAATTCGTTGTACAGGGAAATTTCATTGGACATTGAAATTTCGCCCTGTATTATGAAATTCATTACTTCATAGAAGAGACAACCAGGAAAAAATTAAAAAAGGAAAAGTAATATATTTTTCCTGATTGTATTATTTTAGTTTTGGCCACATTACTGTAATTATTTCACATCCGACAATATATTTGCAAGATTTTCGTTCTGTGTAACGAATGAAACCAATGTAACTTGCGTGGAGAATTGTACTTTAAGATCATTGTACGGAACTAGACAAAATTATTTTTAGACGTCTTATTATTTCTAGTCTTATTCTCTATCCTATAAGCGTAGAAGTATTGTAATGAACTTTTGTCATTTCGTGTTGCAGTTTTCAAAGAGAGGGAAGATGACATTTTGTTGTGTGTAATGCAGTACTTTTATTAGAAAAAGAAACATAAGGGTTGTTATTGTTGATGTTATGTCGTTTTATATGACTTTTCTACAGTTTTATTTCTTTTTAGCCCTTTCCATTTTTTTTTTGTCACGGGATCTGAAGTTTCTAAACTTTATTACTTGCTGCACTTTGATATTTTATGTTAATTACTTTACGTTCTATCTCCGTTTTTTTTAAAAATAATATTACAGGATGTAATTCAACTTTCTATGAATTTATTTGTGTTTATTTGATATTGATATGTTATATGATGCGGTATGTCATATTACTTTAAAACACTTAAAGTAATTATATTTTATTTCTTAATTTTATCATTACTTTCGGTTATCCATTAACTCATTATTACTTTCTCATGCCTATATGAATATATAGGAAGGAAAGTATTGTTTTCATGTCGATTTTTCGAAATCGAGTTTTCACCGGATCTATACGTTTTCAGACCCCCTGAACCCAAAAAACATGTTTTTAGCGATTGGTGTGTGTGTGTGTGTGTGTGTGCGCGCGCGCGCGCGTGAGTGTGTGTGTGTGTGTGTGAACAGAATATCTCAAGAACGGAACAACGTACGAACTTGAAATTTGAAACTTAAGTTACATACCACTACCGGACCCGACACGAACATTTTCATCAAAATCGGTCAACCGAAAGTAGTAGTTTATTCGTATAATTTTTCACTTTTTTGCGATTTTCTCAAAAACTGGTCCTACGATTTTTTTAAAAATCGCCTGGTTTATTCAATTTTATATTCTCTACAAGATAGGATAGGCGTCATGTTTGCTGAAATTCTGGGTGAGGCTGTTTTCACGTAAAAACATAGTTTTTTTAAGATTACAATTTATATAATAAAAATTGTAGAGAATTTAAAATTCTACAACTTTTATTTCAAACATTTTTTTGTATAACGCTTAGTTTAGCGGTAATTTGCGATTTTCTGTTTTTTCTCACGAAAAAGTGCGAAAAATTGATTTTTTTAAGATTTCGGCCTTAGAAAGGAAAGTATATTTGTTAATTATTCTTATTTCATTTTACGACAAAAGTGTATATAATTAAATTTATAGAAAATTAAAAGATCTACAACTTTTATTAAGAGCATTTTTCTCCACGGAGCCTAGTTTAGTGAGAAAGAGTGATTTTCCGTATTTTTAAGTCAAACTGAGGTCGATTTTCATTTTGGGTCATTCACTCATGATTAAAATTAGGTTATGTTTATTGACGTTAGTTTTTTGTTTATTTCTAATGTTAGGTTTATTGTTAATTATTTGCACTGGCAAGAGAAAGTTGTGTGAGTGTTTCACACCAGATTTTTTAAATAATATTACAGGATGTAATTCAACTTTCTATGAATTATTATTTGTGTTTATTTGATATTGATATGTTATAATATGATGCGGTATGTCATATTTCTTAAAACACTTAAAGTAATTATATTTTATATATTAATTTTATCATTACTTTCGGTTATCCATTAGCTCATTATACTATAAAGGAAGATTTAAAAAAAAATGTCGAATATGATATTAGAAAGTTGTTCTTAAGTCAACTGCTGTAGCAATAAAGTATGTAATCCTTCAAGTTAAGCAAATTTATTTTAAAGAGTGAAAGTAAACGTGTAAAGTTTCATATTTTACTAATTATAAACTTAATTTGCTACTTTATTATGTTATTTATGAAGTTCAGTGTTATAATAATGTAAAGTTTTAATGCGTGTCATTATTTACTTATTTGTGAACTTGTAATTTTGTATTATTTTATTGTCATTTACTTTCGGTTGTTTATTACCTTTATTCTTATTTTTTATAATTAATTATTTTTTATCGATTTGTTTCTATAAGTAGACAACATTTACTTTAGAAGTTAACATTGTTGTTATTTACAAGGAAAGTTTTATAAATAATTAAAGGATAAATAAATGGAGAGAAGAAACGGTTCATTCAATGTTAATGAAATTTTTTGAGGGTCAACCTGACAACCGTAGGAACACTTAACGATCGATTCACACACATCAGTCACGCCACAATTCCGAAACGGAATCGGCACGGCCACTCGCAGTCAAAAATGATGACAGTATTCACACATGTTCGTCAGTTTTCCTTCCGTCAAACTCCATTTAGTCATTTGTTATCTCTGTCATACCTACCTATTTTTGTAATGGAGTTTTCGTTGGAGGATTTGGCTATTGTAGCTGTAATTTTGGATGAAGAAGAGGAATGGGTTCACCAAGCATGGACAAAAAAAGAAATAGAAGGAGAGTTTATCACATTATTTATATTGTTCATATAATTATTTTTATCAATAAATTCCTTGTTTTGTTTACTTACCATATTTATACCATATATTATGTTTCTATATTTGTTTCGTCCCCAATTTTTTCCGTGTTTCATTTTTAAAAGGTCTATCCATATACTTAGCATTTGATAAGTCATACAAAACAGGGTACTTTCGAACGCACTTAATCAGCTTTTCATCACCCATTCTTATTATCAACTTAATGATACAAAATATAGAGACAAACACGTTCGTCGAAAACCAAAATATCGTCGAAAAGAAGTATCGTTTTGACGGTTCGATGACTGCGGCAAGACTGACGCGCCGGATTTTGGACGGTGCCGGCTCAGTGTAGACAGTTTCATTAATTTTTCAAGAAAGAATATTTTTCTGTGACTGAGACTTCTTGGAATGACGGAACTGAGACGTGACGTGACGGATGTGTGTGAATCGACCCTTAAGGCCTATTCAGACGACGACGCTAGTATTAGCTGCTAGTTGACTAGCAGGTAGAAAAATATCGTAATGGGAACGAACAACTAGCAGCTAGTTTAAAGTGCTAGTATTCACTAGCGCACTAGTGACTTTGAACATGTTTGATTTTACTAGTGCCAGTAAAGTAGAAAAGGTCACGTGATTGACTAGCGCTAGTAAACTAGCTCGGTGTGAATGTTTGGAAATGTTTTTAGTTGCTAGTAAGCTGTACTTTGTACAGCAATACAGAGGACAACTCACGTATGTCGTCAGATCACTGGCATTAATTAACAGCTAATTTAAAATATGATGCGAGATTTAATAACTATCCGATGATTTAGCAATGGGAAATTTTTAGTGTAATATTTCCCAGCAGTGTTTCACAGACAGGGAATTTTTTACCGGGAGGAAAAACAATTTTTTTTTTAAATTTATTTATTTAACGTCGCATCAACTGCAATGGTCATTAGCGACGACTTTTGGTGTAAATTTGTACAATGGAGGATGAAATTATTTTTGAAACATATGAAAATATGCCGTGCCTGAGTGAGATTTAAACCCACGACCAAAACAATTTTTGTTTGCAATAAAAATTGAAGAATTAAATATTTTTATTCAAGTGCTCAGGACTATACAAATAAGTTTCTATGCAGTTTAAATGTGCCGCTGGTCTTAAAGTGAATAATGTCGTTGTTAAGTTAAAAAATGAAATAAAAATATTGTTGAAGCAATAAAATTAATGGGATGAACATTAAGTTTTATTTTGTGATGTAAAATATTTTCTACGTTAATTCTTGTCAATAATTTAAATGAAAAAGCATTTTATGACCGTGGATTACTTGTTACAAGGCATGTTTTAGAGAATGGAGCTCGATAGCTCGTCTATATGAACATCCGTCTTGTCGCGCTGTGCTATGCTACTACTCTACACTCGGGGTCACCGGCACGGATGGGATGGGATCGTCTTCTAATCTTGTTGCATTCACATGATCCTGCTTCCAGTCTTCCCTTCATGCCACTGGCTTTCATTCTTGTTTTTCATTTAAACTCATACAAGTACTGTTGTGCTGTATAAAAGACTAGTTAAAATTATATACCATCCTATTTAACGTTTCTAACTTGGTCATTTACACATGTGTTAATGCGTCGTGGTAATAGATAATAAATTATGTCAGTAATTTCTGTTGTGCCCCATTATAAGTGAATCCAATTATAAGAATATTTAATTATTCACATCATAAATAGACTTATCGCGTTTCAGTTTTTGAAATTATTGTTAAAACATTATCGTAGTTTTTTTTGAACTTATCCGCACACAATACAAACAGAATTAAGTAATTATAATAATAATCAATTTATTTGTTTTTGGGGACTTGCCTCATACAAGTGGAGTTGGTACATTTTTCTTTGTTAAGTATAAGAGATACTACGTAGGCTATATAATACATAAAATAGATAATGCATATATAGTAATACACAAACAAAAGTTCAATAACAAAATAAATACAGAAACGTTGACTAGTAGGTAGATTAGATTTTAACAAAATAGATAGAGCAGACATTTTAATAACAAATTATTGTATTACCGTAAGAGATTCATAATTATTTTCTTGCCCATAACCGACAGGTGGAGTGTCAAATTATTTACAATCATCTGTTAGTTGCAGGGCTAAAATAAATAGTTCTATTTTTTATCACATGGTCAGTCAATTAAATGACTGAATCATTTAAGAACAGGTGAGGTAGAGGTGTAAAAGACGCTAATCAGAGTTATCTCCTCTGAAAGTATTGAATATTATTATACAGCCAGACCCTGTGGTGTATAAAGTGAAGGTGTCTGTTGCAGAGTGGAAAATATGTGCTTTTCAGAGGGCCCGGCATGCTGATAAGTGTACTTTTACACTCAGTGAGGAAAGCATTGGTAAATTACCTCACTCAAATAGGTCAAACCAGCCTTTCGGCTGATGACCTAAACAACAACAATTATTTTCTAAAAACATATAAATGATTAAAATTTATTCATTAAAATTTCCTTAAACTTTATTTCACTAAATTTCGTTAAAACAAGTAACAGACTAATAGATGGTAGTATTAGAGATAAGGACACCCCAATAAAATAAATTACAACTAAATGGCATAGATTAAAGTACCTATTTAATATTTTGTTTGAAATAATAGGCCTACCGGTACTACTGTATCTTATCCCATCAACAGCAGGTACACCATAGAACAAATAAAATTATATTACGGCTATCCTACAATACATTATGGTTCTTCCTATCTCTAAAGGTTTGCATATATAAATAGATTTTATTTTTGCAGAAGTAAAAATTCCTAACAAAGGGAATTAAGTAAAAAATGTATAAATTTCAGTTGGATTCTTCTTCTTCTTCTTCTTCTAGTGCCAATCCGTTACCGGATGCTGGCGATCATTCTGATAATGCTGATTTTATTCACTGCTGCGTTAAAAAGTCCCGTAGTGGATGGTTCAAACCATGGTCTCAAATTCTTTAACCAGGATATTCGTCTTCTTCCAATGCCTCTATTGCCCTGTATTTTTCCTTGTAAAATGCATTTCAGCAGCTTGTACTTGTTCTCGTTTCGCATGATGTGTCATAGATATTCCAATTTTCTTCTTTTTATAGTGCGTATTATTTCTGTTTCCTTATTAAGTTTTTGCAGTACCTTAGCGTTTGATACTTTGTCCGCCCAAGATATTTTTAGAATTCTTCTATAAGTCCACATCTCGAACGATTCTAGTTTCTTTTCCGTTGCCGTCAAGGTCCAAGATTCTACTCCGTATAGCAAAATGGAAAATACATAACATCGGAGCAGTCTGATTTTCAGTTCCCATTTTAGATTGTGCGTTTTAAACAGTTTAGTTATTTGGATGAACGCTGCCCTTGCTTTTCCAATCCTTTTTTTATTTCCTGTGAATGATCCCAACGCTCGTTTAGTACAGTCCCAAGATATATGTATGTTGGCACCCTTTCCACTATCCTATCATTTATGGTGAACTGCACTCTTCCAATTCTTTCCTTGCTGATTATCATGACTTTCGTTTTGTTTACATTAATTTCCAAGCCATATTTTCTACTAGTTTCCGCTACTTTCTGCATGAGAAGTTGTAATCCTTGAGCAGTCTCAGCAAAGATGACGGTATCGTCGGCATATCTGAAATTATTAATCTGTTCACCATTTAATAAAATTCCGGCCTCTGTAAATTCTAGAGCTTCCTGAAAAATTGCCTCGGAGTACAGATTAAATATAAGAGGCGACAATATACACCCCTGCCGGACACCTCGAAGAATTTCCACTTGTTCTGTTTTGTCATGGTTGACTCTAACAGAGGCTGATTGATGCCAATACAGGTTTTTGATTATGCGCAAATCTTTGCCGTCAATTCCACTATCTTGTAGGACTACCATCATTTTATTATGTTGGACTCTATCGAATGCCTTTTGGTAGTCTATGAAGCAAGCATATATACTGCAATTCATGTCCCGGCAACGTTGAAAAAGAACCTGTGTACTGAATAGGGCGTCTCTTGTTCCCAGACCTTTCATGAAGCCAAATTGTGTTGGTGATACTTGTTCCTCGCAGACTTTGTACAGTCTTCTATGTATGATTCTTAGAAATAGTTTCAGTAAGTGGTTCATAAGGCTAATTGTTCTATAATCAGTGCATTTCTTGGCTCCTTGTTTTTTAGGTAGCATTATAAACTCTGATCTCAGCCATTCTGCAGGTATTTCTCCACTATTGTATATTTCATTGAATAGGATAGTTAATTCCTTCTTAAAATCTTCATCAAAGACTTTTATTATTTCCGACTGAACATCGTCTGGTCCTGGAGCTCTTCCATCTTTCATGGCTTTAATAGCTGCTTCTACTTCGTCTACAAGGATGTCTGGGCCTGTCATAGTGGTCTCTATCTGATGTTCTCCTCTTTGATCCAAGAAAAGTTCTGACACGTAATTCTTCCACATTGCTTTAATTTGTTCTGTGTCCACCATTATATTACCCTGGTCGTTTTCTATTTTTCCTACGGATTTCTTCTTATATCTCCCTGTTATTTGTTTGACCTTCTTATGTAAGCTAAAAGTGTCATATTTAGCCTGCGATACTTCAATTTCCAAGCATTTGTCTTTAAGTTCTTGTTCTTTAGCCTCTCTTATTTTTCTTCTTATTTGGTTATTGATGGATTTATATACGTCCTTGTCTCCCTCTATCTTTTTCCTCCTTCTCTCCTCCATCAATTCCAGGATCTCATCAGTCATCCAGGGTTTCTTCTTAACAACATCCGCTGTTAGTATCTCTTTCTTTATAGTTTTAGTTACTTTGACTATTTTTCCTATTTTATCTTCAATTCCTTGGCTAGCTTTCACATCAGTTAAAGCTGCACTGAGCATATTCTTGACTTGCAATCTTACATGTGGATCATAGATTTTTCTTTCATCATACATAGTTCTGTTTTGTTTTATTTTCAGTTTTTTCCATTGTACTCTAAATTCGGCGACCACTAAATTGTGATCGGAGTCAATATCCGCTCCTGGATATGTTTTTGCCATTTTACAGCTGTTTCTGTACCTCTGATTAATTAATATGTAATCAATTTGGTTCCGTATAATTGTATCTTCTTTCCCGTCCTTTGGTGATTTCCAAGTATATAACCTACGAGGAGGTAGTTCAAAAAACGTATTCAGCACGACTAAATTGTTTTCTCCTGCAAAAGTACAGAGTTTTTCCCCACTTTCATTTCTTTCACCAAGACCGTGGGGTCCAATAGTTTTTCCTGACCTGTCTCGTCCCACTTTTGCATTGAAGTCACCCATTAATATAAGAACTTCTTCTTTAGGAATATTCTTAATCAAATTTGCTACTTGGGCGTAGAACTGATCTATTTCTTCTTCTTCACGCTCACATGTGGGTGCATATACTTGTACTATGTTAACCTTTGCTGGAATTGCTTTTATTTGAACTAGCATTATTCTTTCATTGACGGGTATAAAATTTGAGACATTTTGAGAAATTGACTTATGCATGATTATTCCAACTCCATTTTTTATAATTGTTGGGAGCTCCAGAATAGTATATTCCATGTTCTTCCATGTCGCAATAGTTTGTATTTGGCCATCTCATTTCGCTTATTCCCAAAATCTTGAGTTCCAATCGTTCCATTTCCTTAATAGCGTTTTGTATCTTCCCTGCTTGAGCCATGGTTCTCACATTCCATGTACCAATTCTTGTGCGGTGTTGACTGAAATTCTGTGCTTTCACATCCCTGTTCATACTTGCTCCCCCCGGAGATCCGATTGGGGTGCTTACTCCGGAATTGTTATTTAGTTTGAACATTGCCATGTAAATGAACACTAGGGTTGCTTCAAGAAGCCTTTAATGCAGTGGTTACCCATAATGCCTTCTGCATTCCCCTGCCGTTGATCAAGATTTTCTTGTTCTTCCGCCTTCGAAGATGTTTTTCTCATCTTCAGGGCAGGAGACTGCCCTCTCTATGCAGCTCTTCCGCTCCTAAGACTGTTGGCCGCGTAGAGTGACTCCTTATTCCGGGAGACTTTCGGTTAAACCCACAACTAGGTTTGATTCTCGTCATATCTGACTACCCTCACTTGGTTTAGCCTGTAGGTCAATACAGTTTACCAGGGTGTGGCGCTTGGAGCCAGCAAGTGAGAGTTGGGTTCCTCGTGAGGACCAGTTACTATGGACCCCCGCCAGTCTACGACTTTTGGAGTGACCGTCCCTAGTAAAAGGTACTACCTCTCCGACGACACCCCTACACCCATCATCAGTTGGATTAATAATCATTAATTTTATAGATGTATATTTTCCGCAATTTTTGATAGATTTTCCCATTTTGTAATTTCCAAAAAAAAAAATGTTGGAGTCCGGAGACCTTCCTTGTTCTGTACTTATCTTGTTATACCTTGTACAATAGACAGTTTCTGGTTAAATGTGGTATTTTATGGCTTTATGTGATAATGCTGTTATAAAGATTTGATTAATTCAAATAATTGACTGGCTCTGTTGTGGTAGCGCGCTAGTCTACAATGCGGAGGTCCCGTGTTCGATTCCTGGCTAGGGTCTGGAAATTATAACATGTCAGAACCAATCGTAAAATTTACATAACCCATCGTAGTCGCTATTAAACCAAGCTGTTGATTGAACTTTAAATAAACTAAAAAATAAAAATTTAATAATTATTTACGCATTATTACCTTAAAACTTTTTGAAAAATTTTAAGAATCTTGAATAAACGGTTTTCTGCTTTTTTGTTGTAGGGTAATGTAGACTAGATTATTGATAATTACTGAAACTGTTCGCTAATGTTTTAAGCTTATTTTTGGCTTAAATTTGATCAGGGACACTCAGTGGTGTTTGTTCAAGTGTGGACGCCAGCTAATCATCGTACTAAGTTGTTCGTCCAACCGGTGTTGCTTAACATTTCATAGCATCATTCCACTATCTGACTGAATAGGCAGGGCCAATTGTCACATTTATGTTTACTTTAAGCTTGTACGTAATTGCTGATAAAGTAATTATTATAATTATTACTGGGGTTTATAGAATGTTATGTCTTAGCTTGTCTAATTTTCAGATCCTAACGAGGAATCAAATGGGACCTTCTGTTATGTAGTCTAGTATTATATTCAGATGAACTAATGTCCCCTAGCCGTGGGAGTGAGAGAATGCATAACGCTCTCACTCGCACAAGCCATACGCGCCGTTCCAATAGCATTGTCTTTAATTTTACTCATTGTTGTGAGCAAGCGTTTATGCATGCAGTAAACTAACAAGCAAGATAACGACTGTAGTATGTTTTCAGATTTGGATTATAACTGTAAAGACCTTTGAGCGCTTGCGTAGTTATGCCACATATCTCCCTCTCACTCACTCGGCTATGGGACATTAGTTCGTCTGATACCAATACAATGATCACTTTGCTAATTAGGTAGCCTCTAAGATTATTTAATCTATAATTTAATTGCTACTAAGTAATTTATTTTAATATAATTGTATTTTTTTGTTTTCAGGTGAGTATTTTTACTTCAATCCAGACTCCAGACAGCGGGGGTAATTATAATGAAAAACTGTAATACAGTAATTCACAATTAGTTTGAGTACGAGGCTGCAAAGTTTATTTGTGAACTTATTTCTCAATTGAAAAATTTTAAATTAATCGTAACTCATGTGTGGTGCGTTAACACAGTACTTATTTAAAAAAATTTTATATTTAAAGTCTCCGTATGTAGAACTATATTTCAACCATTTATTGGTACTTTTCGGGTTCATGTATTTATAATAATTCAGCGTTGTTTGTTTTTTAAAAGTTCTTTAGCCTGTAAAGGCTTGTTTTGGGTTTTGTTGGATTAGCCTGTATATCTCGTTTTGCAGGCGGCAATTTTTAAAATTTTCATTATCATTTTGTTTTGTCCGTGCTTCACATCTAGATGTCAGAAAGTAAAGAGATAGCAACAAACGGTTTTTGGAGTCGTAATCTATACAAAAAGTTGGTGGGCCTAAATAGTGTTTGAAGTTTCGGTTTCGACCGAAAAGGCCCAAAACCGGAAGTCAAAAAAATCAAAGTCAGAAACTAAAAGAGATAGCAAAAAAACTGTTTTCGGATTCGTAATCCACACTAAAAGTTATCAGGCCGGGATTGGGTTGGAAGATCCGGTTTTGAGCAGAAGTGGCCCAAAACCGGAAGTTAGGAAATCAAAGTCATAAACTATAAGAGAGCAAAAAAAAAGGTTTTCGGTTTCGTAATCCACACTAAAAGTTATCGGCTCGGGATTGGGTTGGAAGTTTCGGTTTTGCGCAGAATTGGCCCAAAACCGGAAGTTAAGAAATCAAAGTCATAAAATACAAGAGATAGCAAAAAACGGTTTTCGGATTCGTAATCCACACTAAAAATATCAGGCCGGGATTATGTTGGAAGTTCCGGTTTTGCGCAAATGTGGCCCAAACCGGAAGTTGAAAAATCAAAGTCGAAATTTGGAAACAAAAATAGTGTCAGTCGATTTCTCTGTTTGATAAACTATTTATGTATGTGTGGTGTGTTAACACAGTACTTATTTAAAAAAAACTTTATATTTAAAGTCTCCGTATGTAGAACTATTTCAACCAAAAAAACTAAAACCAAAATATGTATTAGTATTTCCAAAACACATATTACATTTTATCAAGCTAATTTTTGAACGGGAGGAGAATAAAATCTGATGAAGATATTTTCCAGTTTGTTTAATCTCGCCTTATAAATTTTATGTCAATAAATTCACCATTATTTAAATTTTATTGCACAATGTTGCATAAAAAAATTAAAATATATTGTTATTTTACAGTTTGTTGTTTTACCAGCTTGTGTCTATTTGAAATTACTTGATCAAACATTAATGCTTTATTTTTTTTAAAACTACTTTTTATTGTTTAATTTCATCTTTCTTTTATAAAATAAATAGTTTGACGAATCATCAATTTTTCTGAAGTTTTTTTTGTACTCGATCTGATCACTTTTATTTACCATTGTTTTGTTGTTCGTTTTTAACGTACCAGTGTGTATTGACAAGTAACGTGTCTCCATTGTATTCCCCGTAATGGAAACTGTTGGTTCTGTTTTAATGAATGAAAGTATTTCTGTTCATTTTTCTTTTTTCAACAGAATAAATCGGCACGGTGTATTATTGTTAGTTGTTTTGTTTCACAAGTTTTCTTTCTTGATACGAATTTGTAGGTATTGTTTATTTATTACAAATACCTATATTGTTATATTTATTTACCGTTGGCTCTAAAAAAAAACTTTATTTAATAAGTTTGATAAAATTTAATTCATTTAGGTATTGTATTTTATAAAGTAAACACTTTTGATTTTAATAAATGAGGATGTTCGATACCTTTTCAAAGAAAATGAAGCAACAGTATTATTGTTACTATTTAAGGGGAGCACTATACCTCGAAAATCGAAAAATCGATTTTTTCAATTTTGACCTATTGCCTTCTGTATTTTTTTTGTGTAATTACATATAAAAATTATAACTGTACGATAGAAATTAAGGAAGCTATGCAGATTTTTGTTAAGTAATGTTTTGGCCAGAATTTCTTTTAATTGAGTTAATCTGTGGAAACAATTAAGAGTTGCGATATTCAAAGAACACAGAAAGCTGAGAAGACCATGGAAAGTGTGTCAAAAGAAGCAAGACAGGAGAAAAACACAGGAAATCATTTGAGGAAAAAGAACAGTCTGGTGAGGATCAATATTATGGTGCAGACAGATTTTAGGATAAGTAAAACTTTACAGCTAATTTCCCGCAAATTCACTTTTTTCCAAAAAGGTACAGTTTTCTCAAAAACTATTTGACTTTGAAGGTTGAAATTTTTTAAGCATGTTTTCCAGTATAATTGTGGCATATGGTACTATAATCATTGCAGTATTATTACTAAATTCTAAATAAAATAAAAACTTATACAAAAAATAATTAAATTGCTTTTGCATTTTTCAGAAAATATTCTCGAAATGGTATCGCTATCTCTATATTAATAATTCTAGTACCAGAGCTTAAAAAGATGTCATAGAAAAGCCACCAAAAACTTAAAGCCCTAATTCCTAACGGTTTCTTATAAACGTGTACCTAAAAAGAGGTGAATTTTACATGGGTTAGATAGGAGGTATAGTGCTCCCTTTAAGAAAGCTTCACAACGAGCTGGGCTGCGTATGATAAACTGATCCTTAGATCCTCTGTGGATAGATCCAAGATTTGTTTATTGATAAATGTGATAACTGATTTTCCATATACTTCTTGTGTCTGATTTCCACGTTTTATAAAAAATCTGGTGTGGAACACTCACACAACTTTCTCTTGCTAATGCAAGTAATTAACAATGTAATACCATTAAAATAAACAAAAAACTAACCTCAGAAAATATAACCTTATTTTAATCATGAGTGAAAGACGCAGAATGAAAATCGATCTCAGTTTGGCTTAAAAATACAAAAAATCACTCTTTTACGCTAAACTAGGCTCTTTGGAGAAAAATTCTCTAAATAAAAGTTGTAGATCTTTTAATTTCTAATAAAATCGTATACTTTTTTGACGTAAAATGCAATTAAGGCTGAAATCTGTAAAAAAAAATCGATTTTTTTACACGTTTTTGTGAGAAAAAACAGAAAAACTCTAATTACCGCTAAACTAGGCGTTGTACAAAAAAATGCATAATCTTAAAATTCTTCTGTTTTAATTTATGAGAGATTTTTCCTATAGTATGTTACTGTTGGTTTTTCTACTGTTTGACAGTGAACGTTTTGTGTTGATTGACTTGGATTAACTTGATTTATCGAACAAAATTATATATTTGAATTTAGATATATTTTAATAATTAAACGAAGAAGGAATTAAATGTGTTAAGAACATTGATTTTTTTGTCTGTGGGGGAATGCTACATGCATCAAAAGAATGTTAACTGATTTTTGCAATAGGCGTTAAAGTATTTTACTTAGTATAAAACTTTATAGAAGGAAAGAGCCGAGTGGATTCGCAATCGAGGCTAATCCGTTAACAACTATGATCTCTGTAATAAAAAGGAAGCGTTTTATCTTTTGTAATGGACTCCTCTTAAAGTAACTGGAAGGGCAGCTTCCCTCCTTCCAAACAAACGTTGAGTGACTACTTTGGAAGGCGTTTTAGTGAAGCAACTGATTCCGGTTTGGTATTCTAACAATTTTAAATGTTTTGTAAACGACTTTTAAAATATTCCTGAGCGGTTTTTGTTTTCTGGAAAAAACTAAGAGATCTCGAATGATGATAGTTTCGATGGATTCCTTAATACAGTCAAACCGCAGTTAACCGGACCTCGCTTAACAGGAATCCGGGTTAACCGGATCAGTTTTTTAACAGTTGTTTTACATATGATATGTATCATTTTTAGAAAATAAGAAAGATAATGCATTAATTCCGTTTTTCACGATGTTTAGTGCAGTACATAAATATTGTAGACGCAATATTAATTTACAATATTAGTTTTTTATTTCTGTATTTAAAGTATTTTTACATTGTGATTATTTACGAAACCAGTTTCTAATTGAGGTTTTTAAATGTAGATATCAATACGTAAAGCAGTTACTGTAACGTCTATGAAGTTGGCCCCCTCAAAAAAATTAAAAAGATCTATTGGAATCGATTGTTCTACGTTTGTTCCGCTCAATAATCGAGAAAACCCGTGGGAGGAGGGGCTAACTTCACGCTGCTCCCTCAATCAACTTTTTAAATTTTATGGCCTAAATGATTTTAACATTCCGTCTTATCCGGATTGGAGTCCACCCTCATTAGTCCGGTTAACCGGGGTTGTACTGTATTAAAGAATTTTTATATTAAAATTAATTTTCATTTAGGTTAAGCATAGTATACTTCTGTAGACTGGTTATCGATTATTAAAAAAAGTATTACTAATTATTTTATTAATAAATTCTTCTTGCCATTGGGTAGATGGTACGAGAAATAAGTTCGTTAAGTAGAAATTTTAATACCTTTTTAAAGTTGACTGTATAAATTTAAATATAAAATTGTGTTAGACAAATATTTATTTCATGAGTTTCAGTAAGGATAGAAAGTATTTGTATTTAACTTGTTCATTTCTTGTAGAATATTAATGAAAACAGATTGTCGTGCTGATGTTACATTCATTTCATTTTCACTGAACTTAATACTTCTTGTATAAGGTATATTAATATTTATTTTTCAGTGAATTTAAATTTATTATAGTTCAGTACTTGTAAAACTATAACCGGATATAATTTAGTTTTGTTGCAGTTATATTTTTAGTGTAGCCTACTATCTTTTAGTGTATGTTATAATAATAGAATTGTGTTAAATTTAAAATAAAGAAGAACTATACCCGTAATAAAACAATGGTAAAGGAAGAAACAACAAAAGAAGAAAAAAAAGTAGAAACCTGAACGTGGCTCTTTCATTCATGTAGACAGACACGTGCTATATTTACAATGTATACTTTTTACTATGTTGCGGCTACTAAAATTCTGTTTCTGTACTAAATATTGTATTGTTCTGAACTCTAGTTCAGTTGTCTCGTCTCCAGGTCTTTGGTTGGCGTACAATAATTGAAGTCATAGCTCAACACGTTCAATGAATAGCCATTACAAATTTCCTTTTCTCTCTTTCTTATTTCATCTACTCCGTCTTACTTCTATTAATATTCATGAAAAGGTGGTGCAGCTGTTTTTTTAGCCGGTAGGTGCTTATTGCTTCTCGTTTTGTTGTCAGTACGTATTTTCAAGTCCGTTAACTTGAAATACTTCACTTCATCTCGTTCTTATCTTCACAGCGAACCCATTGTGTTGTTAATAGGTCTGTTAACAATAGTTTCAATTTATGACGAGATGGTATTCATTAAAATTTTGAAATAAAAATTTAGTTTTCTCATTTCCAATTGTGATGTCTGATTGTCATCGTTACGGTTTGAATTTGAAGTTCAATTGAAAAAAAATTTAATTTTACCACAGCATTTTCTAATTATAGTTTTGATTTTTCGATCGTCTTGGAACGTTCCGAAAAAA
The DNA here is from genome assembly GCA_035578175.1 of Catonia carolina. Lineage (NCBI taxonomy): Eukaryota > Metazoa > Arthropoda > Insecta > Hemiptera > Achilidae > Catonia > Catonia carolina. The sequence continues at coordinate 271,425,719 of JAQMRL010000001.1, read as the reverse complement.
CTTTATCAAAATTTGTATCCAGTGTTTAAAAAGAGAATGACAACCATTATGGTAAAAATATTCCTTTTATTTTTTGAGTCTAAAATATTAATTTTGTAATTTATTCATTGTTGTATTTGTTTTCTTGTGGCCGATTTCTCCAATATTGAACATAAGCCTCCTCCTAATTTGTCTTTGCTTAACTGTTTCTTGTGCACTGTCTTGTTGTCATCTACCCATCTTATCTGTGTTCGTCCCCTGGTATTCTGTCCATAATTTTTATTTCTCAATAACATTTCCATCTTTTGTCCGTGTGTTTACCATTATGGTCCGCCCTTTTTTAATTTTTAATTTGTTTAAAATCGCATTAAAATCTTGGTCATCAGCCATTATTTTGGGTTAAGAAACGGTTAGTTTGAACGGTTAATAATTTTCCAGACAGGTTTTCTCTAAAGCCAAAGAAGATAAGATTGTTGTTGTTGTTGTTGTTCAGGTCATCAGTCGATAGGCTGGTTTGCTGTGAAGGCATTATTAAGTAAAACAAAGAATGAGATGGTTATCCAACCTTCCTCACTGAGTGGAAAAGCATGCTTGTCAGCCTGCCCGGCCCTCTGAAAAGCATCTACTTTCCACCCTGATTATGACACCTTTTCTTTATTCACCACAGTGTTTAGCTGTATAATGAAATTCATCTCTCTCAGAGGAGACAACCCTGATTAGTGTCTTTTACACCGCTACCTCTTCTGTTCTTAAATGCTTCAGTAATACAATTGTTTGACCATATGATAAGGAAAAGAAGTATTTTTTTGTAGCCCTGGAACTAGCAGATCGAGTGCAAATAATTGAACACTCCACCTGCTTGTTAAGGGCATAAATGGTCGTTATTTTTTAATAACACGGTATTCTTTTCACACAAGTTGTACGAGAAAGATTTTTAATAGCCGTATTTTCCGTTGTAGTGATGCTTCTTTGTGTTTTGACTAATCATTATTAATGTTTAATACATTTTATTTTCACACAGTTCATTTTCTTGTAGTATTAGGGATTGAGTCTTTCTGTGTAGTGATAAAATTTTTTTTTAATTCTTAGGTCCTTCCCCGCATAAGTAAATGATTCATTTAGAATTCCTTTTCATCCATATCATTTGCAACTAGTTTTTCTGTATCGTAGTGATTTCTTTATATAACTCTACATTTAACAACTACTATATTTCACTTTAGTGTAAGTTATTTTAGTTTGAAATGGGTGCGTCTGTTACTGACACCGTTTGACATTGTCTATCTGTCATTTGAAATGAACTGTGAACAAAACTGACACTTGTTTCAGCCTGCCGTTCGCTTTACTTGTGTTTCGGTTTATGATTACTATAATAACGATGACGATGAACTTCATCATAATCATCATCTGATGATGATAATAATAATAATGATGACCTTGTCTTCAGTTGATGTGCACTGTGTTTACTACTTCTGAAAAAAGGAGGAGCGGTCATTCCATCTCCCAACCAAGATGCGGGTGACTGATTCTTTAAACTATTATTACATTTTTATTAGTATTATTATTATTATACTTATATTAAAATATTATTAAAGTAAAATCAAAACCGGAAAGATATATGACTAACCACTGAATGATCTCATAAATATTATCTTTCAATAATAAATAATTGTCAAAATAGAAAATTATGATTTTGTTATTAAGTTGACGTAGGCAGGTTATGTCAGTTTATTTTTTAGTGTAATGTCATTGTAAAGAAAAATTAGTTTTTTACCTACAAAGCTTTGTGTATATCATCTGTTAAAAAATTTTTGAATTAGATCTGTATTAGCAATTTAAAATATTATTAGCAATTTAAAATAGTCTGCATTTTAAATATTATTTTATAATTATGCATTTGTGTTTTTTTTTAATTATATCATATTGTTATGTAATAAACTAGTTATAACTAAATACATTTTGCATAAGTTAACATTTTGTAATTGTTGTTGTTTAAGTCATCAGCTGAAAGGCTGGTTTGAACCTGTAGAGGTTTTACTAAGTAAACCGAGGAGTGAGGTGGTTTACCGGGCCTTCCTCACCGAGTGGAAAAGTACGCTTATCAGCATGCCGGGCCCTCTGAAAATCACATATTTTCCACTCTGCAAATGACACCTTTACACTTCATTCGCCACAGGGTCCGGCTGTATAATGAAATTAATTACTTTCAGAGGATATAACTCTGAATAGTGTCTTTTACACCTGTACCTCTTCTGTTGTTAAATTATTCAGTCATTTAATTGGCTGACCATGTGATAAGAAACAGAAGTATTTATTTTAGCCTTGCAACGAACAGATTAAATGTAAGCAATTTGACACTCCACCTGTCTGTTATGAACAGTATTTTGTAATTATAATAGTTAAATCATTTTACTGATATTGCTTTTCATTAGTTTAAACCAGGATTGCTTCATTTGCTGGCCGATCTTCGGATGATTTATGTGTAATTTTTTTACTTAATAAAATTCTTTCTTACTTGACAAAATGATGTTGATTTTGATTGATTTAAAAGGTCGTGAACTGAAAACCACTTGGAATTAGGCCCACAGGTGTTTTTTTTTATAATCTTACTCTTCACTGAGGTTTGAACCCTCCTTGGTCAAAAGGTAGAGTTCAGCAACGACCCGTAGACCAATTATTGTGGTGGTATATTCTTTTTAACCCTCTCCATGTTTAAGTGTAAAATTTAATATAGCCTTTTTAAGAATACGTAATGCAGATAATTAGTTCGTATACAGGGTGATTCATGAAGTTCTCCCCCCACTTCTACAGCACATTGTACTAGTAAAAATAATGAAAAAATGTTATATAAACATAGGTCCGAAAACGCTTCGTTAGCGAGTTACAGCTAGCGAAAGTTTCGCCTGGATTTCAGTTCACCAGGTGAAATGAGGTCTTCCTGGAATTGTGGTAAGGTAGATTAAGGGGCAAATTCAATCATTTCTTATGGTTTTTGATCTGATAAATTGAATAAAACAGGTCCCAGATCTGTAAGTTAAATAGTTTTTAAGAAAACCAGTGTCAAATGCAAAAAATGGAGTGAAAAACTTATTTTTTCATCTTTGGGCAAGGATAACTGTGTTATTTCACCAAGAAACAGTTAAAATTTTTCAATAAAACATGTAGAAAATTTTATTCTGAACAAACCGGTGTAAATTAAGTACACAGAAAGCGAATAGATGTTTGATTAAATGAGTTTTTATTCATAAGAGTACAAAGTAAAATTAACCGGAAAAACTAAAATGAAAAAATGTGTTTTTTTCACTCCATTTTTTTGCATTTGACACTGGTTTTCTCAAAAACTATTCGCTTTCTGTGTACTTTATTTACACCGGTTTGTTCAGAATAAAATTTTCTACATTTTTTATTGAAAATTTTTAACTGTTTCTTGGTGAAATAACAAAGTTATTCTTGCCCAAAGATGAAAAAATGTGATTTTCACTCCATTTTTTGCATTTGACACTGGTTTTCTCAAAAACTATTTAACTTACAGTTCTGGGACCTGTTTTATTCAATTTATCAGATCAAAAACCATAAGAAATGATTGAATTCGCCCCTTAATCTACCTTACCACAATTCCAGGAAGACCTCATTTCACCTGGTGAACTGAAATCCAGGCGAAACTTTCGCTAGCTGTAACTCGCTAACGAAGCGTTTTCGGACCTATGTTTATATAACATTTTTTCATTATTTTTACTAGTACAATGTGCTGTAGAAGTGGGGGGAGAACTTCATGAATCACCCTGTATAATATTAAAAAAACATTTAAGTGTAGTCACAAAATTAACAGAAATGTGTATTTTTGTTGGTTTTTTAAAATTCTCTGTTAGTATTTTTAAGGATTACTGTTTTGTTTATAATTCTCCATTAATTAAAACAATTTTGATGTAGCAGAAGCATCGGAAGTACTGACGTATTTATATAAACTTGAAAAATCTTTAGACAGTATCTTGGAGATTAAAAATTAATGTAACCAGATTTGTACATGGTACATTCAGTTTAAGCATTTTATTAACCGCATAAAAAAAACTGTCCGGCAGTATTTACATTTTTATAAATTAGCAGTAAATTCTACATTTTTTATTATTTCATTGTCTCATTCTTTATTTTACATAAACATTTATCTTATGATCACATTAAACTACTTTTTTGTGCTCCGTATGTTTTTAGTACGTAGGAAAACAACAGATAAATAAATCTTTATCTACCACGTAGTCTATTGTACTATAAAATAGAATTTTATACGACAAGTCATCGATTTTGGATAAGGAAGGGAAAGATGTGCTACTCTATTGCAATCGAAGAAACTGTCTCATATTTATCAGAAAGGACTAAGAAAAATGTGAGAATACCTTGTTCGGAAAAACAAATTTTTTCTTAAATTTAATTACTTACACATTTTAAGCAAGATAAATAATTAAATATTCTCTTCATGGCATGGTCATCTATACTGTTTCAGCATATTTTTTTCATTAAAAAGCTGTAATTAAAATAAACTACTCCCAGCGTTGCCAAAGTCTTCCCATGTTTCTTCTTCCTTCTGATCTGTTAATCCAGAACCTGTTTTGGAATTCTATGTTCATTCATTGCTTGAAGATGCTCCATCCATTTATTTCGATAATAACTGGTTCTCTCGGTTACAATTATTGTTAGCAATATTATTTCCTTATTTTTTAATTTCGAACTCCATCTTCTCACGTATAATCCGTGGCCTTTTGAAAAAAACTCTTCGTCGAAGCTTTTAATTTCTGTATCTTTCTTCCTGTAATGCCCAGGTTTCGCTATCGTACAAAAAATCGGAACTGCAATTATTTTATAAAATTTCATCAATGTATGTCGATTAGCCGTGTTCCACATCGTTCCACTATTCTCTGAAAATTATTTATCTCTCATAACATAAAGGTTTCCGTCAAAACCAATGTGTTAGTCCAAACAATTTAATTAAACGTCAGATAAGTGTTGATGTTCAATAAAAATAAATTGTTTTGTTTACGTCATCAGCCGAAAGATTGGTTTGAAGCTCTAAAGGCTTCACTGAGTTGAAAAGTATGCTTATGAGCTTGCCAGGCCCTCTGAAAAGCATATATTTTCTACCCTGCAAATAACATCTTCACTTCATTCCCCACAGGGTCTAGCTGTTTAATGAAATTCATTACTTTCAGAGAAGATAACTCTGATTATTGTATTTTACATCTCTACCTCTTCTTTTCTTAAATGATTCAGTCATTTGATTGGCTGACCATGTGATAAGAAACAGTACTATTTTTATAGCTCTGGAAGTAGCAAATCGTTTTGCAAATAATTTAACACGCCACCTGTTCATCATGAGCAGAATAAATAAATATAATACAAAATTAAGTACGTGGTATTGTTCTTTACAATATATTACAAAACTAAACCATGGTCTTGATTAATATCGATTTCTATTAACGGAACGTATTAATTAATAAGCCATTAAATATCAATTATTCTGCGTGTGACCGCGTTAACTAATTGTGTTCGTACAGTGTTTAATTACTCTATTCTATTGGTTAGATTAGACGGTAGTAGAACCTGTATTAAACTGGGATTATTTTAACAAAATAACTAACACATTCAACTAATAAATGTTCAGATACCTTAATCCTGAAATGAAATTACTTTAGGATTTATGGTATCGTGGGAAACCATTAATGTTATAGTCCTAGTTAATTGGTTTCGCTCTTCTGAAGTCTTTTTGATTTGAAATAATATTTGTACTAATTTTTTAATTTAAAACGTTTAAGGTTTCTAAAAATCTGTTTACTGTACAAATTTATTGGTTATTGTGCTATTACAAATAATTGACAAAAATATTATATCTGTGCATTTTTATTTATTGGTTAATTTTTCATGCATATTTTCCGCTTGCATGTAAGTTACGTAGGAAATATATTTTTTTACAATATATATATATATATATATAAATGCTAATTATTTTTAAAAAAAAATTTTTTAAGAAACTTTAAATCGTTTCGTTAATTTCAATAGAATTTGGGTGATACCCTGAATCATCTGTTAAGAAGGCTTGTTATTAAATTACTTAATTTTTAAACTAAAAATTTAGGAAATTGTCCAAAAATTTAACAACGTAAAATTCGATTAATGTAAAAATGTAAAATTAAAATTCTATTGTGGTAGTCGGTAATGGTTACCTTCTACGCTTTGTAAGTTATTTTATAATTCGAATTAAATTTCTATAGAAATTTGAAAATTTGTTTATTAATAACAGTTGTGAATTTCATTAATAAAGTTAAAAGAATGTGGTTTTAAGAAGGAGAGCATATACTACTTGAGGTTGCAGATGATGCGTGTGTTGTTTAGGTCAACAGCCGAAAGGCTGGTTTGAACCTCTGGGGGTTTTACTAAGTAAAAACGAAAAGTGAGGTGGTTTACTAATGCCTTCCTCATCGAGTTAAAAGAGTATACTTATCAGCATGCCAGGCTTTCCGGAAAGCACCCACATTCCACCCTGCAAATGACACCTTCACTTCATTCACCACAGGGTCTGGCTGTATAGTGAAATTCATTACTCGCAGAGGAAATAACTCTGACTAGTGTCTTTTACATTTTTACTTCTTCTCTTCTTAAATAGTTTAGTCATATAATTGGCTGACTATGTGATAAGAAATAGAACTATTTTTTGTAGCCCTGGAATTAACAGATCGAGTGCAATTTAACACTCCACCTGTCAATTATGTGCAAATTATGTGTGTATAAACATATTAAATACATATTTTTATTATATTGGTGTTGTTTAGGCCAACAGCTGAAAGGATGGTTTGAACCAAGTTTTTCCTCGTTTTACCAAGTTAAAACGAGGATTGAGGTGGTTTATTATTGCCTACCTCACTGAGTTGAAAAGTGTGCTTATCAGCATGCCAGGCTTTCCAAAAAGCACCTACTTTCCACTCTGCAGATGACACCTTTACCTTATTCACCAAAGTCTTATTGTAATAGTGAAACATTACTCTCGGAGGAGATAACTCTGATTTGTGTCTTTTAAACCTTTACCTCTTCTGTTTTTAAATAGTTCAGTCATTATTAAATTATACAATATAAATTTATTATTATTATTATTATTATTATTCAATTATGCATTTTTTATTTGATAGTTGTGATGCAATGCATACAAGAGTTTATCTTCGTCAGCTTTTTTGTAGCTCATGACTGTTTAGTGCAGTATGTATGCTATTTGTAAAATAATGCAATTTAAACATTTTAAAAATATTATTTCATTCTTTTATCATTATTATTTATATTAACATGCAGCAACCTGTACTTATAACATTAACTGAGTATTCTGATTGCTCATGGGGATACCACGATGACGTCATATCGTGATACAGCACTACTGTATATTATAAAAATATGTTCGTATTAAATATTACCGCTTTCGTGACAAAGTACAGTAACTAATTTTACGTAGTAACACTACTGGAATACTATAGCACTTGTTTATTATCAAAGGGGATTATAAACAAACATGCGTCATTGATTAAAAAACCACCATCGCGTAAACTTGCACGGTTTAATTTCATTCATTTCGGTTGATTACACGTAACCGTGGATATGCATTGTGTAGTCTACTGTTTGACTTGTTCAAACCGCTTCGGCTCAGGTCCACAAGTACATACTGTTGAAATTAAAGTATCAATAAAAAAATATTCTGTTGTAAAACACTCACAGAAATTTCTTTGGCCAATCCAAATTAAGAACAGTATAACCTAAGTAATAAAACATTAGAAATAAACAAAAAACATGCGTGAAAGACGCAAAATTAAAATCATCCTCAGTTAGGCTTAAAAATACGGAAAATCACTCTTTCACAATAAACTAGGCTTGTAGAGAAAAATGCTGTAAGTAAAAGTTGTAGATCTTTTGATTTTCTATAAATTTTATTATGTACTGTTTTGTCGTAAAATGCATACTAAGACTGAAATCTTAAAAAAATCGAGTTTTTTTATACGTTTTCGTGAGAAAAAAAAGAAAATCGCTAATTACTGCTAAACTAAGCGTTGTACAAAAAAAGTTTGAAATAAAAGTTGTAGAATTTTAAATTCTCTACAGCTTTAATTATAAATATTTTTGCGCTGAAATGACGCAATCATAAAAAACTATTTTTTTACGTGAAAACAGCCTTACAAAGAATTTCAGCAGACATGGCGCCTACCCTATCTTGTAAATTTGTAAAAAATTTAGTAAATGAGGCGATTTTTAAACAAATCGGTAGGAGCCGTTTTTGAGAAAATTGCAAAAAAGTGAAAAATTACTCGTTAAACTACTACTTCCGGTTGACCGATTTTGATGAAAATGTTCGTGTCGGGTCCTCTAGTGGTATTTAACTTAAGTTTCAAGTTCATACGATGTTCCGTTTTGAGATATTCTGTTCACACACACACACACACACACACAGACCAATCGCTAAAACCATGTTTTTTTTGGGTTTTTGGGTCGTGTGAAAACTCGATTTCGAAAAATCGACATGAAAACAATACTTTCCTTCCTATGTATTCATATAGTCAAGAAAAAGTAAAAATAATATTCACGTTTATTCCTTCTTTAAGTGAACGTAAGAACTTAAATGCTTTCTTGTTTCCCTTCCGTTTCTCCTAGCCGTTCGTAGTTCCTCCCAAATCTTCTCGCGTTTTGCTATGTTCCCTACTTCATTTCTCTTGTCTGTTTACTTCCTCTCGTTACTGCGATATCTCGTTTGTGTTTTTCATATTGTGTTTGAATTTTTCCGGGTTGTTCATGTTGATTTATGTAATCTGTAGCTGTTTTGAGGTCTTTCTTGAAGACTTCAACAGTTTTTGTATCATTATAAAAAATAACGAACAGATTAATTGATAATTATGTTTATGAATTACTAACATTAGTTTTCTTTTTTTTGAAAATCTTTAACGCAAAGTTTATTTTTTGATTAATTTGTCATTTGTTTTTGATTTGTGTCATTTTCCCCCTCTAGAACCTCTGGAGGCTTTACCAAGTAAAACTAGGAATTCAGTGGTTTACCAGGGCCTTCCTCACTGAGTGGGAAAGTACCCTTATCAGCTTGCCGTGCCCTCTGAAAAGCATTTCCTTTTACCCTGCAAATGACACCTTCTCTTCATTCATCACAGGGTCTATCATGAAATTCATTACTCTCAGAGAATATAACTCTGAATAGTGGCTTTTACACCTCTATCTCTTCTGTTCTTAAATGATTCAGTCATATAATTGGCTGACCATTGGGTAAGAAACAGAACTATTTTTTGTAGCCCTGGAACTAGTAGATCGAGTGTAAATAATTTAACACGCCACGTTACGGGCAAACATTATTTTTATAGTTTGAAATAAAATCAGTTATCTTGGTACTTGTACATTGTTATTAAACTGGTTTAAAAGTAGGGTTTCTTTAATTTTCATTTTCATGATTTTTTTCTAATAATGTTATTAATGATACTATAGTAGAAATTCTCAATTTATAATTAAAAATTCCTTAAGTGTTTGTACACCTAATTACTCGTTTCATATTTCTGTAATGAATAAGTCATTTTATATTAAATAAGTTCTCCTTATATTTAACGCTAAATAATACTATTGTAATATTATAGTTTCTTTTAAGTAATTAAAAAATAAAAATAAAATGATACTATACTAAATAAAAGCCTAAATACCTGGATCATTATATTTTTTTCTTAATTGAAAAACAAGTTCTCGCATTTGATTTCTTTTCTAAGTACATTTATTTCATTATTTCTAAAGGCATCACGCAAGTTGCATTCCATTTTTCTAAATCACGCAGCTTAACTTACTTTTACTTTTAAAGTTTTCTTTTGACCACTTTCTTTTATAATTTCAAGAATAAGCATAATAAAAGTAAGATAAAAACAATTTATATTTTACTTTGGTTATTTATGGAAGACATTCTGTACAAGTTGTTGGTTCAACAATTTCATGTGGTTTTTATTAAATGAGAAACTTATACATTTAAAGTTTGTAATGCATGAATAAATTTACTTTTTTCAGTATGATCATTATTGTAGTTTTCTTACGGCAATATATTCGTCAGATATTTTTTTTTAAATTTTGCCTTGCTAAAGTATGTTCTTGCTTATAACAGGCGGGTGCAGTGTTAAATTATTTGCACTCGATCTGCTAGTTCCAGGGTTACAAAAAATATTTGTTTCTTATCACATGGTCAGCTAATTATATGACTAACCCACTTAGGAACAGTAGAGATAGAGGTGTAAAAGACAATTGTCACAGTTATCTCCTCCGAGAGTAATTAATTTCATTATACAGCCAGACCCTGTGGTGAATGAAATGAAGGTGTCATTTGCAGGGTGGAAAATAGATGCTTTTCAGTGGGCCTTGCAGGCTGATAAGCATACGTTTCTGCTCAGTGAGAAAGGCAATTGTAAACCATCTCATTCCTCGTTTTACTTAGTAAAGCTTCTAGAGGTTCTTCATTGTTGTTTTTCACAAGTTCGCCTACAATAATCGTATTTTTCATGCTCAACAGAAGTTTGATGATTTTTGGTACTATTCTTAAAGTGTAAATTTTAAGTAGGCTACTTGTACGTATTTTGGTGCGTTAGAATGGAAAAACTATAGCTTTTTGGGGAGCTTTTTTAGCTCTTTTTATAGCTTTTTTTCACTTATTCTTTAGAATAGATAGTTGGTTGTTTGTAAATATGTGCTTGGACAAGTTGAATCATTGTCATTGATTCATTAGTAGCTACTGAACAGATTACTATTATATTATTATTACTACTACGAATATTGCTTGTACATAGGAGCGTCGATTATCCAATCGTCAGTCATCCGAACCGTCAATTATCCGAATCACCATCGATGGAAAAAATACATAATTATTTACTCACGCAGAGGCGTTTTCTGCATTAAAAACTGCAATGCTTTGGTGCGAACAACAGCCTGAATTAAGTGCTGCTGAAGCATTGTTTCTAAAAAGAATGAGAGATGTTGCTGCTACGAAAAGAAGTTCAGTCTTAGTTCATAAAAAAATTCAAGATTTTTTAAAAATTACTGTATAGCATGTACAAGTGCGTTAAAAAGTATTCGTAAAGGATTTTACCGTAGTTTATTTCGTTTTGAAATTCTGTATTTTTCCGTTTTTGTAATCTTTAGTACTCTACATTTGCAATAAACACAATTAAGTAATAATTTTTTTAACTTAAGTTTATGTTTAAAGCCTTTATTAACCCATTAAACATTTAGTTTATATTGCATTGTCACGATACAGTGTATCAAATTACAGTATTTAGCGTGTTTGATTATCCGAACTGTTTGATTATCAGAACGACTCTGGTCCCAATTAGTCCGGATAACTGACGCTCCACTGTATTTTGAAAAATCCATTTTGCAATTCGTATAGATGAGTTTTAAAGTTTCTGGTAAAATGTTTGGTTTATGATTTTCTAAATCTTTTACAAATTCCTGACGTAGTTGTCAGTTTCTATTGGCTGTATTATGGTGTTTATTAAAGTAAGCTACTTGTGTTTGGATAAATCTACGTAACCATAGTGCAAAGATTTTTGAGAGTATTACAGCGAACTGATTGTTACGTAATTAACAGTAGATTTATTGTTTTTTGTCATCAGTCTCTCGACTGCTTTGATGCAATTCTCCAAGCTGTTCTATCTTGCGCAAGTAGTTTCATATCTAGATACCTTTAACACTCTACTTCTTTTGTAGTTTGCTTTATAAATTCTAACTCTTGGCTCTCCCTACAATTAACTCCCTCAATATTACCCTCCATTATTGATAGACCAATACCTGGACGTCTTAAGATATGCCCCACTAGCGTATCCTTTCTTGTGGTAAGATGCTTCCATGTACTTCTTTTACATCCACGCGCCTAAGAACCTCTAAATTACCTATCTTGTCCACCCACCTAATCTTTAACATTGTCCTACTAGACCGAATTTCGTAAGCTTCTATCCTCTTCCTTTCTACAGCCCATATCACCCAAGTTTCATTCTCGTATAATGCTACACTCCAAACACAGTGTTTTAAGAAATTTTTCCTAATCTGTAAAACAATGTTTGTAGTCGGTAAGCTGTTTTTCATTTCAAAGGCTTGTCTAGCTTGAGCAATTCTACTTTTGATATCACTTGTGCGTATACCATCCTTTATTATTTTTCTCCCTAGATAGTAGAATTCCCCAACTTTCTGTATTTTTTCGTTGCCTACTTTCAAATTTCCCATCTCTTCTAAGCCACTCTTGCTGCTGCATAACACTTAGGTTTTGTTCTTATTAATTTTCATGAAGTAAGACTTATAGTATATAGTTTAAATGATGTGATTTTTAGCTCTAGTGGGGTACAGCTAGTTCATCAAATATAGAATTATTGCAGCGCAATAACATAAATGTTTGAGACTAACCACTACAGCCCCATGGTACGTAATCAACGAAATATTACACAATGATTTACATCTGCCCTTCATAAAAGAAGAAATTAAACAATACTGCGTAAACATTTACAAACACTAAAAGACTATCAAAATCCATTAGCAATTAACCTCCTCGATAACAGCGAAGATTCTTACAAATTGAAACGTTTTAAAACTATAGACTTACGTTTACGATTTTGTTTGTAATTTAGATCTTTTTCTTTATCTTTTCTACTACAACTACTAATCATCGTCATCGTCATCTCCAACTTTAACAACTTTGTGTTTCAGATGTTGATTCACAATTCATCAAGTTTAGTTTTATATATATATTTTTTCCTTCACGGTTTAGTCTTTTTGAAACACCCTACTGAGTGTGGTTTATATTTTAATTCTAAGGACATTACTCAGATTTTCTCATCTTTGCTTAAAGTTTTTGTATTTATAAACTGATTGCAAAAGAAATAAACTGTTATAAGAAAGATAATCTTAATTCTAAGGTTAACTTTTGCCCTACTGAAGAAAATATTTACATATTATAAAAAACACAACGGTTTATGGAACAAAGTGTCATCGGAAACCAAATGAACATTATAACAAACATCACCAAACGCTGGACTTCGTACAAAAATGACTCAACAGAAATTAAATTGGTTGAGTCATAGTAAGTCAAACAGATAGATGACGGAATGGTGTTATTCAAAAATGGAGATCTTTTAGAGGAACAAAGGGACGTGGACGATCACTTCTGACGGTGGAAGGATGATATAAGCAGAATGGCGGGATTAAATTGGATACAGGACTTGAGAATCAGGGGAACGTGAAGAAATTTGGAGGAGGCTTACGTTTAATTTTGGACAAACGTTGTGGCCTATAATTAAAAAAAAAATTCAGCTCTATTAATTGAGTTCTTCATGAGAAATTTCATGTATGTACGTTTACTTACGTAGTGAACTATATAGTTTTAACAATTTTTTTAACTTTCAACATTTGTTTATTACTTCAAGATTTTATGTCAGAATAGATTTTTCTTATTTATTTGTAGAGTGCCTTTGATGGAATATTAGAATTTTTCAATTAATTTCTATAAATAGCATTTCGCATTCATATATTATCTTTATTGCGAAAAATGTCACAAAAGTGTTGATGTAGTCTACGTAATAAATCTATTAAAAAAATTTGCTTTCACATTCGTTTATTATAATGGTTATGTAAATATTATTTTCATTTATTTTGTATCACATATAATTTTACTTGCATTTTAGTACGTACATGTTAAATAATAATTTATTTAACATGACAAACTGTTGAAAGTTTTTCCGTTTAAGGAAATTCAGGTGTTTATATCTAATGGTAACTAAATGTGCATTTGCAACATCTATGTTTCCTTTTGCGTTGATTCATTGCTTATAAATTTCGCTTTTATGGTGTGTCACAAATCTATTTTACATTGCCAAGTTAATAGATTTTTCTAATGTTTTTATTTCCTTGAGTAAAATATATTTTTTATCGGTTGCATAAGATGTGGGTCAAAAAATAAAATTGTTTAAAATGTTGTTTACAAATAACATTATTTCTTTGTTTTGTTTCACGTGTGACTGTTTTACACGTTGATAATGACGCAGACAAATAATTAAGGGTGATAGATGAAAATGAGCAATGAAAAAATGCCAGACCTGTCCGGGAATCGAACTGAGTATACCACTGATACATAGAAACCCCTGGCATAGAAACCACTTGTGCTGATAAATAATACCTCCGCCTGGACTCATCAATTTACTTTCAGTTTAATACAATTACCAGATTATTTTTGTAAGTCGGAATTAGTGTGTGTAAGATACTATAAAAGATTTTGGTGACATTCTGAATACCTCTATAACTTTTGTTCTTTATTTTCGTTTCAGTCAAATTACTTCGATTTTTGTGCATTAGTTACTCGTTTAATTATTTTGCTCGAATTCTTATTTTGGAGATTGAGTTTTGTTCCTTTTCATTTTTTAATTATTAATTCCGAAAATACTTTTTCGATCTTTTTCCATCTTTACACTTCGATATGTTGTTTTTCTTAAATTTTCTTCTGGAAAACCTGAAAATTTTCTTCAATTATTTTTCTGAATATTTACGTCGATCCTCTATTACATCGTAATTTACGTTTAGTGTCACTAGTTTTTTTCTGTTTCTTTGAGCCATCTTGATTAATTTTTCTATCATTAAGATTTTTAAATATTTGGTTTTGAAGTCTTTCTTGGTTCATCCTAACCAGACATCCGTTTAACTTTTGTTTTTATTTTTTAATTCATTTTACTCTTAAGCGCAGAAACTTATGGAAGTAACCTAAATTTTCATGTCTTTGCTCCATGACTTTGATTTTTCTTTCCATAATCGGTTAAGAGTTATTTTAGATTCGTGAATGATAGAAAATTGGAGTGCACAGGTGTTAGTTACCGTATCTTCCATACAATGTAGGGGAGCAGCTTATGCCGGAATGAACCATGGACAAATTCATGTTTTTTCAGTATTGGACTTTTTAATTTAATGCGGAGTTATATATTTCCATTTTATAAAAACAAAACTATCGTAAAAAATTCCCTTTCAAGCTACTTTTCTCTTAGTTCATTATGGCATATGAAAATCAACTACTTTACGTTTTAGTCATGGCATTAACTCTAAAGTGAAAATTTTGTAAATGGTTCACTCTGGCAAGCCCCTCCATCCTATGTTTCTTTGTGTAATTGTTTTGTGAGGGCGTTAATATGTCGTTCAAAGTATTAATTAGGCACAAAATCTTTTCAGCTGATTGTACCCGTTGATCCATATCAGTTAATTAAATATGAAATTCCCGATATTTTCTATTTTTAATTTTTAAACTGAGAACTCTGCTTACATTATTATGAATAGTGCTTTTATCATTGCAAGTATAGTAATTTCCCGTTCAACCGGACTTGATGGAATCGGGACCGATCTGGACAACTAAAATTGCGAGTAAAAGAGAAGTACAATTTTAATATCATATTTATCAATTCATTTAATATGGTGCTGTAATATTAACCATTACGTAATAGTCTAAACGTACACCCACCGGGTTGCTCTAGTGGTAAAGTCGTCACCGCAAGTCAGCTGTTTAACAGCTGATTTTCGGAGATGAAAATCCCTGGTTCCCTGGTTAAAATCCTAGTAGATGTACTTTTATGATTTAATTACTAAAAATTTAAATACTAAACTGTGGTTTGATAGGTGGGGTTCAACTAAGCATTCTCTCTCGTAGCTGACTTTCATGGTCGGCCTGATTCTGTACATGACTACACCTCATGTACACGTCTTACGTATCATCCTCATTTCATTGGGTCGTGAGGTTGCTTTTTTTTAAATTTAACAGATTCCAAACAGTACACACATTAGGGATAAAAAATTACATGTATAATTTTTGAGCTAAAAGAGTAACCCCGAAATACTCATTAATAAAGAATTGTAGCTGGCCAAATTGGCGCAGTTAGTAACGTGCTCGCCTCTCATCATGCGGTCCTCGGTTCGAATCCCACTCAGGCACGGCATATATCATACGTTACAAAAAATCATTTCATCCTACATTGCATAAAATTCCACCCCAACGTTGTCGCTAATGACCGTTGCAGTTGATGCGACGTTAAATAAACAAACAAAAAAAGAATTTTAGTACGACTGACTGTATTATCTAAAAAAAAAATTGTTTTTTAGGCCATCAGCCGAAAGGTTGGTTTAAACCTCTAGAGGCTTTACTACGAAATATTAAGTGAGGTTATTTACCATTACCTTTCTCACTGAGAGGAAAAGAGAGGAAAAGTCAGCACACCGGGCCCTCTGTAAAGCATCTACTTTCCACCCTGCAAAAGACACTTTCATTTTATTGACCTAAGGGTCTGGCTGTAGCTATAATGAAATTCATTACTCTCGTAGGATATAACTCTTGACTAGTGTTTTTTACATCTCTACCTCTACTGTTCTTTAATGATTCAGTCATATAATTGGCTGACCATGTTATAAGAAAAAGAATTTTTTTGTAGCCCTGTAACTAGCAGATCGTGTGTAAATAATTTAACACTCCACCTGCGTGTTATGGGCTTTATTTATAATTATAACAAGTTTATCTTTCTGTATAAATTAATTACAGTATGGATAAGCAATTATGCTTTTTATTTTAGTTTCAGCATTATAATGACAAAATCTTTAAAAAAGCTTAATCCGGTAACTGGAGAAAATGTTGTATTATATAATTTTTTACTCTGGGATCAAAGGTTAAATTATGTTGTAGTCCACGCAGATTCTTGTAATTGAAAGAATGTTTATAATCTGGTAAACTTTTTCAGTGTTAAAATGTATTCGTTTCACATCCATTACATTAGAAGATAATTTTGTGTTGTATATCACCTCAAATAAATAAATGGATTGCCAATCTTGTCAAAGGTGTGTCCGTTTGCCTATTTCCATATTAATTGTCTAATTCATTCCAAGTTCCATTTATAATAAAATAATTGCCGCCTTGTTCTCTCTGACCATGAAACTATTATATTGTTTACTTATTGGGAATTTAGTTCCCTCCTAAATACGCCCACTTATACATTACCTAAAATATTATTTGTATTTATTCATATGTTTTGTGTAGTAGGTGTTTCTTAATTTTGCTGTTATGAATTCTTTTTTATACCTAATGCGTCTACATTGCAATCTGTTCAGTTCAAGAACAATAAGCAACCCTATGACCTAATAAAATGAGGATGATGTGTATTACGTGTAAATGAGCTGTTTTCATGTACAGACTCAGGCCGAATATTCCTCAAAGATATGTTTAATTGAACCCCAACCATCAAAGTACGGCGGTAATCACAGTCTAGTGTTCAAATCCGTATAAAAGTAAGTACTAGGATTTTTTTATAGCTTTTTATTTGTTATCGGGATTTGTACATTGTTGACAACCCAATTTGATCGCTGCTTTTTGCTGTATTTTTGACGTAGATTAGACATGAGTTTGAACAGGGATTCCCAGTAGAGTTTGTTCATGGATGGCTGTCAACTGGTCACTATACAAAGTCGCTTGCCCAACCGGTGTTACTTAACAAATAATAGCGACTTTCTACCAGCTGACTGGCTGGGCTGGCCCGAAGGCCAACAACTCGGATTTGAACCACGGAACCGTTAGCTCCGAAAATCAGCTGTTAAACAGCTGACTTTGGGGACAACTCTACCGCTAGACCAACCTGATAGGTTTATCGTCATCATCATGATGAAGTTCACCAGTATTAGTAAGGATAAATTTATTTAAGAAGTAAAATTATGGACGTTAATATCAACGCGGTTCCATATTAATTTTAGGTTGTAATTATTCTAGTTGTGTTGATAAGTTTTAAAAGTATATAATATTTGTGTGAATTATTCATCGTTTCATTCTGAAACTTGATATCAATCGGACATTAAGTTCTTAATATCTCTTCGTAAACTTTGCGCGAGGTTTTATTAAATTTTCATATTCTGGGGAAAAACACTTAACAACTTTTAAAAGCGTAGTCTATTACAGATTAAATTTAATGTATTCCGCAGTGTTCTTTTCAAACTCTGTTATAAAGGCTTATTATTATTAAATTGTCTTTTCTTCAAGTAAAAAAACTGACTTAAGCTTAATCCCATGAAGCTTTGAAGATTTCGATTTTTTTATCTCTACTTTTTATCCTATTTTTTATCCATGGTTGTAAGTCCGTGATTGTAAAACCATCAATATTTCTTATAAGTATAAACGTAACGTTTGTTGCTGATTTAATAGAAGTGTAATCATTGCTTGAGTACAGGTGTTATAACCGAGATGTTTTGTATACATATATAAAGAAAACAGAAGTTTCCGTGTTTACTGAGATAAACTCTTGAAGTTCACTGCAAACTTCACACTGAAGGCTAAACTATCATAACTGTGACGTAATTACGCTAGTAAAGTTGTATGTAAATTGATACGCATTGTTACCTCAGTGTATTTTAAATTGTGCTTCCATAAAATTATTTTATCTCTGAATAACCAATTCTACAATCATTACCACGGCTGGTGTTTATAAGGTGGTATGATATGTCTAACATGCCAAATTTTTTTTCCCTAGTTATCGCATTATTGTTCATTGATAACTTATTCTACAAGTGCTTCTAAGATTTCTTTATAATGAAGTTTATGAAATACATATAACTGTATTGGATTTATTCGCCTTTAGTCATGGCCAATAGCGTAATACTTTAAATATTACATGTAATACCGATAAGATTAATTTACCTGTGCGATAACGTTATTGTTGTATTTTGTGCTAGTTGTTTTCGTTTTATGTTATGGTCGTGGTCGTAGTTATTGTCTTATTTAGAGAAAGATGTAGTTAAGTGATTTTGCGCGTATTTTTGTACGCGTTTAATGGTTTATTTAAATTATTAATAACTTTTATGTAGGTAACATTATACACTCATGAATAACCAATTTTCTTAAAGAATTTTGACGTTTATTAAAAAAATTCAGGGTAAATTAAGTTTTAATTCTTTGAAAATTTTATATTTCTTGTTGTATTCATTAATTTATTGATTAAATTAATTATGAATTTTCATTCAATTCGGAAGTGAACTTACCAAAATATGGATTGTGTACCTAGAATCTGGGATCGTGCTTATTTGTATGTTAATAAATTGGTGAGTACGTATCATACATTTAATTAAATTAATGAAAATGACACAAAATTATTAGACATCAAGGTAAACATTCGGAATTTAGATAAATCTTTACTACAGTTAGTTTTATTTATCTTTGTGTGGTCATTTCGTTAAGGATTTTTCTTTCAATTTACATTGCCATGGAATTTTCTTTGTTACAATCTCATCAACAAAAATGAAACAACTGGTCCAACCATTTATTTAACATACCAGCACACAAACTTCCTATACGAGCTTGGAAATATAAACCTAGAGGGAAGCGAGTTCTGGGAAGACCTAAAAAGAAATGGATGCTTGAACAGACCATTGAGCCTAATCCTTGGCAGATGATGATTTTTTTTTGTTGGGTGTTGGGTGATGATGTCTAAATGAGCCTCGGCTTGAATGTAGGTAATGATGTGATTTGATTGATATAAATATGAAAAATGGTAAACCTGATTAGGAATGTAGCCCAGGATCCCTGGCATATAAGCCTGCTGCGCTGATACTATATCAAATTTGTTGTATAACACATTAGGCATAGTGTTTTAGTGTAAATCAATGGCTCTAAAACTTTTATGGTTCATTTATGTCCTTTCATTGTTAATCTTTCGTTGTTAAACTCTGTTACCGTGTATTAATAGACGTAGTTTCGGTTACATTTCTGTATTTGAATATGGAAGTTCCTACCGATTGGTTCATTCACCCGCTCATCGCTAATTCTTTAACTTCTTGATCTCCTAGAGCATTTGTTCTCAAAGGGGGGCTGCGATGCTTCGTTTAAAAAGTATATGAAATTTTATGTAGACCAAGCAAATGAAGTAAAATATTCTTTATTTTGAATTATTAGTTTTAATTTTTGTTTTGAGTTGTATTTAGCAATATATACTTATTAAATGGCTTGGTTTACAGTTAAACCATATTGGAGGTAAGGGGCTTAAAATAAAAAAATCTGAGAACCAGTCCTAGAGAATTGAAATTACGGACTTTCTTCATTATTGGTTAAATAAAAACCCTAAAGCATATGCGCTTAAAGGAGTATAAATGGTTAATTACTTAAAGAGGAACCTAGTATTTTCATGCCTTCCTGAAGGGGTACAGTTTTGAAAATTGCCACGGGTATTCTTTAAGTAATTCCTGGAAATATATGAAATGGGTGGGGAAACCCGGGAAAATCAATGAACTTGTTTACACTCCTCTGAAGCTAGCAAAAAGTGTGTAGACTGCTATAAATGCTCACGATAGAAACTAAATATCCCCAAGTGATTACTACGAGGGTAGGCTAATAACTAATGGACACATGCTTGTAGAACGCGAACAAAATTAACTTCAGAAGCGCGCCTGGTGGCATTTGGAAGTAATATTTCTCCTCTGTACGGTTGCGGAGTTTGAAAACGTTGCGTTCATCCAGTTTGTTTTGAGTAGTTGGAAGTATGGCGTGCTGTTCTGGTGTTGTGTCAACGCGAGTTCAACAATGTGCTGTTATCGACTTTTTAACTGCCGAGAAAGTGACTCCTAGTGAGATTCATTTGTAACGAGGGTCGAGTCATGGGTTTATCATTACGACCCCGAAGAGAAAAGGCTGAACTCTGAATATCGTCATCCATATTCTCCCAATGTGAAAAAGTTCAGAACACAAGCATCCGCAAAAAAATTCTTTTGACTGTGTTTTGGGATGCTCGCCGAGTTTATGTGGCTGATTACCTGGAACGAGGGGTGACGGTAAATTCTACACAGTACATACAGACTCTGAAACACCTCCGACGTCGAGTTTGTCGTGTTAGAGGCAGCCTGGTGCCAATAATCTTGCAACATGAAAATGCTCGTCCTCACACTTCGCGTGCTACTGAAGAGGCTCTGAGAAACCTGAAGTTAGAAAAACAAACTTTTGATGTACAAAACTTTATTTTAAACTGGTCTGAATCTACGGTATTCTGTATCTAAATTATTCAATGTTTCGGTTGAAAGTCCTCCGAGCTCTAACAGCTTCGCCTTAAACGATTTCATGTACCAACGTTGTGTATGTGGTGGTTTGTCGACAAACCACCACATACACAACGATCCATCTATTTTAACAGTAAAATACGAATTTAGAATTTATTTGTGGATTTGAAAAACAGCTTGAATTACTCGATAATTATTTGTTTATAAATTTATTGAATAACGGTTGTACAATACGATGTCTAAGACAGATAGAGGCATCCAACAGACTTATTTGTTCTCTAAATTAAATTTCTACTTACGTTTTTCAAAATTTAGCTTCGTTATATTATAAGTACCGGGTTGCAAATTATATGATAGTTTTCCAAAAAGAATGGTAGTACAATGGGTTGATTAGATAAGCCATTGAAGGAGATCTTACGTAGTCTGAACATTTCAAATACTGTGTATTTGTTTCTATATCATCTGTTTTTGTTTATTGTATTTTTTGCAAATATGAGATCTAACGCAATCGATTTGTAGACCCTGAAAACACCTATACAGGAATTTTCAGGAAAGTCATTAAAACCGTTTTCGGGAACAGTTGGACGTACAAACATACATGCGCCAATTTGTCGTTTAATGTTATATGATAAACTGTCATTGTTTTCCTTTTGTAAATTTATCTCCACTGAGGTAGATACATTATCGTTTCAATTTTTATTTTTTAACGAATATATTTAATATTCTTTAAGGAACAGATTATTGAACAAATTCTGTTAATAAAGAAAAAAATCCCTTTAATAATTCTTTAACTTTACTGCAGTTTTAACAAATATCCAGATGCAAGAGAGAAAAAGAAATTTCTTTAGAGTTTGTAGTCGTGTCGTCTTATCGTGTGCGATAAAGTTTCTTGGCCAGTGTTCTTTTTTTACTTTCTCTTGCCTATATGAATATATAGGAAGGAAAGTATTGTTTTCATGTCGATTTTTCGAAATCGAGTTTTCACCGGATCTATACGTTTTCAGACCCCCTGAACCCAAAAAACATGTTTTTAGCGATTGGTCTGTGTGTGTGTGTGTGTCTGTGTGTGAACAGAATATCTCAAGAACGGAACATCGTACGAACTTGAAACTTGAAACTTAAGTTACATACCACTACCGGACGCGACACGAACATTTTCATCAAAATCGGTCAACCGGAAGTAGTAGTTTATTCGTATAATTTTTCAGTTTTTTGCGATTTTCTCAAAAACTGGTCCTACGATTTTTTTTAAAATCGCCTATTTTACTCAATTTTTTATTCTCTACAAGATAGGGTAGGCGCCATGTTTGCTGAAATTCTCGGTGAGGCTGTTTTCACGTAAAAACGTTGTTTTTTTAAGATTACGGCTTTAGGCCTAATATAAATTTTAGCGCAAAAACTTATATAATAAAAGTTGTAGAGAATTTAAAAACCTACAACTTCTGTTTCAAACATTTTTTTGTATAACGCTTAGTTTAGCGGTAATTTGCGATTTTCTGTTTTTTTTCTCACGAAAACGTGAGAAAAATCGATTTTTTTAACATTTCGGTCTTAGTATGCATTTTACGACAAAAGTGTATATAATAAAAGTTATAGAAAATTAAAAGATCTACAACTTTTGTTTAGAGCATTTTTCTCTACAGAGCCTAGTTTAGCGTGAAAGCGTGATTTTCCGTATTTTTAAGCCAAACTGAGTTCGATTGTCATTTTGCGTCATTCACTCATGATTAAAATAAGGTTATGTTTTTGAGGTTAGTTTTTGTTTATTTCTAATATTTTATTAATAATGTTAGGTTTATTATTAATCATTTGCATTGGCAAGAGAAAGTTGTGTGAGTGTTTCACACCAGATTTTTTTAAGTTTCTCTCGCGTTCTTTTATTTCGCTAGTTTTTTAAACGTAGTATGCGTTGTCAACAGTATTATTCTTACTTAAATTTGTATTGTTTTTATTTTTAAAAGAACAATAAAACAAACAACGTGTTGTATTAATGTACTTTTTCTTAAGTTTTGAGGTAGAGTAGGTAAATCAGAAAAATAATTTCCTTTCTTGTTCTGTAGATCTTGATAATATTCTTTTTCTAATGCCATTTATAATTTCTTTCGTTTCTGCGGATATTTTACATTCAGTGTAACATAGTTTTTCATGAGCAGTGGAGTCTTTTTGGAAATAGTAATTCTTCGGTTTTTGTGACTTAGATAAACTTTCATTTGTATCAACTTCTTATAAACTGTGTAAGTTTTACATGTTTTAAAATTTATTTCCTCCTTTTCTCTGTTATTTTGTTCACTGGCCGTTTATATTTTTTGATATATTTTATGTCGCATTAGTATCTACAGGGTGATTCATGAAGTTCTCCCCCCACTTCTACAGCACATTGTACTAGTAAAAATAATGAAAAAATGTTATATAAACATAGGTCCGAAAACGCTTCGTTAGCGAGTTACAGCTAGCGAAAGTTTCGCCTGGATTTCAGTTCACCAGGTGAAATGAGGTCTTCCTGGAATTGTGGTAAGGTAGATTAAGGGGCGAATTCAATCATTTCTTATGGTTTTTGATCTGATAAATTGAATAAAACAGGTCCCAGAACTGTAAGTTAAATAGTTTTTGAGAAAACCAGTGTCAAATGCAAAAAATGGAGTGAAAATCACATTTTTTCATCTTTGGGCAAGAATAACTTTGTTATTTCACCAAGAAACAGTTAAAATTTTTCAATAAAACATGTAGAAAATTTTATTCTGAACAAACCGGTGTAAATTAAGTACACAGAAAGCGAATAGATGTTTGATTAAATGAGTTTTTATTCATAAGAGTACAAAGTAAAATTAACCGGAAAAACTAAAATGAAAAAATGTGTTTTTTTCACTCCATTTTTTTGCATTTGACACTGGTTTTCTCAAAAACTATTCGCTTTCTGTGTACTTTATTTACACCGGTTTGTTCAGAATAAAATTTTCTACATTTTTTATTGAAAATTTTTAACTGTTTCTTGGTGAAATAACAAAGTTATTCTTGCCCAAAGATGAAAAAATGTGATTTTCACTCCATTTTTTGCATTTGACACTGGTTTTCTCAAAAACTATTTAACTTACAGTTCTGGGACCTGTTTTATTCAATTTATCAGATCAAAAACCATAAGAAATGATTGAATTTGCCCCTTAATCTACCTTACCACAATTCCAGGAAGACCTCATTTCACCTGGTGAACTGAAATCCAGGCGAAACTTTCGCTAGCTGTAACTCGCTAACGAAGCGTTTTCGGACCTATGTTTATATAACATTTTTTCATTATTTTTACTAGTACAATGTGCTGTAGAAGTGGGGGGAGAACTTCATGAATCACCCTGTATATTGAGTTGTTTAGTGACCACGTTGATAATTGAAAATAGGTTGATTTAAATTAAACATTAAAAGTTACTTTCCCACCGGGTTGGTCTAGAGGTAAAGTCGTCGCCTCGCCGTGAGTCACCTGTTTAACAGCTAATTTTCGGAGACAAAGGTTCGTGGTTCAAATCTTTGTAATGGTAGTTACTTTTGTGCAGATTTGAATACTAGACAGTGGTTACCGGTGTACTTTGATAGTGGGGTTCAATTAATCATACTCTCTCAGGACT
Organism: Catonia carolina; assembly: GCA_035578175.1. Classification (NCBI taxonomy): domain Eukaryota; kingdom Metazoa; phylum Arthropoda; class Insecta; order Hemiptera; family Achilidae; genus Catonia; species Catonia carolina. The sequence continues at coordinate 271,401,045 of JAQMRL010000001.1, read as the reverse complement.
TGTCGGTCTAGGTCTGTACAAGACTAGACCTCATTTGCACGTCATATACATCATCCTTATCTCATTGGGTCACGAAGTTGCTTATTGTTTTGAATTGAACAGATTGCAACGCATATAGTTAGTTGATGTTTAGGTCATCAGCCGAAAGGCTGGGTTGACCCTTTAGAGGCTTTACTGAGTAAAACGAGGGGTGACGTGGTTTACCATTTCCTTCCTCACTGAGTGATAAAGTATGCTTATCGGCATGCCAGGCCATCCGAAAAGTATCTACTTTCCACCCTGCAAATGACACCTTCACTTCATTCACCACAGGGTCTGGGTGTATAATTAAATTCATCACTCTCAGAGGAGTTAACTCAGACTATTGTCTTGTCTTTTACACATCTAGCTCTTCTTTGCTTAAAAGTTTCAGTCATATAATTGGCCGACCATGTGATAAAAAACAGAACTTTTTTTGCAGCCGTGGAACTAGCAGATCGAGTGCAAATAATTTAACACTCCCCCTTCCTGTTATGGGCAAGCACACATATTAGGAATAAAAAAGTTTCTTACCAATAATCGAATCCGGTACCTTTTTCTTTGCTGTTTTGTTCTTTATCATTTATATCAGGTGTCGCCGTCGTTTGAAAAAGTTAGTTTTACCTTTGAGAAGAACAAATATTTTTAATAAGGTTTCTTGAAGCAGTCTTTACGTTTACTTTTTAAATAAGTATAAAAAATAGGTTATAATGTTCCTACTATTTCATAAAACTTTTTTACTTATAAGTAAGCCGTGTCAGTTTTTACCGAGTTTTATTTAAGTTTAATAGTAAACATCAATGAAAACTATAGTTAAAAGAATTTTAAAAAATTTCTAAAAAATATTTATGCTTTGAAAAATAAAATAAAAATAGCTGCGTTGTATTTTATTACAAAATCAATAGCTCGCGGTTATTGTTAACAATAAATTATTTGTTGTATCACTTTTGTTTTAATGTTATGAATGAATCGTTGGTATTTTTTCTCGCGTTAATGATTAAATTTTTGGCTGTATTCTTAATTGTAATTTGATGAGACATGTTTTAAATAAATTAGCTGATAATGTTACATGTACCTTAGATGGGGCGAATACTTGAGGTTGACGGGGGTGTTTAACTAAATATTAAAGTTTTTGTGTTAATGTTTAATCGTAAATTAAGTTAAAACTAATTTTAAATTTCAGTAGAAAAGTATATATTGTATTTGTTAATTAACATTATTGAAAATATTTAAAATGATGTTCTGTCCTCATACAGAAAAAAGCTATTAGGTGTATGATGGGAGTCAACCACCTTACCTCATGCAGATCACTATTTAAAGAGCTGCAATTGCTCACAGTTCCTTCTATGTACATTTTTGAAGTGATAATGTACGTAAAGAAAAATTCCTTTTTACTGAATTTAGATGTTCACAACCACTACACAAGAAACAGAATCGATTATTATGTTGCTAATCACAACACTAAATTGTTTGAACAAAAACCAACTTATGCAGGTAGAAAATACATCAATAAATTGCCACAAGGTTAAAAAGTTGTGACAATTTAAGTCATTTTAAAATGTGTACTATTTGATACAAAGGGGTTCGTGACAAGCCTACTGAGTTAAGCAGTAGCAGGAAAAAATTATTGGTAAGTGATGAATTTATCATTGTTTGATTTTTTTATTTGGTAGGATATTTGATTCAAAGGGGTTCATGACAAGCCTACTGAAGCAAGCAGTAGCAAAAACAATTTTCTGGTGGTAAGTGATGAATTTATCATTGGTGATAAACTTTCAGTTTATCAGTTTTATCTTGACATGTCCTATACTCCCTTTGGCGTCTCCTGGATGCAAGTAGCAAAAAAAAAATCCAATTTAAAAAAGTATACAAGTAACAAATTTATTCTTACAATGGCTTAAAAGTTGTTTTTAATAATTTAAATATTATTTTAAATTTGTTGATTAATTTCAAAATTAATTAAAATACATTTTAAGAAGTGTGTTAATTTCCTTTGTACGTCGTCATGTGGTGGTTTTGCTAATGCTGACAAAGCGTAGTTCCCTCCCAATTTTTTCATATTCGTCCCCAACCTAGGCTTCTGAATAAGGGTTGGGAAACTAGTTCAGAAGCAGCCGTAAATGCGTCCTGTGATGCTTTTATGGTTGGAGGGGGTTGATTTCGCTCTCTCTTTCTCTCATTTTCAGTCTCTCTTTATCCTTTCTCCCTCTTTATTCTACGGATCGATGCTCCAGGTCCTGTGGGAAAATTATACCAGGCTCTACAGTACGGGGAATTTTCCTTACTGTACTGCCTTTTGGCTGTAACCTGTAGCTGAATTTTAAATATTTATGCAGTTAATGTAATTTTCATGAAAATCTAGTACATTATGTGTATAATTTGGTACGAAGATTTGCTGAGGTACTTAGTTCATGTAAAATTTATTTTTTTGTTTGAACCCCCATTAAATTCATTCATAAAATGATTTTCTTGCATTTATATTTAGTTGTTATATATTATTTTATCGGAATGGATTTTTATACAAATTATTAGTTATTAATTTTAACGTATAAATGTTTTTTGCAATTTTACAGTTATTCACTCCAAAAAAGTTACTTATATCTTAAACAAACATTTCGCCGGTTTCTTGAACGTATAACTGTTTTTAAACTAAATTTTTATTTAAGAATTAAGTCACGTTAAATCATTACAATTTGGAAATTATATAAATGTAATTGTACATGGATTGGCACGTGTTAAGATTATAAAGCGCCGGTACCGTTAACTAAAGTTTCCAATTAGGTAGGATTTCATTGCACGTTAACCACTTGTTTCCCCTATTTCTCACTTCATATATCAACCTTAATTTCTGTTTTGTAGAAATGTAAATAAAATACTTGTGTACAAAAATTTATTTCTACAAAAGAAATCAGGTATGTTTCATATAAAAAATAAATTATTTTTTATAAAAACTACTTCGGTTTGTTTCAAATATTCGCAAGTTCGTGATCTACCATTAATGATGTTAAGTTTTGAGAAACTTTCAACGGGAATAAAGTAAAGTTTATCGTTTAGTTAACTGCTGGTTTACACGAGTTACCTCTATTTTCTCTTATAGTTAGTTGTAACCGACTTAAATGTTAGGTCTACGGGTTTAATGTAGCCAAAACACTTTATTGTTTAGCAGCGGTAATTGTATACTTTAAAACGTCATGGTTGTTGATTTTATTTCCTTAATTCTTTTATTCTGTTCTATTTTTTTCTAATTGTAGAACGTTATTGAATAATCATTTTATTTCCACTTGAAAAGTATTCTTACAATTGTTTTTGAATTAACCGTTTGTATACCATTTTAAATCGTTTTCCGTTGGTTTTCCCTTAGTATTTTGTTTCATTTTTCCATAATTTGTTATTTTTTGTTCAGTTAAGGCGTTCCTTATCTTTAAAGGGTCAATTCTTTAAACCTTAAATCTTATGTACACTATCTGTATTGTTTACATACGTACATGAACCTATGATCAATTCATTATCTTGAAAGTGTTTAAAAAATGTTTAAGACCCTTTGAAAATGATTTTGGAAACGAGTTCTAAGATTACATTACTGTTTACGACCTGTTTCGTTCCAAGAGCAGCCTTTGAAGAACAGTTTTTTATTCCAAAAATAAAATTAGGATTGGAATATGAAATTTGTTATTTATCGTTGATTATAAACGAATAGAATTGAAAATAGTGTTGATAAAAATGATAAATATAGTATGATAAATAAATAGTTGTCACTTTAAATTATGTTCCTAAGGACTTTCTGTATATCTGGAGTTTGTGGCTATGGGGAGGTTGTATTAGGCCTACAACACTAAAAAAAAAAAATGTAACCAAGCATTCACCTGGAGTGATCAATGGAAATAGATTTTGTGAAAATCAACTAAAAGTATAGACTGTTATTAGTCTCAATTTTTTGTCAATGTTCTGCCTCGAGAAATTTTTATTTTCATTGATCAACTGACTGTTAGTAAATTGTTGTAACTGCACCTAATGTAGCATTTAGGTCGCAGGACGTGGTTGGGGGGGGGGTCGAAAAATACGGGGAATATTAAAATAATTATTGTTATTTATTTTTTAAAAAAAACACAAAAATGATATTACTTTTACAACTTTTTCCAATTCAATGAACGTGAAACTTGGGCTGATTTAGAGTTCACGAATTTTTGAATGTTTGGATTTATTTTTGTAAAACACAAAACCAGTGCCAAACGATTTGTTGATTTGGGTTTAAAATTCACCATTTTGGAAAATTCTTATTCATAGTTGTAGGATGTGGCAAGTGGTTTCAACATTTTCAACGCTACTCTGCATAGTTCTGGGTATTCCTTTTTAACACTTAATCCAAAATTTGTCGGCACAAGCATTGTTAAAAGTTAATTTCATTGCCTGATCACTTGATAGCTCTATCATAATAGTTCATCTTGAATACGAGCACTGAGCATTTTGTACTGCTTGCTCGTTAAACGGATTGATTCCCACAAATGTCCACTCTTATCCAGGATTTTGTACCGCTTGCTCATTAAACGGATTGATTCCCACAAATATCCACTCTTATCCAGCATTTTCTACCGCTTGCTCATAAACGGATTGATTCCCACAAATATTCACTCTTATCCAACATTTTGTACCGCTTGCTCATATACGGATTGATTCCCGCCAATATCCACTCTTATCCAGCATTTTGTACCGCTTGCTCATTAAACGGATTGATTCCCTAAAATATCCACTCTTATCCAGCATTTTGTACCGCTTGCTCATTAAACGGATTGATTCCCACAAATATCCACTCTTATCCAGCAGTTTCTACTGCTTGCTCATTAAACGGATTGATTCCCAAAAATATCCACTCTTATACAGCATTTTGTGCCGCTTGCTCATTAAACGGATTGATTCCCACAAATATCTACTCTTATCCGTAAGTAAAAATTACAACTATTTTAGATTATTTTAACATTATTCAGAAGGGGTCGGCAAAATTCGCAACCTAAAAAGGGGGGGTCGCAGTGTAAAAGGTTGAGAACCACAGATCTAAACAGCTTGGTCTTTGGCGACCACTGTGGGTTATGTAATTAGAAGGGTCAATTTTGACTTTTCTCAGTCTTAGACCCGCAGCTAATTTATTACATCTGATTCATTTAATTAATGAACCACTTCAAAATTATGCATTTCTACTAAACCGATTTTAATTGATGAAATTGCGCGCTGTAATATGATCTGCTCTTTAACTTAACGTTCAATATAATGCATTTAATTGCATATTGTCATTGTTTCTTGTAATATAATCGATTTTATTTTGTCGACCGTGAATGAAAATGATTAATAAAAATTAATTGTTATTTTGACGGTATTGTTTCATCAAAATATATAATTAATTTTATCTGTTAATTAATGAAACCAGAAGACTTTATTATGTATTTATTATTTTTATCTATTTTGCCATTCTTATCGTTTTTATTCTGCAATCATGAATCAAACCCATTGATTTTTAAAATTTAATTAACTTTATAAGTGGAATTGTTATAATTTTTTTATTTTAATGAATAAATAATTTTTATGTTGGTTGTTTGAAGTGTTTATGCTGCTTAAATGTTAATTTTAGAATTGTTTATAAAATATTGTGTAAACGTTTTTTGTGGGTATTTATTTGTATTTTTTTTTGTATTATTTATGTGATGTGTCTTTAATTTATTTTGTTTTTGTTGTTGTAAGTGTAAACTGTTTAATGGACAATTTAATATGTAGACTGTGAAGATTAACATTGTAAAAAATTAAAGTTGATTAAAAGATTTGAAGTTAATATTAATATAATGTTTGGGCTGTTCTTTTTAAGCTTTTTCGTAGTTTTCCTTGTCATTCTCCTTTTTTTTGTTTGGAGTGTAATCGTTCCATTTCTCACCTCTTGCCCGTAACAGGTAAGTGGAGTGTTAAATTATTTGTACTCGATCTGTTTGTTCCAGGGCTACAAAAATAGTTCTGTTTCTTTTCACTTGGACAGCCAATTATATGACGGAAGAATTTAACAATAGAAGACGTAGAGGTGTAAAAGACACTAATCACAATTATCTCCTCAGAGAGTAATGAATTTCATTATACAGCCAGACCCTGTGAATAAAGTGAAGGTGTCATTTGCAGTGTGGAAAGTAGATGCTTTTTAGAGGGCCAAGCATACTGATAAGCATACTTTTCCACTCAGTGAGGAAGACAATAGTAAGCCATCTCACTCCTCATTTTACTTAGTAAAGCATCTAGAGGTTCAAACCAACCTTTCGGCTGATGACATAAACAACAACTACATTATTTACCTCAAATTATACCTTGTCATTCGTAATCTATGTAGGTAAATTTTAGTATTATAAGTAAAACTTTATTGTTATGTATTAAACGATAGATTTTTGTGTACAAAAGTTATGAATTTTAAGGTAAGTGAGAGGAAGGTATGTTATTTCTTGACAAACAAAAATAACTTTCTTTGTTCACCTGGAATATCCATAGAAAATAATGAAAACTGTTGACCAGAACAGCTAACAGTAGGCTGTAGCACGTAGCTGTATAATGAAATTCATTACTCTTAGAGGAGATTTCTGTCTCCTCATTACTCTAACTAGTATCTTTTTCACGTCTACCTCTTCTGTTCTTAAATGCTTTAGTCTTGTAATTGGCTGACCATGTAATAAGAAAAAGAACTATTTTGTTGTTGCCTTGGAACTAGCAGATCGAGTGAAAATAATTTAACACTCCACCTGCCTGTTATGGGCAAAAGACCGATTTAAATATATAAAAATAAGAATATAGTACTGTACTTGGCTACTGCTTGAAAAACCGTGTTTTTATTGGTTTTGGTTAACTGATTTTGTACAGATTGTTAACATTATATCCTTGCATTTTATAAAAATTAAACATGAGATAAACTACTACACTTAAAAATTACGTACTACACAATAGAAATTTGATTTATAAAATTTACTTAAAAGTTTTGCACTATTTTTTCCGTATTGATATATACATAATTAAAGCTGTCATCCAAGCCTAGTGGTTAGAGCCCTAGATTGTATTACACATTACAAAGCAGAAGATCTCGGGTCCGATTCCTGGCTAAGATGTGGAAATTATTACACATTATACCCTCTGATTCCATACCATAAAATATTAATCCCTAATAACCAAAGCAGTTTATGTGAGTTATGCTTTCTGGTATTTTATGAACCAAGTGAAAATAATAAATTAGGTTTTTTGATTTATTTAAAAATATTAATTAGACTTTTTTTGTAATCTGTTATCATATGAATAGTAAAGTTTGGTTTACTAGAAAAAAATAAGCATATTGCGATATTTTTCTCAAGAAGTGATTAACAATGTTCTTTTGTTATTCTGTTCAAAAAATTATAAATTGTCGGAAATTTTTAGCAACAAGTTCTTTCCATAATTTCTTCTCTTAAGGTTTTCTACTTTCAGTAACTTAGGTGTTCATCGTTTAGAGGTTGTGTCTGTAGAAATAACAACACTAGAGAGCAAGGTTCAAGTGATAAACGAGTTCATTGCAATGTATTATTCATCAAGTGAAATTCATTACATCACAGTGTGTGTTTAACTACGTGGGAAAACTATGGTTTACCCTCCACATTTTGCTTTCATTCCCTGCTGGGTTAAATTCTACGGAATACGTTATACCTTGTTTAATTGAATATGTAATTGTTAAAATGCAATTGACCAATGTGGTTCTGAAATTTGATAGTAAAATTAGGAAATTATTTAATATTTGTGAATCTGTATTTGAAATATAATGAGTTTGGAGGTAGGAATGTAATTTTTTTGAAAATGGCCTAAATAAACTTATTTTAAATTTTACTGCTAATTAATTTTAATCAAGAAAACAAATTCTGTAATATGTTTTGAGCATTTTATAAATTACTGGACATCGGGATGGTAGAAAACAACTCATTGCAAATTTTAACAGAAGGAGAGCGAAATATAAAAGTGATTCATAATGAGACACAATTATTGTGAATATTGAGATGGTAGGATGCAGGGTAAAGAAAAGTTGAGGAACCGAACTTTAAAGATTTAATAAAAAAGATACGTGTAATAAATTTCAGTTGGGATGTAGACTTGAGAAGTATGGCTAATGAAAAGAAATCTTGGTTGCAGCGACGAGGTGAAGCCATTAGAATTTGAATGAATCAATTCTCTGAAGACCATATTTATAAATAAATGCAATGATTTGGTAGTACTTTGCGGATTATTAGGGCATAATGATTTTGAAATTTAAGCACTAGGCCTTTTCAACGATACACGTGTGACACAAAATCTTTGCACGTTTAAATTTTTGTTTTTTTCTAGGGAAACTGTATTCAATAAAATTAATATAATTTATTAAACTATATAAAAAGTTGGAATGTTCGATTGTCATGCGATCTTGGTTAGATCGTGCTGTGAAGCACATTGTATAAAAAAATTAAGCAAAGTATTTAATCAGCAAAATTATTTTTGTACAACGTGGTATAAACGTATAGCGGACGCCATATAAGCTTGCCGGTGTAGCTGCGCGAATAGTTCGGATTCAGTCGGTAGATTTCGTTTCTTAATACCGAACTGCCTGCTAAATCACAGGCACTGAACGATGTAAATATCATTTATTAGCGACGTTAAATCATTCAATTGTAAACATTGTGTACAACAATTAACCTCCCACGTACAACATATTATAGACTAATGGTTTCAGGTCAGTAACTAATAATTTAGTAATTTAAAGTTGCGAGAGCGACGTGGTTTTGATCACAATTAGTACAGCACTGAACCCCACCACTCGCTGAGGCAACCGAGCGCACCATTACCAAAATAAACCTTCTGCGCATTTTAGAAAACCGGTAAGCTTATTAGGCGTCCGCTCTACTAGACGGCAGTTGCTGCGCTAGATATGTAAGCATGCAATCTACAGTATACTCGTAAACTAAAGCCGGGTGTACCGTGCAGTTTTATAATCATATTTTTTTATCACCCATTCATCACAACAAAACAGTTCTGCTAACGATGAAATACTAAGCTTGTTTTAGTAATAAAAAAGTAGTAAAACGTATGTATTGTGTGTTTGTATTGTACACTGAAAAGATTTTTTTCCTCTCTTTTCGTTTAATTTTGTATTTTATTTTGCCCTACATGAATTTGTACGGAAGGTAAGTAGGGATAATTGTTTTCATGTCGATTTTCCGAAATTTAATTTTCACCGGAAATACACATTTTCAGGTTTCCTGAATCCAAAAAAGGTGTTTTGACCGATTGGCCTCTGTGCACGCGGGCGTGCGTATGTATGCGTGGGAAAATATCTCTAGAACGGAATATCGTACACGTTGAAACTTTGAATTTAAGGTAGGTACCAAGAGGGGGAACCGACACGGATATTTTCATTAAAATCGTTCAATTGGTCGAGCGGGGGGGGGGCTGTGCTTTAGTGGTAAAAATGTTGTTTTTTAAGATTGCAGCCTTAATGTGATAAGGATGATGAGGGAAAAATGTATATAAATCAAAATTGTATGAAATTAAATAACCTACAACTTTTATTTCAAATGTTTTTTCAATAACTCTTAGTGTACCGTCAATTCAGTGATCTTCTATATTTTGCTCATTAAAATCGGTACCAAATGGGATTTTTTGAAGATGGCGACTTAGTATGCATTTCACGACAGAATTGTGTCTAACTTAAGTCATAGAAAATTAAGAAACTACAACTTTTCTTTCAAGCGTTTTTTGTACAGAGCTTGGCATCAATTAGTCGTTTTCCTTATTCTTAAATCCTACTAATTTTCTCTTGTTCATTCATTCTTGATTAAAATCAGGTTATGTTTTTCATTTTATATAGTTTACTTATGATTAAACATAGGTTATATTTTTCATTATTTACATTGGCAAGAAAAAGTCGTGTAAGTATTTCACACCAGATTTTTAACTTTCTTGTCTGACGGATAAAATTAAATAAAAATTTTTAAAATCGTCAAAGGTTTTCGTATGGTTTGGTTCTAAATCTCAATATAAAATGTTAAAACTTCAAGGAAAAACAAATGTAACAAAGAGTGGGTTAATAATCAAGCCTGCCGGTCATTTTTCTTCTATACACAACATTTTTCTATAGAAAAATATGGAATATTAATTCAGTCTGGAAAATATGGTATTGTAAAAAATGAAGTATATTTACTTACGAATGCGAGTGATTCTATATTATAATAGGCCTAATGTTCTTGTGAAGATGTATATATGAACATCTAGAATTCCGCAGGGATTACTTTCATATCTTCTACATTTGTCAAAATTTGTAAAAGATTGCTAAAGATAAGTAGATTTATTTTTTCTCAGTATCTATTCTTAGGTTTTCTGTATGTACGATCTTTAGTAGTCTATTCCGATTCCATTAAATATTTCTTATTACTTATCCGAGCTTAGGCTGTTCAAGTTAAATCGAATACCTCTTTTTTGTGTCGTTTGATGTTTCTTAAAAGATAATGTCGGGTTTTACATACAACGGATTTGTTTGTGAATTGTACACTATGGACTTTCCTTTCATTAAATCAGTTATTTTAATAAATGTGTTATCATTTATTGTCTTCGTAACAGGCAGGTGGAGTGTTAATTTACTTGTACTCGATCTGCTAGTTCCATGGTTACAAAAAAATATTTCTGTTTCTTATCGCATGGTCAGCCGATTATATGACTGAAGCATTTAAGAACAGAAGAGGTAGAGGTGTAAGAGACACTAGTCAGAGTTATCTCCTCTTATTATGGTGAATATTATGGTTATGGTAAATAAAGTAAAGGTATCATTTGCAGAGTGGAAAGTAGATGGTTTTCAGAGAGCCTCATGCTGGTAAGCATACTTTTCTACTCGGTGAGGAATATAAACTATCTCACTCTTCGTTTTACTTACCGAAGCTTCTAGAGGTTCAAACCAGCCTTTCGGCTGATTACCTAAAGAACAACTTTTATTTTATTTCAAGTCGCATCAACGGCTAAGTTATTAGCGACTACTTGGGTTATGGAACGGTGGGTTCCCAGCCGGGAACCGAACCTCGAACCTTCAACTCTGCAACGTAGCACACTAACTACTGCTCCACGGAGGAGATTAAATGTATTTTTATTCGATGGCGCTATGAACCTTCGAAAAAGAACAGTGGATTATTGATATTAGAGAATGAATGGCAAATCATGATTGTTGTATAGATAAAAAATTAGAAGGCGTCTACGAACGATTAGAAATTTTAGTAGAATAACCAATGAGGTAGTTTACAATTGCTTTCCTTGCTAGGTTATGAAGTACGCTTATGTATTAATCCAGGAATATAATTTCTTAAAAATCATATAATTACCACAGATTCTCAATAATAATTTACCCCAAATTCTGGATGTATGAAGTTCATTATTTACCGAGGAAATAAATTAGATTTCATTTTTTATTGTATCTGTTAAAAAGGGTTATGTCTTGAGGAATTCTTAAAGCACCATGCATGCGTACGTTTTAAGATTTTCATGTTGAGTTTGAATGATTGCTGTCCAATATTTTCTTTTTTTTTGGCTCCAATAGTTTTACCAAAAACATGCTTCTATGACATTTACAAAATTTTGTGGTTTTGTTGCTGCTGTATCTTTTGAATAAATCCATTTATCATTTGATCGTTTACCAAACTGCCCATAACAGACAGGTGGAGTGTCAAATTATTTATCTCAATCTGTTCGTTGCTGGGCTAAAATAAATAGTTCTGTTTCTTATCACATGGTCAGCCAATTAAATGACTGAATCATTTAAGAACAGAAGAGGTAGAGGTGCAAAAGACACTAATCAGAGTTATCTCCTCTGAAAGTAATGGATTTCATTATACAGCCAGACCCTGTGGTGAATGAAGTGAAGGTGTCATTTGCAGACTGGAAAATACATTCTTTTCAGAGGGCCCGGCATGCTGATAAGCATACTTTTCTATTCAGTGAGGAAGGCAATGGTAAACCACCTCACTCCTCGTTTTACTTAGTAAAACCTCTACAGGTTCAAACCAGCTTTTCAGCTGATGACCTAAACAACACGTTTACCAAAATTACGTTTTTTGAAGTTTTTAAGCCTGATATCTGATATAAATATTTAGGATTTATTGAACATGTTAAAATTTTAGTTCCTCACTATGGAAATATCTGCATTACTTTTTCAGAAAAATATTTAAAAAATATATATATTTAACCCACCTGGTGGGTCTAGTGGTATAGTCGTCGCCGCGAGTCAGCTGTTTAACAGCTGATTTTCGGAGCCGAAGGTTCCTAGTTTGAATCCTAATAAAGGTAGGTATCGTTCTTTTATACGAATTTGAATACTAGATAATGGTTACCGGTGCACTTTGATGATTGGGGTTTAATTAACCATACTCTCTCAGGAATGATCGGCTTGAATCAGTACGAGACTACACCTCATTTACACGTTACATATCATGCTCATCTCATTGAGTCATGGGGTTGCTTTTTGTTCTTAAATTGAACAGATTGCAACGTAGGCCTACACCCATTAGGGATTAAAACAATTTTTTTATTTTAATTCCTAATATGTGTACGTTGCAATCTGTTCAATTCAGAACAATAAGCAACCCCATGACCCAATGAGATGAGGATGAATTGTGTGACGTGTAAATGAGGTGTAGTCTTGCACAGACCCAGGTCGACCATTCCTGAGAGAGTATGGTTAATTGAACTCCAACCGTTAAAGTACACCGGTAACCACTGTCTAGTATTCAAATCCGTATAAAAGTAACTACCTTTACTAGGATTTGAACCAGGAACCTTCGTCTCCGAAAGTCAGTTGTTAAACAGCTGATTTTGGCGACGACTTTACCTCTAGACCAACCCGGTGGGTTGGTATTATTAAAACAAATAATAAAAAAAATTAAAAAGATATTTACAGCAGATTAAACACGTCGGGAGAATTTGTTTTAAAATATGGTTTTGTCCCAATCAATAAATACCCATGTAAAGAACTAAAAATGAATAAATTTAAGTCCTATCATAAAATATGTGGAAAAAGTTTAACGTTGAGTTATTTTGAAAGTCGGATTCCCCTTCAATGCTTCCACCATTTATTGGACTCTGTAAGAGTGACGCGGAATTATTTTGTATTGGCCTCGAACCAGATTGTCTTAAGTTTAATTGGTTTTAAATTTTACCTGCCCGTGAATAGGTGTAGATTATGAATGAATCAAGGAAATAATAATTCTAGATTTATTCAAATACTATAAATATCATACTGCCGACAACTTTAATGTCATTTTATAATAAATCCTGTGTATATCTAATCATATTTTATTTTAGATCGTTTTTTATTTTCCTTTGGATATGCACTGCATCGTAGAACATCTGGATCTTCTTATAGTGTCATATGGATGTGAAACGTGAAGTATTCTATTTCCAATGCAATAACTAAGTGTACCATACTAGAAGAGAGCTGTGTTTATTGCAGCCGTAAATTTATTTTACCATCGGATATACGCTTATGTTGGTCGTTCTGGAGGTTTCAGTTAAACGAAAAACATGGGCACATTTATTATAAAATAATATTAGTTTTTTTCTGTTATTTATATGTCGTTTTATTTATTTATTTGACGTTTACTTATCTTTTTTGAAGTTAATTAAATTTATCAGTTGATGAATTATATTTCGTTGTACATAAAGGGATCTCTTTAAAAGGAAAGCTGTGTTCAATTCAATATATGTATATATAACTATTTTTTTACTATAATTCTACTATAATATATCTATTTTACTATATATATATATATAAATACTATATTTATTATATAATTTACTATATCTATTCTACTATAAATATCTATTTTTTACTTGTTGTTGTTTAGGTCATCAGCCAAAAGGCTGGTTTGAACCTGTAGAGGTTTTACTAAGTAAAACGAGGAGTGAGGTGGTTTGCCATTGCCTTCCTCACTGAGTGGAAAAGTACGCTTATCAGCATGCCGGGCCCTCTGAAAAGCACATATTTTCCACTCTGCAAATGACACTTTCACTTCCTTCACCACAGGGTCTGGCTGTATAATGAAATTCATTACTTTCAGAGGAGATAACTCTGATTAGTGTCTTTTACACCTCTACCTCTTCTGTTCTTAAATGATTCAGTCATTTAATTGGCTGACCATGTGATAAGAAACAGAACTATTTATTTTAGCCCTGCAACGAACAGATTGAGTGTAAATAATTTGACACTCCACCTGTCTGTTATGGGCAGATTTTTTACTATAATTCTTCATTGAATTATTTTGTCAAAAAAATAAAATGTTGTAAGAAATAATGAAAATTTTTCTCCGGGATTACAAAAATAGTAACTCTGTACGTGGAGTGAATTAGAAATGCCTATTCAAACTAAGGTAATTGTCATTAATGTACTGTTTTCATTTTAATATTTTGTAAGGAGTTTTGTTAGGACTTATGCATGTACATTTATCCCCATAACATGCAGGTAGAGTGTTAAATTATTTGCATTCGATCTGCTATTTCCAGGGCTACAAAAAATAGTTCTGTTTCTTATCACATGGTCAGTTAATTATATGACTGAAGCATTTAAAAACAGTAAGAGGTACAGGTATAAAAGACTCTAGTTACAGTTATCTTCTCTGAGAGTAATGAATTTTGTTGTACAGCCAGATCCTGTGGTGAATAAAATAAATATGTCATTTACAGGGTGGAAAGTAGATGCTTTTCAGAGGACCTAGTATGTTGATAAGCACACTTTTTCACTCAGTGTGAAAGGCAAATGTAAACCACCTCACTCCTCGTTTCACTTAGTAAAGCTTCTAGAGGTTCAAATGATAGATTGTGAAAGGTCAATAGAACTTCCAAAAATTAATTACTATTCACGGGTTTTTTGACAAAATGTTTTGATGATTTTTACACCCAAACAGTTTTGAAGTGTAACTGAAATGGTTTTTTTGGGTCAAAAAAATCTGTTTAACATCCTTATCAATTATTTATTTAAAATAAATGTTTGTCTACATTTATTTTTAAAATCTTCATCTGTAAAAAATAATGTCAATTAGTGGATGTAATAATAGGTTGTAGAAAAAGCTCAATAGTTCTTAGGAGAAAAACCAGATGGGAACCCGGAGACCCAGTTAAGGTCTCTAGTAACTAAAATTTTGTTTTTCAATGCGTTCTTGTAACTACATATCTTGGTGAATTATTTTTAACAGAACAATACATTAAATCGTTCGCTTGATCGGTTTTAAAATGAATGATGTTGTTAAATGAGACGTTACATGATCCATTTGTAACTACTGTAATTGTTACTTCCAATGTATGTGATGTATTGCTCCTGTAGAGTGAATGCCGCGTTCAGAATTAAGGGACAACCGGTCGTCTGTCGTACATAAAAATAAATCAGCTTTCTAATACCTAAACAACGTGAATATTTTTGATATAACTGAATACAATTGCAATTTGCTTAATATGAACTTTTTTTATTAAACATTTTCTTAAGAAAATATATCTGTCTAAAGATGAATGATATAAATTGTATTTCGTGTTAGGCTGATTGATTTGAGATAAAAAGAGAAAAGAAAAATGACAGCCTGCTTCTTCCACACTGCTCGCGCTATTAGCAATTTGCATGAAAACTAAGGCAGTGGCGTGCTCCCTTAAAAGTTCCCCTTTCTTTAGGCTATTCAAACGCCATTTGCAATTTGCGCTTGAATTGTTTCACTTTGTTACAACGGTAGCGTTTTATCTTTTGAGAAAAATGTGTTGCAAAAGGCTAAATTTTGAGAGTTTGTGGGAGTGCCGCTTGTATTGTAGAGCTTTTTAGTTATATTTTGAAATTAACTTATTTTTTAATTTATTTTATTAAGAATTAATGTTAAAAATTTTTCGCAATTTTTAAGATTTTTAAAAAGTGCTAAGAAAAATGTGTACAACTATCACATAGGCCCTAACTCTTTTTAAATATTTTTTTCATTATATCCAAGTTTGACCCCCTAGGTTGGTCTAGAGGTAAAGTCGTCGCCGCAAGTCAGCTGTTTAACAGCTGATTTTCGGAAACGAAGGTTCTTGGTTTAAACCCTAGTAAAGTTAGTTACTTCTATACGGATTTGACACTAGAAAATGGTTACCGGTGTACTTTGATGGTAGGGGTTTAATTAACTATACTCAGGAATGGTCGGCCTGGGCCTGTACAAAATTACACCTCATTTACACGTCATACTTATCATCCTCATCTCGGCCGGTCCGTTGGCGTAGGTGTTAGCGTGACTGGCTTCTACGCCGGGGTCCCGGGTTTAATTCCCGGTCTGGTCAGGAATTTTTCATCACTAATCTTCATCTACCATCCTTCTCACCGTCTGCATTAGCAGTAATTGTAAAACAGTCGGACGTTAAACAAAAAAAAAAACCCTCATCTCATTGGGTTATGGGGTTCCTTTTTACTCTTAAATTGAACAGATTGGAACGTGCACTCACATTATGAATAAAAAAATATCCAAGTTTAATACTATTTGACGTGTGGTTAAATTGTAGATAGAATGGTTTAGTTTTCAATTTTTGGGAAATGGCTTTTGTGAAACAATGTTACGCTATGTTGACTTTGTCACTTGAAATCAAGAACCGTTCATTGGAGAATGGCTCTTGGATTAAAGGATGATTTTTTTGTTTGTTTTACGCCTGACTGTTTTGCAAATTCTGCTAATGCAGACGGTGGAGAATGATGATACATGAAAGATGAGTGATGAAAAAATGCCAGCCCTGACCGGGTATCGAACCCGGGACCCCGGCGTAAAAACCAGTAGCGCTAACCACTACGCCAAAGGATGAACTTATTTTAGAGGTTCTTAAGACTGATTCTAATTTTCGTGTAATATACAATTTTTGTTTACTTCGGTATTTCTTAGTATCGTATTGAATATATTATGCTACGATTTTCCGAAATTATTCTAGTATCCTGTAACCAGATGGGAACCGAAACAACAATTCTTTGATTTTATGTACATTTAAAATTATACCATTTTTATCAGCGGAACACTTAAAAGAAAGTTAACAAAACCAGAAGTGAATGTTGTTTTTAATTTCTTGTTTTTTTCTAACATCTTAATTAGTTATTTTTACAGTTTATTTATTAAAAACACGATCGTTAAAACTATTGCGTTGATGTGATGTTTGTGACGTGTGAAATGTGATTTAGAACTTGAAGGAAATCACCAATAAACATACTAAAAAAATTAACTAAAATTTCATTGTCATATTTTCGTTTATAAATAATAATACTACGTATTTTGTTAAAGGTTATTTAGGTGATCAGAATACGCTAATAAATGCTAATTAGTACATTGTCTACAAAATGTGTGGTTATTTATTTAAATCGGTTTAGCTTAAACATTTCGAATTTTAAATGTTTTGATGTATACATACAAATTCACAAGCTGTATAACGATAGCGTCATCTGAGTAACAACATAATGTGACACTTGTTCTTCGACGTAGCCCTGCGTTACTTACTATTATGGTCCAGTAATGATATGCTAAACATCAATCTTTAAATTTTCGTAGCGTTACTACAAGTTATTCCAGATTACGGTACAGTTCAGCCGTCCTTAGTTTGCTCCTACTGTCAACAAACCAAAGCCAGCTATACAGGGTGCACGCTAGAGCCACGACTTTATATATCGACTTTAGATGTCGTAATCCTATTAAGTTAACTATATTTTAAATTAAAAGTAGGCCTACTTAAATTACTTAAAACATCAGTCATGATATAATGTAGGCATAAAAGTTTCATTTATAACAATCTGGTGTGAAACACTCACACAACTTTCTCTTGCCAATATAAATAATTAACAATAAACCTAATATTAGTAATAAAACATTAGAAATAAACAAAAAACTAACCTCAAAAAATATAACCTTATTTTAATCATGACTGAAAGACGCAAAATGAAAATCGAACTCAGTTTGGCTTAAAAATACGGAAAATCACTCTTTCACGCTAAACTAGGCTCTGTAGAGAAACATGTTCTAAATAAAAGTTGCAGATCTTTTAATTTTCTATAAATTTGATTATATACACTTTTATTATAAAATGCATAGGCCTACTAAGGCCGAAATCTTAAAAAAATCGATTTTTCTCACGTTTAAAAGTTGTAGAATTTTAAATTCTCTACAACTTTTATTATATAATTTTTTCGCTAAATTGCATATTAAAGCCGTAATCTTAAAAAAACTATGTTTTTACGTGAAAACACCCTCACTGAGAATTTCAGCAAACATGGCGCCTACCCTATCTTGTAGAGAATAAAAAAATTGAGTAAACCATGCGATTTTAAAAAAAATCGTAGGACCAGTTTTTGAGAAAATCGTAAAAAAGTGAAAAATTACACGAATAAACTACTACTTCCGGTTGACCGATTTTGTTGAAAATGTTCGTGTCGGTTCCGGTAGTGGTATGTAACTTAAGTTTCAAGTTTGAAGTTCGTACGTTGTTCTGTTCTTGAGATATTCTGTTCAAACACACGCGCGCGCGCGCGCGCACACACACACACACACACACATACACACACACGCACGCACACGCGCGCGCGCACACACACACACAGACCAATCGCTAAAAACAAGTTTTTTGGGTTCAGGGGGTCTGAAAACGTATAGTTCCGGTGAAAACTCGATTTCGAAAAATCGACTTTCCTTCCTATATTATTCATATAGGCAAGAGAAAGTAAAAATACTTTTAAAAGTATTTTGTATTTAAATACTTTTGAAAGTATTTTGTTGTTACTTTTTAATCAGCGTGTACACATTTTTATATAATGCGCATGCTCAGTGACGTCATTATGTGTTTACAGTAGGAGCAAACTTAGAAAGGCTGAACTTTAGGTATAATTTCATCCTTTTCCAAACATCCGTAGTCAGGTAGAAAAAATTCATATTCTGTATAGGGCTATCCATTGGGAACGATAATGGTGAGCAGTCATATAAATTTGCATCGAATCCGGACCGTCCGCTAAATTATAATGCGTCTTTCGAGTAACTTGTAAATTATTAGCCTGTTTTTTTTTAAATTTTGGGAGTTGTACTTTTAAAATACTTCACTACAGTGTATCTTGAAAAATGATCGCATAACTTACAGGTATTTTTTCAGCAAAATAACATACTAGAAAACCAATATACTATTGAAAACAATATAATGTTAACCCATGTGTGTTCTTCAGTCGAGAAATAAACTCAAAGAAATAACTCACATTAAATGTAAACACAATTTAAACGAGTTTTTTCCTACTAAATGTATTATGTATTACCACAACCCTGTTAAAAAGGAGCTAGTGCAGTATATTTTTCATTTAGCGTTCTACTTTTTAAGCAAAATTACTAGTAAATGACAGTAATGTTGACAATTATCAACATTCCTAAGAAAATTATTGAATGAAAATAGGTTTCCAAACACGATTCTAATAAGCGGAACTTTTTATCTATTTGGCGGAGTTGTGATCATAAGAAAATACTGTTGTTGTTGTTGTTGTTTAGGTTATCAGCCGAAAGGCTGGTTAGTACCTGTAGAGCAGTCATGTCAAAGATACGGCCCGCGGGCCGCATCCGGCCCCCGGGCTGTATCAATACGGCCCGCGATCGCAATGTGTCACAGAAAGAAGAATCATATTTTTTAGAGCTTTAAGACTTCACTCGATCCTCTACGGAAGTTTTAAAATGCGCACACTACATTTATAAGTAATTTTAAGGGCAGCGCGTGCCTAGGACAAGCGAGAGAGATAGACAGTAACGCCATCTCTACCTGACATCAATGAGCTTGTCAAAAACAAGAGAAGTCAGGTAACTGGATCCTCGAGCTCAAAATAATTACCATCTTTTATAACTTTGATATGATTTTTAACAACCGTATATTATAAATACTATACAATTAAATAAATAAAATGTTATAATAATTCAGTACATTTTTTGATATTTGAATCTGGCCCGCCTACACATTCTAAATTTAATATATGGCCCTCTGAAAAATTGAGTTTGACACCACTGCTGTAGAGGCTTTACTAAGTAAAACGAGGAGTGAGGTGGTTTAAAATTGCCTTCCTCACAGAGTGGAAAAGTGCCCTTACCAGCATCCTTCCGAAAAGCATCTACTTTTCACCTGCAAATGACACCTTCCCTTAATTCACCACAGGGTCTGGCTGTATAATGAAATTCATTACTTTCAGAGGAGATAACTCTGACTAGCGTCTTTTACAACTCTACTTCTTCTGTTCTTAAATGCTATAATCTTATAATTTGCTGACCATGTGAAAATTAGCAGATCAAGTGAAAATTATTTAACACTCCACTTGCCTGTTATGGGATAAAAGCTTGACTTAAAAAAATACAAAAATTAAGAATACCATAGTAGACTACTGCTTAAAAAACCATGTTTTTGAATTAGTTTTAATTAACTAATTTTGTACCGATTATTAACATAATATCCTTGGATTTTTTTCAAATTAAACATGAGATATAAAAACTACTTCACAGTGGAAATTTGATTTATAGAATTTACTGAAAAGTGGTTAGAGCCCTAGGATTGCATTATCGTAGATAGACCTCAACTAAAATCGAGTGCAAAAATTTAACACTCTACCTGTTTGTTAAGGGCGAAAAAGAAGTCATAAACTGATAAATTGGAAACCTTTCTGAAACATTTTTTTTAAAATAAATAAAAATTTAATTTAATTTAATTGTTCTTAAATAGTACCATTTATTGTTGAATATTTAATTCATAAATTTGTACCACTAATTTATTTAAAAAAATAAAAATTTATAAAAAAAATTTAGTGTTCCAATATGAAACACTATAAATTTACAAAACTTAAGTTGCTGTAATCCCTGTCTGGTTTGCTGACGTGAAGTTTTAGTTCTAAATTGACCTGAACTTTACCTTGCGTAAGGTACTGGCTCAATCATAATACACTGCATATATGATAGGGGAAAGTCTTGTAGGTATATTTGATGGAAAAGCATTCAGCATTCAGCATCGCTGAATAAGCACCCACGGATTGACTGAGGTGAATAGGAAGATGGTCAACGGCCTTGATGGTGGAGGATGTTTATAATAGGAGAGAGGACGGAAGAGGTGGTGGGTCTCCGAATGAAACTTAACCTGTGTTCATTGAATAGTGAAAGTAAACAGTTCACGCACACAACTGATTCAGCTAATGGGTATGGGATTGTTTACGTGATCGACTTACTGCCAGCATACCAGTTCACATGCGGATTTTTGTAGTGATATAATTTAACTCGTACCCAAATGTATGTGCTACAAATGGACTGTGTTAAACACAACCGAATGTTAACCGGTACTCCCGTTCTAAAGCCACGAGAATCCTATCGTCTTCGGATGAATGAAGTAAAGAGCACATTAATTATTTCTTTGAGGTAGCAACCCTGCCACTCGTGTTACTTGCAATCGGGTCAGCAGTCTATTCGGGGAATTAAAATCATCTTCAATCATCCAGAAGTCAAAATGGACCGGAATTTTGGATGAAAATGGAAAACGTTTTAAAAATAAAAAAAGATTTTAGGATACCGGGAAAACTAAATATTTGTACATGATATTAGAAATGCTGTATTACTATGTAATGTAAAAGTGGATGATAGGGCTGTGGAAAGGAAGAGGATAGAAGCTTTTGTAATGTGGTGTTATCTGAAAATGTTAAAGATTAGTTGGGTGGATAAAATAAGTAATTTAGAGGATTTTAGACGAGTGGATGAAAGAAGAAGTAGGCTATACAGAAACATCTTACCAGAAGAAGGGATAGGCTAGTGGGGTATATCTTAAGACATCTATCAATACTGGAGGGTAATAGTGAGGGAGTGAATTGTAGGGGGAGGCAAAGGTTAGAATATTTAAAGCAAATTACAAAAGATTTAGGGTGTTGCAGGTATGTAGATATGAAACGACTTGCGCATGATAGAACAGCTTGGAGAACTGCATTAAACCAGTCGTCAGACTGATGACAAAAATACTAAGTAATTCTGGTTGATGTATACACACCACAAGGTAGAAGAAAATTGGGACGGCCAATGAGACGTTGACGGACTAATTCCAAGGAGAAATGACGTAGAAGGCTTTTAGCTTGTACATTTTATCAAGTTTCCGTAATGAAGGTAATTATGGAAGATGACAACTGTTTTGTAGATCACCCGGTGGTTTGCCTATTGTATGTTTTACTAAGGAATGTGAATTAGTTATTTATTAGGGTATGTTGTGTAAAGTTACCTTGTCTATTGCAGGTGTTAAATATTATACAAGTTATAACACCTAATAAATTATTCACTTGCATGGTACACAAACGTGAAACAGCCGTGACAGAACCGTACCTCTTCTCTAATCTCTTTTAAAATTGTTTTTATTGTCTATGAAGTAAACTTTAACTATGAGTACATGTTATAATATTTATTCGTTGCTATTATTTAATACAAATGTAGCTACATTCCGTTGTGCAATTGTTTATTCTAATATAGTTTATAGGCGTTTAGGTGTTTTTAGTCATGTTATATCGCAATTACAACTTTGTTACAAAGTTCCTCAAGGTGTAATATTGTAATTTAATAGTTCTTTCGTCTTCAATATGTTTATCTTGATAATTGAACGAATGGGTAACTTAAGAACATATTTAATAAATTGTTTTAATCAATAATGTATTTATTGACTAAACAGGCTGTACTTATGTATATTTTTTAACCCCTTGAAACTGTTCTAATTGATACTATAGTATATCCCATAAAACCGTCCAGCAGATATAAACAGACTAAGGGTTGAAAGTCAGTAAAAAGGATGCGTAATCATGTTTCACTCTACCAACGCCTTCAGTCAAAACAATCGGCGACAGACCGGATGTTTTATAATAGGCCTACCCTATGAATTCTTTCTACTAGTACTGTCGTATTTTGTATTTTGTGTATGTTTCAATTAGTATATAGCAAGTTTTATCTGATAAGCAAAGAAAGTTTTTTTGTAACTCGAATGGATCGCGCTAAGTTCAATCACAGTTTTAATACATTAATGTTTTGACGTGCTGCACGGTTTCGTAATTTTTTATCCGAAGGTGTGCATAGGTATCAGACGAACTAATGTCCCATA
The DNA here is from genome assembly GCA_035578175.1 of Catonia carolina. Classification (NCBI taxonomy): domain Eukaryota; kingdom Metazoa; phylum Arthropoda; class Insecta; order Hemiptera; family Achilidae; genus Catonia; species Catonia carolina. Next base: position 271,377,882 of record JAQMRL010000001.1, on the reverse strand, counting down.
GCCGAGCGAGTGAGAGGGAGATATGTGACATAACTACGCATGCGCTCAAAGGTCGTTACCGTTATAATCCAAATCTGAAAACATACTACAGTCGTTATCTTGCTTGTTAGTTTACTGCATGCCTAAACGCTTGCTCACAACAATGAGTAAAATTATACGACAGTGTTATTGGAACGGCGCGTATGGCTTGTGTGAGTGAGAGCGTTATGCATTCTCTCACTCCCACGGCTGGGGGACATTAGTTCATCTGAATACTGTACGTTGCAATCTTTTTTAATTGCAATTGTTGCGATGCATAACAATCAACAGCCCCATGACCAATGAGTTGAGGATGGTATGTATGAAGTGCAAATGAGGTGTAGTCTTGAGCTGTCTCAGACCGACCATTCCTGAGAGAGTACGGTTAATTGAAACTCAACCATCAAAGTACACCGGTCATCACCGTCTAGTATTCAAATCCGTACATAAGCAACTTTACTAGGATTTGAACCAGGAACTATCGTCTTCAAAAATTAGCTGTTAAACAACTGACTCTTGGCGACGACTTTACCTCTAGATCAACCCGGTGGGTTACATACTTTTACCGAAGTATAAATTTCTTCGGAGCGGTCTCATTGTTTCGCGTATGAATTTTCAAAAAAGTATTCATAAAAATAAATTAAATTTATTTTGCTCACTAATTTTTGTGATTTAATTCTAAAATCAAACTTGGGATCTTCTACTTGGCATTCGAGTATGCTATTGTTATTATTATACCAATTGGAAAGATAATTAAAAAGAAAACAATAATATAAAATAGGAAATTCTGAAACTTAAATTAAAACCGAGGTTATGACTGATGGGACGCAGGAACGGCAGTGTGGGGATACCCTCACGTACGCGTGTGGTTTACAGACCAAAAATTTTTCTAAATCCAAACAGCAGCGAGGAAATAACCGACTTTGTGATTCTTTAAAAAGAGTCATTTAGTCGGGCACATCCTTTTTTACAATATTAACTACTAGCATGCCCCGCTCGGCTTCGCACGCTAAACATGTGTAGGGCCTAATCAATGTTTTTAAATAAATATTATAACAGAAACTGTCTAGCTGCTAGCTAGGTCGACTGTATACTCCAACGTACACGCACGCGCGCGCGCGCGCGCGCGCACACACACACACACACACACACACACACTCACACACACACACACACACAACGACGTTTTCATAATTTCCCCCACGTACGTCTCTCACCATCATGCGCGCGCGCGCGCGCACACACACACACACAAACACACACACACACACACACACACGCGCGCGCACACATACACACACACACACACACACACACACACACACGCACGCATACATATTTATGAAAATCTTTTAATTAAGGCTCTTATGGTCATCATTTTTGAACATTTTAAAATAAAATGTTGCTGTGTAGGCCTATATAAATAAGAATATGCGATAAAGATTTCATGAAAATCCGTTCCGTAGTTTTGGAAATTAGCCTGCACAAAAAACACCCTTTGGCTTTATAATATTAGTATATATTTTTGTTTCGATTAACTGTGATTATTGATAACTATCCATTTTTTTTGTTACTTTCCATTGTTTTTAGTACTGGATTTAATTTGAAAATGAGACATCTGTTATTGGCTGGTGTTTATCAACTGTGGTAGTCGTAACAAGTTGATCGCCCCACCTAACATAACTTAACTTCTGGTTACCACTTTGTAATACTTGAATAACTGAGCTGTCCCAAAGGCAATATGGAATTTGTAATTGAAAAATTACAAATTGAATGGGGAGAGTCATATAATTCTACAGAGGAGTTTTGTCGCATCATTAATGTTACACTATTGTTAGGACGAAGTGCGTGTAGCTACTACAGAAATTTACGAATACCGCTTGCCAGTCACACGGAAACCCTGCTCACCGTGACTGTGGCAGCGTTGAGGAATTCTTACCTTTACGGTTGAAATGATGCCCACTGATAAAACCCGACCAAGCGTGTGCAATAACTATTGCTAAACCATGAATGTGCTTTTTTGGAGTCTCCCTATAACCGATTGTACCTTAGAACAAAGAAAAAAGCCTTATTTATGTACCTCTTATATTCATTCTTCTTTGAACCTCGTTTATTCAAAGTTTTGAGGAAATTATTTTTGGAACAATTATTTATAATTTTTACTGTATTTGCCAGTATATAGGAATTGTTATATTGCATTAATGCTTTGGTTATCAAATGAATTCAATTAATTAGTTTCATTTTACATATTGTGAACTATTATTATATTTAAAATTTGTAAAACAGAAAGGAAAATACTATATTATGAAAAGTTTTATTTAATATATGCCTTGAATAAAAAATGTAAAAAAATGTTGTGCGTCATATTAATTTAAAGTTGTTTGTAAACAATCCAATTTATATTCAAACTTTGTCGTGCATATATTGGATTGAAGCTGCCAGTAATATTTTATCAAGCACTAACAGGGAATTTTTAGTCGGAAAAAATATTTAGTGATGAGTCAAGGGAAAAATTTGAAGTAAACGGGAAATTTTGTAATGGATCACTTCTGCTACCAGTCCTTGATAGAGAGTAGGGTTTGGGAAGATGGCAGGCGTATCCTATAGTACCCGGTTTTCGTGCTTAAGTTTTACTGCTCATCTTGTATTACAACCGTCCCGTATTATTTCGGCTAAACAAATATCACGTGATCTAATCGGTATATCGTGACGTTATTTGAAGGTGTATGTACGTGATACGTGATATTGTATTTCTCCCACTAGTTGACTACATGCTTATACATGTTACACGCGCATGATCTAAGTTTTTAAACAACCCCTTTTTATGTCGTAATACATTACACTGTACCGTATACTATTACATATACCATCAAACAGGTGCATGTCTCCTAAATTCCCATTTGTCTTATTCATTTTACAACCTATCATTCATGTGTTATTTCTTACAAAAATTACATTACTAAAACTCCAAGTGACTTTTTTTATCGACATGTTGTAAGATGTCTTAATAAGATTTTATTTTATAGAATATTTTTTTGTTTTACTTTTTTAACATGACAATTAGGGTGTAGGCCTTTTTCTACCCTCCTTGTATACGTAACGACTTAATAAATTGACAGCCACTATACTTTGTTAAAAAAAATCAAATATTTACTACATTTTATCAAATAAACAATAATAAAATGAATTTTTTAAAAATCGTTTTAATAGTATAATCTTAACATTGTTAAGTTCTTTTGTTGAAATTAATTTATATCCAGCTAAAGTAATAATTGCCATAAAATATTTAAACTTAATTTAAAACAAGATCTTTGAATTAATTAATAATTAATTTTTATGTTAGTTTTCTTCTAATTTAGTGATTCTATTTAAACATATGTTTTTATTGGTCTATGAAAATATTATAGAATGACTTAAAGAGTTGCTAATGTAATTTCAAATAAATTTTATTTTGGTAATTTATTATATTTGTGTATGTGTTAAATTTTAGGTGTAATAAATAGTATTTGATAATTTAAAATTCTATGCTATTTAGGTTAGAAAAACTCGAAAAAAACAGAACAAAAGAGTCAATGGGAAAATTTATTAATATTAATTGTTAAAAACAAATAACGGAAAATAGAGAAGTGAATGTCTTTATTCGTAATATCGTACAACACACTAGCAGAAACATTGAAGTTTATTGGAATGTAACTCGGTAGATATTTGTCTTGCAATTTTTCTGTTGATCAAACCTGTAGTAAAATATAATTGGGTATTTGCATTAAAGAAATTGCCAAATTACACAATAAAAAATAGCTTACAACAGCTTTTCATAGTTCTTATCATAACTGGTATCCTTTATTAGTATAGAGTAGTTCTTCATAAGGTAATTTGGAAAGAGTTTTTAAAATTCAGAAAAAAAACACAATTATAAGGATATTGTGGGAGCAAACCACATAACATCATGCAGACCATTATTTAAGGAGTTAAAATTTACCTTTTTATAAATTATAACATTATGTAAAATAATTATAATACCTTTTTACATACTTCAAATGTTCACAATCACAACACTAAATTGTTTGAACAAAACCTACTTTTACAAGTAAAAATAATAAATAAAATTATAATATAATTACCACAAGAATTAACAAGTTATGATAATTTATGTAGGTATTTGTTGAAAACAACCTTAATTTATGAACCATTTTACAGCATACAAGAGTTCCTTTCTTAATAGTTTTTTGTTTTAAAAATAAATTTCTAAGTAAATTCTGAGGTAAATTATATATTATCTACTAAAAATGATTATACTTATAATAATCAAAAAGTTAGTAATAAATGTATTGGTAAGTGTTTTTCCAGTGTAAATTAATGTTATTTTTTGTTGTCATGTTATATACTGCCTTTTTGGAGAATCTTGGATGCAAAAAGTTACCATAACTTTTTGAATAAGTTCAGTAAAATTATAAAATTATAAGTTCATTTATAAAAAATTGTTATTGTAGCGGAACAAAAAATATGAAAATTTTATGTTTAATATTTTTAATACTTTGAGTAAATTTATAGTTGAAAAATATTTATAAAAACATTCATTCGAAATAGATTTGGATCGCCTCCGTGGCGTAGTGACAAAGTGAAAGGTCCGGTGTTTGATTCCCAGCTAGGATCTGGAAATTTTAACTCGTTAAAACCCACTATCACAGTACCAAAAACCCACTGTAGTCTTTAATGACCAAGGTGTTGATGTGATAAATAATAGGTTTGATTACTGTCAGAGGAAAATTTTGAGTATTTTCCTAATATCTCATTGGTGTAGTTGGTAACGTTATCGTCTCTCCTCATGCGGTCTTCGTTTCAAATCCCATTCAGGCACAGCATATTTTCATACATTACAAAAATCATTTCATCCTTCACCGTCTGCATTAGCAGTAATTGCAGAACAGTCGGACGTTAAACCCAAAAAAAAGTAATGGTAGGATTAAATGCGAGATTATCGATCAATACATTCTTAGTTTCTATAGGTATAATAAATGTTTTGTGATAACTGCATAGTTTAACCTAATTTTTAAAGGTTTTTCCAACTAAATATACAATGTTTTTGTTTGGAGCAGATATTAGCTTTGAATACTTATTATCACTATAAACTTATTAAAACAAATAAAACGGTTAGTGAAATTTATTGTATAAATTTATTATATGAAATAGAAAACATATTTCATACAGAATTTATGTTTTAGAAAGAAAATATTAATAATACTTTATAAATCTCATTTAATCGGTTTTAACTTGGTTACAAAATATAAAGGTGCTATTGAACTATGACTGTATGCAGTATTATTTTGTATTATTCTTTTTTTTTTGTAAAAACTTCCCTTGTTATAATACAGTTTTGAAAAATCAAACTACCACGGTGTATTTCAAAATTATCTATTTATCAGACTATTTTTTATACAGTATTAATCAAATTATTATATCAGTACTTTACATTATTTTACCAAGTTTTATGCAGAATATTTACAATTAATTCTGTAAAACCAACTTTGTAAACATTAAAAAACAATCTTTGTATTATATGTGTAAAATGTCGTTGCGCTGAAATGTCTACACGTCATTGTTTTAAAGAAATAAATGTTGATATGTATTCACAATAAGACAAAACAATTTAATGACACATGATTGTCGTTTGTTGATTGAAGTAAAACCAGTTAAAGTCATTGATGTACACTTTTTGAATATAAATTTTGCAATTATGTAGGAGAGTATGTTGTTGTTTTTAATTTAATTGAAGTTTTTAAATTGTTTCTTTAGTTTTTCTGCCTTGTTTAAAAAGAGCCTTTGAATACACAGCAATTATTTAGGATTGAATTAAAATTTTTAGTAGATTGTTTTTGTAACATTGTTTAATTTATATTTTTTTATTATCGGAGATGGTATTAAAATGACAACTGTTAATAGAGTACTGTATAAAAATATCTTAGAAGTTTTTTTATTTCAGAATTTCTTCTTTTTTCTTCAAGGATTAGATCTCTATCTGTTCTCATACCCATCTTCTGAGAGGCCTGCCAACATCTCATTTGCCTCCTGGCTTAACTGAACCAACATCACTGGAAACCACTGGAATTTGTCCTACCTAGATGGCAACAAACTCTTCTCCTATAACCTCTAATCTTGTTGCTAATGGACGGAACTACCAGTTCCTTCCTTACTTTAACATTCGGAGTTCTGTTCAGCCGTGTACATCTATTTTATTATTATTGTCTATTTTTTATACTTCTCATGAAAGAATATTATTACCTTAGTGAGGAATTAAACATAAATCTTTCAGCTTTATGACTGATTATGCTACTAACAAAACTACTGAGGTGTTCTTGTTACATTATTATTTAAAACAGTAATAAATGCTCCTTACAATTGAGTTTATGTAGACCTTAAAACCAAACCACATTAACAGTTAAGAAGTAATGTGTTGTTTTTTTTATTTGTAAAGAAAAGCTTTTAATATTTACTTTTTTTATTGCGTTCTTTTACTTCAACTTGTTACTAGCACTTTCGCAGTGTGCATGGCTTCTTCATGTAATAACATAAATTTTTTAGAATAATTATTGTGAAGATTGCATCTTCCTTTGTCAAAGGTTTGATTCAAACTAGATAGAAATCAATATTGTGAAGATATCTTCCTTTAGCAAAGGTTTTATTCAAACTAGATTGAAGTCAATATTGTGAAGATATCTTCCTTTGTTAAAGATTTGATTCCAACTAGTTCGAATCTTCACAATAATTATTCTAGAAACTTTATGTTATTACTTGAAGAAGCGATACACACTGTGGAAATGCTCATAACAAGTTGAAAGAAAAGAACGTAGTAAAAAAATGGGTAACAATAAAAGTTAAAAGTTTTTTATATAAATAAAAAAAAACGTTTCATTGATATGGATTAACCCACCGGTTTGGTCTAGAGGTAAAGTCGTCGCCAAAATCAGCTGTTTAACAGCTGATTTTCGGAGATGAAGGTTCCTGGTTCAAATCCTAGTAAAGGCAGTTACTTTTATATGGATCTGAACAGTGGTTACCGGTGTACTTCGATGGTTGGGGTTTAATTAACCATACTCTCTCAGGAATGGTCGGCCTGGGTCTGTACAAGACTACACAGTCTCATTTACATGTCATACACATCATCCTCATCTCATTGGGTCATGGGGTGCTTATTGTACTAAATTGAACAGATTGCAACATACACAAGTTAGGAATTAATATGGATTTTCTGCTATAATGCTAATACCTTAAATAATTATAATTGTATTATCAATGCATTAGATATTTGGGAATTTGTGTTAATGGATTGTTATATGTGTTATTTATTTTTCAAATTTTTATTTTTCTCTTTGTATCAGTTTAAAAAAAAATGTTAAAGTATTATCAGTGGGTATTAGCATGTAATAATTTTCTAAACCCTTACTGGGAATCAAACTTAGGACCTTCCCCTTTACGTCTTAGCACACTAACCACTGCACCAAGGTATATCAGTTTAAGAACTTACTTTGTGTATGTATTAATACTTCAATTTAAGGTGTTTGTTTTTTAAATGGATTAATGATATGATGCAATTTTTAGTTTAATTCTACATACATTAACTAACAAAGTATGCCAGTTTAAGATTACACCATGATATGTCATATGTATTGTTAATTTGATATTAAAATTGAATCAGTGTTTGTATTTATAGGATTATTATTGTAAAATTGTTGAAATTTATGTTAATAATTTTCTTTTATTTTATTTTACAGAGTTAGGCATTGCATAAAATGCGGTATTAAGATATTTGATAATATTATTCTGAAAACAAAAAAATTAATGCTTTTTTTTAAAGGGAAAATACAAAATTCTTTGTTGTAGGTCTGATATTGTTACGACTATATATTTTTAGGTGTGGTGGGTTTGGCAACGAAAAACGTTTTTCATGTATTGACACACAGCCAATTGTACTCAACCCTGTTCTTGAACTGTTTGTAAAGGGTTCAATTTATGAATACCTTTTTGACAAAAATATAAGCATATATATACTTATATATCCCTTTAATATCATAATATTTTTATGTCTCCCATGTCTTCACAATTTATTAAATTATAAATATATAAAAATAATTTTGTAGTTATTGTTGGATATAAAGATTTCTATTTTTATACAGTGTTAAAAGTATTTTAACTGAATAAAATTTTTAAATTTGTTGGTAGAAAATGTCATAACCACTTATTTATAAACAAATTCTGATATATTTTGCTAAAATAAATTATTTTAATATTTTAGATGTATTTGTAGTGTCAAGTATATGAAATTCACGCAGTAAATTGGCCTGGGAACATCATCATATTTACATTATTAATTTTTTTAAGTAGCAAAATAAAAGCAGTGTATGAAGAATTGTCCATTAAACAGAAGCATTTATTAAAACAGGGAATTACATTTCCCAGTCTGTTGTTTATTGTTAATTGAACTTGTATTAAAAAAAAATTAATGTACAATTACAATTACTTATTGATTAAATTTTTGTCTGGGCTCTTGAATTTGTAAATTAACAATTATTTAAAAATACTTTTTTTAGAAACAAACTTTATTAAACATATATACAGAAATTTATCAGATTTTTTTATTTAAACATAAAAAATGTAAGTGTTTTTTTTTGCTGAAAATGAAACATTATTTTAGATATATTAAAAAGGAATTTATTATTTTTGTTCTTAAATTGATTATAAATGTGATATTAATGTACATAAATATTGACAGAGCACTGTGGAGTATTTCGATTTGTTTTAGGTACAGTATGTGACAACGGTTTGTGTCTAATGTCGTGAGATTGAAACAAACTAGAAAGAACTACAGTGACTTCTACAGTGTATTGGTGATGTTCAAACAATTCTTATTAATTTATTTAAATAGTGTTTATCTATACTTCGAATGAACTGTTTTAAGTGTTTAAATTTTCCCACTACTTTGGTGTGATTCTATTTTTTTTATGGTGTTTTTGATTTTAAATTTCAAAATGAGTACTACTAAAAAATCAAATTCTCCTACTTCTGGATCATCTTCTACATCAAAAGTTCAGCCAGGGTCTAAACGATCAAGGAAAAGTATTTCATTGAAATTAAAGTTGGAGATTTTAAAAGTGATAGAAAGTGGTCAAAGAGTATCTCATGTCGCAAGACAGTATAATTTACCGGAAAGTACGGTCAGAACTATTCATAAAAGTGTCGATAAAATTCGTAAAAGTGCAGTCAATACAAGTCCTTTTGCATCGAAAATATTTGGGAGCAGAAGACGAAGTAAAATCATGGAAACATTAGATACACGGCTGTCATGTTGGTTGTTGTTTCATAATGAAAAATCATGTGTTGTAACTAAATCAATGATTCAAGAAAAAGCTCTTAAAATATTTAAACAATTGATCGATCAAGAACCTGATGATTCACCGGATAAATCATTGAGTTTTGTTGCGAGTCGAGGATGGTATCATCGGTTTTGTAAACGCCATCGTTTCTGTTTTAAAAATGGTTCACAAGAAAGTTCAGATTGTTCAACAGATCCTTCTGTTCTGTATAAACAAGAATTACAATCATTTGTTAATGATTGTGGATATTCTGCTGAGCAAATTTTTATAATTAGTGAAAGTACACTTTTTTGGAAAAAGATCCCTTTACCTGATAATATTTCAAATTCAGATAGTATATCGTCAAACAAAGAAACTGTCACGTTACTTCTTGGTTCGAATGTAGCGGGTGAAAAATTACAACCATTATTAGTACACAATGATGAAAGTATATCTGAAATTAATAATTTTCAAGAAATAAAGAAAAATTTTAATGTTATTTTACATGGTAATAGTAATCCTGTTATAACGACTGAAATTTTTGAGAATTGGTTTTCAAATTATTTTGTACCGTTTACAAAAGATCTGTGTGAAAAACATAATAAAGTTTTTAAAATTTTACTGATAGTTGATGAAACGATTTTAAATAAAGTTAATGCACAAATATGTCCTCCAAACATTGAAATGAATGTTATACCTCAAAGTACTACGTCAATGACTATACATCCAATGAATCTTGGATTAAATGCTGCTTTTAAAGCATATTATTTGAAAAATATTTTACTAGAATTAATAAATGAAGTGAATAAGGATAGTAAAACAACGTTCTTACCAACATTTTTTACAACATTTTTACAAGTTTATAAAACATTTAACATTTTAGATTGTATAAAAAATGTTGGTGTCGCTTGGAATAGTTTACCATCAAGCTGTATGAACAGTATTTGGAAATCACTGTTACCAGATATGGTATTTTGTTTTTCAGCTTTCGAAGAAATGATAACCTCACTTGAACACGAGTGTTTATCGATCGCTAAAAGTGCGGGTTTTGATGATGTAAGTATGGATGATATTCAGGATGTATTATCGTCCCATTATGAAGTCATTTGTATCAATGACGACAAACAGACAGAGTGTAAAACTGAAGTATCTGATGATAATTCAGATGTTGATGATGGCGATGATAATAGAGATGTTGATGATGATGATGATGATGATGATGATGAAGATGATGATGATTCTGGAAGCGATTATGAGGTTGAAAAGATTCCTGAAAAACGTTTAAAAATTCAAATTAAAAGTAAAAAACAAAATATCAAAGATACTAAAAGTAATAAAGCTACTTCTTCCGAGAATAATTTCACTTTAGAAGGACTAAACAAACAGTTCAGAAAATTAAGTGATGTTGTACAATATTTTAAACAAATGGATTCTAATAAAAATCGTTCGGAGAAAGTTTGTAAAGATTTGTGGCTTTCTGTTTCATCTTATAAAGAAATTTATGAACAAAAATTAAAGGCGTTAGGACAGTTCTCTAAAACTGAATTTCGCCCTACATCTTCCAAAAAATGAACTTGAAATACATGTTTGATGTATCAATTTTTAATTTACATGAAGATTAAAACATGTGAATGTTGTAATTGCTGTGGCTAAAAAATTATGTAAATTTTTTGACTGGAATTATTATAATGAAAAGTTGTGCCCTCAGTGTTGCATGGAGTTAGTTGTTTATCTTCTAAATCGCATATTATATTTTTATTATAATTTCACAATCACATCAACAACTTGTGAATTAATATTCTGTTACAAGAATAGCCAACTTTATTAGTTTAAAAAAATTTTCAGTACAGTTTTTTTATTGAGAATTTAATAAGTGATATAACTTCAAGAAAAATAAATCTGTGTTTTATTTTTACAAAATTATTTATGTTTAAGTGTTTTTTTTAAATACTGTTATTACAAACTTTAATTATCTGTATGTTATTTGTTAAGAAAATAGTATTATTGTGGTATTTGGGCAATCTTTTAAAGAGTTTAGAATGATGTGTAGGTTTTATAGTTTTATAATGTTATAATAAGCTTCATAATTCATCAAACATACTGTAAGCATGTTTTTGCCGAACTACTTGTTCAGCTAACATAAATAATGCTTGGTTTTGTAAAGTTTACCGTAAATAATTAAAAAGAGTAGGTTTTTTAGGGGGGTAGATAATATTTCTATCTGGGATTAATGGTATACCATGAAACTTCATTTATTTTTAATTTCATCAGTAATTTACGAAACTACATTTTGTCGTCAACCCATGGTTCCAAAAAATGTGGTCAACTTATAAACGTTGGTCAATTTGTAAGAGTTATAAATAAAAACACACCACTTAAGAAATAAACTCAAATTTTATACTGTATAGCTATTGTAATTAAAATTAGTATTATCTATCATTATAAAAATTTCAGTTGAGTAATTTGAATGGAGAGGCTCATTGACTAGAAGACATACTTTCGTTACTTTTCTTTAAGCGAGGGTCCTACAGCTGCTGTTGCATCCCACACCTCAATCTCCACCTGGGTCTGTTTGACCAGTCCTCCTCCTCCAGCCCTTTCTGCTGCAAAGCCTCTCTCACCCCTTTCTCCAAAATTCCGCAGGGTCTGTCTCTCTTCCTCTAAGCAGCTGGTGGTAGTTAAAGATCCTTTTCAACCACCTTTCCTCTTCCATTCAATGTACACGACCATACCAAACCAATTGCCTTTTCTGTATCTTTTCCACAATTGTGTTGCACATCTCCGCTTGAGCCCTTACTTCTTCATTTCTTACATGTTCCAGCCGAGAGATTACACAAGCTCTTCTCAAATAATCCATCTCCACTGCATTCAGGCTATTCTTGTTCTTCTTACTAATTTGCCAACTTCTGCCCCGTAAGTCACTATTGGGTCAACTACTACTTGGCAGATTATCTTCTTCGTTTTTATTTAAATTTTTAAAAACCACAGCACTGAATTTAGTCAATTTGTAGCAGCCCTGGGCCAGATGTCTTTTTTATACATTCCTTCCCCTGTAATGAGGCTTCTGAGGTACTTAAAACTGTCACACCTTGATCACTCGACAGTCCTGTTCGATATCCCTCTTTATTTTTCCTACTGCAAGGTACTGCATCTTTTTTATATTCATCCTTCGTCCCCATTTGTTATATTCCTCTAATAAGGTTCTGACCATGAAATTAGCTTCATATTCATCATTTGCAATAAAGACCTGATCTTCTGCAAAGAGAAGTGTGCTCAAACATTCATTATTCATTGTTCAAACAATTATTGTTTCATACATTTTGAAAAAAATTGAGTGCCAGATTATTTGTATTCTTCCTCAGCTTACGTTTCCTTTAATCATCACTATTGGTACTTACAATTTCTAGATTGAATTTCATCGTAATTAATTTTTATGTTTGCTATTGTTATAATTAGCTAAAACATTTCTGAACATTCACAAAACGTCACCTTTTTTCTTTGGCCATCAATTCTTTCAAAGGCTTTTTTATTCTGTGCCCCTGTCAATGGGAATGAATTACATAATTCTCTTAATGGTAAAAGTTTAACATTAATTTTTAACATGTCTAAGGAACCTCATTTCTGCTGCTTGAATCATTGACATTTTTAAGAACTTTAGTCATTCAGGAAATCTTCAAAAGATTGATTTATAATTTCTTTTTCCAATAAAATAATAACTATTTAAAAAAAAAATTAGGTTAAAAGAAAATTAATCAACAGAATGGCTTTAACACTTGTATAAAAACAAGCTTTAAACACCTACATGACTTTATTCGTCATGATATGTTCCTTTAGCAGACTTCTAAATTATTAACAATTTAATATAACTGAACTTTTTTGCTATGAACTTTGAGTAGTTTTTGGATCTTGTGCAAAAATATTTTTTGTCTGTACAGTGAATTGCCATTGTGAACTAAAATGGAAGTTGAGTTCAAATCATGTCCTTGTATAAAAAAATTGACGGAATCAAAAAAATCACAATTTGATTTTTTTTTACCTACTCATCAATTTATACATAGGCCACCTCTGTAGCGTAAAGGTTACCATGCTAGCCTACCATGCTAAGGTCGTGGGTTCAATTCCCGGCCAGGGTTTGAAAATTTTCACAAGTCAAAACCCATTGTTCTCGATGGATTACCCACCATAGTCGCTAATAACGAAACAGTTGATGCGACTTTAAATTAAAAAAAAAACTAAATATTTTACATGTTCATACTTTATTTTAAATATTTAAATACTAGATTTGAGTTAATAGGGTGATGATTCTATAGTCCATCCATTAAAATTGTCTTTTCATGTTTTACAAGAAGTATGTTTGATTGTTATTTATGAAGGGTTTGTAAAATAATACTCATAATGTAGAATTAAGGTATCTAAATTTACGGATAATAATGTTTCTAGAATTAATTAATTCTTATGTGTATTGAAAATCGCAAAATTAATTCTATCATTGTGTCCATGTAAATTTATTATTTTTTAATTAGATGAGAAAACTTTAATTTTAGTTTATAGATATTGATTGAAGTAGAGATTAAGTTTAAAACAAAATGTAGGCCTAGTGTAGAAACTGAACAGAAATTAGGAGTATTTTTGTGTTTTGTTTGCTAAACATAGTATTTATGTAATTGTTGTTTTAGAGTAATTGATATTTTGAATAAATAAATTTTAATTACAGTCATTGAATTCGGCAACTATTACTTGAATATATTTTTGGGTCATTCACAAATAAAATGATTTACAATATAGGTTAAATGTTTTAAAATTGACTTTGAATGTTCTCATTATCTTTGTTTCTATATTTGATAAAATAAAATTTTGATGCTGTTATTTTCTGATAGTTCTCTTCAGATAATGTCTCAGCTTATTCATAACTTAAATTTTTTTAAGTTAATTTTTTAAGCCATAATTTTATTATGAAAGTAACTTAAAGTTGTTGTACATAACTTTTCCAACAGTTACTAAAACAAGTTGATTCTGATTTATATAATCTCCAATTTTTGAATGTGAACTAAAATTTTTGTAGCGTTTTCTGTATTATATTCAGGTTAATTGTGTTATTGTAGCCAGCGATTATTTTAACAATAAGTTAATTTGTTGAATTTAGATTTAAAGCAGCATGGAGGTTGGTTTTTAATATTTTCAATTTATTATGTAAATTATTTTACTAAATTTGCTCTTTAAAATTATAATATAAATTGTGATATATCATTGCGTGTAAATATTTTAATTTTTTTTTAGATTTTGCTTCTTTATTATCATTGAACAAGATTTCAGGTGGATATTTTTGAGTTTTTTGAACGTGTCTAGCCTAAAAAGTACAGATCAGTAAAATTTTTATTTTCCTGAAGAAAAATTATGTGTTAAATACAGAAGTGGCTATTTTATAGCAAGATTTCCAGTGGTAATATTCTTTTCTTAAAGTCCCACTCCTATCTTAGGTCTCTCAGGTTCTTTAGCCAGGATGCTTAACATCTGCCAATGTTCCGCGTACCCTTTATCTTCCCATGTATGATTAATTGTGAGTTGTGATATTTAGAACCACTAATCAAATGTCCGAGAATTGAAGTTTTCTTTTCTTCACTGTTTTAACCAACTCACAACCTTTGCCTTTTTTATCAAACACATCTCTAGTAGTGGTAACATTTGTCGTATGTTAATGTAGTGTTTTGTTGACAGCTGTATTTTGTTTGCTGTTGAAAAACATTTAGTTACGAGGAAGGAAATTTATTCTTAGTTTTTCTTTATTTGCCACAAATTACCTTCTTTTTTGGTTTATAAGGAACATTCTTTCCTTTTAACTAAAAAAGTCGTTTTGATAATATGCTGTTTAGGTCAATAGCTGAAAGGTTGGTTTGAATCTCTAGAGGATTTACTAAGTAAAACAAGGAGTGAGGTGGTTTACTTTGCCTTTCTCACTGAGTACAAAAGTAACCTATGCTTATCAACATGCCAGGGCCTCCAAAAAACATGTACTCTGCACCCTGCAAATGACACCTCATTCATCACATGGTCTGGCTGTATAATGAAATTCATTACGTTCAGAGGAGATAACTCTGACTAGTGTCTTTTACACCTCTACCTATTCTGTTTTTAAATAGTTCAGTCATATAATTGGCTGACCACGTGATAAAAAACAGAACAATTTTTTGTAGCCCTGGAACTAGCAGATCGAGTGCAAATAATTTTAACTTTAGTTTTAATTTTATATTTGATAATATAATAAAATTTAATAAAGTATTGAGGGGTTATTTCATTTTATCCTCAGGTTTTGACTCTAGGATATTAGAAAATACCTTTTACAACAAAATGTATTGCTGTTTATTTGTAAATATTTCTGAGGATCTGTTCCGAAAGTTTTTTTTCATATAAAGCAAAATTTTTGACATTAAAAAATAAGTGCTAGCACCATTGGGTGACTGCTTAATTATATATATTGGGTATATATATATATATATATATATATATATATATATTGGGGGGGATAATACCGCTAAAGAAAAATTGTTCATTAGTTTTAAGTAACTAGTTACAATAAACAAAAAATAAAAAAAGTAAAATTTTACTATTCCCCTGGGTCAAAAGTTATCAAAAGTCCCAAAAATCTTTAAAACTTGTATATATTTAGCCAAGATTATGATAATGTTCTTTACACTAATTTTATCTAAATAGACTCTGTGCTACCTTAAATCGTATGATGATGAGGTTTAGGTTTACATTTATGGAGAAAGACAATGAAATCATTAATAATGTCAAATTTAATTTTTTTGTAATATAAATATAACAATATAAAACAATATAAACAATATAAAACTAAACAATATAAAATGAGTGTCGTATCAGATGACGTGAGACTGGCCCGATCGCTTAGAATGAAGGCCTACTGGAAGAAGAGAAAACAACGTAGTCTAAATAAATGTTAAACTAACTTAAAGTGATCCAGTGTGGTCTTAAAAGTAAAAAAAAAAAAAAAAAAAATATAACAATTTTTTCAATGTTGTTGTTTAGGTCATCAGCCGAAAGGCTGGTTTGAACCTGTAGAGGTTTTACTAAGTAAAACGAGGAGTGAGGTGGTTTACCATTGCCTTCCTCACCGAGTGGAAAATTACGCTTATCAGCATGCCGGGCCCTCTGAAAAGCACATATTTTCCACTCTGCAAATGACACCTTCACTTCATTCACCACAGGGTCTGGCTGTATAATGAAATTCATTACTTTCAGAGGAGATAACTCTGATTAGTGTCACAGTACACCTCTACCTCTTCTGTTCTTAAATGATTCAGTCATTTAATTGGCTGACCATGTGATAAGAAACAGAACTATTTATTTTAGCCCTGCAACCAACAGATTGAGTGTAAAAAAATTTGACACGCCACCTGTCTGTTATGGGCAGTTTTTCAATATAAAAACCTATTATAAATAATGCATTAAATGCAGTGTTTTTCTTTGGTAAATGGAAATTCTTAGTTTTAATACTACGTTACTATGAACTATTTCATTTTGATATTTTCAACTAAATTTAGAAAAATGAAAATGATGAGTTTTTTTTACGGCAACATTTAAAATGTTGCAGTATGACATTAGTTTTGTTCCGGATCTGTTCTGGAATTCATGTATATTCTGGAATAGAAATTTGTGTCAATTTAATTATATGAGGTAAAATACATAATTTTTTCCTCTGACCCATGCTTTTGTAGTTTTTTAAAGTTTTCAGTTCACATTCTATTTGCAACTTTTCATTAAAACTAGTAGCCTGAATAATTATTTTTAGAAGTAATTTAAATAAATTCGTGAAAACTAATTAATAATTCTATCAATAAAATGATATGGACGTTAATTGTTTAAGAAAATGTTTACATTTATTCCTTCATGAAAGATTTTATTTCTGTATGTTCATAATGATCTAGTTTATTAAATGGTTTTTAAAAATATTTTTATTGTTTTATTTACTTTATTGTAATGTTCCTTATGGTATTAAAACATCCTTCATCACCACATAATATATGAGCCTAAATTGGTTTAAAATGTGTATATTATTTAAAATTTGTCTGGATTTAAACATAGAATGTTTTTGATAGCTTAGGTAATTTGACAAGTTTGGCATATAGACTTTTGTTTTAATTATAAATTATCTGTTTTGTTAAACATTTAATAATTTATGATAATTTTTTCTTGATTCTCATGATTGTTAAATCTTTATCAGAATCTTCTTTTGGAAAACTTGGTGGTTTCTTTAATGTTTCATTAATTGATATTTTTGATTCATATACTGCCCTACTAAGAAAGAAGGCAGTAAGTGCAAAAAGCTGAAGTGTGGGAAAATGGCTTTATAGTATTTTCGACAGCTGTAACACAATTATTAATGTAACATGATTTTGTGATTATATGGTAAAAAGGGAAGTTTTATAACTTTTTTTTAAGTTAAAAATTGAAAAAATTAGTTACAACAAATTAAAAAAGCAGATACTGCTTTTTTAACCTGGTTGGTTGGTAGGAGAGGGAAACATAGTTTAATTTATTTAATTTTTTCAAGCTCTACAGGCTGCTAAGGCTTGGGCCCAATATTTTATTATAATTTTTTTAAATCCATATTCAAGAATTTGTCCACAGATCAATATTTAAGGTGGTGCAACTTTAAACTTTTATGACTAATCGACAATGATATACAAAGCAGTAAGTGAATTCAGTATCAAGTTCTACTACGTAAAAAATCAGTATCTGTAGCATACTAAGAAATAAGGCAGTAACTATATATAGTACAGATACTGCCTTTTCTCTTAGTATCTGAATATACTCTTCTTTTCCTTTGTAAGCCTGGCAAAAACATGTAGATAATGCTTTTGAATACCTCGATATCTAAGTAACCGTTGTAGGTAGGGATTTTTTATTAAGTTCACTAGATACCTTGTGCTCTAAAATATAAGAATACATATAAAACTCAAAATTGAGAAATTTGCAGTTACTGCCTTTTTTCTTAGCAGGGCAGTATAGTCTTATGCATCAAGGTAATAAATTATGTCATGTATAACATTATGATTAATACTGACATAGTATATTACTGTTTGATTTTTAACATCTTGTATTGACATTGTAAACTCCATTGAGTGTTGTGGAATTTATAGAATATTTCTTCAACGTATTTTTGGATTTACTTTTTAGTAACATGTCAATTTTTTTTAAATTACATCCAGAAGACTCCAAAAGGGAGTATAGGACATGTCAAGATAAAACTGATAATGCAAAATTTTAACAACATGTAAAAAATTCATTACTTACCCATAATTTATTACCATTACTAACTTGCGTACTTCGATAAGCGAGTATATCAAATAATACACAATTTGCCTCAACGTTTAATTCAAAGTTTATATATTTTTCAACCAAAACTATTTAGAAAGGAATTCTTGTACACTGTAAAATGTTTCATCAATCTAGTATTTTTTATGTCGCTTAAAACAAACTTAAATTATCAGAATTTTTTAAAACTTGTGGCAATTTATTGATGTATTTTCTACCTGCAAAAGTAGTTCAACCAATTAAACAATTTTTTTTATCCGAATTCAAACAAATTTTTTTAAAATTCAAACAATTTAATGTTTTGATTTGCAACATAGTAATCAATTTTATTTCTTGTGCAGTGATTGGGACGTTTAAATTCTGTATATATTTTGTTTGATCCATGTATTTCTGAATATTGAGTCGAAATAAATTTCTGAAAATAAAAAACTGAATCAATGTTTTTGAGAGTGCGATTTGAATAATTTTGATTTAAAAAAAGTAGTATCTTGATTATAAATTGTATTTTGTAAGAATGTTTATTGGATTTTCTCTGATTTCATTAAAGAAATAAGGGTTGAGAGGGTTGAGAATAGTGAATATTATGGTAGAGAAAAATTTCTCAGTCTGGAGACACAGTTCTGTTTCTAAAAATTGGTTAGCTTTTCAGATGGAATGGCTGATGGGTTCAATATGAATTTAAAAAAGAAATAAATTAGTGAAAGTGTGAACAAGTTTAACGGAGGTAACTAAGTACAGTCGGACCTCCATGTATCGAAATTGTTGGTTCCTTATAAAAAATTTGATGTATAGAAACTTCTATAAAGAGAAACGCTGTTTTTTCTCATTGTGACTGCTACTTATATTAAGTGAGATTACTTGACCGTAACGATATTGCCTAAAAAACAGTATTTGTTTACAATAAAGTTTGTTTTATTGTGAAGGCGTATGTGTAGGGCAATCGTCCACAAAAAGAACAAATTTTCTCTTTTGCTTAGGCATGTTTTTATCTCGTAACATTTTACCCATTTGAAAACTGCTTCGTCCACATCATCGTATTTACATATTTTTGATCGTACATAGTATAAAAGTATCACACTGCTTTTGTACGTTGACTACAGTGGTCAACATATTACAGTGGCTCTGTATTGTCACGTTGCTCTCTCTCAATATTTTGGATTGTCTGTGTGTGATGGGAGGGCTTATATGGAGTTGTATTTATATTTTCACTAAAATTTAAGTTCAATGTATAGAATTTGTTTTCAATGTACAGAAACATTTTCCATTAAAATTTCACAGGACTCAGGAAATACTGTGATATATATATATATTTTTTTTTTTGATGTATAGAAGTTCTATAAATAGAAGTCCAACTGAATATATTTTTATTTTCTGAATTCATACATTAAGGGGACCTGTAATGCCTATCTCCGTAATGTTAATGTAAGTAGCATTTTTTTTAAAACTATTACAGTTATCCTATCCAATTTTCTTGGGTTTATTTTTAGGGCTATTCTACACCCACTGAATAGTAGCATCTAGATATATTGTTAGGAAGATAAGAATTTTTTTGAAATTACGATTTTTGAAAATCATAACTTTTTGCCTATTGAAATGGAAAATAAATATTTAAACACATTATTTTACTGTAATATTAACTCAGTAAATTAAAATTATGGTATGAAAAGCTATTCAAAAATTTTATTAAAATCCATTCGCAGTTGGCTGAGAAAATGTTCCTTTTGCATTAAAAATTGCTATTTACGGGAAACAAAAAACTAACAGATAACACATTATACGTTAAATAATTTCATATGTTATTTTTTACAGTTCAGAGGTTTAAAATTACATTCACAGGTGGTATAGTGCGAACTTAAAGTTTAAAAAAAAATATCGCACAAAATAAAAAAATTATGAATTTATCTGTTGTCATTAAAAAAAATAGAAATGTTAGGCAAATGGGTAACGTTTAAAAAATACCATTAGAGTTCAACATAGTTTTAATTAAAAAAACCTGCAAAACCCCCAAAAAATTATACCTATATCGTTGGATGCAGAAAACTCTGAATTTTAATAATATACAAAAAACCGGAAATGAGAAAATTTTCAATTTCTTTCGTTCCGGATACCCTTAATAAAAATTGTAAATATCTACCAAAAATACTTTTATGTATGTTACAAACTTTAAAACGATGATGTTTTGTGTAGGAATGGTCAGTCTTGTTGTTTTCAATCCTCTCAATGGATAAGTAATTGAAGGCATATCTAACTAATCCACTTAACTGTCATTAATTTAGGCTTATATTCTTGAGTGGATTTTGTAGTAATTCTACTCACTTAAAATAGATATATCAAATTTATTGAGTTGTGATATTGATTACTTAGCGTAATAAAGTACCTACTAAAGAATTTATTTAGTGTTTTTTTAACTTAATAATTTGTAGTAAGTATTTTAAGAATAGTGTGTCGAATTATAAGAATTAGTATAATATATGGTATCACTTAATTTTTCCTTGCTCTGTTTTATGATATTAAGAATATTTATCTTTTCTTTTCATATTACAATCGTGAGAAAGAAAAATCTTTCGAAAAACCTGTTATAATTTAGTTTTTATAGACTCATGTATCATGCTCGTTCATAAAGCTTGGTTTCCACATGTTTTTCCATATCTATTGTTATGTTTTTTTCACATCTAAGCATGTTAGTGAGTATGAGGTGTGGCTATTAAATAACGAGACTGATGTAAAAAAATTTATTTTAATTTTATGTTTTTTTATTTTATTTTTTTTATTTTACGGCCACAAAGGACCACTTAAGTTCAATCTTTCAACGTCTAGCTCTTTCAGATGTTCCACCAAAACGCCCCCGCAGTTGTCGCTCCCGTACTTCTCCTCTTCTTCGCCAATAATTCTTCAATGTTTCGGATCTTCTCAGTCTCTCAGCGTCCGAAATCACCATGGCTTTCCTGACCCTCATTTGTTCCCTAAATTTAACCGATCGCTGTTTGTATGTCCTGTAGCTCCCTGACTTAGTTTTGAGGTCAGCTATTGTGATGTTTAGTTCCTCCATATCCTTTTTGACTTCCTTTATCCAGTTTGGTGTCATCTTCTTTTGCCAGAAAAACTCAGTCATCCTTCTTAGTAATCTTGTATCCTCCATTCTCAATATATGTCCCAGGAAGGATATCCTTTTTTTCCTGATGATACTGGTTAAAGGCTCAATTGTTTCATATACTTCCTTGTTTGGTACAATATAGAAACTACCATCTTGAAGGGACCATTTTCCAATACACCTTCTTGCTATTTGCCTCTCCACTTTCTCGATTTTGTCCTTTTCGCCTATTCTTGTTGGACCAAACAGGGTTTCACTTGCATACAGGACTTCAGGAAGTATCACGGTATTGTAGTGTCTTAATTTTGTGTTGATGGACATACATTTCTTATTGTAAATATTCCTAGTGGTTATGGCGGATTTGATTAATTTATTTGTTCTTTCCTTCCAGTTAATTTTTTCTTTAATGTTGTGCGTTATTGTTTCACCCAGGTATTTGAAACTTCTAACTAATTCCACGTTTTGATTGTTAATTCTGACGTTGTCTACACACAGGGGATCTCGAACCATTATTTTTGTTTTTTCATAAGATATTTTTAGTCCTATTTTCCCAGCGTATTTCTCTATAGTTTCAACCTGTGTCCTGGCTTCTTCTATGCTTTTGGATAATAGTGCTAAATCGTCGGCAAAACCGAGGCAGTTAACTTTTATCTCTCTTCCAACTTTGATATAAGCTTTATTTTCCTTGTTCCACTGGCGCATAATATACTCCAATGCGCAGTTGAAGAGAAGTGGGGATAGTCCATCCCCCTGCCTCAGTCCTGTTTTAACTTCGAATGGCCTCGATATTTCACTCCTGAATTTTACTTTCGATTTTGTTTCAGTCAGGGTTAATTCAATCATTTTAACCAATTTAGGGTGTAAGCCAAAGTTCCTCAATATTTTCAGTAGGGATTCCCTGTGTATACAATCATAAGCCTTTTTGAAGTCAATAAAGGTCATGACTAGCTGTTTATCTCTAATTTTAAAGTAATCTATTATCAATTTCAGGGTTAAAATTTGGTCAGGACAGCCTCTCCATGGTCTAAACCCTCCTTGATACTCCCCTAGCTCTTTATCCAGCTGATCTTTAATCCTATTGTAGATGATTCTGGATAGAATTTTATACGTGCAGTCGAGGAGAGAAATTCCCCTGTATTTAATCCCCCCCTGTGTTTAATTTCCCCTGTGTTTAATTTTATGTATAATCACTTATTGTCACCTTCAATATACACTCCTTCTCTATCCCTATAACGCTCCATACAAATTTTCCATTGTTGGAAACAGTGCTGGAAGTCATCTTCTGTCAGCTCCTTCAGGACACATGCCGCTCAAAAATGTTTGAAATGAAGCTTGCAAAAATGTTCGTACTGACACTTTGTACTCGATTGAAAATGACCCAAATTTTTTGGAAACGATAATAACATGTGATGAAATGTGGTTTTTTACTTATGATCCGGAAACGAGCGCCAATCCATGCACTGGAAGAGCCGAACTTCACCGAGAGCCAAAAAAGCTCGAATGAGCAAGTTAAAATTTACTAAAGCAATGATGATTGTTTTTTTTGTATCCATGAGATTGTGAACCTTCCCTGGGTTCCTGAAGATCAAACAATTAATCAATATTACTACCTTGAGGTACTTTCTAAACTACGTCAAAGAGTAAGGAAAAAACACCCCGAAATGTGGAAGGACAAATCATGGGTTCTCCACCAAGACAATGTGCTAGCTCATTCCGCATTATCTGTCAAGAGGTTCCTAGCCAAGTACAGTGTATCAGTGTTAGAACATCCACCTTATTCTCCAATTCTTGCACCATGGGACTTCTACCTGTTCCCTAAGGTGAAATTTGCATTAAAAGGATGAGATTTGAGTCTGTGGAAGCTGTAAAAGAGAAAGCGGCACGTGTCCTGAAGGAGCTTACAGAAGATGACTTCCAGCACTGTTTACAACAATGGAAAATTCGCATGGAATGTTGTAGGGATAGAGAAGGAGTGTATATTGAAGGTGACAATTTGTGATTATGTATAAAATTAAAATAAATTTTTCTACAACATCAGTCTCGTTATTTAATAGCCACACCTCGTATTTTCCTCCTATGCACACTTATGTTCTTGTTTTTGTATATTTATTATTCTTATCCAATTAAGTTATGCAACAAACACCACTGACTGTTCTGAATTAGCTTGAACTTGAAAATGAAGTGATATCTCTGTTTCATTATAGGGTTGTCAAAATTTAACCAATGGTCAAAATTTAACCAATGTTCGTGTTGAAAATAAAAATGAGTAAATTTTCTTAAAAGATTTTATTGAATGATTGTGTTGAAAGTTCTCAATTTATTACATTATTTACGATTTATTTGCTTCTTTAAGTGGACCATCTTGGGGAAAGTTAGGAGCTACACTGCTTTGCGGAAAATTTTTCACATAAAAACCTTGAGAAAATTAAATTTTAAAGCAACAGTATACATTATAGAAATCAAAGAAATTTTAGTAAAGATCTAATACTTTTATTATATATTTTTCTTGGCTCGTTGTTAAAGATCTATTAAATCAATTTTTACCACCAATTTTTGTAGTTTATCTGATTGTTCGTGTGAAGGTAATGTTAATAGCTATTTAAAGACAAATTTAGTTAATTTGACACATTAGTGTTGAGTTGTTTAAAATTTAAAAAAAAATTGATCAAATTGATATGTTGAGTCTCAGATTAAAATAAAAAACTAACAATTTTTGCTTTTGGAATTTCTCATACAGTCATCAAAATTTAATTTTGTGAGGAAAAACCTTTGATGTTTATTTATTATCAGATGATAACCTTAACTTAATCATAATGTGGTCCTATTTATTTCATTCAAAAGTATTATTTTATGAATAAAGAATTTTGTTCTATAAACATTTTTTATGAAATTTTGGTTCTTTTCCCAGTATTCTCTCTTCATTAGGAATTATCTCTCAGTTTAGCTTATATGATCTGAAAGAAAGTATAAGTTATGTCTAGGGGTTTTTGAGAAAATTAATAATGCCTCATGTGGGGCTCAAAAAAAATTAGTAATTAAATCTTGTAGTTAACATATCTTATCATTGATATTAAATTGCTCCAGTATCTGGATGGACCACTGGTACTATTATCTAAACATAAGATAACATTAAAATTATTATCAGGAATTTCTAAATCACCAATAAGAACAAATGTTAAATTCAAATTTTTGAAATTCGTATGATTAAAGCGAAGAAGATGATAGACGTTTTGAAGTAAAGTAGATTAATTAGTAATATTTGAGAGAAATAAGTTTGAGTGTTTGTGTTTTTGTGTGTAAATGTTACATATTTAATATGTGCACATGCAGCACATTTCAACTGATGTATGAGTTTTAAACTGTCAAGAGCCCTACACCAGTAGCAGTTGGGTGGTTGTTAGGTTTGATTTTTGATTTTGCTAAAGCATAAGCGAGTATTATTTAAATGAATTGACAACACGGTTTTTCCAGTTTCTAAAAAGTTTCTCTGATGAGTTTATTAACAGAATTTTGACGAATGCTATCGACCAAAGTAATTGATCCCTGATAAACAATTTAAAAAATCTGGTGTGAAAAACTCTCGCGACTTTCTCTTGCCAATACAAATAATGAACAATATAACCTAATATTAGTAATAAAACATTAGAAATAAACAAAAAAACTAATCTCAAAGAACATAATCTAATTTTAATCATGAGTGAAAGACGCAAAATGAAAATCAACCTTAGTTTGGCTCAATGACACGGAAAATCACTCTTTCGTGCTGAATTAGGCTCTGTAGAGAAAAGCGCTTAAAATAAAAGTTGTAGATCTTTTAATTTCGTATAAATATGATTGTATACACTTCTGTCATAAAATGCTTACTAGGGCTGTAATCTTAAAAAATCCATTCACTTTTACAGATTTTCATGAAAAAAAAACAAAAAAATCGCTAATTACCGCTAAACTAAGCATTATACAAAAACATGTTAGAAATAAAAATTGTAGGTTTTTAAATTATTTACAACTTATATTTTACTTATTATTTTTTATATTTATTATATACATTTTTCGCTAAAATGCATATTAAGGCCGCAATCTTAAAAAACCATTTTTTTTACAAGAGCACAGCTTCCCCAAGAATTCCAGCAGACATGGCGCCTACCCTATCTTGTAGAGCATAAAAAATGTAGTAAATAAGGTGATTTTTAAAAAAAATCTTAGGAGCCGTTTTTGAGAAAATTGCAAGAAAGTCAAAAATTACATTGATAAACTACTACTTCCGGTTGACCGATTTTAATGAAAATGTTCATGTCGGGTCCTCTAGTAGGTTCTAACTTAAGTTTCAAGTTTCAACTTCGTACAATATTTTGTTCTTCAGATATTTTGTTCACACATGCACAGACCAATCGCTAAAAACATGTTTTGTGGATTTAGGGGGTCTGAAAACATTTAGATCTGGTAAAAACTCGATTTCAAAAAATCGACGTGAAAACAATACTTTAGTTCTTATATTTATTCGTATAGGCAAGAGAAAGTAAAATTACATTTTTTCATGAAAATCATTGTGGAAACCATAGAACTGAGATACATACCTCAAACCAACATAAAATAAAATATAACTCTTGTTTTAACTGGAAAGGTGCCAGAGATATTATTCTGCAACATTCCTAAATACCCTTAAGTCATTGAAAATAATTCAACATCATGGGACAGTATTTTATTTAACAGATTGGTTATAAACTTTGCATTATACCTTTGTTTACGCTTATTATTACAAACTGATTTCCTAATTACCTATATTCATTGCATAACCTGTTATATAATGTACTGGAAAAATAATTTATTACATGTTTACCAATATGTATAGATAAGATGTCAAACAGATCATGAACATGTAACACCAATATAGGCATACTATATAAATACACTGAATATTATTTCAGTTAACGATTGCTTCTCATTGAATACAGAAGTTTTTATTCATATTTTTAATAATTATTAGAAGTGACATTAAGAAATATTTTTTAAATTTATTTTTATATGAAGTGTAAACTGTATGTGATATAATATTGTGATCCAAGTTTTGTTACAATGTGGTAAATAATTATTAAACAGTTAATCTCAGAAGAATTTAGTGGTATTAAAATGATTGTGATAAGTAAAGTTGGGTTATGGGTGCCCAATTATGGTATTAAGGGGCGATATGAAACAGAATGGTGATGCCGGAATTGTCAGAACTGTGCTGCATGTTTATTACATGCTGTCATGATTTATTTCCTAGTTGTAGGGTGAGTTAATTAATTTGTATTATGTGTTGATTGATGTTTTAAAATATTATTAAATATTGTTTTAACACATTAAATGTGAAACACAGTATATAGTGATATATTCTAACGAGGAAGATCGATTTGCTTTTGTGTTCCTGGTAGTATGTAAAAAACGTGTTTTAATAACATTTCTTAAACGTTATGCATTTTTTATTTCCTTGTAGGCCTATGACTCGCCAGTTACTTTCTACAATTTTTGAAAATTTCAAATTCTTGTAATGCATCCTTCTAACCATGCAATATTTTATAAATTAAAATACAAATTAAATTTCTTTCTTAACTATTTTTGGTTGCCTTTTAGTTTTCTTTTTAAAAAAAACTTACACATGTTTCAGTAGTACCACCTCCTTCAGAGTATTTTTGAAATTTAAATTAAAAATTTTAATACAGAATATTTTAAGTAAAAACAAATTTTTTTTAATATGACTATATTATAACTTTTAATTTAAATTGAAAAAATAGTCTGAAGAAGGTGGTACCATTGAAACATGTGCATGTTGTTTTTTAAAGAAAACTTAAGGGACCAAAAATAGGTAAGAAAAAACTTTCATTTGTATTGTAATTTGTATATTAAATTTTAATATTTCATCATTTTTCTATAACAAAATTTTGTGTATAAATTGCAAATTTAATTCTGGAAAAATGTAGCAATTAAAATAAAATTTACTTACAACAATGTGTTGATTTTCACAAAAATTTCAGAAAAAGAGTAGAGTTGCACACAGAAACATCAGATGCACAAATTTTAAGAAATTCCGTTAAAAACTTATGTTTCTCATATATGAGGGGCACAAAATTGAACGGATCTTCCTTCCAAACAGAATATATAGCAGACAATAAAATTAAGAACAGGAGCACAGTATATATTGTCCAGTATATATGCCAAACTGAAAATTAAACTACTAACTTTAACTACTAATTAACTACTACTTTAACTACTACTTTAACTACTAATTTTAACTAATTAAAATTGAAAATTAGACTACTTCGATGCTATGTATTTTCCATCTTGCTATATGGAGTAGAATCTTGGACTCTTAGTGAAGCAACAGCAAAGAAACTGGAGTCATTTGAGATGTGGACCTACAGAAGAATCCTGAGAATATCATGGACAGATAAAATATCCAATGAGAGAGTTCTTCAAAAACTAATTAAAAAGACTGAAATAATGTACACAGTCAAAAGAAGAAAATTGGAATACCTAGGACACGTCATGAGAAATGACACTAAATACAAGCTGTTGAAATGCATAGTGCAGGGGAAAGTGCATGGCAGGAGAGGCGTTGGGTGAAGGCGAATATCCTGGCTGAAAAATTTAAGGACACGGTTTTCAGTATCCACCTCTGAATTGTTTAAAGCGGCTGTCAACAAAATCAGCATTGCCAGAATGATTGCCAACATTCAGTAACGGATAGGCACTGGAAGGAAGGATATATGCCAAATTAGATCCCGACCGTATTATTTACTGAGCTCTGCACTGAATGTGTTAAGACAAGAACAAATACCATCATAAATATGTAATGTTTAATTTCATAAACGATATGGATAAGAATAAGATAATGGGGTCGAAGATAGTAAACGGGCAATATAGGTTATGAGGTCGAAAAGAACTGTACAAGGAAAATGAACAATTAGAAAAAGAGGGCAAAAATGTTACGGACACTTGTTTAGGTAACTTGCATAGATAACAACTGGTTGACAAAACAAATTTTTAAGACGGTAAACAATAGGCCTAAAGTGTCGGATAAATGGTTTGAAGAAGTTAGAAAGGATATTAAGAAACCCATATTGAACTGAGAAAACCGGTAATGAACAGAACCAAATCTAGACGACTAATTATGGTTTACTATTAAGGTTCTGACTAATAAGGGCTTCCATGAAGAGCATTTACAGAACACTGGTTGGTCAAAAAAATTTAATAATTTAAGGCGAAACGTAAGGAGAAAAGGCTACTACATAAGCAAATGCTGAGAATGTAGGCTGCAAAAAGATCTCCCAGAAACATCTAAAGTCATCTAACGTGGTCTAAAATTGGTGGTTACTGAGCGAAAAAAAAACCGATAGAAATTAGGCCTCCTGGCATGTTCCAACTTCAAACTTAGTCATTTGCCGACAAAACCTTTTTGTAGCATGCAATTATTCCATTCAATAACATTGAATGAAGAACAGATGTGATATACAACATACATTTTTGTTTAGATTATGATCTTTGTGTAAATTTTACTACAAATAATTATTCGTTTTTTTTATCTACTTAATTAACATATTTGTTTTACTGTGTTGAAATAGATTTGTGTATTTTGGGTCTGGTTGTACAGTTTAGTTGTGTTGATTTTACAATGTAAGCGGTTCAAATTAAACAGGATCGTAAAATTGATGTATTTTGAGAGTCTTTATTATAGTTACATACATCATAATGATTAATTATGGTTAATTTTCTTTTATTGATTAATGGTAATTAGTAGAGAAGATGTATTAATGTAGCAATGTTTGAATATTGATCCAGTGTTTAGCAATTATTGGTAAATCCACTACTCTTTATCATCTTTTTTTATTGTTGATAAAGAAAATAAAAAATGTTAATCTGTACAATGTAATAATTTCTTAGATTATTTTGTTTGTAAGAAATATACAAATTATTTTGTGCAGTGAATATTATTAGAGAACTTATACGTTTTGTAATAGTAACATAGGACCTAATAATATTCGAATCTAAAATGAAACTTGCTGGCCCATGTGAAAAAAATCAGTCAATGAATCCTGAGTGATATCATTACTGTTAAAACAAAATTTATTCAACCAATATTTAAAATCATAAATTTTTGTGGGTACAACAAAAATGAAATGCCAGCCTAGTGGCGATTGTTGGTCGTGAGGAGAGGTGGTCACTTCAGGCGAGAGGATTAAAAATATATGAGTTGTAAAATTGATTCTTCAAAAAAAAGGTTGTTGTAATGAGGGTAATTATTGGATAAACTTAGTTGTTAGAAGATTTAAAATTTGTTTTAAAACAATTGGTTAGCGGAGCATTTTAACAAAATTTTTATAAAGTATGAGGAACTTATTATCACAAGAATCATAAACCCTCTAGAACTCCAGAAATTTCATTTAGGAGTGTAAATATAGCCGCAGTTCTATTATTTTTGTTATTTACTTCTCAAAATTTTGATATAGTTTTACCAATTCTCACTTTCAGATTTTTTAGAAACCCAAAAGCACATCCTCTTTACAACTGAATTAAAAATTATTTAAATCCGTTCAGTAGAATTCTGTATTATAAAGGTTCTGATCCTCGTGGTGATCGTTGGTTGTGAGGAGAGGTGGTCTCTTAGGGGAAGGATCATAAATATATGAGTAAAATTTAATCGATTCTTCAAAAATTGGTTTTAAATGAGGGTAATTACTAGATAAAGTTGGTCGTTTAAAGATTTGAAATTTGTTTTTAAAAACATTGGTTAGCTGAGCAATGTAACAATTTTTTTATAAATTATGTATAAAGAACACATCACAAGAATCGTAAAAGTCGACCTACTAGAACTCCAGAAATTTCATTTAGCAGTTTAAATAAATACCGCAGTTTCATTGATGAACTTTTTGTTATTTACTACTTATTAAATTTTTGATATAGTTTTTACTAGTTTTAATTTTCATATATATTAGAAACCCAAAAGCACATCCTCTTTACATCCGAATTAAAAATTATTTAAATCCATTCAGTAGAATTCTGTACTTTAAGGGTAAAGAGAATCTCCATTTAAAATAATTTGGCCAACACTTTGTATTTTAATTAACTGATGTGCATATGTAGTTAACTAAGTAGTTTTTAATTATATACAGAGTAGGAAAATGTTGTGTAAGATGCATTAAACTCAAATACAAATAATATTTGTGAGAAAGAGTTGTGCTATTTGTGTCTCAGTGGGACAAATCATATTTTTTCTACTTTGTGGGTACGTACTAGTAGAAAGATGGTATACTAGGTCTTGTGTGAATGGTTTTATGAATATCTCCCTAGAGAAATTTCAGACCTGTACTCAGGTCTCCAGTGATTTTACAGAAACGTCATGATATATTTTCTCTTATGATAACAAATCAGCAACTTTTATCTAATGAAAAATTATACGTTTTGCATGAACTCACATTATTTAAGCTGTTTTTACTTTTTTTTTTTAATGATCAGTATCAGTATTGGGAATTATTTTAGCAAACGAAGTAAAATTTATAACATTGTAATTTCTTGTTATTTTAAAATTAAAAGGCAACATTTGGTTTTTATTTTATTTGAATTAGTGTGTTTTTCTGAATTTGAAATATTGATTGCTTATTAATGATAATTTTTTCTTTGCAGGCTGGCAGTATTTGTTCTGAAGGAAATCCTCGGATACAGCACCTGACAGCAGCATCTGTCTCTCCAGAACCTGGGAAGTCCCGATTTCCGAAATTAGAAGAATGTGCTCATTTTCATTATGAACATGTTGAATTGGGACCATTACAGGTATGATATGAATTTTTTTGTATTGTACTTCTGACATGTTTGTGTGTGATCTTTGGGCTTGCATGATGATGTAGTGGTCAGTACAATTGGCTTTTATGTTGGGTCCAGGGATTTTTTCCTGATCAAGTCAGTTTTTCATTGCTGATTTTCATCTGTCATCTTTCACCATCGGCATTAGCTTTATTATACAGAAGAACCTCGTTAACCCGGATCAACTGGGGCCAGGGCCAATCCGAGTTAACAAAAATCTGGGTTATCCTGAGAATAAGGAAAAAACAATAAAAAAGAACATGTACTTATCAAAAATATTTTTAATGGTATTTAAAAATTATTATCGACACACTTTCACCTGAAAAACACATAATTCTGTTTGTATTTAACAACTCCTAAAATTTGAACTTTTTTACATAAATTATTTGAGCGATAATAATTAATTTATAAAAATATTCTGATTTTTTGCCGAAAGTTAAAAAAATATATATCTTCTTCAGCTATCGATTTAAAAATTTGAATGAATTCTACAAGTTACTCATACATCAATAAAATTTAATTTGGCAAAAATTAAAATACAAATAACTCTTGTACAAACAATTTTTTAAAAAAATTATTGTTGTCTTGAGATTTCCCATTCTTTACTATACTTTGGGGAAAAAAATTATTTAATGAAAAAATATTTGTCCTTTGGTGAACTCCATACCAAGTTGGATAACCACAGTCTGATGAACATACAGGAAAAATTTCAGGTTGATTAAACAATTTTTGTGAAAGTTCATTTTGAGAATTATAAATTATGCAGTCATTATTAAATTTAAAACTAATGAAAAAAGTAAATTAAGCAATTTAAAATGTTGCTCTCTTTGAACATGAAAAGTCAGTGCATTTTTATACAAGAACTATGACTGGAGAACCTACTTTTGCTATAGGAATGTAAATAAATATTTTTTTAAATGCACAATGTTTACTGAAACATAATAGTAATATTTCAAAACAAAAATCTATTTTTTTAACCAAAATGCTGCAATTTTGTTCTTATAATCCTAATTAATAATGAAATATGTAATTATTAGAAAAATTTACCACATATGTACTTGAACAATTGAGATAACATTGTGATATTGAAATTGAACCCGTCAATTATTTTAGTGAGCAATATGGCAGCCAGATGGAGGGTTAAATTATTTACACTTAATCTGCTGGTTCCAGAGCTACAGAAAATAGTTCTATTTCTTATCACATGGTCAGCTAATTATACAACTGAAGCATTTAAGAACAGAAGAGATAGAGGTGTAAAATATACTAGTTAAGAGTTATTGCCTCTGAGTGTAATGAATTTTATTGTACAGCCAGACCCTGTGGTGAATGAAGTGAAGGTGTCATTTGCAGGGTGGAAAGTAGATGCTTTTCAGAGGACCTTGTATGGTGATAAGAATTCTTTTCCACTCAGTGAGGAAGGCCTGGTATACTACCTCACTCCTCATTTTACTCGGTAAAACTTCTAGAGGTTCAAACCAGCCTTTCGGCTGATGACCAAATAACACAAGTAATGTGACTGATATCTTGCCCGACATTGTTACTAAGTCAGTTCATTTATTATTTAATTTGTTTACTGTGCTTTTTTATTTATTCCACAAAAAGAAAACAAATTTCTACATCATTAACATTTTATATTTTGGACTTTTTATTAAAATTCGTCTATCTTTGAGTACTGATTTTTGCATAGTAATAATTATATTCTGTAATTTCTGAATGAAAGCATTTCTTTTGATTCCCTCTGGTTTCAATTTTGCCTGTTCCATTTACTCTCTTCTTATTTTTTTGCTCATTACACTTTATATTTTTTCACCTTCTTTTCTGTAAAGTAATTTTTGTGAATACTTCTCATTTTATCCCTTTCTATTTTAAATTTTATGAAAATTTTAATTTTATATTATTTTCATTCATATTTCACTTTTAAACTTTGAATTAAATCATATTTATTTATTATGACATTAAATTCCTTACAAGGATATAATGACACAAAATCATTTATTATGGAAAGTTGAGCTCACATGTGAAACAGTCAGAAGCAGTGACATATTCCTGAAAATTTTAAGAAATAAACCAATAGTTTAACGTAATTTATTGAAAGTCATTAAATTTTCTTTACATTTTGTGATTTGTTTATTGGTTTATCTTGACCACATTAATAATGGTTTTTCCTCCAACGTTAGTGTGATTCACATAACTTTATAATTACGTATTGTGAGACGTGCGTTGAATGAAATTATAACTTGGTATTATTGTTTTATATATATTAGATTCTATTTGACTAATTAGTGATAAAAAACTAATGGTCGAAGAAGGTTCAGTTCTTTATCGTAAAAAGAAAAGATTAGGATTTCTAAATGTATGTATAACATTCTCAATTTTTCTTAATTTATAAAAATTTATATCAAGTATATTGTGAAGTTTTAGAAGTATTTTTTCTGTAAAATTATAAGTGTGTAAATGAAAGCATACAACATTGTTGTTTTAGAGAGGTTTCTTTATTTGTTATATTTTTACTCATTTGTGTTGAATTTATAATAAATGTGCATTTCTGTTTGTTTTGAATTCTCTGTTGGTGAGATTTTAAAATAAATTTGAGAAGTGTCTTATCAGTTTCACAGTTGCTAATATTAACAGTTTTGTATACAACAAATTTATCCATGAACAATTAGTTTAATCTGGGATTAATCAGTCATGATTTCTAGGTTATAATGTATACAATGTTGCTCTCTGTGAGTAACTTTCTTGTATTAAAGCCCATTCTGTTATGAACTATAATAATATTATTTTATTATTAGAAAAAAGTCTTTGTGAATAATTTCTCTCAAATGTAGTTTTAATTTGTTTAGTGACTGTAAGTAATAAAATGTAGCTGTCTTTGTAAGTAGATTTTGTCTATGTAACATATATTCATGCAAGTATTTACAGCCCCAGCCGTATCTCGCTTCTTAAGCGCCACCTCTCTCTGTCTCGCCAGTCCCCATCGGAGAGCTGCCGCAAAGACATTGCCTCCTGCACCCCAAGCAACCATGTCTCTTGCGGCCTACCCCTCCTTCTTCTACCGGCTGTTGTCCACTCCCACACCCTCTTTGGCCGCCTACCATCCTCCATCCTGTGCAAATGGCCAAACCATTTTAACTGCTTCTGGGATATGGTATCCATGATATTTCCTTGAACACCGATTCTCCTAAATTCAGAATTCGGAATTTGATCGATTCACTACACACCACAGCTCCGCCTCCAGAAATCCATCTCCGCTGCTTTTAGGCGATCATTCTGTCTCTTTGTCAATACCCACACTTCCGCTGCATAGGTACACACACTCTCCAGGATAGCATGATAAATATTTATCTTTGTCTCCTTCCATATTTTATTATTCCAAAAAACAGAATTTAACTGCCCTATAACCCTTTGCCCTTGTGAAATCTTGCTGTTTACTTCCGCTGCACTTGTTCTACTCCTATCAAAGATGACTCCCAGGTATTTAAAACTTTTACAGCTTTTCGCTGCACCTGTGCAGCAAAACACGGGCAGGGG
Source organism: Catonia carolina (assembly GCA_035578175.1). NCBI lineage: Eukaryota > Metazoa > Arthropoda > Insecta > Hemiptera > Achilidae > Catonia > Catonia carolina. The sequence continues at coordinate 271,342,725 of JAQMRL010000001.1, read as the reverse complement.
TATGTAACTTTGAATAGATAAAAAATAGTTTAAGTTAAATATTCAAACTGATGAGGAAGTCATCAGTATGGTTAGGTATTACTGCCAGTTTGTTAATTTATAACATTATCAAAAGAAAAATTAATTTACAGGTTTCATTGTGTACTGATGAAGATTTGAAACCAGTATGTGACGGTGAAGGTGCATTGACTATCAGAGTTACCAGTGGTGGCCAAAATTGGCTTCTTCGTAGGACTTATGAAAATTTTAAGATGTTGGATCAGCAGTTACATCGATGTATTTATGATCGGAAATTCAGTCAGCTGTCGGAGTTACCAGAAACTCCTCCTAACTCACAGGTAATGTTAATTAACTTTTTACAAATATCTTATTTATTATGGAGTGTGTGAACTTTCTGTACTTAATTAATTCGTCTGACACAACAAAAACCTGTTTTTTATTCCCTTGTATAAAATGCAGATACTGAGTCACGAGAATAAATTTTGCATATGGATGGGCTCTGAGGAAGGGAAGAGAAAATCTGATAGTGCTGCCAACCTCAACAGCGAGACACTATATTTTACTACCGTGCAATTGCACCATTTATTAACCACATATTGCCTTTCAATTAACATACTTCGTTGTAACTTGACACTTTTTAAACCCCATTTTCGTTAAAATTTTTCTTAACGTACAAGGTTTCCCACTAAAATTTAGTCTTTCTTTTAAAACCGGTAATGACTTTTCACATATCAGCAACACTTTCTTATTGATAGATAGTAAATACCCTCCATAATTTTGACAATCACATATCTGTCAAAGTCGTACAATGAGTCATTTCTATATTCTGGCTGTTTCCTTTTTTTACCAGGTGTCAACAAAACTATAGATAAAGAATTATCGTCTTCATTGTCTTTAACTTCTTTTTTTATATTTTGAATTGTGGAAAGAGAAACATCACAGTAGTTTGTCGCTTGCTCATGGCTTTTGTAACGAGGCACGGAAAATTATTTTTGTTTAGCTTCAACTTCATATTGCATATTAGATTTTTTGAGCACTATGAATAGTTCGACCATGTTTTGAGAAACTAACATTTCTGTTTATGGTAAAAAACAGTTATATTTGTACAGCTAACCTTCGAAATGTTCCACAATATACATCATTGTGTTGGCGAACTGATACCACAACAGTTGCGCATGTGCACTGATGCTTTTCCCCCTTTACCCCTTGTTAAAACCAGAGGCAAACTCATGACTCAAGTACTATAGCTGAAAATATTTTAGAAAGCATTAAATTAAGATGGAAAACCATTTGAAAAAGGTTACATGAGGTATAAAGGTTATTTAAACTGTTGCTTAAGTGCTGTGTTCATTATAATAATATTGGAACATTATTTAAAGATTCCAAGTTTTTGTAATACCGTTTAAATGTTTAATTCTTAATTTTTCATTTATATGTTGGTTTTTGTTATGGCCACTTCATTTTAATTAATATTTAAGTGGTTCACATTTTGTAACAATTTCAATCTTTGATCTAAAATGTTAGTAATATTTCAGATTATGGAATACTTCAGATGACTCTTATAAATTGTTATTATTAGCTAAAAATCGCTAATAAATATCCTTACTTTAACCAAAATCACAAGAACGCAAGTTTTTTGCGATTTTGGAAATTTGTTGTTGGATTTAGTTTTGTGTGCTGAATTGGGTAGTCAATTATCATTGCCACTTCTATAATCCTTCAGGGGACCCTAGGGAGGGTGGATATAGCCTACAAAAAATCTTTCCGCCAGGTTGTTTTGCGGATATATTCGTGTACGGTTTTTAATGGTTATGGTCGTTATATATCCGGACATTCATAAATTAAATCTAAAAAGATTTTGACTTAAATTTCTCTTAATAGTCATCAAAACTATTAAAACAATATTTTGTGACGTAATATTTTTATTATTTAACCTCCCTCGGGCAATCACTTCTGGTTCAAATTTACTTTCAATCACTTCTGGTTCAAAGTTACTTTTATGTGTATTTGAATATAGAAAGTGGTTACCGGTGTACTTTGATGGTTGAGGTTCAATTAACCATACTCTCTCAGGAATGGTCAGCCTGTGTCTGTACAAGACTACATACCTTATTTACATGTCATACATATCATCCTTTTATCTGATTGGGTCATGGAGTTGCTTTTTGTTTTTAAATTGAACAGATTGCAACATACACACATTAAGGTAAAAAACAAAAAAAAAACAGTTTACACTACTACTATAAGAATGCCAACATGAGCTGTTATTTGTAAGCTTACCTTAAAGTAATTTGATTATAGTATACAATCTAGAAATAGTTTAATTAACTCATATTAATTTCTCTGTGCAATGCCATTAGCAATAATAAAAGACGAGTCATTAAACTTAAACAAGTCAAAGTTGTGGTTTGGTGTTAACATTTTATAAAACTATAACGCAGGTAACTAATGTAAATATGGTACAAATGATGTAGTACTACAAATAAAATCTAGAATATTTTTGGCACAAAAATCTGCTCTACTATTTATTTGAAACTTTACCATTTCTTTTAAATTGCAAGTGTCTCCTTTAGCAGTTAATTTATTATTTATTGTGTAGTATTATAATTTATTATATATTGTAAAAATATTTTTCTGTTTCTTTATAATAGGATGCAGTTGAACGTTTACTTGATGAATATCTCACTAGGTTTTCCATCATAGCTGGTAGTTTAATAAATTGTGGTCCAGTACTGAGTTGGCTTGAATTGGATAATCGCGGTCATCGCTTACTGGTTACTGAGGGAGACAATTGTCCTATTAATACACCTGCAGTTGCTGCTGCTTATTCTATCAAGAAATACACAGCGATTGCTGCAGATGAGATCTCATTTGATGTAAGTTCTACGGTTATATATGCATATGATTTATTAACTGTTCAATTTTTTTTGCGATGGTTTAGTTAGTTTATAAATGAAAATATTTTTTGATTGTATTTTTACTTTCTTTTGCTCTATATGAATGTATAGGGAAGAAAAGTAATTTTTCATAATTAAGTTTTCACCGGATGTATTTTCACTGTTTTTTTTTTCAGGTTCCCTGAACCCAAAAAACATGTTTTTAGTAATTGGTCGGTGTGTGTTTGTGTGTCGTGTATAAGAACGGAACATCGTACAAAGTTGAAACTTAAAACTTAAGTTTGGGACGAGTACAGGACCTGAGACAATCTTTTTTATCATAATTGGCCTACCGGATGTTGTAGTTTATTTGTGTAATTTTTCATTTTTTTGCGATTTTCTCAAAAACGTTCTTATGATTTAAAAAAAATTATCTAATTTACTACATTTTTTATAAGATATGATTACAACAAGATATGATAAGCACCATTGTGCTAAAATTCTTTGGGAGGCAGTGCTCTCATAGAAAAAAATGGTTTTTTCAATATTACGGCCTTAATATGCATTTTAGGGCAAAAGTTTGTATAATCAAAGTTGTAGAACATTTAAAAACCTACAACTTTTATTTGTATTATTTTTTTGCATAATGCTTAGTTAAGTGGTAATTAGTGCTTTGCTGTTTTTTCATCAAAATCTGTAAGAGAAATTTGATTTTTTAAGATTGTGGCATTAGTATACATTTAAATACAAAAGTGTATGTGATCAAAGTTATAGAAAATTAAAAAACCTACAAATTTTATTTTAAGCATTTTTTCTACAGAGGCTACTTTCGAGGCAATTAGCGATTTTCTGTATTGTTAAGTTCTACAGAGATCAATTTTCATTTTGCATCATTCACTTATGATTAAAATTAGGTTGTTTTTCATTGTACATGATTAAACATAGGTCACTGTTCATTTTATACATATTGGCAAGAGAAAGTCGTGTGAGTGTTTAATACCAGATATTATTTTTAAATATTGAAAATATTTTTAGAATGCAGTTTGTAATCCATTTTATCAGCAATATAATTTTTATAGATGCAGCATTTCATCGAAAATGCTAGACTTTTCTAACACGAGTTTGGTCCGTTTTTTTTTATGGTATGCACGATTTATTGACCAGTTTTCACTGCATTTTTAAAATAACATATGATTAGTTAACCTTATAATATTAACTAAACAGAAATATGTTGCTAATGGTTTTTTGAATGAATAATTAAAAATATATTTCTGTTATTCCAGTCATCTGGATTAATAACAGGAAATAAAACATATAAAATCCCTTTCATGAGATGACGCGTCTCATGGCTTGTGGCAATTTTTTTACTTTCTCTTGTCTGTATGAATATAAAGGAAGGAAAGTATTGTTTTCATGTCGATTTTTCGAAAAATCGTGTTTTCACCGGATCTACACATTTTCAGACCCCCTGAACCCAAAAAATATGTTTTTAGCGATTGGTCTGTGTGTGTGTGTGTGCGCGCGTGCGTGCGTGCGTGTGTGTGTGAACAGAATATCTCAAGAACGGAACATCATACGAGCTTGAAACTTGAAACTTAAGTTACATACCACTACCGGACCCGACACGAACATTTTCATCAAAATCGGTCAACCGGAAGTAGTAGTTTATTCGTGTAATTTTTCACTTTTTTGCGATTTTCTCAAAAACTGGTCCTACGATTTTTATTAATATTGCCTGATTTTTTAATTTTTTTATGCTCTACAAGATAGGGTAGGCGCCATGTTTGCTGAAATTTTCGGTGAGGCTGTTTTCACGTAAAGAAATTGTTTTTTTAAGATTACGGCTTTATTTTACCACAAAAATGTATATAATAAAAATAAATAAAATGTAATGTATATAATAAATATAATAAAATGTCTAATAAAGTTGTAGAGAATTTTAAATCCTACAACTTTTATTTCAAACATTTTTTTACACTTATAACACTTATTTTAGCGGTAATTAGCAATTTTCTGTTTTTTTGTCACCAAAACGTGAGAAAAATCTATTTTTTTAAGATTTCGACCTTAGTATGCATTTTACGAAAAAAGTGTATATAATAAAACTTATAGGAAATTAAAATATCTACAACTTTTATTTAAAGCATGTTTTTGTACAGTGCCTAGTTTAGCGTGAAAGAGCGATTTTCCGTATTTTTAAGCCAAACTGAGGTTGATTTTCATTTTGCGTCTTTCATATATGATTAAAATTAGGTTATGTTTATTGAGGTTAGTTTTTTGTTTATTTCTAATGTTAGGTTTATTGTTAATTATTTACATTGGAAAGAAAAAGTTGTGTGAGTGTTTCACACCAGATTTTTTCTGAATGAAAAAGGAGTCGGCCTAAGAAGTCACGTTGTGTGTTCATTTAACTCGGGGTTATCCTTCCTAATAATGGGATCAAACACACTTAGCTTTCGTAAGAAAGCTACTCTTTAAGAGGAATCGAATGACACTATTTTTGTTTTCAAATTTCGACTTGGATTTCTTGACTTCCGGTTTTGGGTCACGTCCGGTTAAAACTGGAACTTCAAACCCAATCCAGGCCAACTACTTTTTTGTGTAGATTACAAATCCGAAAACCATTTGTGGCTATCTCTTGTAGTTTCTGACTTTAATTTATTGACTTTCGGTTTTGGGTCACTTCCAGTCAAAACCGGAGCTTCAAACCCAATTTTGGCCCACTAACTTTTGTATAGATTACGAATCTGAAAACCGTTTGTTGTTATCTGTAGTAATTTCTGACATCTTGGTGTGACGGATGGACGGACAAAACAAAATTATGGATGACAATTTTAGAAATTGCCACCAATGAAATATACAAAGTTATTCAAAAAAATTTAATGTAATCATTATGAACACATTGTAAAAATATGCACTATCAGCATTGTTCAGTCTTCTGTCTCCCATGTGACTTACACCATCGTCCAATGTGTTTCCCTCTTTTTAACACCCAAACCATGCCCATACTATTTCCTCTTTCTTTGCCTCCCTACTTCCTCCTCCCCCTCTCCTGTCTCAACTTGAGACAGTATGATTTGCATCCAGTGTTATCTGCAGGAACAGACATAACACCCCATGAAATGATGGTTTTTAGGAATATTAAACATATTAAATGTATTGTTTTAATAATTGTTTACTTAATATAGGTTTATAGAGTACTAGTTTACTCTGAACTGCAAAATGGAAGGTTTTATGTTCAATTCCTGGTCAGGGTTGGAAAATTTGATGACCCACTATTATTGCTCTGTAATCGTTTATTAATGACCAAACAGTTAAATAGTTGATAGTACTAAAATTAAAAAGAAAGTTTTGTGTAAATTCTTGTGAAATTTGTTAAAAATGACATCATTCTGAAATGTATTAATAATATCAGTTGTTTGTTGATTCTGTCCATCAGTTTTACCACATCCTTTTGTGTATGTTTTTAACACTGTAACTGTAATATTATTTATAACAGAGTAAATTTATCATATATTTTTTTGTTATAGATTGGTGATATGATATCGGTTATTGATATGCCTCCACCAGAAGAAAGTGCTTGGTGGAGGGGGAAGAAAGGATTTCTCGTTGGTTTTTTTCCATCGCATTGTGTTGCTGTAATCACTGATAAATTACCGAGAAATTTAAACTTGAATCAAGCTCTTGCTGTCAGTGGTCCTACAAAACCTGTTTTAAGGTACATTTCTTATGAATTCAGTTTTTTTATTCAAATAAGACTTTTTTCATGTAAATTCAATGTATCATATTTTTAGTGATTTTTTAAAATTGAAATATTGTTTATGATGACTCAGTTATGTCAAAAAATTTGGCTGCCTTGGAGTAAGTAATTTAAAAATTTATTTAAAAAAATTTTTGTTGTGTTTATGTATTATAATTGTAACATAATTATTTATTTGTTTAGAATGTATGTCTTCTTCTTCAGCCATGGATAGGCAAACATGCCTGTTCTGGTTTACACCGATCTAAGAACTGGTTTTGACCATCTCCTCCAAGATCTACCCCCTGTTTTCCTTGGGTCTGAACGTCAATGCTTCAAGGGGGATTCTTCCTGGAAGCATCCATTGAACATCCCTCCAACTCCTTCTGTACTTACTGATTTTATTATTCAGTGTTTGGACTACCAACTCTGATAGAATATTTTCATTCTGAGGCTTGCCTAATCTAAAAAAACTTTGACACTCCAATGGAGTATCTTTTCTGCTGTGTGCAGCTTCTTTCCTCTCTTGAAACTATAGTTCAGATTTCACTTCTACAAGTTAATATGAAAAAGCCAATTTCTTACAAAATATAATCTCTGTCCTTTTAACCCTCCATTTCAGGTTATGGTGTACAGTCTCATATATTGCCAAATATCTGTTCAACTTGCTACCAACAATCATTTTTTGGTTAGGGTGCAACACAAATCACTGAAAACAGACACTTGCTCCAGTACTCTTACCCAGTATTTTGGATCTGACTGGCCACTTCCCTTTAACTTCATTAACTTAGTTTTTTTGTGTATATACAAATTCTTTAGTTAAAGAAATCTTCTCTGAAAGTAATGAATTTCATTATACAACCAGATCCTGTGCTGAATGAAGTGAAGATGTAATTTGCAGGGTGGAAAGTAGATGCTTTTCAGTGGGCCTGGCATGCTGATAAGCATACGTTTCCACTCAGTGAGGAAGGCATAGGTATACCACCTCACTTCTCATTTTACTTAGTAAAGCCTCTAGAGGTTCAAGCCAGCCTTTTGGCTGATGACCTAAATCAGTGATTCTCAACCTTTTCATACATAGGACCACTAGATGTCTTACTAAATCAATGGTGGATTACATACACTAAATGAATGAAAGCCTGTGTGGGCCTAGGTCTGCTACATTGCCTAACTTTTAAAGTAGAACTTTAAAAGTTCGACTTTTTGTGGACTTATAGGTTGTCGAAGTATCCAGAGCATATGGCATATTATATGTACTAGGTAGCATTAAAAACACAATTTTATTATGAAAATTGCACAATTTTAATGAATACAAACAAACTGATGTGCCCTTCAGTACAATACTGTACTCAATGGAAGGGTAGAGGGATGATGAGAAAGTGGAAGGGGCTGACCTGTCTGCCGGATCGCTACTTACACCACGTCATTTGTCGCCTCACCACGAGCCGTGTCGAAGAATCAAGTGTCAAAGGTTTCAAGTGTCAAAGTGTCGAAGGTTTACTGTAATTAAATAGGGTGAATATTATAGTTATGTTGGCCTGTTTGTATAGTTATAAAAGTAATAAAACTATAATAAGTAAAATAAAATATTGTCACACTTCCTCCAAAATATAATTAGAAAAAATAGTCACCATAATTTCTGAAAGGGAACTCATTAAAAGGTATCAATTCACATGAAGGAGAAAATCCATTATTCTTTTGAAGGCATGGCGTCAATCAGAACCACAGGTAGAACAGCGAAAGGCTGATTCCACAATAACAGCGCGACTAATTTATTTTGTTATTTAGGTAAATAAGACAAATCCAAAATGTTTTATTATTATTATTATTATTATTATTATTATTATTATTATTATTATTATGCTAACAGGCCAGTATTTTGCGGTTCACATGAAAATATCCTACGTACCGCAAGTGTTTTTTTTTACATGCAGGAGACTCCAAAAGGGAGTATAGGACATGTCAAGATAAAATTGATAAACAAAAACTTCACTGTCAAGTGGTATATGGACCACAGTTTGAGAATTGCTGATCTAAACAACAACATACAAAGACCAAAATCACTACATATTTTATCCAGTGAAAGATGGAGTAGTTTAGACCATCCTTTGAAGTGCACATAATCACTTATTAATGTGCAAATAAAAACATGGATTACAAGGCATCCGTGTGTTAGTCTGCTCCCTATATTTACTTTTTCCATCTAGTAATTAATTATCTCATTCATGTAAATACTGAAAAGGGTCGAGTACAAACTGCATTCCTGCATCAATCTAAAATTCTTTCATTATTTTGATCACAATACTAGTATCAAATCATAAACTCTTAATAGCGCTGACTAGGTGTTCAGAAATACCAGTTCTCTTCAAGACCTTTTCCACATCTGACTTCTGGTTATATTGTCAAATATTAAAATCAATTTGTAAACATATCATAATTAATATTTCTATTTTGTTTCCATTTTTATGAAGTACAGTCGGAAGTGAATATATAGAAAATTAATGTAATTTATTGAAAGGAAATTCAATAACAGATTTGTTTATCATTTAAGGAAATCATTGTTATAAAACTATGTGTGGTCTTTTGTTATGGTTTGTCAATGTTATCTCAGAAATAATGTGGTCTACAACTGATTCACATTACTTTTTTAAACTCTTCCGCTGTTTCTGACAATCAGTTTGTTAGTTACTCTGTTATTACAATATAAAGTTTAACTGTTGTGGTGTTTAATATTTTTTTTAATTATGAAAAATAAATAATTTACACAATAATTATTTATAAAAATAGTATGAAAGTTATGAAAGTTGGTGGTAAATCATTTATGAATTTAGAATTGGAAGGTTATGAACATCTTCTTCCTGTTCCAGTTAATAAATCGGGGTATGAACTCTTTAATTACTCAATTTTTTTGTTCTTAATTTTTCCTAAATTAAGGATGTGGTTTCTGCGTATAAATTCTTATTTTTTGTATAGGAAATAAAAACTGAAAATTTTATCGTTTGAATGAATATATTGTTGAATGAAAATAAATGTGTTTTGTATATCAATAGATTGAACGTATTCAAATATTTAGTTGTAATTGATTATGCGAGTTAGAAAACAAAAAAGGACCTATTGTCAGGAAAGAACAATTTATCAGTACAAGAAAAATGAGTTGTTAAGTTTGATACATCAATATAATATTTTTTTGTTGATTATTATAGATTTCTGTGTCTGGTTTAATTTTCAATGTAATTACTCTAGTAGGAATGGCTAGGCAATGAAAAGAGTATGTATTTAAAAATATCAGGATATCTGGTAAAGAAGAATGCCGAGACCTTCCGGAGGGTATGCTGAGCCTAAGCCTGACCTACCGGACTGAGTTACAGAACCGCTAAAAAAGAAGTGAAGGCATTCTGTTCAAAAGAACCTTCAACAGGGTCAAACATCAACATTTTTATAAACAACTAGCGGGACCCATGCGCTTCGCTGCACGTGTTGGAAAAACATAATGAGATTACGTTAATGTATATGTATATTAAATATAAAAATTTGTTGGTTCTTAAATTTTTAAGGGTTTGTGGAAGCATTTAATGTAAGGGCTATCTATAAACAATATTTTTAGTTTGTCCTGTTGGCGATAAAATGTATAAATTGTTTTTATCGCTAACCCTCGAACATGAAACATAGCCCGTGTGAAAAGCAGGAAGTACGGAAATCAATCCCAAAAATGAACTTTAGGTGAGTTCGCATTGACGATATTTTGAAAATTTGATCAGATGGATTCATGCCCAAGCGGTAGAAACTGCAAATGCAATAGAAAAAACCCCACAATCAGTTCAATTTTGCTGCTGTTGACAATCTTCATAAACAATGGAAGGTTTATGGGGAAATAAAGCGAAAAGAAAACTTAGTTGTTGGTCAGTTATTTTGAAATTTTTATTTGGGTTTAAGCTTTCATATACATGAATAATATTTCCGTCGTAACAGGTACAAATCCAGTGCGTAATATGTTCTGTGGCTTTGGAAGGTAGTAGCTGGATATGTTTGTAATTTCTGGGAATGGGAATTATATCGTCGATGAGATTCCACATTAACAGACCTTCTTGCGGTTGCAACTCCGTGTGTGCTGACAAAATTTCATTAAATTTGCTTACGTGATCTGTAAATAAATAAATCGTTATTCATCAGCTCGTCAACAGCAGATTCGGATAAAGGTAATATATGAGGAGCCATTTGTAATCTAACGGTAAATGACAGTTCTAAAAAATTTATAAAATAAAGTTTTAAAAATACGGATAATATAATATTATGATGATGACTCTTTAAACTAATGGTAAACGACCTGGTTTATCGAGTCAGGACCTCGAGATCAACTTTCTATTGCAAAACAAAATAGCCCTTACAATATCAGTAAACACTCTGATATTATACTTAAATTACCTAATATTAGTTTAGTTCTTAAAAGAACTGTTTATATTTTGAATAATACGCTATGGTAAGAAACATAGCAATGCAAAACAGGTTGCCACTTATAGAAAAGATTTAGTTCTTAAAAGAACTGTTTATTTCAATGATACGCTACGGTAAAAATACAGCAGTGCAAACACGAAAATGGAACTGCACAGGTAGACTGTTGTGCGAAGACTGACTGGACAATGCGACTGTGTAAGCGTGGTGACAATAAGGGTTGTCATATATACAATAATAGGCATAACGGTACTTTCACATGTTGTGTTATTACTCTTAACGAAGGTAGCGACAACAAAATTGAAAAATATTATAAAATGTCTTTAAGTGCTACTCATGTGCTATAGTACTCAAGCTAATTAAAGTCTTAAGGACTTAATATTTTCTGGGTCGAGAAATCGATTAAAAACAGTCCGAGCTCGATATCTCTAGCCGTTAAGAAGTTACACAGTTTTTTTAAGTTTTTTGAGCCCCAGGGTGGTCGTACCCCGGATTTTTGATTTTTCCTGGGGGTTTCAGGAGGCGAAGAACAAAAAAGATTCTTATCATTTTTTCGCTAGGAGGCCTCCTTATAGGTTAGAATTTCCGGACAAACACCGCTACACTCAGCTTTATATATATAGATTAGTACAAATTTTATGTATAATTTGTTATTAAATATAAAAATTTAGAAAGGGTGATCTAAAAGTTTAAAATACTTTAACTTACATAATTTCTTGGACAAAAATCTGAATTTGCATCAAATTGTTCAAAATTATAACCTAAATTTGAAAAGGTTAATAGCTCAAAATATAACATTTTTGACAATAGGTCCTTTTTTAGGTTCTGTCTCGCATATTAATTTTTTTCATTTATGTAGTGTAAATATTATGTTGTATAAAACACAATTACCTCTAAAACAAAAATCTCTTTGTATTCAGGAGGGTTAACTTTAATACAGTAAAGTTCTGATGATCTGCCATTGCGTTTAATCCATCGTGGCAAAACATTTATTGTGCTAAAACATGAACGATTATGAAAACATGTATAAAATGGGAATTAGTTATTACTGTATAAGAGCGAGGTGGTTTTTCTTTTTGATAAATGTTTGTTTATGTGGAATTACGATAATTTTAACTGTATGTACAAAAGGAGGCGTATGAATTCTATGAACAGAACTGTTTCATTTTTAAGTTTTAACATAATTTTTCACTTATTATTGGGGGTTTTATTATTTTGTTAATAAAGATAATTTAATAATAAACTGGCATTGGAAATCAACAAAAAAACAAATATTCTTGGTGTACTTCCACTTAATCTGTCTTTTCTTTTTACTTCTCACCTGGCCTGCTCATTTATGATGGATAATCGGAGTAATGCAAAATAAAATAAATGTGAAGGATTTGCTTTGATGAATTTGTTGTCATACTTTAATACAAATTTGTTATTTAAAAAAAATTAAACTTAAGTTGTTATCTTACTTTTATTTGTATGTATTGATGATTATATGGTTGATCGAGATGAGTATTATAAAGATTTGTTCTGTGTATTGAAAAATCCTGTTTCTTCATATTGTCGATTCTGAAAATAGATTTTCCTTTACCATCACTCTTCTATTACATTCAAAACGCTGTGGTTTTCTCACCCTTAATAATTTGATGGTGGTTTTAAATTACTTATATAATTTTTTTTGATTGCAGGAAACATGGTAAACTTATTGCGTTTTTCAGGGCATTCATTTTATCACGACCATCTCGTAGGAGACTAAAACAATCTGGGATTTTAAGGGAGAGAGTTTTTGGCTGTGATTTAGGAGAACATTTGCTCAACTCTGGACATGAGAGTAAGTTTTTCAAGATTTTCATTTACGTTTTATTAGTTTGTTTGTCTAGATTTGCTATTTAAAAAAAAACTATATTTTTTAGGCCTAGTATTTCACCAAATGTGTTTTTAAGCATATTTAAAAATTGGTGTGTTTTTCAGAAGTTATGTAGTGATATAAAGACTTAAATGTTTCTAAAAAAGTTAACTTGAAAGTGTTTGATAATCATTGACCTTTAAAATATTTATGACAGAGTGATGTGAGATTCTCATTGACCGTTAATAAGGATTTCATAATGATATTAGGATACGAGCTCAGACATACTGTTAAGTCGTTTACCTAATAAGAATTTCATTATGATATTAGGATATGAGCTCAGAGATACTGTTAAGACGTTTACCTGAATGTGTTACTGATTACAAAAACATGTTATACTGATTTGTTACGAATAAATTGTGGATTGTGCAAGAGAATGAGGATGAGCTTTAGAGCTTGGTGTATGTTTTGTGAATTATGCAAGAAATTTAATTTCAAAGTTTCTGTAAACAAGTCAAAGCTAATGGCATTTACTGGTAAATATCCCACCAGGTCTAAAATTGTGGTGGATGATGCAGTGTTGGAAAGGTATAATGCAATTATTTAGGTTGTGTCATCGAATTTGATCAAGATTTGGATATAGAGAAGAAAGTTGGCAAATTCCAAGCAGTGTGTAGAAGTATTAGCAGGACCGTAGGCAGGTAAACAAGCAATGAACCTAAGATAAAATTTTACAAGGTGATGGCTGGCCCAGTCCTACTCTGTGGAAGTGAGTTGTGGACTAGTACAAAACCAAAAAAGAGTAGAGTACAGGCGTGGCAGGGTTGTGATTTCTGCTGAGAACAAAGGGTTGCAATTGTACGGACCAACTAATAAATGAGGATGTAAGAATGGAACTGGATGTTTACCACCTGAATGGGAAGATTAAAGAATATGAAAATCGATGGAGCGAGTACATAGAACAAAATGCCTGAGGAAAAGATCCCCTCAACATTTAAAAATACAGTTTTTCATGTTTACCCTGTTAGATCCCATTCAAAAGGTAAAAGTTTAATTAGGTTAATTGAGTTTAAAAGGTTAATTAGTAAAAATAAATTAAGGTTACAGGTTCTTATAGAGGTCATAAGGCAGCAGTTTCTTATGTTCATGACCTAAACAGATCTTTTGTGACAAGATTCACCATCTCAAACTCTGTCTGGGAGTTTTATCAGCTATTAGTTCTTCAGTCTGATGATTTACCTGAGACAGCTTCTGCTATTGAGGTTTTTTACCATCTTATTTTAATTCTATTACATTACTACCAATCTCTGCTATAATATCCCTTGCGTACCCATGTAGGTCTTAATAGGAACTATTGAATAGTTGTCCCTCGTTGCTAAAATGTAGATTCATGGTACTGTATCATATTTTAATGAAAATTTTTAGGCTTATTTTGAATTTTTAAATTAAAGGCTGAAATTTTTTTTTATTAATTATTCGTTTTTTTATTTTCAGTTCCTTTGGTGCTTAAGTGTTGTGCAGAATTTATAGAAAAACATGGAATTGTTGATGGTATATACAGACTTTCTGGTGTTACTTCAAATATTCAGAAACTTAGGTAATAACCATACAATTTAATTTTTGTGTTTTTAATTGTCTTACAGATTTTTAATTGTGACGTACTTTAACAACTGTTTAAAAACTGGTAAATACCAGGATATTTGCAACTCTTACCTCCTTTATGTTTACTATTTCAATTTTCTTTCGATACAAACCACAAAAAAATTGAGTTGTTAAATGGCATGATTGTTTATTGCTGATATAGTAAACAACATTGTTGTCATTATAACTTTGTATAAATTATTCCTAAATCTTTGACTTCACATTCATGCAGACTCAAATTGTCGGACAATTTTTTTCTGAGAGTTTTTTGGTATGTAAATTGTTCTAAATAAATTTTTTCATCTCTGCTTTAGAAATGTTCTTCCTCATTATATTGTTTTTGTAATATTTTGTTTTTATACTCTTGTTTTATTACTTAATTACAGAACTACATTTGATGAAGATAGAATACCAGCTTTGTATGAAGATGAAGCGATTCTTCAAGATATTCATAGTGTTGCATCATTACTCAAAATGTACTTTAGAGAATTACCCAATCCTTTACTCACTTACCAGCTATATGAGGCATTTGTATCAGCTGTCCAAACTCCTATTACTCCAGATCGAGATTGTGATGATAGATTATTAAGGATGCGGGAAGTCGTTCATAAGCTACCTCCGCCTCATTACAGGTATTTGATTAAAATAAAATCTTAGTTGTTTACATTAATAAAATATGAATGAACTTGATATAATCCTTTTAGCTTGGAGTTTTCTGTAAAATTAAAACTATAATTGCAATTTTTAGATTGTTTGAAAGATTGCACTGAAAATTTAAAACATTTTACTTGTAAAAATATAAACTTTTATAGTTGTTAATTTATAGCTGTAAAATTTTAAAATCCTGTACATATGATTATATTGATTTAGTGTATTCATATCAACATGTTTTGTAAAATTCTCCTGGAACTTGGCCATGTGATCGAAAATTTTTCACTTATTAGAGATGCACTTAGAAAAATTTAACTGAAATCCATTTGTTCAAAATAATTTTACAGTTGAGATTTACAAAAAAAAAACTATATAGGGTAACCATTGTGGCGTAAAATACTTGTGAATTGTCTCAAATTTGTTTGTTAATTATAGTTATTCTGATTACCATGTAATTTTATTTTTATAAATAATTATATTCTAATAAACTTTTTGATGTTCAAGAATATTTGTTCAGATTATTTTCCATCAGTTTGCTTGTTTTTAATTGTATCTCTAAATTGGTGTTTTCTGTGTTTTTCAGGACACTAGAATATTTGATGCGTCATTTAGCGAAAGTGTCAGAGTATGGGCCACAAACTGGTATGACTGCTCGAAACATTGCGATAGTATGGGCCCCAAACTTACTTCGTTGTAAGGAATTAGAAGTCGGTGGATTTTCTGCATTACAAGGAGTAAGTAATTTTTGTCTTTCAGAAATCTGTAATTTCTTATTGTGTTCATTACAAAACATTAAATTATTCAAAAATGTTTGGCAAGTAAGATTTTATTATTACAATGATTATATCGTTTGTAGGTTTCAGATTACAATCTTGTAGAATAATGATCTATTGTTATTTAAAATCAAATACAATAAACTTACTATTTTAACTGTTTTCTGCCAAATTCTATAATAATGTGCTAAATTATTTTAAACTAATCTGATTTTTTTTGAAAGATTAACCAAAACTACTAAAAAATATATTTCTAGCAAAAAAGCTATTTAAAATTTTTTTTCTTCTCCTAGCCCTTCTTCATTCAATGTTGGATTTTGAGTCATATATTTTACTTTCTGTTCATGTTCAGCCAGCACTACTTGATTATCAGCTAACAAAAAGGAGTAGATTCTTTCTTTCCAAGTTCAAACACCCACTCTAGCACACTTTCTAGTATAGCTCTTCTCAGAATCAAGGATTAGGCTCCAGTCTGTTCCGACTCACAACAGCAACAAACTATTGAATTATTGCCATCTCTTGCATGGCCTCCCAACATCTCTCCTCCCCTTCGGTCAGTATTGCAAAACATTGAGTATAGTTCGTAAGAATTAAATTTATAAATACCTTACAAACTAACACCTGGTGGCAATGGGCATCCTTGCCTGACTCCCTTATTTCATAAAAGTAATCGAAGTAACTAATATCCATCTTAACACAACTTTTTACAAACCTTTTAGAATATTTTTTGCCATTACTGAATTGACATCCACTTTCTGATCCTTTAGTGTTTTCCATAATATTGATTTTGGGGGACATCATTCTTGAAATCGGTGAACAACAAATGTAAATCACTACCGTTAGTGCTCTATTAAGACATTGAATTGTGGATATTGAAAAGTTATTAGCTATGATGAACCTTTTTGTGTCAAAGCTTAGCGGTTCTCAGGCACTTCTGTCACCGAAAACAAATCATGTTTATTAAGTTACTTTGATTTATATTCATAATAATAAAAAAAATATTTCAACATTTTTATCTTTTTTTTTTAAAGCAAAGGCTTAAGGTGATGGTAAAAACCTTTAACTATTCAACAAAAACTGATCAACCTGTTGTAGCAATTACAAACGAACAGACACTTTCAAAATTGAAAAACAAAATAACTGAGAGCTTATATCTTAAAATGATTTTCAATGTAGGTACAGAGTAAAAATCTATTTTATGTAATAAATTTCAATAACCTTTTTATGGTGCCTTGCGAACTACTATCTGCTACTTACATGTGTTTCGGTAGATCCACCATCATCAGAGTATACAATATTACTTAAAACTAAAAATTTTATTTAAAATCTGTAGAAGATATTACATCTTTACTCATCTATCTATATGATATAAAACTGAATTAAAATTGAGTTATTCTAATCTATCCTCATATTTATTACAGATGGCAGCTGGAGTCAATATCACTTCATTCTTAAATTTGATTTTTTCATTTAAAATGTCCTGATTTTGCTCTTTTAATTGTTTATAAATATGGAAGATCTCATATTTTTCAATCTTACTTTGGTTTTCTTTATTGCATTGTTTTATTGTATTGAAATATTTGTTTATTTTACCAAATTTATGTTTTTTCTCCTTCATATAATTGGTATCTGCCCATAACAGACAGGTGGAGTGTCAAATTATTTACACTCAATCTGTTCGTTGCAGGGCTAAAATAAATAGTTCTGTTTCTTATCACATGGTCAGCCAATTAAATGACTGAATCGTTTAAGAACAGAAGAGGTAGAGGTGTAAAAGACACTAGTCAGAGTTATCTTCTCTGAAAGTAATGAATTTCACTATACAGCCAGACCCTGTGGTGAATTAGGTGAAGTTGTCATTTACAGAGTGGAAAATATGTGCTTTTCAGAGGGCCCGGCATGCTGATAAGCGTACTTTTCCACTCAGTGAGGAAGGTAATGGTAAACCACCTCACTCCTCGTTTTACTTAGTAAAACCTCTAGAGGTTCAAACCAGCCTATCGGCTGTTGACCTAAACAACAACATAATTGGTATAATTTGATATAATGTATAGGGTGATTCAAAAAGAGCGCCGGTTTTGATATATCAAATTAAGAGATTTATTTTATAGAAAAACTGAAAATAAATACATCAACAAGTTCATCTTACCTTCCGATTTCATGTATGAAAAATGATGTCATGCATGTGTCCTCCTCTACTGCGCTGGCACGCATCAACTCTGTCCATGAAATTGGATATTACTGCACGACAAGTTTCGACTTCCATTTGCCCGATAACCCGTCGATTTTCCTCCTTCAAGTCATTGATGTTTCGGGGTTTATTGGCATACACCAATGACTTCAGATGACCCCAAAGATGAAAGTCACAAGGCGTCAAGTCACACGACCTTGGTGGCCATTGATGGTCGGAATTACGAGAAATGATGCGATCCTGGAACCGTTCACGGAGCAGCAACATTGTTTCTCGTGCAGCAACTGAATTTTATACGGGTGATATTGGAGATCGTACCGAGGAATTCTCCGTACAGAAGAACATCGTAAACCCAATTGTTGAGAACGGCGACGTATTGATTTTGCTGGGCTAACAGCCACACTGTCACGAACCAACGCAACGTTCTGCTCAGTTCGGCCAGAACGACGACGTCCAGAACTTTTAAGGTCGACTGTTGAACCCGTCTCAAAAAACTTTTTTATGAGCCTGCGAACTGTTGATTCATTCGGTGCTTCATTACGTCCTAGAGTACCGCGAAGTCGCCTGACAGTAGCCGCATAACTCTCTCCACTCTGGTAAAATGTTTTGACGATTAACACTCGTTGTGCAATAGTAAACTTCTCCATGGTTAGACACAGACTGCGAAAGTACTACACTGCGAACAAGAGAAACTACAACTGAATCGTCAATCGGAATGTTCTCCGAAATAGAAATGAGGTCTAACAATGTTGCCAACCGATAAACAAAAATTTACCAGCCGTTTAAAAACCGGCGCTCTTTTTGAATCACCCGTTAGTTATTGTACGGTTCCAAGCTCCGTGTAGTTGCGGGCTGACAGTACGGGTGAGGTATATTGAATGAGTGACGCATGCTGGGAGAACGATTGTTGTATTACTCTGATACAAAAAATTCGTTTTCAAACTTTCTGTATTT
Organism: Catonia carolina; assembly: GCA_035578175.1. Taxonomy (NCBI): domain Eukaryota; kingdom Metazoa; phylum Arthropoda; class Insecta; order Hemiptera; family Achilidae; genus Catonia; species Catonia carolina. The sequence goes on along the minus strand of JAQMRL010000001.1, from coordinate 271,323,614 downwards.
AACATATTTGTTTGTATTTATTACATTTTGAAATAAATTGGTAAGTTAAATATTATGAATCCGACCAAGTTAATAACCCAATAGGTATTTGTTAAATTAATGTGCTGGATGATAAAAATACTTTTTTAGTCTTGTTAGTACACGCTACCACTACAAATGCAGCAGCAGTGAAACACTACTAACATGCAGTCATTCTCCCACTACTATAACAACGTACTGCATTCCTTCCAACTACACGGAGCTGGGACTCAAGCAATACACTTTAGTACTTTTTTATGTTGAAAATTTTGACTATTCGTACCAATGTAAAATTTGTTACAATCCTCATTACCACAATTTATTTTATATAACAGAGTAAATGTTTCTAAAGCACTTTATGGCAAAAAAATACTGCTTAGATGCTGGCAGGGAAATAACACATTTAGAAATATGAAAGATGCCTGAGAGGCGTCAGCCATCACACAATAGAGTCCATTTGACCCCCGAGAGACATCAGTTGTCTCTAACATGTTATATGTTATTTATTAAATGTTAAATAACATGTTATAAAATTTATAAACACATTTTGTTTCAGGTTGGTGTGCAAGCTGTAGTGACAGAATTTCTGATAGTTTATGCTGAGTTGATATTTTGCAGTGCTCCGTTACCAAGTACTCATCTTTCACAGCAAGGTACTACTTCTACTACTCGCACCTCATGTACTTCTTCTACTCGTTCTTATCAATTTAACCGAAGAGTAAACATGTATGACATTATTGTCGAAAGCGATTCGGATAGTGAATGTAATTATTGTGAAATCGAGTAATATTGTAACGTGTCAAACTTGGAAAAGGAACCAAGATAATTTGGTTAATGATCAGACAAGGCAAATATTCGAGCAAGTTGACTGGTTTGAGATTGTCACACTTTTAATGTAGTGTCACTTTGACTTATTTTCTTGGATAGTATACTGAAACAGTTCAGTCCCAGGCAATTCTGTCGTTTTTATTAAATTGATAATTTTTTTAGATTTAATTGCATCGTAGAGTTTTCGCAATAAGATTGAAGTATCTTAGTTGTGGGTTACAACGCTGCAGTTATTCAAAATAGTGTTATAAATAACATACCAAAAGTCTTATTCATATAATACTTAAAAAAATTATCCAGCCTATAATAAATAATCTAAAGTGCACATTAAAAACCAAAGAATGTGTGGGTTCGTATTGAAAAAAGTGGTATAAAAATAAAATATTGATAACAAACTTGGGATAGAAACTACAGTCACGTACTTGACTTTTTATTAAAGGTTGTAACCAGATTGTGAAGAAATTGAAGAATGAATAACTTTTTATATAAATTAAAAAAATTAAAGGTACTTTGCTGTCCTAATTTAGGAAGTAGATAGTAAAAATGAGTTTGTTAAACTGATAAGAGTGTACCCCTGCCCTAAATAAATATTGCGATCTAAAATTGTGTGATAGCATTTTGTGTGGTAATGACTTGAAACATTACCTCAGCTTGGACATTTTGTATAATTTCATTGAAACAAAGAAGACTATTGCAGAACAGCATCGAGATAAGATATTATTGAGCCCTAAATAATTATTGCTATCTAAAATTTTGTAATTACATTTTCTCTGGTAATGACTTGAAAAATTATCTCAGCTTGGACATTTTTTTATTTATTTCATTGAAACAAAGAAAACTATTGCAGAACAGCATCGGGATAAGATCTTATTGAGGTCAACTAGTGATTAGGCCTGGCAGTCTAAAAAAATCTGACTATAAAATACGTTTACTACTATTTTCTGTGTTAATCAAGAATTTGGAAATCATAACAAAGGTTGATTGTAAACCTGCGCGTGGAGAGGTTTAATTCAAAAAAGTTGTTGAGTGGAATCAGCCCACTAGGAGCTGAGTTTAAACTGGAAAGGAAAACTGTTGTCCTCTTAATTAAATATTTTGATTATAAAATGACTGATTGAAAGTGATTATTAAGAAATTGTTATTTAAAGCATTAAATTAATGACTGAGAGATGTAACAAAAATTAAGTTCTTAAATTTAAAAATAAAAGAATAAAATAATAAAATAAAAGGAGATAACGACCGCCTCCGTGCTGTTGTGGTAGCATGCTAGCCTTCAATGTGAAGGTCTCTGGTTTGATTCCCGGCTAGGGTCTGGAAATTTGAACATGTTAAAACCCACCGTTATTGTACCAAAAAACCCACCTTAGTTGCTAATGACCAAACTGTTGATGCGATTTTAAATAAATTAATAAAAAGGTGATAACAGAAAAAATTCAGGAAACCATCGTATCAAAATAGGCAAGTTACTTGAAACTAACAAATGTCATTTTCACTTTATGTGTGATCAGTGTCGTTTATATTTGGTTAGGGTGTAATGAAATATATAAAGATACCGTTTTAGTTTAATTTTGGGGTTTAGGTGAACTATTCTCTTCAAACAGCCTTAATTTTAGAAGTAGGATATCTTGTCTAAATTATTTAAGAATGATGAATTGTCTGGTTCTGAGATCTGATAGCTGTTGCGTTAGATGGGAAAAAACATGATTTTTTTCAATCACCTAACTACTGAAATCATTTTATATTTGTTTTATTTATTTTACAAAATTTATTTTGTAGACTGTAACAAGAAACTAACATATTATCTCATAAATTCATTTATTTGTTTTATTATTTGTTTTTATTTATCTGCTTGTATAACTTTCCATCATAAATTAAATATTTGTGATATGTATAATTTTATAAAATAAAATTTTTAATACAAGTCAAATATCAGTATTGATAAAAAACACCTTATTACTTGTCTCCTGTCAAATGTAAATACTTTTGTAAATTATTGATTCTGAACTTTATTTGCATATCTGAAAAATTTTTACGCTTATAAAAATAAATTTTTTTAATTATTTAAAAATGTATGTAAATTTTTTATTGCTAGAAAGAGTTACACCTTTTTTAAAAGGACATATTCTGTATTAAACAGCAAAATATTGGACTTGATATTGATTGTTTGCTAAAATTGTAGGTTATGTTTCTTTTACAGTACAATTTTTTTTGTTTTTTATTCAGAACTAAGGTTACAGATATACATTACTCTGTTTAATCAAATTTTTAATTTTTTTGAGTTAAACCTATAAATCTTTTGTATTATCAAGATATTTTAATTTAATTTGTTTTCATTTACTGTTTTAATTTATTTCAAAAAACTTATGTGATATTTTAATAAGTTCATTCTAGGTTTCTGAACTTTTTCACTTCTAATGAAAAAGTTCTAGTTTTTTTTAGTACAAGTACAATATGGAAGATTTTTCTTGCTTTTATTTCAAGCTTTCTCTTCATATTTCTTTGTTATAATGGTGATTTAAAAAAAAATCCGTAGTGTGTGTATGTTGCAATCTCTTCAATTAAGAACACTAAGAGACCCCATGATCCAGTATATGAAAATCATATATTTAATATGTAATTGAGGTGTAGTTTTGTACAGACTTAGGCCAACCATTCCTGAAAGAGTATGACTTGTGGTGACAACAATATTGCTAGCCCAACTCGGTTGATCATGGTGATTCTTAATTTTGCAAACTGTTAAAATGTGTGAAGTCAATTATATAAAAGCAGTGAGATTAAAGAACAGCCAATAGAAGTTAAAATAATTTTACCCATTTCTACTGATGTTTCTTATCTTACCAATCAATGATTTCTCTTTATAAATGAGGATTTTTTAAAAATCTGTGGTGTGAAACGTATTCCAAGTTAAAGTCATTTTCATGTACTTTGATCAGTTGTGTTTGTGTGTTCATAATGCTGTGAGCTTAGTGTGCTATACATTCTTTTGTATTATAAATATTCTTATATTTTAGGTGGTTTGAAACATTGTAAATTCATCATCATCATCATCATTGTAAATTAAAAAAAACAATTATTTTTTTGAAAACAGGCACAGAAAATAAGATTTTTCTCCAAATATTCATAATAGTGTACTAATTCATGTACCAATATTATTGTGTTCCGAAAGTGTATAGTATGCAAAAGGGGCTTCTATTGGATTTAATTTTAGTTTATAAAATTTTGACTTTGTATGTGAGGCTTCAGTTTTACAGTTATCTTGTAATTGTAAACTGCTAAAAATCTAAGTGAATTCAATAAGCTGTTTAGATTAGCAAGAATGCATACAAAGACCAGTTTACAGGTCCCCAATAGATCTTAGAAAAATGTTTCAGTCCATTGTTACTTTTTACTAAATATATACCGTATTTTCTGGTTGATAAGATATACTTTTTTCCTGTAACTGTTTTAATGTTTACTACAGGTCTATAGCGTTACACAAATCAATATACTGTACTGTACATTATTATTGTCATAACACTATTTAACTGTTTAATAACCTTATTCAGAAAAAGTGTTTTCGTTGTAAAAATTCCTAGAATATCATAATTCAGTATCAGAAGACAATTTTTTTCAAGAAGTGCGGCATCACCAATCCTTTGAGTGGAACTAAAGATGATTTGTTTCAAAATAGCTCAAATTCTGCAAATGACAGTGACTCCACCCAGGATTGATGTGTATCATAACAGCAAGAATTTTCTATTAAAATTTTCACTTAAGACTATGTGTAATATTGGTGTAGCTTAAAAAGTAGTAGCTACTGTAATATTGATCTTTTTGTGTAGTAATCTTTAAATATCGATATTTTTAAATCACTATTTTAGCAATACAAATACAAGTTTATTTTAATTTTTAAAAAATTATAAATTATGAAAATAAAGTTGTCATTCCTTTCATAAAAATAAAAATCATATATAAAATTTAACATTAAAGAATGAAATACTTCTTGAAAATGGGAGTGCGTCTTATACACCGGTGCGTCATGTACACCGGCAAATGCGGTAATTTTTTTTTGTGTTTCTAATGAATTCTGACATGGCTTTGTGTCAACGTGATAGTGTTGCCATTTAACTATAGTGATTCTGATAGTTGCCTACTACAACAAACACCTGGGAGCAAATTTACAAATTTTATCAGTAAATAATTTATACATAATGTTTCAAGAAATACTTATTTGTGGTTTGTAATTCTTATCTATGACATTTCACTATGTTGGTGATTATTTCCTTGTTTTAACTAAATGTAAATTTTGTAATGAAAAAAATAACATTTTTTTTTCTTGAAAACCCAGTTTAAATCTAGTAATGAGTGTTATTTATGTAAATATTTTAACAAAATTTCAAGAAGAGTATTTCATAATTGGTTTTCATTGAAAAATTTAATTAAAAGATAAATGTTCCTCAATTAACAGTTAAAAGTATCTGTACATATGAAATAAAATCTAAAATTATTTTATTACTGATCTTACTTCATTCTTTTTGTCATTTTGTAATTAATACCTTATATGTTTGTGTATGTGGTTTGTGTCGATTAACATTAATTTCTTTTGCTATGTTTTAGCAACACCAAAAAGAAGTCGTCCAAAATCATTGGCGATTTCTACACCAACTAAATTATTATCTCTGGAAGAAGCTCAAAGTCGAGTACTGGCAGCAGGTAGACCTGATCAGGACTATATTGAAGTGGGTAAGTGCTACAAACAATTCTTATTTCTTGTTAAGTCCAAAAAATTTTCTAATTAAATATAAAGAAAATTTAACTACTGTATAAGTTAACAGCTTGTTTAAACTGAGCTGTTTGGTGTATGTAAAACATAATTTATTTGAGATATAATTTTTTTCAGCATCTGTATGATCTAAATCTTGATTTTGTCGCCATTGTTGTCATAGAGATTTTGAGACACTTGCCAAGAAATTTCTGGGAAATTCATTTTTATGTTTTTGAGAGAACTTGTTCAAATGATAATTGGATTAATGTATACATAAGTATGTTGATCATGCTCTTCAGATCGAATGCATTAAAGGTATTGACAGTATATTACCGATTCAAGTGACCCTGAGGTCTTTCAATGTCTACGGAGTAAAGGTGAAGTATATTTCCTTGTCAAAGGTCTTGTTATGGAATGAGATATCACTAACAATGCCTTTAAATGTCTGGTAATCTCTTATAATATTTGCCTTACCTGAGCATATCGTGTTCTGTTTAAGTTGACCATGTTCTTCTTACTCCTTGTTGAGGGAGATGTATGTATGCATGGAAATTTACCTGTAGTGGTTGGTATTCCTTCAGTTGAACTAAATCAAGAAACTAACCTGGTCAACAGTAATAACTCTTTAAGTGACTACATAATCTCAGAAAGGAGCAGTTGATGTTGCCCTCAGGAAAACTGTAGACATAGACATTTTATTTTAGAATGTAGGTTTGTGCTGAGAAAGGAGTTGGTAGGTTTCTTTCACAAAAGATCTGTAGGATGTTACTGTGATAAGAGGTGAGTGTTGCTCTTTACATGACATAAATGTAACCTACTGAGTACTGCTGGAAAAATATAAAAAAATAGTGTTGTGAGGAACTGTACAGTTTAATATCTCATTTGTGAAATTTAAAATTTTTGTTGAATACTTCATGTAGAGATGTTACAATGGATTCTCATTATTGACAGTATCCAACAAATATTTCAAAAAAGAGGACACCAAATTTTATTTTGTTTGGTTAGTATTTTGAATAGTTAATTATAAATCTTACGTATAAAATATGTAATTTTGTTTTCTGAAAATTCTATATCAGAAATTGTTAAATAGCAAAAATATTTTTTTCTTCCACTGACCTGCTACAGCGGTTACAGCTGCTTATATCACTTAGTTTTTACGTTTTTTATTACAAGTAATACTACTTCTTACTGACATATTTCTGTGGATCCACCACAGATCATCTTCAGAAGATCTTATATCTTCAGTCATTCGTATAAAACTATTTAATTATTCAAATTTAACTTCCTTCATATTCTGTGCTGATAGCAGCAGCTGTCAATATTACTTAATAGTTTTGAAATTTAACCTGTTCATTCAAAATGTCTTCTATTTTTATTTAAATGTTTATGAATATGGAACATCTGATACTTTTCAATTTCATTTTTGTTTTTATTATTATTATGTGGTTCTATTGTACTGAAGTGTTTGTCTATTTCACCACATTTATTTTATTCTTTCTCTTTTTCTATCTTGTTAAGTAGTAGTGAAAATCTGATTGCCTGTATTCAACACCAACTAATTGCATATGTAAGACTTTCTTCCTACTTTGTTTTCACCCAAATTTATGTTTAATGTTGTGAATTAATTCTTATTATTACTTTTTAGGAGGTGGACCATCCTGCTTGCCTGCTAAATACCACACTGTAATTGAATTACCTAGGAAGAGGGCTGGTTCAAAACGTTCTCCACTTGGTTGGAAATCACTTTTTTCAAAGGCAGGTCGGCATACTGTTTCAGCTGGGAGCCGTAAAAGTCGATCTCCTGCAAACACACCTGGTAGTGAAGGTCGTAAAGCTTCTGTACCAAGTGATATGGTATTTGGCAATGTACGTTGATGATTTTTTTTAGATTATGTAATTTGATTTACAATAGTTAAACATTGAATGCTACATGTGTATTGAGAAGTTTTATGCTGTAATGGACTTGTTTGCACAAATTCCTAGGCTTGATACTTCTCAGGTATCCTCTGTCACTGCAAACAATTCAGGTTTATGACATGACTTTTTTATTTAAATTTGTAGTTGAATAAAGAAATATTTCGATACGCTTTTGTTTGTTAAAACAAAGGATTATTATTAAGGATAAAAAGATATTATTATAGTAACAATCCTGTTAAAAATGTGGAGTAGCAATAACAGACGAACTGACATTTTAAAAATTGAAAAAAAAATAACAGAGCTGATACCTTGAAATGAACCTTACTGTAGAACTGAGTAAACATACTGAAGCACTGTGTGGCAAAAAGAAACACTTCCTAGCTGCCGACTAAGAAGCAATAAATATAGAAATATGAAAGAACAATGATATCTTAGAGGTGTCAACCATCTCCAATGTGTTAATATTATTAAATTTCAGTTTGGGTGAGGTACTTGGTGCACCATGTAGTATATATTCTGAAAAACAAGTTTAAAGTCAAGGCACTGGAACAAAATGTCTTCTGTTTATGTAGATAAGATTTTGGTGTGTTTTTAAGTAGTTCATGATTTAACTACTTGCAAATAGTAATTACTAGTAATTTCATTAAAAAAAAGATGAAGCAACAACTTTTTTATGGTTTAGTGGGTTTGTGCATGAGATATAACTTTAGTTTATGTGAGTACATGTTAATGTAGCAATACAAATAGCGTTATAATTTATGAATATTTTACCTTTTGTATGTTTAATAAAAGCAATAATGAAGTTGAAAAGGAGTATGCTAGGAAAGACAAGAGATAAGAGTGAGAAACGATGTTGTTAGGGAACAAAATTGTGATGGACAGAAGATTTTTTTTCTTTTTTTTGGTTTAATGTCCGACTGTTCTGCAATTACTGCTAATGCAGATGGTGAAGGCTGAAATGATTTTTTTAACGTATGAAAATATGCCGTGCCTAAATGGGATTCGAACCCAAGACCGCATGATGAGAGGCGAGCAAGTTACCAACTACGCCACTGTGGCCGGCAGAAGAAGAGTTCAACGGAGAAAGCTATGATGGTTTTATCATGTCATATGGATAGAGTTTGGGTAGACTGCCTAAAAGAATGCTGTATTTTGAGATGGAGGGAAAATCACTTTGAGTGTGGTGAAATGTATGAGTTCAGTTATGGTTGATTGGGAGAAAGATGCGATGCCAAGAGAACAATGGAGGAAAAATAGTTCAGTGATGTAGAGAGGTGGAGAGGAGTTATGTTGGGCCCAACCTAAGGAAACTTGGCAGAATGGTAGAGGTTGATGAAGTGGTTAACTTTTACTGCTTTGTTTTAGTTTGATTTTTTGTGATTTCAGGAGAAAGCACTTACTGAATCTGACTTAGCACAAGGTCGAAGGCGATTGAGGCCTGTTAAAAGTGCTGAATCTTTAGCATCCGGTAGTCAAAATGCTTCAGCTCGGTCATCCAGTTGTTTAGAACCAACATCTCCATCTCCTCCTTCTCCTGCATTGATGTCACGTAGCTGTCAACCGCCTGGTCATAATCGATCTGTATCACACGATTCATACTTTGATACGTTAGCTGATACGCCACAACATTCTGTGAAGGTGAATCCTGCACAACTTCTTCAAGAGGAAGATGAGGAAGGTCTGTCTTTATCAATCGATCTAAGTGAGTTGCAAGTGAATTTTGATCTTGAAGAATCTGACATGAAAATTTTCTCAGAAGATGAAACAAATCAATTGTTTAGCAGTCAGATAAGTGTAGAGGTAAGTTTAGAAGGCTTTTCTAGAATAAAAGATTTCATTCATTTCCATTTAAAAAATGTATTTATGAAAGATTTATTGGTTTGTTTAATTGGGGATTAGGAAATATATAAATATATATATATATATTAATATATAAATATATATTAGGAAATAAATAAATAGATAGGAAAGGAGGTATTACAAAGAGTATTTTCTTACTAAATGAGACCCCAGGAAACATGAGAACTTGTTAGGGAATATTAGTACAATTTATAAATAGTCATAAATGTTCTTATGAACTCTGTGTAGACAAATTGCATGATGCTTTAAGCGTAGAGTTACTTGTCTGTGATAATAACACAAGTATAAATTTTTTTTTGTTAGGAGTTCTGGTTGTGTTGCTGTTACTTTTTTACCTCTTTTATTAATTATTTAGTGCTGCATTAATAAAATACAACAGCAGAATTCCACGATATAATTAAAATACAATCAACCTGCTATCATGATGATTGTAGCAGTGCAATAGACTTCTGGATAAGTCGTTGGATTTTGAAGTTGTACTGCATACTGGAAGCAATGCGGGGAAACCAAACGAGTGTGTTAAGCGAATTAGAAAAAATGCGTGAACTGTTGTGGCATGGGCACCTGCATCAGATGAATGAAGATAGGTTGCCCAACAGAGTATGGAACTGGTCCCCAAGGGAGAGAAGGAAAAGAGGATGTCCAGCAATAGAGGAGTGATGTGAAGGAGGTGATGCCCAGTTGAGACCTCCTGCAGGAGGGTGATTGGTTAGATAGAGAGGTTTGATGTTTGGGATGGTAAAAACTGAAATAACAACTGTATAAAGTTGTAAAGAAAAATCAATTAAAATTCAATACAAATAAGCTTCATTCAAAAATAAATCCTTATAATGCATCCTGCAGCTTGAAATTAATTCTGTTTTATATAATAAATTTATACAATAAATTTTACTGACCTTTTTTGAGCTGCCTTAATTTTTATTATTCACTTAACACGTGTTTCGGTGGATCCAGCATCATCAGAGTATATAATATCTTTGAAACTTATATTTTTTTAAATATATAGGAGATGTTTAATCTTCAGTCATTTGTATAAAAATTTTTGTACAAATGACTGAAGGTATAATGTATTACAATATTATATGTATATGTTGTCGCCGTCGGGGTCAACGACACATGGCAAAACCTTGTTTGGCAAATTGGTGGCCCTGAAAAGGGCCATTGTTGGCAGTCGGTAGTGTCAAGCCGGCGTGGTGGAAGCAGAGCCCGAAGAGTGACGGCTCGGCTACCGGGTTCAGGCCTAGTTTTCCCTCAGGGGCAGTTGGGTCCCCACTGCAGCGTGGCAGTAGTGGCCATCTGCCGATAGCGCGGCTGAGGCGGTTCTCTCCGTCTCCAGAGAACCACGTGAGGTGGTTCTCTCGGTGCGGGAATGCAGCGTCCGTCACCAGTAGCGTAGACCAGGGATGGTGTGTCTGGTCTCAGCTGTGCTCTTCTTCTTCAGTTGGGAGCTCTTCTTCTGGTGTTCTTCTTCGGTTGAGAGTTGATTGAGGAGTGACTCTCGCGGGCTAGGGCTGTTGCTGAAATCCCCCTCAGGCGAGCCCACTTCATAGTGGAGGGGAGGTGCTGTAGGCTCTGCGCATGTGTAGCGCTCCGTGCGGCAGGCAGGAAAAGGGACCGTCTCCAGGTGCTAATGTTGGTAGAGGAGTTGGCAACAATGTATATTACAAGTACAATATTATATACTCTTTTTATACAAATGACTGAAGATGTAACATCTTCTATAGATTTAAAAAAAAATTAGTTTCAAAAATATTATATACTCTGATGATGGTGGATCCACCGAAACACGTGTTAAGTGAATAATAAACATTTAGGCAGCTTAAACAAAGTTCAGTGAAATTTATTGTATAGATTTATTATATAAAATGGAAAAAATAAGCTTATAGACTTGAATAAGGGTAATTTCCATTGAATTATCTCCTTTTTGAAAGTTTTGTTTTGAAAAATATTTCAAAAGAATATTTTGTGATGAAAGAAAATAAATCTCTTTTCAAATAATGAAGAACTTTTAGACATAGCTGGCAATAGATACATCATTGTGAATCTACCATAAAAAATCTGGTGTGAAACACACACAACTTTCTCTTGCCAGTGCAAATAATTAACAATATAACCTAACATTAGTAATAAAACATCAGAAATAAACAAAAAATTAACCTCAATAAACATCACCTAATTTTAATCATGAGTAAAAGATGCAGAATGAAACCCAACCTCAGTTAGGCTTAAAAATTTGGAAAATCACTTTTTCAAGCTAAACTAGGCTCTATAGAGAAAAATTCTCGAATAAAAGTTGTAGATCTTTTAATTGCCTATAAATTTGATTATATACACTTTTGTCGTAAAATGCATATTAAGGCTGAAATCGTAAAAAAACACTTTTTTTACACGTTTTTGTGAGAAAAAAAAACAGAAAATCGCTAATTACCGCTAAACTAAGCGTTATACAAAATACTGTTTGAAATAAAAGTTGTAGGATTCTCTACAATTTTTATTGTATACATTTTTGCGCGAAAATGCATATTAAAGCCGCAATCTTAATAAAAAAACAATTTTTCTACTTGAAAACAGCCTCTCCAAGAATTTCAGCAGACATGACGCCTACCCTATCTTGTAAAAGCATAAACAATTTAGTAAATAAGGTGATTTTTAAAAAATCGTAGGATCCGTTTTTCAGAAAATTGCAAAAAAGTGAAAAATGACTAAATAAACTACTACTACTTCCGATTGACCGATTTTGATGAAAATGTTTGTGTCGGGTCCAGTAGTGGTGTCTAACTTGATTTTTAAGTTTCAAGTTCGTACAATGTTCCGTTCTTGAGATATTCTGTTCACACACACACACACTCAGACCAATCGCTAAAAACATGTTTTTTTGGGTTCAGGGGGTCTGAAAACGTGTAGATCCGGTGAAAACTCGATTTCAAAAAATCGACATGAAAATAATACTTTCCTTCCTATATATTCATATCGGTGAGAGAAAGTAAAAATTGGACTAATTGATATCTATGATCTTTGTTTATGTTTGCACATGTTAACAATTTATCATTTCTTTTAGGTGCACAAGCGTCAACCTTTATTGGCCAGGTGTGATGACACATTAAGTGGTGATCCATCTCCCAAAAAACACAAAACAGGAACAGCTGCTCCAGCAAATCAAAACAAACGATCTCGTCTAGAAGAAAGATTCTCCAATGCTGAACTTAGATATATTGATAGTCAGTCACCTGAACAGGTAATAATGAATTTGTATTAACTCATTTAAGAAAGAGTATATTTTTACGTTAGTTTGACCCTGATGATCCTATTTTTTTTACCCTTGTGTTTACATCTTGAGTGTAGCTATCAGTTTGAAACAATAATTCTCAAATACTTTTTTCATCTAAAAGAAAACATTAAGAAACATACTGTATTGTTTTAAATTATATTTAATTATAACTGTGTTATGTAATTAATAATGAAAAATTAATTAATTATATTACGAGTATAATTATGTGTTATTATCTTAACAATAAAAGTAAATATAACCTACAAAACTACATTACTTAGTGTCCTGTGTTCTATTATACACTTTTTAAACACTGGTTCAGTTGTAGTAATAATAAAATTTCTAAGAAACACTTAAATAAAATAATTAATAATCACGGGATATAATGGCTGCCTTGGCAGATAAAGTCAGAACTTAAACTAATAAAATATTCTGAAATGATAACGTTCTAATAGTAAGCGTACATCCCTTTTTTCTTTTATTACGTAAACACTTTTTAGCAAAGTACACACGTGCGCAAGTGCACAAACACCCACACATTAAAAATTGAATCCGTAAACAGCTACATGTTTGGCTGTTTTTATGCTTTTAAAATTAATCAGGTATATCTTAATGGATTACATTGATTGTTAAGAACACAGATGTGTTATATGGAAAAGCCCTGTTTTTTAGGACAGCACTTTTAAAATCTGTTATTATATAAAATAAAAAAGTATTATTAATTAATAATGAAGAGTTGTAATAATAATTTATAGAGATAGTGATAGTGATAGGAAATAAGAACTTGAGCACAATATTTACTAGTTACCAGAAAATAGAAGTTTTCAGTGAAGTTTATGCACATAACACATTTATGCCAGTTAATTACTTAATTTACAAGAATCTCGCATGGAATAAGTTTTTTTCTGTTTCATTATTCTAAGTGGTGCCAGGAAAATAAATGAAATGAAATCACTATGAAATCACCGCATTTCATTACCTACTCACAAGCCCAAGGCTTATGTAGGCATCATCACTCAATAAAAAAAAAAAATATATAGCAATCTAGTTATCAAGTGACACCGAGAACACAATTTTGGTGAAAGTTGTATTTAACACCTCTATGTACTTACCATTGATATTTTCTTTATCCACATTTTTCATTTAATCCCTTCAAATTTTTCTATAATTCATTGTTTCTTTTACTTGGGTAATAATTTGAAATTTTATCTAATTCTTGTTGCAGGCAGTTCAAGTGGAAGTTGAGGTACATAACAGTCCTAATCAATCTCATAGTCCATCTTTGGCTGAAGCAACTGTTTCTGAGAATGAAAGTCTTACCTTGTCAGGCCTTACTACTCCTGATACTCCTCGTTTAAACTATACACCACTCACAGAAGATAGTTTAAGTGACGCAATCGGTACGCCCGACTATATTCCTTTAACGAGTCACCATTCAAAACTGACGCCATCACCTACGTGTTTTGAGACTAGATTACCAGGGGATCGTCATAGTTACCAAGGGGATGTTAGAGTACGTTATGAAAACATTCCTGGTGAGCGACTCAGTTTTCAAGGTGTGCTTAGTCGCAATGAAGAAATAAAATATGAAAACATTCCTAATAGACAATTACTTAATTCTACTGAATTTTTAAGTGTTAATACTCCTGATAGTGTTAGTTCATCTGGTATGAAGACTGATGAAATTATGTATGAAAAGATTAAAAGTGAAAATGGTAGTGATATTTATGAAAACATTGAAGAAGGCAAATTATTAAATAATAATCAGTTGAAAACTACGGAAAAATATTATGAAAATGTGTCGCAGAGTTTAGATGGTGATAAATCGGAAATGTATGAACCAGTTTTAAGGAGAGATATGGATTCAAGTTATGAAGAGATTTCCGGTCAAGATTGTCTGGTTAGTGAACGGCTTCAGTTAGGTGGTATCTGTTCATCTGGTTCTATTATTGAAGAAATGAAAACTGAGAATGAGTATGAGTGTTTAGTTGGTGTTGGGGAATCAAGCCCTGAAGTTGAAGAAAATAAACGAGTTCCTGATACGAATCATAACATACCTGTCATTGGTCAAGAAGAAAACTTCTATGAGGATGTACAGGTAAGGTGACTCTTGGTAGTTACATGATATTCTTTTTTCTTTTATTATTGTGGCATACTAAGGCGTCTTTAAATTATCTTTTTTCTCATGCCTGTTGTCTCCTTTACATCGCTATTTTTCATCTTTATGAAGCCTTTTTTTTCACTAAGCTCTTTCTTTTTTTCTTGTGGCCATATCTTGTTATTTGTTATTTTCTCTTTCATCCCCGATGTCCTTTTTTGACTGTTTTTATGATTTTTGTCTAATAACTGCTTTGTAAATCTTTTCTGGTCTATTCTGTAGATATGTACATAAAATTAAATTTTTCTTTTTCTCTTAGAGTCTGTTATTTGCTCTATTTTTTCTATTCCCTTGTATCTCTTTATTGTATCATAACCTATATTCTCCATTTTCATTTTTCTTGGCCCATGTAGTAATAAAGTAGTGCCTTTGTGGCAATAAATGCATGGGAGCTTTCCTATTAAATTCAAATATATGTAACACTTTTGTATTTACTTTCCTAATTGGAAATTGGAAAAGTTTTTACAGCCTATGAACACCTTGAGGAAAATGCTGGATGGTTAAGTGCTAGAGGAGACTTGTGAAGTTTTATCATACTTTGGTTCTGTCAGTTTTAATGTATGGTTTAGAGTGTTGGATCTTGATTGCAGCAGATATCAAGAGCAGAAGCTGCTGAGATGAGATTGTTAAGATATCTCTAGTAGGATATTAATTGCTGCACCATAAAATAAATTAAGGTATTAATTGGGCTTGGACTTAATGTGCCAAGGTTGATATCAACTCAATCATCCAAAAATAGAAATAAGGTTGTTATAGTCATTTGTTGTGGATGCAAGATGATTTAACACCAAAACTTTTGTTTATTCATAGGCCGTCTTGACAACATGGTATTGGATGAATTCAGAAGAGGTGGGCATCCCAACTTCTTTCATAAATAGCTTAAATGTAGTTTGAAGTTGAAACAGGCCAGGAAGATCTGTATTTTTATGATAGTGATGATTATGATGATGTTTATTGTTTTTTTTTTTCAGGGAGTGCCATTATCAGAATCATTAGTTTACCAGCAAGTTAAGTACCTGAAACGATCTGTTCATGAAATAAATCAGTTGCTAGAAGAATCTATGGAACCATGTACTGGTGAAGATATTTCATCTCTTGAAGAAGACGGTAATTTAATTAGTCCTTCTAGCAATGGTCCTCATGATGATGTTATCAATGATGACAATGATGATGAGGAAACTCAAAATATTTTACCTGAATCTCTTGATATTACAAGGTCACCTTCTTTATCATCCAAAACAAAAAGCAGTTTAGAAGACCAAACATTTTCTGCTTATTCATGCCAACAGGGTTTCGTTGAAACTACTGAAAGCGGTATTTTATCAAACTTAAAAGAAACTAGTGATAGGCTTACTACGTTGTCAGATGATGATTCTAAGCATTGCACTGTCGGCACAAATTCAACAGAAAATTTAATTGATATGGATGAATCAGCGAATTTATTACCTAGCAAAAATGGCAGTCAAGAAGAATTAGAACCCGATTTGTCTTGTAAAATGGATGAATCATCTGTTAGAATGTCATCCATTGATCGCGAATCATCCTGTGAAGTAATGGAAGTCAGTTTGACAGATAATCAGTTGAAAAATTCACCAACGATTACTGCTTCAAATACTTCATCAACCCACTCTAACATTACCAAATCATTATCAGTCGATGCAGCGAAACCGCCTAATTCTCCTACAAGAAAACTTATTCAAAATTTAGATGAAAATAGGAGAAAATTTGAATCAGAAATAGGTAGAGATATTGTGAGAGACAGAAAAATGCGTCAAGAACTAGAAGCTAATTCAAGTAGTACTGGTAAGTCAAAAAGAACTTTATTAATCTTTCCACTTTGCATCCCTTGGATATAATTAATTTTGTAGAAAACTCAAAACTCTGTTTCTGTCTTCTATAATATTATAATGGTAATAATAAAACTGGTTTGCATGCATTATCTTCTTCTACATTTTAAATCTTCATTGAGGTTTGAATTTTGAATGATAGAAAAATAAATTTTTGCCCTACCGATAAAATTAAGACTAAGTAACTGAGAGAGTATTTTAGGTTACAAATTGCGTTATTTAGTTCATTTTTAATGTCTGTAACAAATAACTAAATTTTAATGATTGCTATTATAAATGACTTTTATTATTTCCAGGTAACACTTCCAGTACAATAACAGGAAATGGACAAAATGTACAGTTATTAATGTCCCATTTTGAATGGGGTAAAAATGATCGAACGAATGTTGCACCTTGTGTGAAAATGAAATTAAGTCGACAAAATAGTAAAGAATCAGCACCAACTTTAACTACATCGCTTGATGCCAATAGTTTTCCTTGCGATGCACCACCACTTCCTCGAGTCAAAACATCTCCTGATCTTAATCAAAATGGAGATAACTCACAGAAAGATAAACAAGATGAAAGTGCAGACTCTGAAGCGATCAGACGTGAACGAATTGAAAAATATAAGGAAGAACGAAGGAGTTATTTAAGACAGAAATATCGGACGGATAGCTTTAATAATAATGACGATAAAGATGAAGAAATGATTAGAAGATTTAAACAGAAAGCTAAAACTGGTAGTACCAGTGGTTCTGGAGTTTGTATAGGAAGTAGAAACAGCTCAGAATCGTGTGAAGTGTTTGAGGAAAATAATTTAAATACCTCAAGTAGTCATGGAATTATTGATTCTTCTGACTGGAAATCTAATAGGAGACAAGATGAACATTCTGATACAGTATTTGGTGATCTGGAAAGTCGTTTAGCAGGAGTAAAAACAAATGAAACACCAGTATCGCCAGTAAAAACGACTGTCAGTATTTCATATTCACCTGTCAAAATTAAGACATCATTTTATCGCGATAGAAAAGTAAAATCAGAAAGTGATGATGTTGGCCCGTTAAGAATCAGAACAATGACATCGCCAAAGATAGATAAACCAGAATGGAAATCTGAAGTTTTACAGAGGAGAGAAGAAAGTTTTAAATCAAGCAGGCATAAATCAGAAGAACTTCCACCTTTAGGACATAATCAAAAAGATGAGGCTTCATCAAAAATTGAAAAGCGTCATTGGAGAACCGAAAAAGAGGCTCCTGGTGATGAAAGTAGTCTAGTTGCTCGGAGAGTAAACCAGTTGTCTTCATCTTCAACTGATTCTAACAAACTTGAACAGACAGCTGATATTATCAACAGGCGGAGGACATCACTTACAGAAAATAAGAAGCCACAAGTCAGGTAAGATATTGTGATTGTTGTTGTTTAGGTCATCAGCCAAAAGGTTGGTTTCTAGAGGTTTTACTAAGTAAAATGAGGAGTGAGGTGGTTTACCAATACTTTCCTCGCTGAGTTGAAAAGTATGCTTATCAGCATGCCAGGCCCTCTGAAAAGCATATACTTTCCACCCTGCAAATGACACCTTTACGTCATTCACCACAGGATCTGGCTGTATAATGAAATTCATTATACTCAGATGAAAAAACTCTAACTAGTGTCTTTTACACCTCTACTTTTGTTCTTAAATGCTTCAGTCATATAATTGGCTAACCAAGTGATGTTGTTGTTTAGGTCATCAGCCAAAAAGCTGGTTTGAACCTGTAGAGGTTTTACTAAGTAAATCGAGGAGTGAGGTGGTTTACCATTGCCTTCGTCACTGAGTGGAAAAGTACACTTATCAGCATGCCAGGTTCTCTGAAAAGCATATATTTTCCACTCTGCAAATGACACTTTCACTTCATTCACTACAGGGTCTGGCTGTATAATGAAATCCATTACTTTCAGACGAGATAACTCTGATTAGTGTCTTTTACACCTCTACCTCTTCTGTTCTTAAATGATTCAGTCATTTAATTGGCTGATCATGTGATAAGAAACAGAACTATTTGTTTTAGCCGTGCAACGAACAGAATGAGTGTAAACAATTTGACACTCCACCTGTCTGTTATGGGCATTACCATGTGATAAGGAACAGAATTATTTTTTGTGGCCCTGGAACTAGCAGATCGAGTGAAAAAAATTTAACCCTCCACGTGCCTGTTATGGGCAAATAATGTGATTAATAATGTATAATGATTGTTTTGAAGTGTCACTCAATGGTCATAACTTAAAAAAATAGTACCTCTTTTTAAGAGGTTTGATATTTAGTACACCTTTGAAATTTAAAACTACTTTGTGTAGGATGTCCAGATGAGGATCTTTTATTTAAACTAATTAAAACACTTAGGTACTTCAGCATAACCTACAAACTATGAAGTCGCAGCGAGTGAAGTGTTTGATGTGACAGTGTTGGAGTAAATAGAAAAGTGCAATCAGTTTTTTCACTTTATCTTCTAAAAAATAAAATCCTATGTTATTCTGTTAAGTAAAAATCTGGTGTCAACACTCACACAACTTTCTGTTGCCAATGTAAATAATGAAATATATTATAACCTATTGTTTCATCATGAGTGAGTAACGCAAAATGAAAATCAACCTCTGTTGGACTTAAAAATAAGGAAAATCATTAATTGATGGTAGATTAGGGTCTGTAAAAAAATTGGATGAAAAAAAGTTGCAGGTTTTTAAATTCCTATAACTAAGATTATACACTTTTAACATAAAATGCATACTAAGGCCAATCTTAAAAAATCCCTTTTTTTACTGATTTTATCGAGCAAAATACAGGAAATCACTAATTGGTGCTAAACTAAGCCCTATAGAAAAACAATGTTTGAAATAAAAGTTGGAGTATAGGTTTTTTTAATTTCCTACAACTTTGATTATATTCACTTTTGCCTTAAAATACATTTTGACCCCGAAGAATTTTAGCATACATGGTGCTTACCCTATCTAGTAAAATATAAAATATGTAGTATGAGGTAATTAAAAAAAAAGTCATATTCCTTGAATATTGAAAATGCAATAGACTTCATGTAGCGCGTTTTAGTTTTAACATGATTTTCCTGTCATTCCAACTTTGAATGTTTATAACTTGATAATGACGGCGTTAACAAAAAATATTTTTCAACAATATTTTTCTTTAAAGATTTTACATCAAAATCATTTGCCATATGTCTGCCTTCCTATTTAAAAAATAAATTTGATTCAATATGATCCAAGATGGCGGACAAAAATTAGAAACCAAAATGTAAATTTTTTTAAAACTTTATAGAACCACATTTCTTACTGCCTCAAAGTACCTCTAATTTATCCATTATAAAGCTGTTTCCATACTTAAATATCACTCTGTATATACAATTTAATTTAATATTTAAGTTGAATATGTCGTTTAGGTCATCAGCCGAAAGGCTGGTTTGAACCTGTAGAGGTTTTACTAAGTAAAACGAGGAGTGAGGTGTTTTACCATTGCCTTCCTCACTGAATGGAAAAGTACACTTATCAGCATTCCGAACCCTCTGAAAAGCGTACATTTTCCACTCTGCAAATGACACCTTCACTTCATTCACCACAGGGTCTGGCTATATTATGAAATTCATTACTTTCAGAGGACAGAACTCTGATTAGTGTCTTTTACACCTCTACCTCTTCTGTTCTTAAATGATTCAGTCATTTAATTGGTGGCTGACCATGTGATAAGAAACAGAACTATTTATTTTAGCCCTGCAATGAACAGATTGAGTGTAAATAATTTGTACTCTACCTGTCTGTTATGGGTAGAAGTTGAATATAATGTAACAAAAATTTTTCTTAATTTCTGTTTCAGTATAGGGCGCCAAAGAGCAAATAGTAGCAGTGCGAAATCTCCACCTTATTGTATAAGAGAAATGGCTGCCATGTTTGAAAATAGAGAAAAGTAAAACACATTACTGGGTTTTATTCAACAAATACTTAACTAGTCACTTATTTATCTGTTTATTACATTATTATGAAATAAATAGTTCATACAATGTTTATTAAACTTTAAATTAATGCTTTACATACTTAAAAGATAAGTAGCTAATTATTATACGTATAAAAGTATATGTAGCAAATTAAAAATAAAAAAATAATTAATGCTTTGATCCTTAAAAATATTATTTTATGAAGCTGGTTAGCCTTGTTAATTATTGTAATTGATGATTATTTTGTAATTTGTAATGTACTGTATCATTTTTTTATTTTGTTGACTGGCATGGAAGGTAAAAAGTTACCTTAAAAAACATTGTTTAAAATTATGTTTATTTTTAAAAAATTGGTAATTAATGTTTTCAATTTAAGTGTCCCTTTAAAATTAGTACAAATTATATCTCGATATAGATATAAAAAATAAGAAATTGAAAATAAATTTCTACGGAAATATGTATTTTATTTGTTTCATGTTGTAAATAATATTTATTATTAATGTACAAATTTTTATGTGTTGATTTTTTATAAAATTAATTTTTTAGTTTTTTAAAAATTATTAAATTTAAATATAGTTTTTGTTATTTCATTGTAATATTTCTACGAGAAAAGACAGATTGTGTTAAAACATTTCCCAGAGAAATTTGTTGTAAAAATCAGTTTATAGATAGAAACGTGTGATAAATTTTGTAAATGTAAATTTTTAAAGCTGTATAAAAATGAATGGATAACTTAAAATGTTTTTGGGTGTGTACAAAATGTCAGTGAGATGATGGTTATGAGCAAAATTAGGCCTATCACACTAAGATTTTTGTTTTTATTTCTGATTGATTATAAACTGATTTTGAGTATTGTTTATAGGTCTAATAACAGGCCTAATAAATTATATAGTATCAGTTGTATTAATTGATTGTGTTTTTAATTCATTTGGGTATGTTGTTATATATTGGGTCCCCAATTTAATACAAATTCTGGTGGTTTGTAATGAACTTCATATTCATGTAAAAAAATCAAGTTTATTTTATGTTGTTTTGTAGAATCATGCGGAACAAATATTTATAGTGTTTATGCTAGGAACCAAAATCAAATAAAAATTGAATGACATACATGGTTACTCAACTAATTAAATTGGAAATCAAATTCAAATTTAATTTTTTTATCTTTACCTCTGGGTTTGTCTAGCAGTAGGGTCATTGCTGTAAGTTGGTTGTTTAAAAGCTGATTTTTGAGACAAAGGTTCCGTGGTTTAAATACTAGTTTACTGTTATACAGATTTGAATATAAGATAGTGGTTATCTGTGACTTTGATGGTTGGGGTTCATTAAACCATACTCTCTCAGGAATAATCAACCTGAGTCATAGGGTCCGATGAGATTTCATTTGAAGCCTGAAAGAACTAGTGTTTGGCTAAGTGGGGATATCAGCTAAGCTGCAGAGAGGTAATTTCCCCTAGTCATTTGCTTTTGCTGCTGTGGTTAAGAGAAACTTGTTTAGTCTTTGTTTTATTAAAAATTCCAAATTTGTCACTACTTTATTAAGCTAAAAGTTAATGAGAAATAAATGATTCATAATTTAAATCAACTGATATAAAACAGACAAATTGGTGGTTACATAGATTGCTTTGTGGAACAGTTATCATGTTACTCGATTTTCGCTGCCAATGTCCTTTTCTTCAGACTCCTCATTATCACTGTCAGTAAATTTTTGTGAAAATTTTGATTTTCGTTTATGCTATATACTTATTCTGACTAAAGATTTAAAAACATTTTCAAATGATTACTTATTTCACATCAATTCTTAACAAAATTTAAATAAATTAATTGCATCTAACTCATTTTTGTTATTTCAGAACATCTTTAGAATCATTACATTTTTTTTAAATTGTGGACCCTTATTGCTACTAACATGTAAACATATAAAACAAAATTTAAATATTTGTACTTTTTGTAATTAATTGATCATTCTTTACTCTATTATAAAAGTGGTTGTGATTACAATTTGCTGTTCTTGTAGTGATATCTTGCTGACAAAATTAGGGTTTCTCTTAATTTGTTGTTGATAAATTTTCATTGTGATCTTGTAAGCATTGTTGTTGCGTTTTCAGATTGTGGGTATAAAACTCATTGGTTGGCAAGGGAATTACTATATTTTATTTACATATTTAAAATGTTTTGTATTATTTACATATTTTTGTATCTTTATTCCATAATTCAGTAACCATGGCCTACAGTTATTTAATTTTTTTCTTATTTATGCATATAGAATTAGTGATTTAATTTTATATTTGTAATAAACTAAAGTTTTTACAAAAATTTCTTGTAAAAGTGGTAAACTATATAAATAGATTTTACATTTAAATATTACTTGTGTAAACTAGAAATGTGTATTATTACCAATATTTTTATGGACAGTTTTCAAAGTTTATTTAAATTCACTAAAACAAATCTGTTATTTAAAACCAACAACATTAGTAAACTACTGTGTTTATAAACATGTGCCAATATTAAAAAACTAAATTTTTATATTAAATGTTTTGATTATCTTAAATATTTAATAATAAATTTTAATACTAATAACAATTAAAATTTTCCATTTTAAATACAAATGTTAGTAATTTTTAAGATACCGTGAGTTCCAAAATAGCTAATTTATCTGTACCGCTTTAATTTAAACACTCGTAGATTGAGTACTGAATCCTATATTTTGTATTTGATTATCAGAAATATATTGGCCTATTTAATTTACAGTTTTTCTATTTAAGTAATTATCTAAGCTCTATTTCATTCATAAATGTTTGTTTTATTATTCTACTATAAAAGAACACCATTTGTAGTTTATATTTATTTAATGTTTGAAATAACAAGGCCACTAATAGCTTTAATGTAAGTTACTGCTTGTGTGAAATTTCGCTGGTTGTTCACATTAATGTATTTTCTTGAGTAAAAATTTTGTGAAATGTTGTGTAGACATGTCTACAGAGGGAGTAGAAAATTACAGAGGAGGATGAAATGTAGCTGCACAATTTTTAGATAGTTAACCCTTTCATGGGCATCAATGAGATATCTTGTAAAATGTAGTGTATGTGTAAACTTTGATAACTTTTACTGTTCGATTTCCCGCGGGGGATATCTTGAATTTTTAAACACAATGAAATTACCCGCGACGGATAACTATTGAATTTAATAAAACGGCAAATAAACTATTGTTTTCGAAGGACCAGATTGTTTTTATTAGGTAGTTGTCAATCTCAACTAAACGATTTACAGATTGTAATTGGCAATTTAAGGCAATTAAGAACGACTGACAAATTAAACAACAAAATGAATTAAATGACATCAAAGGAAATATTGGAATGTTCGCAAACAACAAACAATACAACAAATATTTAGCACTTACCTTGATTAAGTCTTGAAGTTTTGCGCACTGGTAGATAACACGTGAATAATAGATTGTAAAGTTACTAAAACATAATTTGCAAATTATAACAGTTAAAAATGCATAATACACCATGAAATTCGCACAATAGAGTTCTCTTACAGAGATCGAACAAAGTACATCCACGACGGACATATATTTAAACAGAACGGTCATAGCACGCCGCTAATGACCGGAACGAGAAAAGTGCCTCAACATGCAGCATCGCTTGCTAACTTGCGAGTGAGTCTGGAAGACAAAGGATGTAAGGATGTTAAGAACAGTAGAAGGGGGAATGACGTGTGTATGATGTCATAGGAAGTGTTTGATTTGGGAGATTTGAAATTACTAAAGGAGCGGGAAATTTAGTACGCAATTGCCAGAGAGTTGCCTTAACATTTACATTAAACCTTGTAATATAATATATAATTAATTTCATCTTAATCAATCAGGTAATCTTATTTTTATGTTTTACTTCATTTGAATGTATCGAGTTATCGAAAGATGTTTACAAACGGAAAGAACACTTTGTGGTTCATCGCACATGGATTTTGATTGTGTATTTTTCATCAGTTATTTCTTTAATTTTTTTTATCCATTAGAAGTTAAAAAGTGTTCAGTACAATTAACTCATATAATGTCTGTTCTTTTATTTAGGTGATTCATTTTCAGTATATTTTTGTAGCTTCTTTGCCGTCTTGTAATTGTTTTTACAAAAACGATCGATTGTTGGCTCTATTTAATACAATTCAAGTTTTATTGATGGCCCATGAAGGGTTAAGATTAATATAAATGTCTTTGTTATGATTGTAAATTTCCTAGTTACTCTACCTACCATGAAATAACTTTAAATAATTTTAGTGTAGTTACTTATATGATGTTTTTTGATAATTTAATAATTTTATTCAATTCTTCCTGATATAAATAGATTTTATATTAATGATTTATTAAGTTTAGAAAATGTATTGTCTTCTTTACTTTTTTTATTTTCAATGGAACTGTCTTGGAAAGGTATTTTTATTGAAATGATGAAGAGATAATAAAAATTTGAAGGGATGTGTAATAACAGGTCTAAAATTATGTAGAAAGACATGACAACTGCAAACAAATGCTCAGTGGTTTAAAAAATTGAAAGCATACTTTAAGGTTTTGTAGGTGACAATGGTTAAGAAAGAATAAAGGATTATGTAGTGGTTTTTTTTGTATTGTTCGCTGATGTAAAGAATGCAAGGCAGTCTGTTCTAGATTTCCTCTACAGATCTTCAGAAAACATTTACTTATTTAAAAAAAATTCCCAACTCACTTTCAATTCATGCCAGTTATTTAACAGTTAATAGCAAGTATTTTTGGTTCTGCAAAATTGTATTGCAAATCCAAACGTTAAAAATCTGTGTGAAACACTCAAACTAGTTTCTGTTGCTATTGTTGATAATGAACAAAATGACTTATGTTTAATCATGAGTAAACAATGTAAAATGACAAACATAACGTAATTTTAATCGTTAGTGAATGATGCAAAATAAAAATCAACCTCTGTTCGATTTAAAAATACAGAAAATCATTAATTGCCACTAAAATAGGCTCATACGAAGGAAATGCTTGAAATAAAAGTTGTCTATTTTTTAATTTTCTATCACTTAAATTATATACACTTTTGTCCTTTAGTGGTACCAAACTTAAGTTTTAACTTTCAACTTTTTACGCTGTTCTGTTAAAATATTTTGTTCACACCCACACACACAGACCAATCGTTAAAAACATGGTTTTTGGGTTTAGGGGGTCTGAAAACCCGTGTGATTTTTCAGACTAAGCATTCGTAAGGACTAAAGTGTCGCTGTCAAGCGAAAATGCTAGTAGTTTGACTACGGTTAACCAGTTTCTCCCACTTGCTGCCTCACATTCTTTTCATTGGCAATAAAGATATTGATATTCCAGCTACTGAACTTATGTTATCTTTACATAAATGTGTTGAAGAAAATTTTGCGTATACATTTCAATCTTAACAATGATTTGTTATAAGTTTTTATACTTTTCGGTTCAAAAGTATATCACTATTGTTATTTCTTCTATTTTGATTATATTAATCTTATCTTTATTAGTTTTACACATTGATGTAGTTTACTTAGGGTTTCTTGTTTATAAATTTATTTTTAGTAATACAAGTAATCTATGATTATGTATACAATTAGTGGGTGTTTAATTAGTTTAAATTGGTGTTTATTAATAAACATTACATTTAAAATGTTTAAAGGTCATATACCTTAAACTTAAGTGGATCAGAAAGGGTAAATTAAAAAAAAAGTTATTGTGAATTCATAAGTAACGAATTTATTATTATTATTTTTCAAAAATTTAGTCATAAAGTTCTTCCTTAAATATATTATTAAATTTGATAAAGTTAGCCTAAAATCTCCTTATAAATAATTATTACATTTATATTATTAACATTATAATGTATTTATGTAATTTATTGGAATTTAAAACTGTAATAAAAAAATAAATATTTTTAGAGATTTTATAAATAAAATATTTTTGCAATATTATTAACGGATGACTGTTATTACAGCTATCATATTCACATATAATACATTTTTAAATGTTATAAAATATTGTAGTTAAAAACATAAAATATTTTATTATTTAACGGCATGTGAATTTTTACTGATAATAGTGTAAAATTTATGACTGTTTATGAGGCGCATTCATTAGAATCACAATTTTTTTTTGTTTCGTTTACAGTATTTTAGTTAATCTAACTCTTTGAATGCAGTGTTTTCTTTCTATAACGATCTCAAATACATTTCAGTTTTTTGAAATTTTATCATTAGAGTGTGTAATAAATAAAAATGTTAAATGGTAATCAGATTTACATCTGAATCTGTTTCAGTAAAACTATCTGGAAATATTTTACATCATTGAATAGTTGTTATTGAAGATACCTAAATTCAATAACAGTTTGTTATTTTACAGTGCTGCTTAATTTGAGCATTAATATATCCTTTTGTATCAGCTTGTATTCTCTTTTATATAATATATGTTTTGTACATCTACAATACCCTTTTACGAAAAATCTGGAATTAAGGTGCCTAGCTCTTTGGAGCAGTGACAGAGTAATTTTAAAGTCGATCTAGGTCTTTTAGTCCTTAAGATTTGTTTCTGGACCTCCTTTTTATGTAAGCATTATGCCTCTTCACAATGATTTTATCTTCTGACAGTAAAAATTTTAGCTTTGTCATTCTACAGTAAATTTCATGATCGAGTAAATAACATCCCTTGACTTAGCTATAGAACTACCTAACTGTACTACGTTAAAGTGAAATAGAGTAGAAACCTCTTGATCTGAATAGCAGTTATTTTTGTGTAAGATAAAAGAAAGGGATAAGAGATTCTTATGCATTTAGAAAATTGTATACTTAGATTAATTGAAGTAATTAAATCTAGTGTGTTTCTCGCTCCATTTTGAGCGTAGAATGTTTTAGAAGAATGAATGCATTCTCAGAATTGTTACTACATGAATGATTACCTAAACTATGTCATAAATTTCCTTGGTATGTTACTAGGCAGATAATGATTCTAAGTTAAAAACCAAAACAACACACTGAAAATAATTGTGTGTCATGGTTTCAAAAAGTGCCTCAATTTAGGTGAATGATAGATCAGATGTTTTAGCATAATATAATTTAACCACTGAAATTTAAAAATATTGGTATTTATTACCTCTGTGCGCCTCATAAAATATATGGTAAAGTTGTTTGAAATTATAAATGAGAGGTTAATTATAAAAAAACCTATATTTTTATCATCTGTAATTTGCGCATGTCTTTTGAAATATGTATATTATGTATATTTATCTACAACTTTAGCACAATTTATGATAAAATCAAAAATATTATTACTTAAAAATTGTGTAATCGATAAATTAATTTTTAAAAACTGATAAATTTCTTATTAATTAAAATATATTATTGTTTTAATTTATAAATTTTTAGTAGCAATTCTGAATAAAATCATAAGAAATTTAAGAATATACTATAGTTTCTTCTTTAAATAAAACAGTACTTATTAATAAAATTTAAATTAGTAAATTTTCTAACATTAATATAAATTTGTAAATTTAAAACTTCTATTGACAATCCTCCAAAAATTTTCATCTTTTACATAATGTATTACATTGTATTCTTAAGTAAGGAATAGATAAAATTTTGAATCAAAAGAAAAAATAGTGTGTTATGGTCATAGTTATTATAAATTTACTCTACTTAAACGCAAGGTACAATTTTGGTGGGTTTTAAAAAAGTATAGAAGCACTATTGTATTTAAACTTTGAAATATAAAAATCTTCATTCTACCTGTACGAGTTTAAGTGGCAAGATAGTTTGTATAAATAAAAATAAAATATATATCTCTTTTAGTTAATTTAAAGTTGGATCACCGTTAGTTGTTATTGACTATAGTAGGTTATGGATCTGGAATGTTATGTTTTAACTTGTATTAATCTCTAGATTCTTACTGGGAATCAAACCCAGGTCCTCCATTTTGAAGGCTATCATACTTATCACTACATCATCAATGCTGCCTAAATTTATTTTGTTATTTCACAATGGCTGAACAACATTTTAAGAACTTTGTCCTCCTTGTTGATGTTTTCACTTTTTTAATAACTGCCACCTCCCTATAGTTTTCAGCCTTTAGCTACTAAAAATTACTCCTAATCATCCATTTCTGTTGTGGCCTTCCTTTCAGTCTCATTTGGTTAGGTTATAACCATGTACTTTTCTATACAAAAAAATATCCATGTAAAATTTAATTTTATGGTGTTATGCAAAAGTTCTTTGGCTAAGAATTTCTCTATCCTCCAATTACCAATTTAATGTACATCCATTCTTTAGGGCCTGCCTCACTGAATGCCATCCATGTCGTGCGTTCCGGACATGTGGTCGTAGCGTTCAAAATATTTGTTGGATGTGTGGTTAGTAGCGAAGCGTGACACACAGAGTGTGTTCTGATCGTGCAGGCGGCATCAAAATGCTGCGGCCAGAAACTCATCTACAGAACAGTTTGAAACTAGATGCATTGCAATCCACATGAGCTCGTTATATAAATTGTACTGTTTGTCACAAAGTTGTGATATGTCACTTGAAACGGAAAAGTTCATTGAGGCAGTTTGGTGCTGTTGTTATTTATATGACACAGGACATGAAAATATCTGTAAAAGCGTTCTTCATGTGTTGAAAGTTCTGTACGTGGTTTATTATACTCTTCAAACTTTAATCATTTTTTATATCATGTATCCACACTGTTTTTCTTTTTCTTTTTAAGAGATAACAACAGCTCCTTCCTCTTTTGATGAAGAACTCATCAAGACTGACCGAATGTACTGAACGCATTCTAAGTGACGGGGAAGATCATATTTGAGATCAGAGTGCGTTCATTTGCTCAGAACGGAGAACGCAGATCGCATTCTGTGTGAACCCTTTATTGTTTATCCTTCATAAAATCGAATCGGGTAAATTATTAAATAATTGTTCATTTAAATTAACCTCTAAAGACAGTTGCTTGTGAATCAGTACTCCCTTTCTAATGCCACATCCATAACTGTCATCTCTGATTAAATGAAATATACTGTGAAACTTATCACAGTTGATTAACTAATTAATTTTTGTTTAGTAGGTGTCAACAAAGATGATATTTCATATGAATTGGGTACCTTGCCTTTATTATATTTACTAAATCTATTAAATATTTTGTATTCAGTAAGTAATTCTAATTAATCCTTAAAATGCTCATTAATTAATAAATGCTACTTTCTAATATATTTTAATATATTCATTAGAATATGATAATGTACCAAAAATAAAATAAATAAAATTTCTTAGACTCTATAACTTACATTTAAAATTTCTATTTATAAAATTATTTTATTAGTTCTTTTTGTGTTATTATTAATTTGGTTTTTATTTTGTGAAACACAATGATGTTATTTACTTGTTTGATATAAATGCGAAGATTCATGTAATTGGTATGTAATTAATATAACTAAACTAAAAAAAAAAAATGTTTGCTGTATATAAGTATTATATTATCTATATCACATATACTAGCACTGCATAAAATGTAGAAAATATTTTACGTAATATATTTTTGTTAATTAGAAGATAACTTACAAAAGAGAAATAATATTAATGTGCCATCTAAATATGTTGCTGTATTTGTATCAGTTGTATTAGGGATGATAGTGATTTAATGTCCCAATTAATAGCATGGTATTCATTGCTTAGTTGTAATTGTGTAGTAATTTTGTGTTCTAATGATGCAGTGTAAATTATATGTAATATTAAATTAGTAAGAAAAAAATGGAGTTTAGTTTAATCCATTTACAGCGTATAAATTATTCCAATGGTCCCATTTGTGTTTGTGAAATTTTGAATTTGATTATGCTTTTATCTAATCAATACAACATATTTGGCAATGTTGATACTGATTAAAATGATCATACTGTGTTTGTTATTGCCTATAGTCATTTGTACGTTCAGTTGACACAACGGAGCAGTGTAGGACAGGGTATTTCTTATGGGGCTCTGACTACTACTAGCATGTATACAAACATCGGCTTTGTAGATCAATCAATGCCATCATAACCAATAACATTCCCCTCCTCCGCACCCCATCGATTACAAATCTTTATGATGTGCATTAATGACTATCAATTAATAATTAACACTATAAGTTTATACTCAACTTCATATGCGGATTCCAAAAATGTGAAATATTTTTTTTTGTTATCTGTACTGTAAAAGATTTTTTAGATTTGTAATAACCGATTGTGTCATTTGTTTATATTTATCGCACTGTGTTTTTAGAAAGTCTGGCGAGGGAATGTTGAGAAGGCATTAGTAGGTCTGCAGTAAAATAGATATTTATTTTACCCCCCCCCCTCTTATAGAAGAAAGTGTTTTTACAGTTTTTTGATTTTTTACAATTTATTAAACATTCTTTATAATATATAATTTTTTTTTCTGTTAAGCAAAACTTGAATTGTAGTTCTACTTTAAAAAATACATGTTACGAATCCAGATGCCTTAAATTGACGTTTTTAGTTGCGCTAATAGCAGTGATGATTCCCATAAAATCCATTGTGTCAACTGAACATGCAAACGACTATAGTTTATAGGTATTTGAGTTTTGGATAATATAGTGTCATTCATATTAGGAAATGTTGGTTAGGCTGTAAGGATTAAAGGACAATAATTTATATTTTTTCATTTTCTTTTTTTGGGCCTTCCAAACTCCTCTATACCCTGGCATCTCCACCCACCACTATGGACGGTTTCAAGGATGCAAGGTGGTACAAGTAGAACAGCATAGAATTATCTTGGTATACTTCTATTGTATTCTTTCAATTGGCTTTTTTTCTTTCACCAGAAAAACAATCAGCTGCCGAGCCCAACACAAACACACAGATATGAACATAAAACACATAACATAACATAATATTTACAGCCTTCTTTCAGAGTATTTTGATTATAATTTTTCTTTAATTCTGGTATCTCTTTGAAATAAATCTACCACTCTGTTTGTATTATTTGCTGTAGCTATAAAACTATTAAATGGAGCTATTTTATGTCTTGTAGCAGTGGCAAACAATCTGAATTTCTTAAAGTTGTGCAAGGCACGCTCAGAAATATCTTTCTATGCCACATGCTCAGTCTTACATTAAAATAGTGTTTAGTAAAGCTCTAAACACACTATGTAATAGATATTTTAAAAATGTTGTCCTTTGTGCTGCCTCTAATTAGTGTAATTAAAAAAATAATACAGCCTAATGCCTAATTATTTTGAATCTGTAACTTGGAGTACTAAATTTTAACAAAATACAAGAAATATTTTGCAAAGAGCCTGTATCTGAGGTATTTAATTACAGTTTTTTTTGTCATCAGCCTCTCGACTGGTTTGATGCAGTTCTCCAAGCTTTCTATCTTGCACAAGTTGTTTTATATCTACATATCTGTAACACCCCACATCTTTTATAATTTTCTTTATATATTCTAACCTTTGATTTCCCCTACAATTCACTCTCTCAATATTACCCTCCATTATTGATAGACCAATTCCTGGATGTCTTAAGATATGCCCCACTAACCTATCCCTTCTTCTGGTAAGATGCTTCCATACACTTCTTTTTTCATCCATTTCCCTAAGAACCTCTGAATTACTTATTTTTTCCACCCACCTAATCTTTAACATTTTCCTATTATAAACACCACATTTCAAAAGCTTCTATTCTCTTCCTTTCTACAGCCCCTATCACCCACGTTTCACTTCCATATAATACTACACTCCAAACATAGTGTTTTAAGAAATTTTTCCTAATCTGTAAGTCAATGTTTGTAGTCAGCAAGATGTTTTTCATTTCTCTAGCTTGAGCAATTTTACTTTTGATATCACTAGTGCTTCACCATCCTTTGTTATTTTACTCCCTAGATAGCAGAATTCCCCAACTTCCTGTATGTTTTTGTTGCCTACTTTTAAATTCCCCATCTCTTCTAAACCACTCTTGCTGCTGCACAACACTTTCATTTTGTTCTTATTAATTTTCATGAAGTAATCCTTTCTCATGATCTCATCCATTCCATTTAAGATTTCCTCTAGTTCTTTCTTTGTCTCTGCTAATACTACTATGTCATCGGTGAATCTCAGCATTTTTATTGTTTCTCCTTGTTCAATACAGTATGAGAGCTTTTAAACTATAAGTACATGCCTGCTTTTGTTTATGTAAAATATTTTTACATTTGACTGTTGTGCATGATTAATTTAGTACAGGTAGTGAAGGATGACATATGAAAATAAATACAGTACTGAAAAGAATACCAGATCTGACTAGGAATCAAACTTCTAACTACCAGTTTAGAAAATATTTGGTCTGAACAGTACCTCAACCAATAAAATTAAGTTTGTAAAACTATGGTTATTGATTGGATAAAGCATTTTCAATATTATAACGCTTAGCTTAATGTATAATAACATATGAGCACAATATTAATTAAACTATTATATTGAATTATTGCTTAGAATACATAAAAATTTATTAAAAAAATATTATGTTATCTAAAACATATATGTAACATTCGTAGATAATTTAAAATTGAATGTAAACATGATGTCTTCAATCAATGGGACCCATAAGTTAATTACATAATGTAAATAGAAGAAATATATTTAACTGTTAATCTATTATTAATTAATTAATTAAAAATTGTGTTAGAATATTTTTGTGATTTATAAATCTAAGTAAATTAATAATTGTATTTTTATTAGCCTAACAGTTCATGAATTATTTCTTTAATTATGGTTTTAATTAATTGTGAATGATATGATTAGTGTGAAGAGGTTTGTATTTTAACAGTTTTTATGTTGAAAGGATTCTTTAGTGTGTTGTCTCTTTGTTTATTTTTTCCATCATAAAATAAAAACATCGCAGTTTTTAAAATATGTAAATCTAAGCGCTGAACTTAACCTACCCAATGTTGAAAGGATTTTTCAGTGAGTTGTCTCTTTGTTTATTTTTTAATCATACAATAAAAACATCGCAGGTTTTAAAGTATGTAAACCTAAGCACTGAACTTAACCAACTCAATCATGTGAACTCAAGATTTCTTAGTTTTATTTTTCTGGTTTAAATCTGTTTTATGGTAATATCTACTTGTGAGTAATATTTTTATGGCCAGGCTTGCAAAAACCATGCAAATATAATTTCTTGTTTCTCCAGAAGTTCCTTAATCTCTCAAACTGTTCATTTTCTTTCTTCAGGTCATCTATAAAATTTTTACTTTTATGTATGTGGACTTCTAACTCAGAAATTTTCTTTCTATACTTTTGTTTCTCATCTAATACAACTGACTTTACCATCGTAGTTCCAGAGTTTATGAACGATCTCTTTGCTTAATTTTGATTGGTTAATTCGGACAATGTGTCCATAACTAATGTTTAATTAAACAATTTATTTATTTTTTAAATTTTGTCTAACAAATATTAGTCCAATTGATTATTTATAGACACTTGGAATAGTCTACAATTAAGTTGATTATGTTTTTAAGCATGTTTTGTATTTTCTTTACTACATTACCATTACTGTAAGTTTTCAGAATACAGTGGCGTGATTTATATAGATCTTTTATCACCCATCCAACAGCTTATTTGAAGTGAACTGTTTTACCTGGGGAAATGAGAAATATATTGGATTATTAATACTTTTTTCCATATTAGGTTAAATCATTGTAAGGCCTAACAATTTGTTTCTGACACATTTCTACTTCTTATGCTTTTGGATCATTTATCTTAATCATGGAGAATTGCATGATTTTCTGTGGAGTGTACAATTATAAATGTTTCTGTAACTTAACTTCTTACAGATTCTATTTCCTGAACTATTCATTCACCCAATGAAGATGAAACAGAATCTTTTACACACATATAAATGTATCAAACATCCTATACAGGTGTTTTCAACAGCTGTTTTGATAAAATTGATTATTTATTTTGTTTTTGATTATTGATGATCAAAATATACATTATTTTTTTTTAAACCACCAGTAATATGATAAACAGTAAACACTTACGGATTATAGCTCTTCATGCATAAAATGCACATCTTCAGTAATTTTTATTATTGAAATTTAAATAAATTTTAATTTTGAAAATCCTTATCTACTATGATGGAAGTAGGATGAAATTTTAATAATAAAAATTACTGAAGATGTGCATTTTATGCACGAAAGCGCTATAATTGGTAAGTGTTTACTGTTTACCGTATTACTGGTGGTTTTAAAGAAAATAATTATTTTTATCAAATTCGTATGTAGGTATTTTCAACAACCATATTGTATTTATAATTGAAATATGAGTATATAGTTTAAACTACCAGTAATACGGTAAAAAATTTGGGTAGTGTTTACTGTTTTACCATATTACTGGTGGTTTGAACTATAATTATATTTCAATTTTATATATATATGCGCGCGCGTGTGCACGCTCGTGTGTAAATCATAACAAAAATCACACATTTTAAGATATTTAACTTTGAGCTAATTCTGTCAGCTTACTAGGTTGGCAATTATGTTTTTGTTTCCGATATTACAATTGGGTTTGCCATTCTTGTTTAATATGCACTTTCAATATTTTTTATAAAGAGTGTAGAGTGTTTTTCTTTTTTTCTGGTATAGAAATCCTGTAATGATTCTTGTAAATAATTTACAGCGACTTCATGAAACCAAAAATTATGTATGTACATTTTAGTTCAATAAAATGTTTTAATTTTATTTCAATAATTAAATGTTGATAATCACAGGGTTTGTTTTTTGAAATTTTAACTGTTATTCTTGTAATGTATATTATATTCAAGAAAAGTCTAAATCAAGAATTTATGGTCATTAGCAGGAAGGAAACGAGGATATTAATTTGTTGATTCAAAGATCATTTTTAAGGTTTTCTTTTCCCATGTAAATCCATGAAATTTTACTTTAAATTTTTTTGTTATTGTATACCTTTAAAGAAAATCAGCTAAAGCTATTTAAAAAACCACCTTGTGTAATGTGATGTAAATATCTTTGATTAGAATTATTTATTTACGGTTCTTTTTATGTAAGTTTTGTAAGTTACTGTTAAGTTTTAGTTATGTTATAAATACTGTTAATATGTTTTTAATTATTATAATTTTGTATTATGTTATTTTGTTATTATTGTTACATTTAGTTTTAAATTTAGTATTATTTTTAGAATGTTAAGTTGAAAGATATTTTTTGTTGATTTATTTTGGTACTGTGTGTATTAATAAAAAAAGAAAAATAATATACAGTATATCATGGTATATATTTTGAAATTATTTATTTAGTAGTTTTTCATTCATAAACATGTATTATCATGAAATATATAGCAATATAATTTGTGTTTTTATACCAAGAAATATTTTTGTTTTCGTTTTACTGAATAAAATTAATAAAAAGGATAATAATTCTATTTTATCATAAAAATATTTAAAAATTCCATTTATGTAGAAATAAAATTCTGGTTAGTATTTGAGTCAATTTCCTTTTTTCCTGGAATGTAGGAACAGCAAGACGCTGTGATTTGTGAATACTTAAGTATATAAATTAATAAAATAACTATAGTTTTGACTGTATTTACCTCCAGATTACAGCAATATTGATTTTTTGTCTTATTTTTCTTGATTATTGATGAAGCAGTTTCAGACTAACATTTTTTTTTAGTTCATTTAAAGCCATTGGTCATTAGCAACTACAATGGGTTTTGTAATAATTTCCAGACCCTAGCTGAAAATCAAACGCCAGATCTTCTCATTGTAGACTAGAACGCTAACGACTATGTCATGGAAGCATTTGGACTAACATTTGTTTAGATAAATCTGAACTTTTTAAAGTTAGCTTTCAGTACTAAGTTTTAGCTGGAAATACATTAAATTTGATATTTATTGTAATTACAAACCGTTTGTAAGATTATTTACTTCATTAAAATTTCATGTGAATTCTAGAATTATCATTTAACAAATTTCAGTTAACCTATATGGTTCTATTACATTATGATTAATTTTGTCGATGTATCTCTGTCAAAATGTGTGTCATAAAATAATGTTTCTATTTAATTAATTAATTTTAGCAAATATTTAAATCCATACCATCCTTCCAGGATGAAAAATTTAATTTCAGACTTTGTAGTAAATAGCAAGTGATGTATTTTTCTTAATTCAGTATTGTAATATTTTATTATTTATTATTTTTTAATTAAAATTAAAATTTTTATATTTTGTAAATTATAAAATCTTTTAATTAATTTAGATTAATTTTTTATTAGCTAAATACCAACAATTCATTATAACATAATTATTATATTTTTGTAAACATATTTTCATTTGTAAAATATATTTTGTCTCAAATAAACTTAATATTGTAATTTTTATTATTATTTATTGATTTAGTGTTAGATATTGTTATAAGTAAAATAAATGAATTTTTTTTGTATAACATTGTATAAAAAGCTCATTATTATATAATTAACAAACATTCATTGTTTAAAATTTAAATTATTCAAAATAATTATATAAATATGTATAAATTTAATACTAAACTATATTATACATTACATTAGATTGCTTTTTATTATTGTAATTAGTCAGGGGTTTATTTAATGAGACTGTAAATTAATTTCTTTAAAGTGTTTTTTTAACTTGTTTTAAATCTTTCCTAACATCTTATAATTAAACTAATTAACAAATCATCTTGAAAATAATATTAATCCTGTATTATTACACTCTTTACTTTATGTTAATTAGAAGTGTAAATGTTAGTTTTCAGTCAGTTATGATTTTATTAAAAATTAAAATAAAGAGACAATAATTAATTAAAAAATTTGTTTTTTGTGTTTCTCCTTGTTCTTAGTGTTAAAATCCTGATTTTGATAATTGTGTGAAAGATGATGCAGCAAAACAAACTAATTTATTTTTACTTTCTCTTGCCTATATGAATATATAGGAAGGAAAGTATTGTTTCATGTTGATTTTTCAAAATCAAGATTTCACCGGATCTACACGTTTTCAGACCCCCTGAACCCAAAAAATATGTTTGTAGCGATTGGTTTTTTGTGTGTGTGAACAGAATATCTCAAGAACTGAACATCGTATGAGCTTGAAATTTTAAACTTAAATTAGATACCACTAGAGGACCCAACACGATTTTCATCATTTTTCATCAAAATGTGTCAATCGAAGTAGTAGTTTATTCGTGTCATTTTTCACGTTTTTGCAATTTTATCAAAAACGGCTCCTACGATTATTTTAAAATCACCTCATTTACTACATTTTTTATGCTCTACAAGATAGGGTAGGCGCCATGTCTGCTGAAATTCTTGGGGAGGTTGTTTTCTCATAAAAAAATTGTTTTTTTAAGATTGCTGCTTTAATATACAATTAAGTGCAAAAATGTATATAACAAAAGTTGTAGAAAAGTCTATATAACAAAAGTCTTTTATTTTAAACATTTTTTTGTATAACGCGTAGTTTAGCGGTAATTAGCAATTTTCTGTTTTTTCTCATGAAAAAAAAAATAATCAAATTTGTAGGAAATTAAAAAATCTACAACTTTTATTTGAGCATTTTTCTCTATGGAGCCTAGTTTAGCGTGAAAGAGTGATTTTCCGTATTTTTAAATCAAACTCATGACTAAAATTAGGTTATGTTTATTGAGGTTAGTTTTTTGTTTTAATTCATTTATTAAACGTCGCATTAACTACAGCGGTCATTAGTGACGACGTTGGGGTATAACTATTGTACAATGAAGGATGAAATGATTTTTTGTAACGTATGGAAATATGCCGTGCCTGAGTGGGATTCGAACCCAGGACCGCATGATGAGAGGCGAGCACGTTACCAACTGCGCCAATGCTGCTGGTGCAGTTTTATTACTAAAACTTATTAGTAAGTTTTATTCTAATGTTTTATTACTAATGTAAGGTTATATTGTTAATTATTTGTATTGGCAAGAGAAAGTTGTGTGAGTGTTTCACACCAGTTGTTTTAGTAGATTTCATGGCATAAGGGTAGTTCAAAAAGATTGAAATGGATTGGGGTACATGTGTTCAACATTTCTCTCTTTTCCACCATACTTCTTTACTCATCTCAATCTATACCTAACTAAGTATGGTGGAGTAAGTTATACACTGTCAAACAAGAAAATACATTAGAACTTTGATAGTTTGACACTTTCTGGACTTAGAGATTGTCGAAGTAGCGAAATGTCAAACTATCCAGAGCATATGGGATACTATAAATAGGAAGCATTAACAACATGATTGTAGTATGAAAATTGCATAATTTTAATGAATACTAACAAACTTACGTGCCCTTCAATACAATACTGTACCTGTACTCAAGGACAACGGAAGGGTTAGGGGATGAGGAGAAAGTGGAAGGGCTGACCTGCCTGCCGGGTTGCTACTTATACCACATCATGTCGCCTCACCATGAGCTGTATCGAAGTTTACAGTGTCAAAGAAGCGAAGGTTTACTTGTATAAGTAATTTTTATAAATTATGAAAAAGGAAGTGAACATGTAGCTTGTTTCATTAATGAGATTAGAAGAAAGCAGCTCTAGCTACGGAAGTTTTCAAAGTAATGATCAGTGCATTTTGAATAAAAAGAAAATCTATAAAGGGGTAGATCAGGATTTTACTACACCTTGAGAAAAGAGTGGAGCGGAAAAGGTATGAGGAAAATCATAATTTTGTTTTTGTCTTAATAGTTGTAGTGCATCTGCTCCCTTTTGGCAGTCAACTCCAGTCTTAGATTCCTTTCAGCCTTACCACATTTCTCCGACAAGCTTCACCTCATTCCACATTGTGGTATACTGTAAATTAACATTTGTATATTCATACAGTCAACACAGGAAAATATTTTCTATGCAAACAAATTGTGACGAGGCTAAACTGACTTTTATCTAATGCTTGTTTTCAGACTTAAGAATCGTAATTTTATGCCAGATAATGTAACCATAATACAGTACTATTATTCACAATAGTATTACTAATTGTTGTGGAATACCAAACCGTGATTATCTTATTTTTTACGAGAAATGAACTAGAAAAAAGCTATAAATATCTCTGCATGAATGTTCTGGAAGGTGTAATTTGAAGAAAGAAAAGAGTTGTTTGTTACTGCTTTAAAAAAAAGTAAAAAGAAAATTAGTGCCTTTCTTTATAGAATTTAAAAATATGGAAAATCAGTAATTGCCTCTTAACTAGGCT
This sequence comes from Catonia carolina, assembly GCA_035578175.1. NCBI lineage: Eukaryota > Metazoa > Arthropoda > Insecta > Hemiptera > Achilidae > Catonia > Catonia carolina. Next base: position 271,283,793 of record JAQMRL010000001.1, on the reverse strand, counting down.
CTGTAGAGAAAAAATACTTAAAATAAAAGTTGTAGGTTTTTTAAATTTCCTATAACTTTGATTATACACTTTTGTTGTAAAATGCATACGAAGGCTATCTTATAAGAGAAATTACAAATTTGACAACCGATGTTGACATTTCTGTTGGCATCAGATGCGGAATTTTTTTTCACGATTGCAACATCTTTCATAATGACTATAGCGGGAAAGAAAATTTGAAAATAGTTCAAGAGAATTCCGGTAGGTGGCACAGTAGCTGCTGCGTAGAAGAAATGAAATTAGTAGAATGCAGAACATTAATCAAAGCTTACAAGATTTTCGATACCAGGATAGTATGAAAACAACGTGGTTTCCTTCCATTGGTCATCAGACTAAGAAACAGTTCTTCTAAAAAACAGCTTCTTTCTACCTCTTATGGATTCATACTATCCTGGTATCAAAAACTTATTTTTTGAAGCGACCGTCCCTCACCAAAAGAATAATAAAATTATGGAAAATGTGTAATTATTAATTATCTCTAAACTAGGAGGGTCTGTAGAGAAAAATGCTTTAAACAAAAGTTATCGATTTTTTTACTTTTCTTGCCTTATATGATTACCGGTATATGGGAAAGTATTGTTTTCATGTCAAATTTTCAAAATCGAGTTAGGTATCTCCGGATAGTTTACACGTTTTTAGGCTCCCTGAACCCAAAAAACATGTTTTTAGCGATTGGCCTGTGTGTGTGTGTGTGTGTGTGTGTGTGTGTGCACGCGCGCGCATGAACAAAATATCTCAAGAACGGAAAATTGTACGAAGTTGAAACTTGAAACATAAGTTAGGTACTTCTAAAGCACCCGACATTAACATTTTCATTAAAATTGGTCAACCGGAAGTAGTAGTTTATTCGTGTAATTTTTCACTTATTTGCAATTTTCTCAAAAACGGGTTCGATTTTTTTAAAAATCGCCTCATTTACTAAATTTTTAATCCTCTACAAAGTAGGGTAAGCACCATGTCTGCTGAAATTCTTGGGGAGGCTGTGCTCTCATAGAAAAAAATGGTGTTTTAAAGATTGCGGTCATTTTAGAGCAAAAGAGTATGTAATTAAAATTGCAGAACATTTAAAAACCTGCAGCTTTTATTGCAAAGTTTTGTTTGTACAATACTTACTTTAGCCGCAATTAGTGATTTTCTTTTTCTTTTCATGAAAATCTGTTAAAAAAGGAAATTTTTTTAAGATTGCGGCCTTAGTATGCACCCTACATTATACACCCTACATTATGCATTTTATAATTGTATATAATGAAAGTTAAAGCAAATTGAGAAACCTACAACCTTTATTTTTAAGTTTTCTCTACGGAGACTAGTTTAGAGGTAATAACCGATTTTTCATATTTTTAATTTCTACGAAGTTCAATTTTCATTTTGTGTCATTCACTCATGATTAAAATAAGGTTATGTTTTTCATTTTTCATTGTTTAATCATGATTAAATATAGGTTATAAGGTTCATTATTTACACTAGCAAGAGAAAGTCAGAATTACATAGTATTTTTCTGTCATCAGTCTCACTACTGGTTTAATCCAGTTCTCCAAGATGTTCTATCTTGCGCAAGTCATTTCATATCTACATACCTACAACACCCTACACCTTTTATAATTTGCTTTAAATATTCTAACCGTTGCCTCCCTCTGTAATTCACTCCCTCAATATTATCCTCCATTATTGATGGCCTAATACCTGGTTGTCTTAAGATATGCCTCTCTAGCCTATCTCTTCTTCTGGTAAGATGCTTCCATATACTTCTTTTTTCATCCACTCGCCTAAGAACCTCTAAATTACTTACTTTATCCACCCAACTTATCTTTAACACTTTCCTATAACACCACATTTCAAAAGCTTCTTCCTCTTTCTTTCTACAGCCCCTATCACCCATGTTTCACTTCCGTACTAAAATTATCAATATCATCAGTGCTCGTTTGGAATTATTGTATTAGGAACAAAAAAATGCTGTTCTGATTGAAGATACTAGTTGGTATGACTTAATAGAACTGGAAAGATGAAATAAAATTTTACTGCTAGCTGAAGTAATAATAAAAAAGCTGAGATAATGTACTATCATTGTTAAAAAATAGTTTTATTTTTCAGAAAACCAGAATGATGAGTTTGATGTTTATACTGTACTTGATTTTGCAAAAATTTTAATTTGTAGCTTTATTTTGTTAACTGCATCCAGGAGACTCCAAAAGAGCATAAAGGCTCCAATACAAAAACTGATTATCCTAAATATTAACACTATATTAAATTCATTACTAACTTACCTATTTATTTATTACCTTTTTTATACTACTTGTTTGCTTCAATGAATGTGTTATGTAACAATTTCTACCAAATATTACACAATTTACCTCAGTGTTTACTTACAATTATTTTAAAACAAAAAACTATTTATAAAGGAATTTTTATAAAATGTTTTATCAATTAAGTATCTCTTTTACTTTTTTAACGGATAGTACAGATTACAACTTTTTAAATCTTGCAGTAATTTATTGATACATTTTGTACCTGCATACGTAGGTCATGGTACAACAATTTAGAGTTGTTGTTATTAGCAACATAGTAATCAATTCTGTCTTTTGTGTTGTGATTGTGGATATTCAAAATCTGTTAAAGGAATTTTGCTTTACACACATTATCACTTCAGGAATGTGCACAAAAGGAACTCAAACAACTGAAGCTCCTTAAATAATGGTTTACATGAAAGTTGGTGGTTCTCTATCACAATATATCTAATGTTTACTACTAAATTTTAAAAACTCTTTCTAAAAGTCGAGAATACTTCAAATTATTGGGCAAAATATTTCTGAGAAAGCTGAAAAAGAATTGAGAGTGGATTTGGCAAAACCAACTAAATGAAACAGATAGTAATTATCTGAGACCTACATGGTCAGGTAATTAGATCCACTTAAAAATTCCCTTGTTTGCGTTACAACCACTGGCATTCATTTATTATCATAATCACTTTAAATTTAACCCACCAGGTTGGTCTAGTGGTAAAGTTGCTGCTGTGAGTGAGCTGTTTATCAGCTGATTTTCAGAGACAAAGGTTACCGGTTCAAATCTTAGTAAAGCTTGTTACTTTTATACGGATTTGAATAATAGACAATGGTTACTAGTGTACTTTGATGGTTGGAATTCAATTAACCATACTTTCTCAGGAATTGTTGGCCTGAGTCTGAACAAGAGTTACTCCTCATTTATGTGTCATGCATATCATCCTCGTCTCATTAGAACATGGGGTTGCTAATTGCTTAAATTGAACAGATTGGAACTTACACACATTTTTTTTGGTTTAATGTCCATTTGTTCTGCAATTACTGCTAATGCAGATGGTGAAGGATGAAATGATTTTTTGTAATGTATGAAAATTTGCCGTGCCTGAATGGGATTTGAACCCAAGAGAGGCAATACACACATTAGAGGAAAAAACTTTTAACTTTCTTAGGTTAATAATGTTCAATTTTTAAACAAATCAACAATAAAAATACTCAGGCACGGCATATTTTCATACGTTTCAAAATCATTTAATCCTCCATTGAACACAATTACACCCCAACGTCGTCGCTAATGACCGTTGTAGTTGATGCGACGTTAAATAAATAAATTAAAAAAAAAACAATAAAAATAAATTATTAATAATAGAAATAAGACGCAATTCCAGTTTTTTCAATTTTTATTCACATCATGCTTATATTTGATGTTAAAACAAATAATAATATAATAATAATATATGTAATATGATTAGTTTGTATTTATACAATGTATTTATCCATCTAATTAAAGAGCTAAGCAGATTATAATTCTCTTTTAATCTTCATAAATATACGACTAACAACAATAAATCCAATTAAATTTTTAATATAACATTAATACAATAATTAATTAATTAAAAAGAAGTGCTAGAACCTCCTAGGAGTGCTGTGGTGCTGGGATGAATATAATTAATTTAAACAATTACTATCATTAAAACTATTTGATTTTTAAAATTATTTTTGTTAATTATTAATATTTGTTGTTAAGTATATTTTTGTTACCTTATTGATGTTCAAAATTTTTTAAATCCCTTCAGCAATGTTGTTTTTGTGTTTGAAAATTTTGTCTTATTCTAAAGATATATTTATGTTTTTTCACAAGATGTGATAACGTTATCAATGTAATAAATATAATCTTTAATATAATATATTTATTTCACACAATTAATGATTAACAATTATGATCTTAAATATTTTTTTAAAATAATTAAACTCTAATCTAATGAGAGAATTAGAAGACAAAAATAGGGTTTTTAATATAATATAGCATGTTAAATATTATAATATACATACGTTTTGAAAATAGGGAAGTAGTTAGGTTAGGTTAGGTTAGGTTGTGAGGTTAGGTTAGTTGAGTCAGGTTTGGTTGGGGTTTATTAGATAATATTTATTTTCTCCTCACTTTTTCTAGTTAAGCTCTAACAATGCACATCTATTCTAACTTTATATGAGCTTAGAACTTATTTTTTATTATATTCTCTTTTTACAAAAGGGAATATAATCATAACGAAAGTTCTTTTAATAGCTAATGAAAATAAATTTAGCGAGGAGAAAATTATTTTAAAGAACATCTATATTTAATACATGTACACACTTATATTTTAAATATAATTATGTAATAATAGAATAACATTAATAATTCAGAGTGAGCGTCCTTGTGCAGTGTCACGTTAAAATTTGGAGTGGCTTTTTTTTAATACCGCTTGTTACCTTTTATTAAAAGTTGTCAACGTTGTCGTAAGTTTTATTATCAGTCATTGCTCACAAGTTTTTTAAATAATATATTTTGAATAAAATAAACACTGTTACTTATTGATGATCGATAAAGTAGAACAGGTAAAATTGTTCATTGGTCATAAGTAACCTACTCTCTAACATCTCGAACCTTGGATGTTAAACAGGTTCTTGACACTGAAGAGTAAGAGGGCCTAAACGTATGCAACAAACAATGTAGCTATTCTTTCCTTACTTTTCATCATATCTAAAACAAAATACATAATTTAGCTCGAAATGAAATGTTATTAAAATTATAAATTAAAAAGTATATATATTTCAATAATTTATTGAAATACAATATTGTATTGTAATTTTATCATACTACTTTAAATTACATACATGATATTGCATTGCATATTATTTAATTGAAATATAAATATACAATTTAAATTACTTAACAATATTTTGTGGTATTTTTCTTAAATAAAACACATTGATTTAACTTAAGCAGCAATAAAATACGTATATTTTAGGTGATTAGTTTGGTAGATAGGTTAATTTATAAGTATTTAAAACTATTAATGATCATTTTAAAATAAAAAATATTTTTATATTTAATAAAATTTTATAAGTAAATATTTAATGAATTTTTAGCTCTGTCAAATTCAAAGGATAATTTGTATTATTATCATAATATTTATTTTTATTATGATTAGAGTTTTTTAATGAAAATGTAATTTATATTATAATTATACCAGTTGAGTACAATAATAATATATTATTTATCATATATTAATAACTTATTAGATTATTATCTTTATTTTAAATTATTTTAAGCTTTATTTAGTAAAATTATATATTCCATTCATGCAATGAATATTTAACATTTAGTACATTGATCCATTTTCATTTAATATACCGTTTTGGTGATCTTTTTATGAAAAAAAATCACCAATATAATTAAGAAAATAAAAATATTAATATTAAATTAAAATTATTGTATAGTTTTATTGTTTTCATTTAAATTAGCGTATTAAACACTATTTTCACATTAAAAGCTAGTTAAAATAATTATATTAAAACATCAATTTTAAAAGAATTGTTTAATTCCCTAATGGAATTAAATTTTTATTTCTACTTTAAATATCGTTTAGTGCTTGCCGTTTTTTTATGCCGTTGAAGTAGTTTTGTTGATTTATTGTTCTGTAGGTTTTATCAGTACCCAACATTAATACCCTTTTTGGCTGCCACTGGTAGCTTCTCTCCCAACAAGAATGGATTGTTGTCCTAAACAAAAAAAAAAATTGTAATTATATGTATATAGATTTCTGTTGTTGTTTAGGTCATCAGCCGAAAGGCTGGTTTGAACCTCTAGAGCAGTGATTCTCAACCTTTTTTACTCCCAAAATTTTTGACCCCCAAATAGTAAAAATAAATAAAATTACTATTTTGCAACCCCTACCCTGATAATAATAGTAAGCCTTAATATTAATAATTGAATTTTGACTGTAATATGAATGTATTTTTAAGTCGTTGAGATTAAAAATGCATGAGCCAGAAACTCAGTTGACAGAGTATTTCCCGGAAGATGAATTGATTTCTCAAAGAGATGGGTACTGAATCCGTTTAGTGAAAACGTTGTTGCCGCAGCTAAGTTATCAGTTGAAATTCACGACCAGCTCATCGAAATGTCTGCCGACAAAACGCTACAACTGCAATTTGCATCTGAAGATTTAAATACGTATATTATGTATATGTATATTATAATATCACCACGACCCCCAGGTTAAGAATCACTGCTCTAGAGGCTTTATTAAGTAAAACAAGTAGTGATGTGGTTTACCAAGCCTTCCTCACTGAGTAGAAGAGTATGCTTGTCAGCTTACCAGGTCCTTTGAATAGCACCTACCTTCCACCCTGCAAATGACACCTTCACTTCATTCACTACAGAGTCTGGCTGTATAATGGAATTCATTACTCTCTGAGGAGATAACTCTTACTAGTGTCTTTTACACCTCTACTTCTTCTATTCTTAAATGTTTAAGTCATTTAATTGGCTGACCGTGTGATAAGAAATAGAACAATTTTTTGTAGTCCTGGAACTAGCAGATCAAGTGCAAATAATATAACACTCCACCTCCCTGTTATGGCCAATACACATTTCTACCGAACAGATTTAACCAATTTCTGCATGGTTGTAAAGAGGGCATTTTCGGCATTCTGCAAAAGATCCGAAAATAAAAAGTGGTAAAAGCTGTAATGAAATTTCGTGAAGTAAATAACAAAATAATGAATCAAAACTTTGATAATGTTAGAATTCTGATAGCGACATTGCAAAGTTCAATTTGTTTTAACTATTGTTAAGGGATGGGAATTGTTTATTTAGTTGCCTATCTTATTTTATAAATACTGGTACAAAACATTGTGAATAAATTTGTATTATTGTGTGAATTAATTTATTCTGGTCAGTTAGTATTATTTGAAATTCATTATTTTTGAAATATTTGTCATTATTTACATCCCAGTTGAGAGGTGTCCTCCAAGCATTCTGATTCAGCAGTTACATTCAAAAGTGAACAAGTTCATTAAGGGGAGACTGTACTTTGTATTCCGCCAATATTAAATTTACTATTTTTAGGTACATTTTTCATAGGATTGGTAAAAGATAGGGAAATTTAACTTTACACACCATAGGTGTTGGGTTTCTTCTTGAGCTACTGACATTTTTTCAATTTAATCTTTGAACCATACCATTTTTTAAAAAAATTACGAATAAAATAAAATTTTTACAAATTGTTTTCTACATTCTTGCGTATTACTAACTTTTGGAGCACCTGAGGAAGTCATAAAAATGTCGGTATATGTGGACGTACAAGATAATTAACTGGTAAGAATTTCAGCCTGGTAGGTTTATTAGTTTCTGAGAAAAATTTACCTAGTGTTAAAAATTTAAATTTATGGGAAAACGCAAGAAACAAGAAGGCACAAATCAGAAACAAAATCTACATAAGTAAATTTCCCATCAACAGTTGTTTAGAAAGCTGAACCAACAGCTTAGAATACAAAAAACAGTGATGCAGATATTTTAAAAACTAAAATTCTCTTTGCACTAAAACAAGCAGTATAAAATGTGAAAAATATTCGTTCTCGGTAACATAATTTTTCTTTGTAAACTTGATAAAAACTTAATTTTTTCATAAAAAAATTATTTTTTTGGCATAATTTAATGTTTTTTCTGGTAGATCTAGGCCTAAACTATTGAAAAACATAAAAAACCTAAAATCAAAATTTTGAGTTAAAACCATTGTGCTATCTCCCCTTAAGGTAAGTACACGTTGATGAACATTTTTCTATCTAAGGCAAGAAAATGAGGTTATAAACCTCATTTTCAAAATCACAAAACTTTAATTTGCAGTTTATGCCATGACATCACAACATATATTCTAATATTTTTATAGATTTATTTTAATATAGTGTTTGCACCTTTGTCGGTATAAAATTAAAAGTAATTATCCCAATTACTTGTAAATATCCTTGCCGAATAATGAATAACTTAGCCCAGCTAAATTTTATTTCATCTTTTAGGATAAATTATGAAGAAAATTCAATAGAATTTATCTTTTTCTTATATTCCCAAAAAAAAAATTGATGTCACTAAAGTATTGACATTGGTTTAAATAGAAAAATTTATGTAAGTTTTCAACTACATAAATTTTAGTTTCCATGCTTCATGAAAATACAAAAAGAAAACTTATTTTACTAAATAGGTTGTATTGTGACACACAGTCATTGTTCAGTTTGTCTTGTTTCCATTCACAAACCATAACTAATGTCCTGTGTCATTTCTTGTAATAATACCAGAGTTGGACTGGTCTCTGGAGCTCCAAAGTATGATTAAGACTGAAGGTTATGAAGAATGAAAGTACCTACGTAGTGCCTCAGTTAACTTCTGAATGCTTTTTTCATTTTACTGGTGGATTATAATTATGAATCGCATGTTATGTAAAACAAAAAGAACATTATAAATTTCTTACTGAGCGGTTAAAACATATTTTTAATAATACTAATGTACAAATAAAAAATTTGTCACAACTTTCTTTTTATAAAATCTAAGAAATAATTACCTACCTTCTTTACATGAAATTTCTTGGCTACCAGATTCTTGTGCTGATCTTCAATCTGTTAAAAAAAACAATCCTGATTATTAACAGAAACTACTTATGTCTTTTTAGCATTTTCTTTTCTATTTTAAATAAATAGATTTAATTACACCACAAATTCATCTGAGAATATAAAATTATTTATCTTTTATTCTATGCTTTTGTTTAAAAATTATTATTTTACCTCTGCCTACTTTATAAAATTATAATAAACAAAATTGTTTTTAATTTGTTTGCTACATATATTTCATGTTACATCTACATATTTTTTAATTTAAAGTCGCATCAACAGCTTGGTCATTAGTGACTACAGTGGGTTATGGACTATTGGGTCGTGACTTATTATAATTTCCAGACCCTGGCTGGGAATCGAACCCGGGACCTCTAAATTTATTATTATTTATTATTTATCCAATATAGGCCAGCATGCTACCACTACACTTTGGAGGCGGCCTCATCTACATATTTGCATACCCATGTTACATCTGCATAGTGCTGACCCTACTCTATGGCAGTGAAACTTGGGTGCTATCAAAGCAAGAGGAGAGTAGATTGCAAGCATCTGAAATGAAATTTCTTCAACATACGTATGGGTGTAATAGAAAAGATTGTTACAGGAATATCGAGATAAGGAAAGAACTCAACATTTTCTCTATAAATGATAAGCTATCTCAGAACAGAATGCAGTGGTTAGAGCATGGGAACAGAATGAGGGAGGATAGGATACCTAAGCAAACACTAAGCTATAAGCCGGAAGGAAAGAAAGAACAAGGACGCCTGAGAAAGAGATGGGCAGATTTGAGAGGTTCGGAACAGTCAGAGCTGCCTAATCCTTGAAAGGCAGAAGAAGAAGATCTACGTATTTGCATACCGTCATGTAATAATTAATCTATATCTGTCTAGATTAATTACAGTTTTAAATGTTTAATTTAAAAAAAATTTTGGCCACCTCTGTGGTGCATTTGTCTCTACAAATGAGTTATAGACTGTAACTCTATTTATAGAGTTATAGACCACCTACAGAGGTTCCCAAAGTGGGGGGCGCACCCCCCAAAGAAGGTGTGAAGAAAAGTCAACGGGGCGCGGGCTTGAGATAGCTTTGATGTCCGCATGTCTATTTACCTTTTTTTTTCATGCACCGATCTGTGCGAAAAAGTGTTTTCAGCACTTGTTGCAATAAAAACAGAGTATCAGGGCAAACTTGATGTTGCTAATGATTTAGGTTGTGCACTTTTTAGTAAGCAACCAAGAAAAGGGAATCTTGTAAAAAAGTACAAGATCATGCTCTGCTTTATTTTGTCTCTTACTTGTTGAATTTAAATTGAAACTTGTAACGTTATAAAAAACAATAAAAAATAAATGTATGGTAATTGAATGTACCTACTTGTTTTTTTCATTACCATGTAAAATTGTGTAATGGGGACGTGGAAAGTTTTCTTCTTGACAGAAGGGGGCATGGTAAAAAAAAAGTTTTGGAACCGCTGCTTTAGAACATAAGGTTCTGGGTTTGATTTTGACTAAGATTTGAAATGCTTTCACATTGTTCAATCCCATAATTACTGTTTAGTACCAACCTTGACTATTATTAACCAAGTAATAGTTGATTTGATTAAAAAATTTTTGTGCAGTATTAGATAATTTATTGTATCATCCAATTAAAATAAAATTGGTACCTATACCGTACCTGTACTTCTCCTAAAATTCTCTAAGATGAATGAAGAACAGTCTAAAGCATGCAATTAACATGAATTTATAAACAGCAATCAATTGTAAAAAGACAGTAACCGTTAATATAAAATTATGAATGATAGATTAATGATAGCTCAAAAACGATTCTCAGATTACAATTTACTTTATAATACCTATGGACCTATGGGTTGGTGTAGTGGTCAAAACAACTGGTTTCTATTCTAGGGATCACAAGTTTAAATTCTGGTGAGGCCTGGCATTTTTCGTTTTTATGTTACGGTACCTCATATTATCATGCGCAAGCCAAGGCTAATGTAGGCATCATCACCCAATAAAAAGTACATTAGTATTTTATAATAAATGCATTAGTTACTGTAATCTATTTCCTGAAATAAAATGTTAAGTTGAACCATATTGTTATAATTTTCATAATTTTTCTCTTCATTTCTGTCAGGTTAGCTAATACCAAATGATTTAAGTTTTAGTCTTATTTTTACAAACATAAATTCAACTTTTGATTTACATTTTCTGTTAACTTGTTGATTTACCTGAAACTGTTGTACAAGACGATCTAAATCAGTATCTTGGAGCTCATTCGTCTGTTCTTCTCTTTCATGTTCAGAGCAGTCAAACATATGCTCAGAATCACACATGCAATCCTGTGATGCCTGATAATCCCGGCTGAATGCTGCTGTATTTTCAAATTGTTCCAAACATCCATCATTTGCTGAAAGTATACAAAAAACGTTAATTAACTGTCTATAAGGAAAAAATTCACATTTCTAATATTTATTTAATAATGCTCCATGGTACCTGACAAATGATATTCTGCATAAGGGCTTGGATGTCAACACCATGAAGGAAGAAATTATGCAGCTAAGCTCAAGGTATCAAGTAAAATTAATTCACCCCAAAATTTTTGCTCCTTCGTTTATCTGATGATAGCAAAGATTTAACAAGAATTCACTCGCATCTTGGTTTTCTTCTTCTACGCCTTCTATTCTCATCTTTGTTAAATTTGTCTTTTACAGTTGTTAATCTTTTACCTAGATTTTAGTTTTTTAAAAATTGTAAATATTTTGTTTTTCTTTTCTATTGTTTTTGTTTTTGTTTTGGAAGCAATACCATTGCGTATTAGGTTCTTCATGAATACTTTTACCATAATTACTTATAATCATTTTAAGACTGATTGTAAATAAATTCAGATGTTAAAAATAATTAACAATGTGGTTTTGTGTTTGATTCATTATTAAGAAAACCCTTAGTTATTAAATAGATATTTATGGAGATCATAGTTTAACTATTTTGCTGAAGGTTTGCCCCTGATGAGATTTAGTGTCTATTGAACTATTAATAGTTGATAAAATAATATCGGTCCAATACGTTTGAGCCATTCTCATCATTGCCATTGCCCATTCAGTCCTCAAGGAGAGGAGCAAAGCTTGAGCTTATAAGTTATAATAAATGTTACGTATTCTATTTTTTTCTTTTTTTAGTTTTATTTAAAGTCGCATAAACAGCTTAGTCGTTAGCGACTACTGTGGGTTTCGGTACTGTAACGGTGGGTTTCAACGTGTTAAAATTTCCAGACCCCAGCCAGGAATCGAACCCTGGACCTTCCGTTTGTAGGCTAGTGCGCTAGTCACTACGCCACGGTGGCCTGTTTTCAGTTGTTCAGCTGTTGTCAGCTGTTTTCATTTGGTTTTCAGTTCATTTGTTTTAATTTACTATAATTCATTTTATAACAAACTAATCCCTTCATGAGTATTCTTTAAGGTATGAATAATTTTTGTATAACGTTAAAAACGTAGTAGATAATATTGTTGTCGAGAATGTTATGTTAGCTCACCAATAAATTTTCTCCCACATGTCCTTTAACATGTTATATTATCTTAATAGTACACTGTTGCTTACAGTTATATTTTTACTAACTTTTAAATTGTTTGTTTTTTTTGGATGTTTCTAATTATAATAACCTTTATTTGCTGAGTTCTTGGCAAACTTTTTAAAAATATTGAATATTTTTAACTTGGCCTTCGGGCCAGCCCAGTCAGTCAGCTGGTACAAAGTCACTATTATTTGTTAAGTAACACCGGTTGAGCAAGCGACTTTGTATGGTGACCAGTTGACAGCCATCCATGAACAAACTCTACTGGGGGTCCCTGTTCAAACTCATGTCTAATCTACGTCAAAAAAAAAAAATACATCAAAAAGCAGCGATCAAATTGGGTAGTTGTCAACATGTACAGTTCCCGATAACAAATAAAAGCTAAAAAAAAAATAACAAATTTTAACTCGTATATACATAAATGACTGAAAGAAAGAATTTTAATAATTGATAAACTTTTGAATGAGTTTGAATTAATTGCTGGAATCAAGTCCAGTTTAGTTTTTAATGGCTCATGAGTGTGACCCAAATACTGAATTTATTGGGGTGCTTTTTTCATGAATCAATTTAAAGTGTGGTCTGTGAATTGTATGAGAAACACCTTTTTATCAACTGTCTATGTAAATAGGTAGAAAGATTCAAGTAAAGAGGTTATGCTTGAGATAACTGTATTATTTTTTACTTTGATTGTTTATTTATTATTTTAAATATCAAATTCTTAAACATACGGGTAGTTGAGATTTATTTAATTAACAAGGCTTTAGAAAAGAATGAGGTTGACTTTAGATTATTGAAAGCAAGGGATGGTAGCCTGGGCCAGGCATCCAAAATGTAAAAAAAGTAATTTCCTGTCTTACTCAAGCCACATGAATTTTGTTTTACCCAAATTTTTAATTAGTACAGCATGGATTGATGTTGTTCATCCAGTGTTTGTTTAACAGTAGGTGTAATTACACATTCTTTCAGTAAGAATTTTGAAAATATGGAGGTAAATATTTTGTTGTTTCCATTATATATGATGTAAGATACTAACAGTATGTTTCAGCCTTCATCTTTGTTATCTTTTTTGAAATTATTTATTTTACATTGCTGTACCAATAATTTGTGTTTTCACAATAAAATATGAAGTAAATGATAAAAATAATTTATATACATTAAATTTTATTTTAAGGTGTTGGTTCATGCAATCACTGGAGACAAATTTAAGTGCAAAATTTAATATGGTTATATTTCCAATAAGTCAAATACACTACCAGTAAATCCAATTGGGCAAGGATTTGGAGGGTTGCAATATGCTGGTAAAGACGCATCTGATTTCACTTTATTCTGATTTTTCATAGCATTTCCGCCGCCAGGCAATAATCTGTTCTTTCCTTCACCATTGCCACCTGTTCACAAGAAATGTATGTTATTTATAAAATAAACACTTATGTTAATTAAACTTTATGCATTTAATTAGAGATATTGATAGGAAAGGAAAACTATGTGAATATAAATGATGATATTTTCCAGTAAGTTTCTTCTGAATGGTGTTTAAATGATTAAAATAAAAATTGCCAGAACCTAACCATAAAATAAATATGAGAACTTGCTATTTAAAAGCTTAATAATTTCATTATCAAATATTGCCAAATAATCTTCATTTTTAAGGTTTGGGTACTAAATATTGATAGAGATCTGGTACAATTGCGCAGATCTGGTTTGTATTGTCAAATTAACTAATTCAACTTTGTTAAGAGACTTATTTTAATGGAGAATTCATACTGATGTATATAATTAAAATATAATACATACCAAATAGTAGTATTTATAATAATTACTCATTCTACATTGTTTTATACAGATGATTTTATAAAAGAAACGAACCATGTTTATTAAATAAAACATTTTAAAACGAAAGCTACTGAAAATTCAGATTTTTTTCAGAATGATCTCATCATAAAACACAAGCAAAATTGTCCGGTACTAATGTAATTTTATTATAAATAATAACATTCCTGTCAAGTGATAACAACTAGATGTACTTCATTATCACTCAAGAGTAATGAATTTCTCTGAGGAAGAGTGGAATTAGTAAGGAATGTACTACAAAGGAAAACATTTAATTAATTTATTGCATTATACTGAATACATAATTAATTTTATGCATTGAATGTCTTCTATGCTTGTTGTAAATAAAATACAACTTAATGTATGACATCTTAATTGAGATCAATAAATGTTTTAAAAGTAGTGATAATAAAATTTTTATATAGTTTTTCCTATTATTCAGCATATTATTTTTATAAAAATCCTATAAATGCTTTTTTAAAGTGTTAATTAAAAGTACAAAATAGTATTTAAATTTGGACTAAAACTTTTCCTGTAAAATAAAAATAAAATAAGAAGTGAAACAAAAAACAATGAGCAATTGGAAGCATTTAAATAAGTTATGAACAAACTTTACTTAAGTACGTAAGTGTTGTACATACAAGTATTGTAGAATGTGCTTAACTCACTTAAAAGAACCTTGTCCAACATTGTAGATAATGGATGAAAAAAATCTTAAACTTCTTAATTAAGTAAATATTTAATTTTGGTTTTTGATTTTGGGTATGGAACTGTACAATAAGTGGCACAATATCTGTATCATTTTATGAAATGGACGGTGGGGAATTTTATTGCCAGAATTTTTTTGGTTTTTCATTTGACTGTTGTGCACAACAGTTACTGAATAGATAGATGAAAATTATTGATGAAAAAAGCCAGACTTGATCGGGAATCAAATGTGAGACCTCTGGTGTAGAAGCCAGTTTTGCACTGACTCACTACACCAGCGGATCAGGCAGGAGAAGAGATATTCAATGATACATTCTCTGGTCAGGACTATGGCTGTTCTTTGCTATTCTGATCAAGGACCTCTTGGTCCTCTTCATTTTCACTTTAGAGGTCATATGGTTAGGTAGTTCCTTATAACTTGGTCATGGGCTAGTTGGTTAACATGGTTATCTAATCGATTGCAAAAATTTACCTTATAAGAAAGCAGTTACTTCTTTTACTGATGAAATTTTTAATCATTATGCAGGGTTTTATTGGTTATATAAAAAGGAGTTCCAGCAGCAAGTCATAAGAATTTTGGCTGAAAGACCTGGATTGACTTTAAATTACTCTCTACCGTTTCTTCAAAAAGCTGGATACTGTAAATCAAGATTGGGTGTAAAATGGTTTTGTAAACTAAAATTTTGGAACTGAGATTCAATTTCGATCAAGGGTTAATTAAGCAGAAAAGTAGCTTCTGATGGTAGTTAAGTTCTAAAAATTTTGTGTGCAGATGGTGCTTCCAAGTTAATAATTGTCTGTTACCACAAGGTATCACACGACTCTCACCTAGAAAATGATCACAGTACAGAACCACAGGTGGACACATTTGACATTATAAGTTGAATGTAACTTGTGGTGGTGTTATGTATTAAAGTCCACTTTAAAAATAAAACAAAAACTTTAAAAATAAGGAATTTTTTATAGTAAAGGATATTTAAAACTAACATTTTAAAATTTAGTTTCATAAATTGTAAAAATGATTTGGTCGATTAATATTGTAGTAAAAATAGTTATTGACTTCATTTTTTTCATTTATAAAAGATTTTGTTTACTAATAATAATCGTATTCAAAGAGAAATGTGTAGTATTCTTTGAATTTAAACACTTCAAAAAACCTTTTAAGTACACAATTTCATATATTTTTTGATGATTTGAAAATTTTGTCAATTTACAATATTAATATTTTTACTATAAAATGAAATTTTTAATGTAAGATATCACCTATAAATTTTTGTTACTCGAATAAGAAGGACCTGTCATATAATGGTGACCCCAAAGAGAACTGTGCTGGATGTACTCCTGATCCCGAAGACTGGGATTTGGGCTGTCAGGATAAAATGATGTATCTTCCAAATCTTTGTCAGCACGTGCCATAAGAGCACCCATTGACAAACGACTTCCAGTTGGATAATCCAAGTAACTCTCAGCCAGGTCTCGTCCCATCCGATCTACTACTTCTCGCAGCAGTGAATCAGTGAGAAGGTGTTCCTAAAAAAATTAATAAAATACATGTAAGTAGGCTCACAAAAGTGAATGCTATGTGTAATTCTATAATAATAATAAGAAGAATGAAAAACTGTTGGGCGGATAAAAAGGACAAGAAATCCCAAAAACAAACCAGATTTACTTAGCGTCTTCCACTTCGGGAGCTTTACGACTAATAATAATAATAATAATAAAAATGTAAATTAACTATCACGTTATAATTAACTATCATGTAACTAATTAACTATCATGTTATAAATCTCACTAACTAGACGATACATAACACTAAAGTATCAAACTTCCTGTGCAGGTTTGGATTAACAACAGCCATATTATTTAAAATTTTGAAATATATATTTCTAAACCACCAGAATACAATAACAGTAAACACTTACCAATGTTTAGGGCATTTTCATGTATCTTGTACACATCTTCAGTAACTAAAAAATTTTTCAGTCAAAATTTAAAACTTCCTACTCCTACCATGGCAGATAAGGAATAATCGATCGACTATTCCTTATCTGCTATGGTAGGAGTAGGAAGTTGTAAATTTTAATTGTGAAAAAGTTTTAAATTACTGAAGATCTGTACAAGATACATGAAAGCGCTCTAACCATTGGTAAATGTTTACTGTTACCGTATTCTGGTGGTTAAGAAATATATTCAATTCAAAACTAAAGTAGTGTAACAAGCCTTCTTATTTACCTATTTTTTTTGACTTGAAAGTATTATAAACTACACATTGTTGCTTTCAGGAATGTTTATTCCAGATAATATTAATGTAGGCAATATTCTATTGGTCCTTCTAAAAGGATTTTATGGGTAACAGCTTACCATTGTGTAGAATCTAATTGTAAACATACTGTAAACAATTGGTAATGTAACAAAATTACATTAGTGTAATTATTTGATATGTCATGTATATTTTCAGTATTGTCATTGTGATTTTATCAACACTGTATTGTGTTTGCTGGAGATCTAGTCAATGCAATCTTAAATGAAAAATGTAAAATTTTTCATGTGAATATCAGTGATAATGAATAATTATTTATTTTAAAGGCTTGCACTGGTTTATAAAATTTAAATACAGTTTTATGTAGTTCATTTCATTTTTTCTAGTTTAATAAGACCTTTAAAAAGAGGTAATTTGTAAAAGACATTGTACTTTTATTATTTAATAGGATAGACAGAATTTAGATTACTTCAGAATACTCTCAATGATAATTCAATACTTTTAGAATAAATTGATTTGTTAAAGTTTTACGTTTTTAAGTTTTAAAAACAATCTGTTTTGGAGTGAGTTGGTTTTAATCCACCTTCCTAATGTTTACTTTCATTAGAGCCTTTTATTCCATGTAAGTATTACATCTGTTACAAAAAAAAAATCTAAAAATTATTTTTGATCACAAGGTGAGAGACTTGCAATAATAAAAAAAAACAAAAGTATAAGCTGATCATTTACAAAAAATAAACCTTTTATTCAGTTATGGTAGTAAATTGATAATTTTTTTAAGTATACAGACCATACTTATTGTTTAATTCATTAGTGTGGTAAAAGAAATTACGACTCAGTAATTAAATATTAAACTCAGAAGAATAGTTAAGTAGCTTTATGGTTAGGTATTAAATCTTAAATTTTTGTTCGGGAATTCATTGTAATTAGTCATATATTCATTAGATAGCATATAAAGTAGCAAACACCCATTAATTGTTTATGAAATTAATAATAATAATTGATAATGAAAAGCTAAAATGATGCTATAAATTAATAAGAATGAATGTTGTTTAGATTTTTAATATCGCCAAAGTCAGCAATCTGTTTAATGCATTTTTATATCTCCCTGATGAATTCCTCCTGTAAGCAAGACCATGAAATAGTTTATTACCCAAAGCCTTTTCCTCTCCTTAAACAATTTTAGCTACCTGATATAAAGTTTTTCATCTGGATAAAATTTTTAATGATTATTTTTATAAATGTGTGTTTCCAGGTTAACCCAGACAGGAAGATATTAGAAAGTCACATTGAATTGTTAAGATACATCAATTAAATATTTATGGTGATTAGTTGACATTCACATTGTTGTTGTTGTTTTTGTCAACAGCCGAAAGACTGGTTTGAACCTCTAGAGGTTTTACTAAGTAAAACGAGGGGTGAGGTGGTTTACCATTGCCTTCCTCACTGAGTGGAAAAGTACGCTTATCAGCATGCCAGGCCCTCTGAAAAGCACATATTTTCCACTCTGTAAATGACACCTTCACTTCATTCACCACAGGGTCTGGCTGTACAATGAAATTCATTACTTTCAGAGAAGATAACTCTGATTAGTGTTTTTTACACCTCTACTGTTCTTAAATGATTCAGTCATTTAATTGACTGACCATGTGATAAGAAAAAGAACTATTTATTTTAGCCCTGCAACGAACAGATTAAGTGTAAATAATTTGACACTCCACCTGTCTGTTATGGGCAGGACATTCACATATGAAGTTGTATCACTGGATACCCCTGCTTAAATTCATTTCACTCATGTCAAAAAGTACAATTTATGCAAAATAGCATGGGAGCATTAATGTGTATGGTATGGAATTGAAGTTAATAAATTATCTGAAGCAGTGTTACCTAAAGGAGGGAATTAAAAAAACATTAATACCAATATTAACGAGGAGGGAATTTTTTTGATGTTTCATATTCACTCGGTCAATGTTATGAGCAAAGTTACATTTTTTTGCCAAAATTATTAAAATTAGATTTTTTTTAAATTTTAAAATAACAATCATGCTTGTGTAATGTCAACAAGCATTATTTTATATTTTCCAACTTAATTATTTTCATTCTACATTATCATTAACGTTAGTTAACAGCAACAATTAATATTATCATAATACAAAATTAAACAAGAAATTTATATTACATAAAACAACAATGCTTGAAATTATGAATAAAAAAGGTACATAATACACTAATAAAACAAAACAAAAACCTTGGGTCCACCTAATTTATATCGAAATTGTTCCATTTTGTACAGGTAACTTTATTACAAAAACAATAATACTTCTGTAAAAACCAATAATTATTTTTTTAATTCCTAATATGTGTACGTTGCAATCTGTTCAATTCAGAACACTAAGCAATCCCATGACCCAATGAGATGAGGATGGAGGATGATGTGTATGACGTGTAAATAAGGTGTAGTCTTGTACAGACCCAGATCGACCATTCCTGAGAGAGTATGGTTAATTGAACCCCAACCATCAGACACTGGCAACCACTGTCTAGTATTCAAATCCGTTTAAAAGTAACTACCTTTACTAGGATTTGAACCAGGAACCTCCGTCTCCGAAATCAGCTGGCTAACAGCGACGACTTTACCTCTAGACTAACCCGGTGGGTCAAAAAAAACCAATAATGATCCATTTTGAACAACAAAGTGGCAGCTAAGGATCAGCTGATTTGTTGTAAACTCAACATTATAATTTCAGTTTTATTCTCCCTGCATTTGTTCCTTGCAGGTGACTTACTGCCATGCTATTCTGCATGAACTGTACAACAAGAATAATTAATAAAGTTACCTGGTTTTCCAAAGTAAAATAAAACAGCTGTGTTAATTGCAAGGTTATTTGTGATTTCGGGATCTAATCAGGAATCAATCTTGAGACTTTTAGCTTAAAAGTTCAAGACAAATTAATTTGCCTAAATGATTAAAAATCACTGCAATTCTAGACAATAAAATAATGGAACTACATGCCTGAAAAAATATGGAAACGTACTGCAAAATATTATATTCATTTAAGTCAAGGATTTTTTGTTTTATTGCTGTATGTAACAATTATATTTTAATTAAGTAAAGTAAATTCAAGGAACTCATTAAAGTTTAATTAATTTGCTTTTTATAAATTGAATTAATATTATAACTAATTGGACAATACTACTAGAATATTAATTTATCTTTCTACTTGTACTTAATGAATATGTGTGCAGTTGTTTTTTCACTTGACAGGTTTGCAATTACTGAACTGTATTATTGATTTCCGTAATTTGTTATTTCACCCACGCATAATTACTTTCCACCCCATACAATATTAAAGGAATAAAAGACTTATTATTCCTGAATGTTACATAAAGAATTGTTTTTCGGGAAAGAAATAATATTTTATTGATGAATGATGCAAAAGACCTATGTGAGTTTTGTAACTGTTATTTTTCTTTAGGATTCTCATGCTCAAATCTATGTACCAGTGTCCTCTTGTTTAAATGTGGGTACCTATTATGGTTGAAAAAAATTATCTAATACCAGGCTAACCTAGTAAAATAAGTGTCAATAACAATTCCAGCAAAACAATGGATTTTTTTTTGGTTTTACATCTGGTTGTTTTGCAATTGCTGCTAATGCAGATGGTGAGAAGGATGATACATGAAGATGAGTGATGAAAAAAATGCCAGACCTGACTGGGAATTAAACCCGAGACCCTGGCATAGAAGCCAGTTGCACTAACCACTACATCAACGGGCTGGCCAAAACAATGGATAGAAACAAATATCACACAAAAACAAACAATTCCAATCAGAACATAAAAATAAATAAAAAATTGGACAAATTAAACGAGAAATAATAAATATGGCCACTTTGCTCCTAATATTTATCGTAGATTTTAAAAATGAGGTTACTGAACCAGTACTGCATACTTTTAGATCATTCCAGTGATTTGGAAATTTTTGGTTGTATGAGTAATTTGTGTAGTAAGGTGAAACATTAGCTTGGCAAGGCCATTTTTATTTTCTACACATAAATATCTGTTGGAAGCTTTAATCTCTAAATGGGAAAGCAAAGAGCTGACGATTTTCAAATTTTTCAAAATTGTATACGTTAATTTTATCTGGAATAAAGAAAACTTTCATAAAACTACACCACTTAGTATTAATGGAAGCCACAAATTTATTAAGCACACTATCAGTGGTAAATTTCCTTAGAAATGGATTATAAAAAATAATTTAATATTTTATTTTTTGCATTAATCAGAAATCTGGAAAAAATAAGTATGAGTGATTGCAAGTATGCATGTGGAGAGCTACATTTTTTAAAGAAAAGGTTAGCCAGAATCTGTGGGAGCTGAGACCAATCTTGATAAAAAACCCCAATCCTTTAAAATATATGAATAAGTTGAGCAAATAACCTTCAAATCACTTGCTGATTTACTTACTGGAATAAATAATTAAACTGATAGAAGGAAATCTGAAATAAAAAACATGGAATATAATTTATAAAAAAAATCTAATGACTACTTATTTAAAATCTCATTCGTAGATCTTGTTGTTAATACATGTGATTTTCATCCCACAGTTTTAATATTAGCTGAGTAAAATCAAATTAATATTTGACATTTTACCTAATTTTATTTCACGACCATAAAAGTAAGTTTTATTATCCTCGACAAAACAGAAAAGGTATCTACGTTCATAGGGTAACAGGCTGTTTATTTGTAATTATGGTTATTACCATTTTTCTCCAAAAATACTGAACTGAATTTTTGGGTAATGCAGATTATAAGAGTATTAAAAAAATATTTTGTATAATTTGTTATACTGGAACAAAAATCTGGTTATCAATAATTATTTTAGAGTTATCGTTATAAAATAACTAAAATGAAGCAAAGATGAGGAACATTTATTTGAATTGGCGAAACAGAAATGTATTTTCTTGTAGTATGATTATCATGATTCAGTACTACATATTGACATTCTTTTTGTTAAAGATACAGATTACTTTTTCGTACATTCATTTATTCATATTCTAAAGGCGTTGCTTTGTCACTGCAAGGATGAGTTCCTTTCAGTAACCATTCTTTACATGTCCACATTTAATTATTGAATTATAATTATGTTAAAAAGATTTAATATTGTCTTCAGGCCCTATCAAATTAAGTGATTGTTTACAATAAGACAGTTTCTTATGCCAAGATAAAAGGTAAAAATAAGTTAAATCCAGTTTGGATTATTCGTTTAAAATTATGTAACTTTCTTCTTGATAGGTCTATAGTAATTTGTTAAAAATTATTTGGTACTAAAAGAAATTCGACTTACCTTTCCACTTGGCATATAGGCCATCGCTCCGATGAAGCTACTGGCCAATGCCAGCAGAGTTACCACACCCATCTCTACTGAATCTGAAATAAATAAAACATTAAAAAATTGAGTTATCTTATTTTGAAACAGAATTATTTAATGTTTGTTAAACAATCGAATAGTACAGTAAACTTTGTATTATCCGCGGGTGGTTTATCCGCTTTGCGGATTATCCGCGGCGCCTACAGTAAAACGTTTTATGTATAAAAAAAGAAAAAATACACAAAAAAAGTTTTGAAACTTAGAATTATTTCATAAATACAAAAATAAGTTTTCTAATTACTTTTTTTTTGTAATCCCTAATTTGTGTACGTTGCCATCTGTTCAATTCAGAACAATAAGCAACCCCATGACCCAATGAGATGAAGATGATGTGTATGACGTGTAGATGAGGTGTAGTCTTGTACAGACCCAGGTCGACCACTCCTAAGAAAGTATGGTTAATTGAACCCCAACCATCAAAGTACACCGGCAACCACTGTCTAGTATTCAAATCCGTATAAAAGTAACTACTTTTACTAGGATTTGAACCAGGAACCTTCGTCTCCGAAAATCAGCTGTTAAACAGCTGATTTTGGCGACGACTCTACCTCTAGACCAACCCGGTGGGTTTCTAATTACTTTAATGTAATAAAAATCATTATAAATAATAAAATACATAATAAACTATAATAATGTATAGTATAACACGTACAGTATAGTATTTAACACGAAAAACAAAAGCAATGACCGATTTTTTTTGTAAAACAGTTAACAACATAACTTCCTCTTAAACAATAATGTACAAAACGTAGATTAAGTTTTTTATCATATACGTTCTTTTATTATACAATAAATTGATTTAAAGCACTTGTGTTGTTTTTTAGAACTTTCAGCCATTTTAACAGCGCTGTCGGCAATTTTGCGGCTTATCCGCGAAATTCGATTATCCGCAGTATCCGCACCAGTCAATCCGCGGATAATCGGGAGTTTACTGTATAAAATACTGCACTAACTTTCTGGTATAGCTGTTGTCAAACTTTAAAGCAGATGGGGCCAAATCTAGAGTTGTAAACAAAACAAGCTGTCCAGTAGACGTTTTGCACTGTTGCCAGTGTTTTACAGCCAGCAGGCACCTGTTGTTACTTAAATCCCCATCCCACTTACTTTGTACAATCCTAAAAGATTATTACTGATACTAATACATTACTTTTGCAATTAAGGGGCATATATTAACGATTACATTGGTTCAAATCCTATTTTTACATCACATCTTTGTTACTGTATTATAAAATACTAATAACAATAAAATATTACCACATACTGTTTAATTTATTTGGAAAAATAAATACCAGTATTTATTGACTGTGTTCTCGGTAACACAATCACAAACAATTGATTTATACTCTAAAAAGTTTTTTCTAATTAATTATTCATAAAATTAAATTTAACACCTATGCTTAGGTTCTTTGGGATCTGGGTGTAATAAATAACAAACAGACTTACTTTAAACCTATAACAATTAATTATATATTTACACAATTTATGATTAAACTTTGCCTATTAACAAATACCATTAGATTACTTCAATTAAATTAATTTAAAAACTTAAACTTAAACTTTAAAATTGTGTTTTGAGAATTTTTAATATTTTAGAGAGAGGGAGAGAGAAAAAGGGAGCGAGGGGAGGGGGAGAGAGAGGGAGAGAGAGGGAGAGGGGAGAGATATTTGGGAATGATACGAGGAGTGATAGGGAGAGAAGAAAAAGGAAACGGTTAATTCCAAAAAATTTTGTGTGTTGTTTGAACCCTTAATTACTTGCTTGTGTTGTCTGTTTCCCGATTTTTTCATCGTATATGAATGACCTCTCGTCTAGTCTCCTCTAGTAGCGTGATTTTTGATATAGTATTACTTCCAGTGAGCTATCATGAATGGTTTTGTCTGTACTATTCATTTGACCCGACGCGAGTAGTTATGTTACATATGTTTTCTTACTTGACCTTACACGAAATCAACTTATAAAAAGATATCAGCTTCCATCCATTTAAAAAATCTTAAAATTGAGAATAAAAATTTATTTGGATGTAGAAAACATACTTGTAGAAAACGAACAAAAGCCTAATATAGAAGATGATGTAAATTCTAAAAAAAACATATATGATATCACTTATGTCCTAGTACAAAATATAATAAATATTCAATTTATTGTTGTAAATGTAAAGTTAATATTTGTAAATTCCACACCACAAATGCATGTAACAAATTCCACGACAAATAAGGAGAGGTTTAGTAACTAATTTGTAATGTTTGACTAAATTTTTATGTATTTTTATTTCTGAATCCATATTTTGTGTAAAATAACAGTAAAAACGAAACAGAATATAACTTACTATATATTTTAAATTATAATTACAACTGAATTTATAAAGTTATATCATTTATTGAATAATTAATTATTTAATTGTTTTAATTACCGTAGATTTAAATTTATAAAAATGGAATTTTTGTTTGTATTTCGTCATATTAATTTTTAAGTAGACTATCATAAGTTTACATTTGTTATGGGACAGAAAGATACCAGAGAAGGCCAAATTAATGATGTATACATTGCATTATGCACCAGCAGTGCTGTGTGCAGCGGAAACGTGGGGGGATGAAGCAGAGGAATTGATGTAGGTTTCAGGCAAAGGAGATAAAGTTCTTAAGAGCAAGAAAGGGTAGGACAAAGAGAGATAGTATAAAGAATACCGAGATTAGAGTGGAGCTAAATGTGGAATGTATGAGGGAGAGGGTGGAGAAAATGAGGATAAGATGGTATGGCCATGTGGAGAGAATGGGGGAGGAAAGGTTACCTAGAAGGATGGAAGGAAAGAGATCAAGGGGACGACCAAGAAAAAAGATAGAAGAATGAAAATAAGAGGAGTGTAAAGGGATGGGGAGACAACTGGGAACAAAATAGAGGAGGAGAAATGGTGGAGGTACAGAAGAAGATGGAGAGGCTTGGTCAACCCAGACTCGGCGATGGCTGGAACGGGCACTGGATGTGTACGTATGAATGTATGTATCACTAGCAACCCCTGCTCGCTTCGCTTCACAGCAGCTAATGTAGGCCTCATTAAATTATCTTAAAACCTCTCTATATACAATATTTTGTGGTTTCGTTGCCCTGTGGCAGCAAAATAAATTGTTTTTCTGCACTTCCAGCTCTAGAAAGTCCGACATAAAGTTGTCCATGAGTGAAGGAAGCACTCTTGCCTCAAATCCGATGCCCAGCGTTTTAAATGTTTGTCCCTGCGATTTAACAGAATTGAATAGAATGCGTAGAAGAATACCGACGGAAAAGAAAGAGACAGTTGATATATGGCTGAGATAAGAGACAGTAATACGTGGGTGCGTTACGCAGAGCAATTGGAAATATATGACTCATTCACTACCTGTCGAATGAAAACAAATACGTATATGAAATACAGTAAAAAAATAAACATTTTGAATATTTCCGAATTTTTAATGTTTTTGGAATCGAATGTTATACTTCACGTTTTTCTATGAAAAGTTGAATCGTGCTTCTAGCCCAAAAAATACACCATCCAGAGGACTAAGAAAAAATAAAAGTGCTATGCACCTGATAAACTAAAACATGCGACATCGTCACAGTTTAAGTTGCTTAACTCACTTAATTAAAGTTACTTAAAGTTGCAAAATAGCCTATATTGATCAGGAAGCTTTAAGCTATGCAACAATGAAAATTTTTTTAAAATCAGTTCAGTAGTTTTTGAGATTACCTCATACAAAAAACAAACAAACAAACAGACGTTTCTTCTTTATTATTTTAGTACAGATATAGTTTCTATTTTGTTTACTTCTGTACAAGATTGTAGTCTCGTAATATTTATTATAATTTCATAAATTATCTACAAAAAGGATAAGTTTCTACAATGCAAATAACTACTATTAATTAAATAACCAGATAAATGTCTGAACCATTCTATTGAGTCGGGTCAATATGACCCGACGCAAGTAATTACGTAACTCTCAGTAGCGCGAGTAACTAAGGGTAAAAACCCACGTCAGTCACTGAGGTTCCCTCATAGTGTACCACCCACTACTCTATCTACAGATATAAAGTCAGAAGAAAATAAAAATTTTTTGAATTGTAAATATTAATTAGCATTAGGATTTATTTTAAATAATTAAAACTTCAAATGGAGTAAATAAAGGTTCGGGTTAGAACTTGAAAGAAATTTTTTAATTTGAATTCCAGAATGATACAATCAGCGAGAAAGGCTGTTTTTAATTTTAATGATGTAATGAAATTTTCTTAAAAGTTTATCCTCATTTATTTTTATAAAAATTTCATATTCATTTATTTACATTTAGATTCATTTTAATTGTAATTTTATTATTCCATAATGGAATTATTTTTATGGATAAAGAACCACTTAATTTCCATCCATGTATAAAGAGAACATGATAATGTTATTATTTTATAAATTGTTCTAATTTTCACACATCACTTTATGCGTTTATTGCGTTGGTTTTAAAGTAAATGAGGTTATTATAACCTACTGTGAATTCAATTAAACTGGAATTTACATTTAAATTTGTTATTATGTACATTTGTTCTAATAAACGCTGCTGCATAGAATTCATTATGTTATGAACTACAATGGTTTATAATAATAGAATATTACTGGTAATATCTTGAAAAATAAATTTCCATAGTGTTAATGTATTTAATACAGTCCAACTTGTTTAAACTAGTTTCCATCATTTAAATTTAAAGTTATACGATTTTAATATTTAAATAGCCAGAAACAAACTCTTTTTGTCAAAAAAAATTATATTGCTAAAAAGTATTCCGAATATATAAATTTTTTATTTGTGTACCTATGTTTAATTTTTGTAGTTTCATTTCAAGTCGCATTAACTTTATGTTATGAGCGCAGTGAGTTTGAACGCGTAATAATTTTCCAGACCCTAACAAACTGGGACCTTCCGCTTTGCAGCATAACTTGTTAACCACTGTGCCATGGAGGTGGACTGTGTTTTTAATTATTAGTTTTTATGGTCGCATCAACATTTCTAATTTTTAGCAACCCTATTATTATATAAATAAAAACAACACTAACAAAAACAAGTCACATAACAAGGAAGGATGACAATAATGTAGGACAATTTGTTTTTTTACACAAGTTTACATGAATAATATTTTCTGTTAAAACTTTCTGAACATTTCATTTAATTTTAAATTTCAGTGTTTTTTGTAATGTGAGACGTAAACATAATCTTTGTAAGTGTCTGGCAAGTGCATTCTTCTCGTACAGTGTTTACGGTAAGGCAGTCGATAGGATGTGTTGAACAGTTAATTTTGTGTTTCAGTGATTATATTTATTAGGTTCTTGTTTTGTCATGAGGTGATTGTGTGTTAGTGTGGCCAATATACAGAGTTGTGTAACAAGGTGCTTTTTGTTTTTGTGGATTAAGTTGTTACGTACGGTATGTTAGATTAGAAACATAGTAAGTGCCTGTAATTAGAAATTTTCTTTCACTTTTACTTACGTGGATATTTTGTCAAAAGAAAACATTTGAAAATTTTAGTATTAAAAACCTAAGAATAAGCCCAACCAAGAAATCACGTATTTCCCAGAGATATTACTTACTGAATATTATTAATTTTAAAATATGTAAAAATGAAAAAATGCAGAATATGGAGGAAAGTTTGATTCATTAATGGAAGCTGTTTTTAAGAAAATCAAATTGGTTTATTTTTTGTAGGCTACAACATTGTAACGTTGCAGCAGTCAAATTCATTACAATAAAATAACACGATATCAAACTCTGAACAACAAAACTTTATCCAAATTAACAGCACAAATGTAGAACAAGATTTGTCAACAATTTTCAAGTGAACTTCTAATTATATAGATTGCTAAGCTAGTCTTCTAGAAGGTTCCTAACTGTTAAAAGCTAGAAGGTTCCAGAATTATCTAAACATTATGAACGTTAAAGTGTGTGAGTGTGTTTATACAAAAAATACTTATAATACATAAATGTACGTAAAATAACATGACTATGTCAATTGATCGAAGTAGCTTATTTCACACAGTTACACTTTTTACAGGACAATATGCTTAAAGGTTTTTAAAATTGTTACACAATATTCATTCATATTTTTAATATTTTCTTACGCTGCAATAAATGTCTCAATTAAATTAAAATTAGTCAATTCAAATTACAGGAAGAGACAGTTTTATTCAGAGTAGAAAATAAAGATTTATGTTGTGAGCAAGTTCAATGGTGAGAAATCTCTCAAAAATGTATACAGATAAAGCTTTTACGTTGTCGCCACTATTTATGTGAAACTAAGTGATTTTTGAATTTAAGGTTAACAATTTTATAAAATAGTAGGTCGCCATATCAAATAAATCGACTTCATTTCATAACTTATTTTATAGCAATTTAACAAGAAGTTGAGGAATTCAGGTCTTAACGTCCACCCAACAAAAACTTTCCACAGAATAAACAAACTGAACTTAGTACCTACATGGATCATCGTTTCATTTGGGGGTAAACATTTTCTGTTTAATTTCAAACAGAAAGAACGGTACAAGTTCTTTTACAAATGTTTCCCTTGAAGAACAAAGAAACTTTAAAAGTTACTCTGAATCGGAATTCTTAAACAATAGTACCCATAATATTTACTAAAACATTAAATTACAAAAATGAAAAACGAGTGTTTGCAAAGTTGATTCAAACGTAAAAATTGTGGTACGAAAGAATTAGAAAAAGGAGCTCCGTGAACTCTTTCAACAATTTCTTTAATTTAAACTATATGCCATCACCATTTTATTTGTCTGAACAATCAATATATGACATGCATAAAAAATAAAGTTTTCAGTTTTCTAAATTTGGCTAAATATTTAAAAAAGTCTTGTAGCATTTATGAAATTGAAATATGAAAGCTACAGGTTAGAACCAGCTCTTTTATAATACAGAGTGATTTACGAAAATATGAAGAAACTTTGGGAGCTCATTGTACATGTAAAAATAATGAAAAAAGTTTATGTAAACATGGGTCCGGAAATGCTTCGTTACGGCTAGCGAAAGATTTTGCCCGGATTTCAGCTCACAAGGAGAAATGAGGTCTTCCTGAAATTCTGGTGAGGTAGATTAAGGAGCGAATTCAATCGTTTCTTATGGTTTTTGACCGGATAAATTGTATAAAACAAGTCCCAGAACTGTAAGTTAAGTATTTTTTGAGAAAACCAGTGTCAAATGCAAAAAATGGAATGAAAAAACACATTTTTTCAACTTTGGGCAACAATAACTTTGTTATTTTACTAAGAAACAGATAAAAATTTTGAATAAAACTTGTAGAAAATTTTATTCTGAAAAAAATTGTGTAAATAAATTACACATAAAGCGACTAGATGTTTGATTAATGAATTTTTATACAGTTTTATTCAGTTTATCAGGTCAAAAACCTTAAGAAACGATCGAATTCGCCGCTTAATCTACCTTACCAGAATTTCAGCAAGACCTCATTCCTCCTGGTGAGCTGAAATCCGGGCAAAATCTTTCGCTAGCCGTAACTCGGTAACGAAGCATTTCCGGACCCATGTTTATATAAACTTTTTTCATTATTTTTACTTGTATAATGAGCTCCCAAAGTTTCTGCATATCTTCGTAAATTACCCTGTATATTATTGAATTAGTTATTCTAGTATAAAATAACATTTTTGTGAACCCAACTAAAAGTAATTCTGAATAAAATGCAGCAAAAATCACTTGAATCAGCCAAAGGATCTTGGAGTAATAGGCATGTATATACTAAAAAAGTAATCGATATGCCACATATCAGCTAATAAAACATTTTTAACAGCAGCTTGTCATGGTTTAATCCTATCTCATCGGATATACTATACTAGTGTAGGATAATTCTTCATAATTCTTTGTAGGGGTAATATGAAAAGAGTTTTTAAAATTCAGAAAAGTACAATTAAATGTCTAATGGGAGCAAACCACCTAACTTCATGCAGCCCATTATTTAAAGAACTTTGATTGCTTATAGTTTCTCTTTGTACATTTTTAAGTGATTTTGGGTGCAAAGTAGAATACCTTTTCACATAATTGAAATGTACACAATCGCAACTCAAAATACCAGAATTGATTACAATGTGACTAATCACTAAATTTTTGAACAAAAACCTATCTACGTACATAAAAAATACATTAAAATAAATAACACAAGCTTTGCAAGGTTGTGGTGACCTGTAACTTAATTGTTTAAAAAAACAGTCAAAAATGCTTGATTGATGAAGAATTTTATGGTATGTAAGAGTTCTTTTCTAAATACTCTTCTTTTGTTTTAATCGAATTCGTCCCAAGTAATAAATTTAACACAATGTTAATATTTAGACATCAATTTTTATCTTAACATGAACCTATCCAATTCTACCGAAAGCGGGATTTTCTGATGAAGAAATACAATTTTATAAACTTTTATTTGTAAAGTTAAAATATATTTTGTCTGAATTATACATATATTTACTACTTGGCTATAAAAGAGGGCCAGTCTTTTTGCATTTTTAGCTGAATTATTCATACATTTCTGTCACACATTATTCAAAATCTCACGACCGTCACATAACTCTTTTATAGTTTTCTTATGAAATTTTTTAAAATTATTGTTTTTTCAGGAAGCCAGTTTATATTAATAAGCTAAAATGAAAGTAATGTATATAATCCCACATTATTTAAGTTATACCCTATTTAACAATTTTATGTTCAAAGAAAACTTCAATTTAGTTGTCTTCTCACTTTTGTCAGTTGGATGCAGTTGAACAAAATTGAGAACCTACCAACTTTTTTGAAGTTGATTCAAAAATCATCATTCATTCTGAAAATTATTCATTTGTAGATATTCTAATAATTAAGTAGAAATATGAAAAAATATTACTGCAGAACGTTGGCTGTGGCAGTCTTTCGTCGTTTGTTGAGTGTACTTGTAAGGGGAGGGACAAGTAGCGGATTTCACCGCACACAGCAGATTCCGCTATGCAGATTTGAATAACATAAGTAGGTCTAATACAATAATAACTCGACCTGGCTGCTTTTTAGTCAGTAAAACTGGATTATTAGCCAGGGATTTTGGTTTCTATTCCCGGTAAGATCTACTCTTTCTCTGTTACCCATTAACCTGTCCTAATTCCACCTGTCCTAATTCCACCTGAATTAGCATTACTGTGCAGCTCCGCCAGACGTAAAACAAAAGAAACTCATACCTGATTCGTATGTACATTAATTTTACACTAATTGACCAAAATTCTCTTTAAAAATATATCATTAGTAACATGAGTTATTAAATCATAGGAAAGAAAAACAAAGTAGTTGGGCAATGGAGAATTCTTACAAACGAACAAGACTACAAAGAAAACGAACCCATAACAGATACAATGAGGAAGAAAAGGATATCTTTTCTTGGACATCTTATCAGAACACCTTAAGACAGAATTTTAAACAAGATGATTAGAAAACTCTTTCCAATGGTAACATCAGGAGCATAGATCCGAAATGTCAAAGAAGACATGATAGAACTCGGATTAACTTTCGATGATTTAGAAAACAAAACAGAAATATTAAAAAAACTTAAGAAATAAGGAAAGTAGATTTGAAACAAAATCAGATGGAAGAACAAACCCAAGCAGGAAGAAACCGGTCGTTTCGGAGGAAGTTCGGCAAGCAAGATCAGCCCGACTGAAGGCAAAGACTATGAAAAGGAAGAAGCTTTCTAAATTTGACTAAAGTGATCCATTGTGGTCTTAAAAGACAAAAAAATATCAATAGCGCATAATTTCTTTCTGATTTTTCGATGTAAAACTTCGATTATTTTACTTTTCATATTAAATATGTTTGCACGTTTAACGTCAATAAAGACTGCTTACAATTTTCAATAAAGTCAACAACAGTTGAGAATGTCTTTTGTGATCATGATTAAATTCCTCGTATACGGTTTCAGTCGCTTGATGCGGGTGTTCAACGTAACGTAGAAAGTTTAATATGATCGTCTTGTAGTTTTAGTAACCTGATAAGGGTGTTAAATTTAAGACCTCCTTTCGTTATCGGTACTATAGTTCTAATATCTTTATAGAACCATTGTCAAGTTTAATATCTTTGCAAATAATAGTGACGGATTAATTCATTTTTGAAATGTTCAGCAATAACTTGTTTGTTCTCAACGTTTATTAATGTATTAACTAGTTTAGTTATTGGAGAAATAACAAAAGAGTTTTTCTCAATAAATTGTATTCACTAAGCCCATTTCATTATTCATGAATTGCCTTGTTTCCATAACGTTGCTGTACTGTCCTACCGTTAACGTTTTTCTTTCTTGAAAGTAAATATTAGGGGCCTATCAATATAGTTGCATCAACTAGTATAAATTGCTATGATTACTAAATATTGTTAGAAATATTTTTAAGAAAGCACTAGCAGTATATGAATCAATGATTGTAAAAATAGCAAAAGTAATTTTTTTCTAAAATTCACATTTTCATAATTTTAAATTATGTATAACATAAAGAATCCTAATTCTTATAAGACACACAACTAACTCTATGTAAAAACAAAACGTATTATTTGTTTTTTTTTATTCCTAATTTGTGTACGTTGCAATCTGTTCAATTTAGAACAATAAGCAACCCCATGACCCAATGAGATGAGGATGATGTGCATGACGTGTAAATGAGGTGTAGTCTTGTACAGACCCAGGCCGACCATTCCTGAGAGAGTATGGTTAATTAAATCCCAACCATCAAAGTACACCGGTAACCACTGTCTAGTATTCAAATCCGTATAAAAGTAACTTAAGTATCCGTATTTGTTTTTGTGAAAATGTTTTTAAAGTGCACGTCATTTTTATTAATACTTATTTTATTAAAAAACTTTGTAATAGACACTCACGTTAAATTTCACTCAAGAGGCTTAAGAGAAGAGGCTTCTCTTCGCTCGCTCAAAAACTTTGATATTATTTTTCAAGATGTTGTTCTTGGGTCAACATCTTGTAGCCTAACCTTTCGAATGATATTTCAGAACATTAACTTTATTTTCATATCATCCGGTTTATTAAGTCGAATAACAAATTTAACATTTTTTTTATTAGTTTTTCAGTAACGAAAGATATCATACTAGGGGGAACGTTAGAAGATGTTTGAAGGTAAGATGAAACTAAAGTATGCCATACAATTAACTTTTAAATTGGCATTTGAGGTAGTAGAGGTCTTGAATGACGTCGCTCTTATCTTAAGTGCCATTGCCACTGGAATCTTCTTTTTCTTTTACCGTATCATTTTATTCCATTTCTAAAAATAGAATTTTGTGCAATTTACTGTTTAAATATAGACGACCACATTATTTTTCTCTTTTCATCACTTCATTTTGATTCTTAAAATTTAATGTAACTTAAATGTAGCCTAACTTTTACCCACGCATAACGTTCATATACGACAAATTTTTAAGGTAAGAGATTTACTTTTATTTTCCAGTGATTTTTATTTGTTTTCCTGTTTAATGTACAACACATTTAGAATCAGGACAGATACTTTATTTCCCAAACAGACATCTAATATTGATAAGCAATCTGCTTATCAATATCCTAGAATCTAAATATGTAATTGACTTGAAATATGTAATAACTTGATCGTAGAATCGAACCTAGAGCCTTAAAACCAGTAATGTTGGCAATCGAGGTAATTAAGGAGTGCCATCAAGGAATCGTGATATAGCTTACAGCTTTTTAATTTTTAATTAACAGGTTGACTGCTGTTCCAACCATGAGTAGTCTTGCCTGAAATGCTACATTTCTTTCGTTACTAATCACGGAGGCTGTTTCAAAATACATTATTCCATTAATTTTTGTTTAAAAGTTTTGTTGGAAATGTTTGGTTATCCGGTTGTTATAACTTCGTAAAATATATCGACGTCGATGTTTTCCGGACGTTGTTACTGAAAGGGTTAATTTTGGTACACAAATCTCCGAAATTATTTGAGATAATTCGATTAATCTTATTTCAATGGAAACTTCACAATTTGCTTATATCTTTTAACGTATTCTTTTTAGATATTTTTATAAATACAATTTTTAAGAATCTATAAAGAGCCTGTCAGCCGAGCTGAAAAACAATCATTAAATTTTATTTTCTCAACCCTTATCCAACATTAAAAATCCGGTGTGATACAGTCACATAACTTTCTTAGCCAATGTAAACGATTAATATTAAACCCATGTTTAATATTTAGTAAATAAACGAAAACAACATAATTTTTATCATGAATGAATGACGCAAAATGAAAATAAATCTTTCAATCATTATGAAAAAACACCTCTAAACAATAAAATATCAACAGTAGTTTTATCATTACAGAGCATGAAATCAGCTTTACTTACACGTATAAAAGAACAGCAAAAAATATTTATGGAGTAATAAAATAGTTGACAAATACTACTGAAAAGTTCAAGAAAAAGTAAATACCTATAAAATGACAAATTCAAGAAACACATTAAACCTCAGGAAAAGATATAATTTTTTATACGTAGGGTTGCCAGATTTTGATAATAATACCACTATTTTAAAGAGGGAAATTCACACTGTATGACAGTAAACCGGTGCACCGGTGCCCTTATCTTTATAATATTGTGACAATATTCAAAAGGAAAGTGTTGGCTCTAGAATTCTCTAGTAGGACTGAAATTTTAAAAATGTTAATGTTAATAATAAGAGTTGATAATAGGGTAGTTTCGAAGAATTGTTTAGAAATATTGTGTACAAATGGTTGTTGTTGTTTAGGTCATCAGCCGAAAGGCTGGTTTGAACCTATGGAGGTTTTACTAAGTAAAACGAGGAGTGAGGTGGTTTACTATTGCCTTCCTCACTGAATGGAAAAGTACGCTTATCAGCATGCCGGGTCCTCTGAAAAGCACATATTTTCCACTCTGCAAATGACACCTTCACTTCATTTACCACAGGTCTGGTTGTATAATGAAATTCATTACTTTCAGAGGAGATTACTCGGATAAGTGTATTTTACACCTCTATCTCTTTTGTTCGTAAATGGTACAGTCATTTAATTGGCTGACCATGTGATAAGAAATAGAACTATTTATTTTAGCCCTGCAACGAACAGACTGAGGAAATAATTTGACACTTGACCTGTCTGTTATGGGCTCACAAATGGTTAGTATAGGCCTATTGTTGTACCGGCTACCTAAAGGGTTGGTGTGTCTATTTAGATATTTTTTTTGTTAAGGTGTTGTATGTAATATGTCCTTTATTCAAAATATAATAATATAATAATATACTATTTTTACCCTTTGTGAAGATTCATCTAGAACCGACAAAAAGATTTTGTATTTTTAAATAGCTTTGTTAATGTAGTATTTTCTAGAAGTTAAGTAGGTCTTTATAAGGAGCGGCCGTCTTGAAGTATTTTTAGTTTTGATCTGTCATTCAGTGAGTTGAATTATGCTTGGCGTAGCAGTTACGTTGAAAAAGGTCTAACGTCTTCTGTATATCGTTTTACTGTGTATCGAATTATAATTGGTTGTAAGATTTAGATAAATGAAGTGTAAGATAATCTAGTTAAGTTCATTTACTGTCATTAATTTATTATAATTAGTTTATCATTTATTATATTTATCAATTACCTTTAACTTTAATGTAATTCAAAATATATAATTTAATACTAATATATGTATAATTTTAATATATAATTTAATATCATTGAAAGGTAATGGCATTCAGGGAGAAGGAGCCAGTTAGAAGCGAATTGTTATAGAAATAATATTTTGGAACAGATATCCCACTTCCAGTATCTAGGTTTCAACATTACATACCAACAGGATAAAGATGCTTACAATAAGATGCACCGATTTCAGCAAATATGCGGAACAATTCACCGAAGCTTAAAAAATAGCATCAGCAAAAACACGAGGTTGAGATTTAATAAAACAATAGCAGAGCCGACCCTAATCTATGGCAGTGAAACTTGGGTTCTATCAAAGTGAGAGTGAGTAGATTTCAAGCATCAGAAATGAAATTTCTTTGACATACGCGTGGGTGTAGTAGAGAAGATTGTTACATGAATATAGGATAAGGAAAAAACTCAACATCTTCTCTATAAACGACAAGGTATCTCAGAACAGAATGCAATGGTTGGATTATGTGAGCAGAATGAGGGAGGATAGGATACCTAAGCGAATACTAGGCTATAAACTGGAGGGAACGAGAGAACGAGGACGCCAGAGAAAGAGATGGGCAGATTTGAGAGATTCGAAACAAGCAGAGCTGTCTAATCCTAGAAATGTAGAAGAAGAAGATAATTATCAATTTAATTGTAATGTATTTGTAGATTTAAGTAACATTATTAATTGTAATTTATAGTGTGTAATAAACAGTTGTAATTTTAAACGATAGTTTGTTAATAATTTATTTTATCCAGATCCCGATACGGACCTTAGCAATAAATGTCACAATATTGTTTTCTGTAACTAAGTTTATCGATATCATAAACGTGTAAGTCATTCAGACACAAAAAAATAGATAAATTTAATGAAAATTTATTTAGAGTAATAAATTATGGCTTAATTCCTGAAAGCATTTGTTTGTACAAAAAGCGTAGTTGTTCACACGTACTTATTCAAGCTCGACCAATGCTTCTATCAATGGATTTCGATATCTTTATGGGTGTTAAAAAGAGGGTTTGCTCCCATATGGAACATCTTAAAAGGTAAGTTTATTGACTGAGTAAGGGGGAATTCTATCCAGAATCCTAACAGTGTAGGGGGAGGTTAACCCAATATAGGGTCAATAAGTGGGGAGGAGATAATCTATATGGTTGTAACTCATCTAAGCCATCTCAGTGTAGAGTGTAAATTGCCTGTAGGTACAGGTAGACCCTACAGGGATATATCTGTAGAATACAGTACCCCGAAATGAAACTGGATAAATCTAGTAACATATCTGTCACATAGATCTTAGAATTGTTTATGAAAAATCTGGTGTGAAACACTCACACAACTTTCTCTTGCCAATGCAATTAATGAACAATATAACCTAACATTAGCAATAAAACATTAGATAAAAATTATAAACTTATTTTAATCATGAGTGAATGATGCAAAATGAAAATCAACCTCTGTTTGGCTTAAAAATACGGAAAATCACTCTTTCATGCTAAACTAGGCTTTGTAGAAAAAAATTCTCTCAATAATTGATATAATACCATTTTTAAATATTAAAAGTTTTTAAGTACCTAATCAAAGATGATGACACTTCTTTAACTGTTGAAATAGGTAAAGTTGATTTTGTGAGTGTGGTTGTTTAGTTATCAGGGCTCAGCTGATAAAGGTCGGAGCACCTTTATGATGATAATTCTGAATAATTTGTATATTTAGTTAGCTTACTAGATGTGCCTCGAAACTGGATACCTTAGGTCCAGACTGGTTTAAGAAAGCTTTTGTAAATTAAGTTTATTTTGAAGCGATAATTTTGATTTCAGCCCGACTGGTAAAAAAAAAATTGTTTAAAATTTATTAGTGAAATAATTAAAAATAAAAAGAGGCCGAGGATAGTTGTCATTATTTATCTAGAATAATTTTATCTCTTATTAAACAAATGAGCTATTTAAATAATTACCATCATTAAGAAGTTTCTTCGTCGTTTGTTTCATTACGCCTACTGTGTAAGGGCTGTGTAATATATTAATGAAATTAAAGTAATTAAACTTTCCATTAATAGCAACAAATTATACTTAAGCCTAATGTTTGACCACACGGCTCGTTTTATTCCATTTTACTGTTTAATATTATCAGGTAGCCAATGTGATGGTCGCACCACAATTTGCCACTCAAAATTTAGTACAGTATAAAAGCATAGCGTACAAGTACGGTAGAATAGAGCTTGTTGTTCGTGTGGTTTAAACAGATAGGAATGTTAGTTGAGTGGGTGGCGAAAAGGGAAAAGGGATGATGATATTGGGTTGGTTTACGCTTAATATCCAAGTTAGAAATGCGCGCACACGGCTGTTGCTTGATGTGAATAACAAATTTTATATTCTTTCCACGTAGTGTATGACGAACAACTATCTGTATCATTCATATTTGTTAGACGTACGTTGGTTTGTCTCGGTGTATTATTAACTAAAAATACTTCAATGGCAGTGAATTTAGTCTACATCAGGTTAATAAAAAGCCCAGAAAAGTTAATTGGACATGAACATTTCTGCAGTAATTAATTATTAATTATTTTTGTTTTATTCTCTAATTTTTACTTTCTCTTGCCCTAAATGAAAACATAGAAAGGAAAGTATTTTTTTCATGTCGATTTTTCGAAATCAAGTTTTCACTAGAAATACACGTTTTCAGACCCCCTGAACCAAAAAAAACATGTTTTTAGCGAATGGTGTGTGTGTGAACAAACTATCTCAAGAACAGAATATTGTACGAAATTGAAACTACAAATTTAAATGAGGTACCACTAGAGAACCCGACATGAACATTTTCATCAAAATTGGTGAATCAGAAGTAGTAGTTTATTCGTGTCATTTTTCACTTTTTGGCAATTTTCTCAAAAACGGCTCCTGCGATTTTTCTTAAATCACCATATTTACTACATTTTATGTGCTCTACGAGATAAGGTAAGTGCCTTGTATTATTAAGTTAAACTGAGGTTGGTTTTCATACTGCATCATTCACTCATGATTAAAATTAGGTTACGCTTTTCAGTTTTTTTGTTTACTTTAAGTCGCATCAACAGCTTGATCACTAGCGACTAAGGTGGGTTAAGAAACTGTAATGATGGTTGTGGCAAGTTATAATTTCGAGACCATAGCCGAAAATCGAACTCGGGACCTCCGCTTAGTAGGCTAGCACGCTATCCACTACGTCACGGAGGCAGCCATTTTTAATTTTACATTGTTTACTAATGTTAGTTTATATTGCTCACTATTTGCTATGGCAAAAGAAAGTCGTGTGAGTGTGTTACACCAAATTTTTAATTAAAGTTCCATCAACTGCTTTGGTTATTAGCGACTGCTATGGGTTACAGTGAAGGTGGGTTTAACGTATAATTATTCCAGACTCTAGCCGTGAATCGAACCCGTGACCTTAGCAGTGTACTTACACTTAGCAGTGTACAGCGCGCAGTCTAGTGCTTTAACCTCTGAACCACGTTGTTATTGGTTTCAAAAAATAATAAAAACATTGATTATATGTACAGAACTACCTTAAATTTGACATAATCGATAAAAAAACCTGTCTGTAGAAATTAATTGATTAATTAATGAAATAATAAAAGAACTATTATTAAAATAATAAGTGAGCATCAAAAATAAGAGTATTTACGAAAACATTTTGTCTGTTACTGCTTTGATAAACATGAAACAAGAAATATTGAACACCAAACATTTAAGATTTCAATGACTACTTAATAATAATTATATCTACATAATTTTTTTGCATCCAGAAGACTCCAAAACGGGAGAGTAGAACATATTAAGATAAACGGTGACAAGTTTAAATGTTAAGTTCATTACTTAAACAATTTATTTACTTTTTATTGCTATTACTTACTTGCTTCAATAAGCGTGTCATCTAATAATATTTACCAAGTAATACAGAATTTTCGTCAGTGTTTACTTAAAACTTTATTTATAAAAAAGAATTATTTACAAAGGCACTCTCATACAGTGTAAAATATTTCATTAATCAAATATTCTTTTAGCTTTCTTTAAAAGAAAATACATTTTATTAAAAACTTTTTAAAGCTTGCAGTAATTTATTAATGTATTTTCTATCTGAATGAGTAGGTTTTTGTTCAAACAATTTAGTGTTGTGATAAGCAACGTAGTAATTAATTTTGTTTCTCATGTTTAATATATGATGATGAACTAGACGTCACGTCCGTGATGCATGAGGGCTTATGGCACGCCTCAAGGAGGATGAATTAAAATTGGGTTTGCAAATATCACCGGGTGAATAGAAATTACTATTAGTATTAAAATATACATACTGAGTTTTAGAACCAGCTCTTAGGGAAGGTGTAGAAATAATATTCATTTTTTAAGTTTGTCATCCAATTTTTCACGTAGGCCCAAGTGATTGTGATGCAAATGCTTTAGTTTTTCTGTTCAACCCACAAGAAATGCACTTGCTAAATCTCTAGGTTATCTTCTTCTTCTTCTTCTTCTGCCTTTCAAGGATTAGGATATCTGCGCTGCGGCCAGAGGATTTTCTTAACTACTAGCGAACCTCATGGTGGTTCGAATGGTGGACCGGGATTTACGGATAATTTTTCTATAGTTACTTAAGTCACGAGTTTGCCCTTTTTTGCAACGAGGGGTAAAGGTGGAAAAGCATCAGTGTGCATGAGCGACTACTTTAATTTCAGTTCAACAAACACAACTTATACTATAATCAAAGTATATATAGTATATCGCAGAACCTTTTGTCGGTTAACTGTACCAATATAAC
Organism: Catonia carolina; assembly: GCA_035578175.1. Lineage (NCBI taxonomy): Eukaryota > Metazoa > Arthropoda > Insecta > Hemiptera > Achilidae > Catonia > Catonia carolina. The sequence goes on along the minus strand of JAQMRL010000001.1, from coordinate 271,242,575 downwards.
TGTTTGGTACCGTAAAAGAAATGTTAGTTTCTCGAAAACGTGAGCAGACTATTCACAGTGCTAAACGAAATCTAATATCCAGTGTATTAAAAAGCTGTGAAGTTGAAGCTAAACAAAAATGCGTTTCCCTGCCTCTTAACAAAAGTCATGAGCGAGTGGCTAACTACTGTGATGTTTCTTTTTCCACAATTCGAAAAAAAGAAGGAAATTAAAGACATGAAGAAGCTATCCTTCAACAGTTTTGTTGACACCTGGTAAAAAAAGGAAACGGTTAGGTAGATACTAGTGAGACTGATAGTGAAGACGCCTGTGACAGCGGTAGTAAAGAAGGCGATTCATATATAAAAAATTTTGTTCCAATGGAATAAGGTAGCTGGTAATTACAATAAATCAAACATTTCTAGCCATGTAATTAAGCTATAGGCAATATTACAGGTCACATTTATTTTCCATAAGGTTTATGAAAAAAAACATATTTTTGGAATAAACCACAGCTCACAAAATGTATGTAGAAACTGCCCGGTAGTGAAATGTACAAGTAGTGTCTCACTGTTGAGGTAGGCAGCACTGTCAAAATTTTACTTTCCTTCCTCACAGCCCATCCATACGCAAAAGGCAATCTCGTGTAAAGTTAAAAACATAGCGATGAATGAATTAGAGTAGTGTGAATGAATCAGTCAATTTGTGATGGCTCTTTACATATAAGAACATTATTATAATAACACGCTAGAATTTTTCAAAGCCTATATTGACTTCTAATAGCAAGGATCGCAGGGGAAGATATAAACGCTTCAGCCGTGAATGGCTGGGACTACTAAAATCCTTAATTTGAACCTTGTAGAAAAATAAACTTTTGTGAATTTTTAATTCCTACAAGGTAATAAAATATTAGTAGGAATATTTTAACGTTAAGGTCACTGATAGATTCTTTTCGGGAATTGAAATGGTAATCTATAGAACTATATCAATATTATTGCACTTAACGTTACAGAATTTGAAAAACTTCATTAGGGTGGTTCAAAATATCAATGAAAATTTATGAAAAATACGGATGTGTAGGTCTATTCGATGGAAAAGAAATTTGAGTATTACGTTGACAGGAATGGGTGCGCAATCTGGAATGAATGGTAGTTTATAGGATCCCAAATGGTCTTTCATAGAAGAGGGTAAAAGACTCATGCATGGAAGAAAGATCTCTGACCTATGTCTTCACATAGAGATAGGAGAAAATGAAAAATTTTTAAAGGCATATCAAAATATATAATATTTCTTCTGAAAATGACTAAGGAATTTTTTTATATTTTAAGAAATATTTATAATAAAAGGAGAGTACAGAAATTTATAAAAATACGTTCTCTTTAAATTCTTTTCAATAATCAGATACCAATATTAGGTATATTTAGGATTCTTGTTAATGAAATAATTTGTAAATATAAATAGTGATTCACGAGAATGCCTTTTGCGTATGGATGGGCCGGGAGGAAGGGAAGCAAAATCTGACAGTGCTGCCAACTTCAACAGTGAGACACCATATTTTACTACCGTGCAATTGCAGCGTTAGTTAACCACGTGTTGCCTTTCAATTAATATACTTTGTTGTGACTGGACACTTTTTCTACTTAAACCCCAATTCTTTTAAAATATTTCTTAATGTACAAAATTTCCAACTAAAATTTAGCCTTTCTTTCAAAACCGGTAATATGTTTCACATGTTGGTATCACTTTCTTATTGAAGAATTCCTTATTTTACCAGTGTCAAAAGACTGTTGTTGAAGAATTATCTTCTTCACTGTCTTTAACTTCCTTCTTTTTATTACGAATTGTGGAAAGAGAAACATCACAGTAGTTAGCTGCTCGCTTACAGCTTTTGTTAAGAGACACTGGAAGGCATTTTTGTTTAGCTTCAACTTCACAGCATTCTATTACATTGCATATTAGATTTTGTTCAGTACTGTGAATAGTTCGACCGCGTTTTCGAGAAACCGATATTTCCGTTTACGGTAATAAAAGTTATATTCGTACAGTTAACCTACAAAAGGTTCGGTGATATACTGTATGTTCTCTAAGTATAGTTTACGTTGTTGTGGTGGAGAACTGATATCAAAGCAGTCACGCATGTGCAGTGATGGTTTCCCCCTTTGCCCCTCGTTAAAACCCAAGGCAAACTCGTGACTCGAGTAACTATAGTATACCTTATCCTTACACCGTCTTAAAATAAATATCATGATAATTAGCAGAGAGTCGTTGAACGGAGTTCACCTTTGTATCAACCAGTCTAGGGGGGGGGGTGTGTGAGAGAGAGGAACAGTATTGTTACTTGGGAACCGTGATAAAAGTGCAGTGAGACAATACGCAGGAAATAAAATGTCGTATTCGCAAGGCAAGAGCAATATTAAATAAAATAGGTCTTATTTTCAAGAGCCATAACTTTACTCTTGCAACAAAAATGAGTCATCTAAGATGATGCTCCTGTACGGTGTAGAGTTTTGGACCTTCGATAAAGCCATCACATGGAAACTCGAGGCATTTGAGATGTGGCTGAACAGACACATTTTGTGGGTCTCATGGACTGCTCGGATGCCACATATAGTGCCAGGTTCTCAAGAGAATGAAGAGAGACATGGATGTTATTTTCACAATCAAATATACGAAGCTTCAATACTTGAGACATGGTGTAATACAGGGATTCCGTTTTACTTTAAAGTATGTTCCTTATGGTAAGCTTTTAAGCATGCGTATTGAATCAGAAATTACATAATTTTTCTTAACTCATTTTTCTACGTTGTGTAATAGAAGTAGAAATTTGGTTGTCTTGTATATATGAATAACTCATACAGTAACTTTATCAGCTGTACTCACTTAAGCGGTAAAAATAGGTGTAAAATTCCTTCATTAGATTTCTTTTAAATCAAAAAATGTTTTGTTGAATATTATTTGTTAATAAATTTGTTGAATAAAAAAATTATACCAATTCTATAATTGGAAAAAAAATTTCATGAATACTTTAAAACAGGATGAAATATAAAAAATGAAATACAGTAATGAAAATTGGTTGTTTAAACATAAATGTAAGATATGGCAACGTCATGTTTGGGGCAATAATTAAATTAGAAGGGTAGTAGAATCGTTACGCGTGAAGAGTTTTGGCTGACTAAACGCGTTCGAAATGATGCAACTAAGCGTACTGTGTTTGCTTTAGCCACATGTAAATTTTCACAATAATTTATTGCTTTAGCTGCTGTTTTATTCAAGCCTTGCTTAATATTAAGCAACCGTACCTGTCAAATATTCATATCATCCTCAGTAGTCAATTACTTACTGACATTTTCAAATGCCGTGATTAAGAATGTAATAACACGTTACAGAAATTAGGCCTTATTTACCCATCTGTCATCCACAGAATTTGAATATAACACTGATGTAAATTCTGGTTGATTTCCTTTCTGTTAGCTCTGAAAATTATTTGAAATCTTTTCTTCCATTCACATTATTTCATGTATCACTGAAGGTATTTAATTTTTGTATGTTAATTTTTAAAAAAAAGAAACAATTTTTTAATTTAATTTATAAATCAATATTGTAATTTATTTTGAAGATGTTGACTAAATTTTGACCCTATCAATAACACGATGCAACATATAACTTGAATTTTAGTTTTTTTTTAGGTCTTGGAAGATCCATTTACCATACCAGACATTTTCATGTAAATATTTAACTTTTCTGTGCCCTACAAAAGTCTAGATATCTAAACTTTTATACTAATATTTATGTATATTCAAAACATTTCAGCTGAGTGGATTGAAACAAAAATATTTACTTACCGAAGGTTATAAGGAAGACAAACAATAGGATACCTAAAGCCTTTTACGAAGAAACATAGAAATATTTCTAGAGAGTACCTCGGAATCTTTGTCTTATATGATTCAAAGATTAGATTAATATCTGACACAAACAATCTTTGCTTAGCTAAAGCAAAGTTAAATTGTTTTTTATATTATTTAACACCGCATAAATCTCTTGATCATTATAAGCTACAATGGTTTTTGCCACACTGCCGTTGGTTTTAAACATGTAATAATTTTACAGACCCTAGCTGGAAAACTGAACCGGAACCTTCCAAATTGCAGTATAGAACCACAGCACAATTAAGCTACCTGAAGAAAAAATTATATTCAGTTGTAAATTAAGTATAATTTCCTAATTTGTTTAGTAAAACGAATTAAGAAATAACTTTTTGATCAGTTATTAATTATTCTGGTATATATTTGGTGGTTCAAAGCCTTTGAAATAAAATCAGATTGAAAAATTTGAAGTATTCGGACATTTTTCTGAGGTTTTTGGGCCAGTATAGTTAGTTACTGCTAGTAATATCGTCGTAAGATCGTCTTTAAAAAATAAGTTAACTTATATCGAGCTACATCTAAAAATTCAGGTGCTTCTGAAAATTTACCATTCCGGAAACAAAAATGAAAAATGTACGTAATAATGAATTAACATCTAAAAAATATAAAATTATAATATAATTTTTTTTTTCAAAATAACATTATTTGCAATCAGTTTTAAAAAAATAAACTATAAGCAAATCTTTTGAATTTACAAATCACAAGTTGAGGCCTCAATACCCTGAGTACCTCTCATTATATCAATTATTCATGTGTTCAAAGAGAAAATTACTATTTACAAAGATATTTACATTTTACAATATAGAATACTTTTCACTAAAATTTTATATACATTTAAACTCTTTCAGACAAGTCCAAAACATGGTAACGTTTCAGGCGCCTAACTTCTTCTGCATTATTTAGAAGATTAATGGCTAATTCGTTTTCGTGGCTTTCAAGTCTTGCCTGATATTTTCTATTGAAACGCCTGACCTCGTCCATTACATCAGGAAGGTTGCAATAATTTTGTATTTCTGCATTCCTTGCAAACCATGGTGCCCTTGTTATAGCCCGAAGAACCTTATTTTGGAATCTTTGAATTATCTCTATGTTACTTCTGCTGGTAGTTCCCCAAAGTTGAACACCGTACAACCAGACTGGTTTTAGTAACATTTTGTAAAGCAACAACTTATTCTCAAGAGAGAGTGAAGAGTTCCCACCAATCAGCCAGTACATTCTTTTGTATTTCAGATTTAATTCGTTCCTCTTCATTCTCACATGGGTTTTCCAAGTTAACCGCCTGTCAAGATGCATACCCAGGTACTTTACAACTTCACTTTGTGGTAAATCAACACCTCCAAGTTTTACTGGTGGACAAGTATTCCTCCGCATTGTAAATGTAACATGCTGCGATTTTGTAGTATTGATCTTCACTCTCCATTTTTGAAGCCATGGTTGGATTTGGTCTAAACATTCCTGAAGTTTGTTTGAAGCAACTATAGGATCTCCACTTTTAGCAAGCAATGCCTTATCGTCAGCAAATGTAGCTTGAACTACCCCTTCAGTTGTTGGTAAGTCTGCTTCATACAATGAATACAAATACGGGCCTAGAACTGAACCCTGAGGTACACCAGAGGTAATGTACCTGGAAGATGACAGCTCGTCTTGGTATTTCACTTGAAAAAACCGATTTTCCAGATAAGATAATTGATATAATATAATTGATTAAAATTCATGAAATTATAAATAATAAGCCATCAGCCGAAAGGCTGGTTTGATTCTTTAGAGGCTTTACTAAGTAAGACGAGGAGTGAGGTGATTTACTATTGTCTTTCTCACTGATTGAAAGAGTATGCTTATCAGCATGCCAGGCTATCTGAAAAGCATCTACTTTCCACCCTGCAAATGAGACCTTATTCTTCATTCACCATAGGGTCTGGGTGTATAATGAAATTCATTACTCTCAGAGAAGATAGCTCTGACTAGTATCGTTTGCATCTCTACTTCTTCTGTTCTTAAATGCTTCGTTCATATAATTGGCTGATTATGCGATAAGAAACAGAACTATTTTTTGTAGCTATGGAAATAACAGATTGATTGCAAATAATTTAATCCTCCACCTGCCTGTTATGGGCAATAAAAAAGTATAAAATATATAACAAAATATAAATGCAATGTGAATAAACTAACAATGTGTTGAATGAGTGGGATTAAAAATACAGGAAGGATATTGGGTAAATTGGAATAAACCGAGAAAGCTCATTGAACCGAGCCAAGTATAGACTGCTGAATGATGACTTCAAGGAAGAACGAAAGTAGAACAACAGATACAAGGAAAAAAGAAGAAAAAAGAAAAGTTTACAGCGACAGAATGATGATAGTGTGGGCTGCGATAAGAACTTTCAGAAGTATCTAAAGTTACTTAACGTGGTCTAAAATAGCCTTGAACGGAAAAATATAGCAGCCTAAATAAGAAAAAAATCTGAACAGTTGTGCCCATAAATTTTGTAAATTTACAACTTTCGTATAATATTATCGGCATTACAAGGAAATTGTAAAAAATTGTAAATTGTAAGGAAATTGTCAATTGTAAATTGTTAAGAATATGTTATGAATACCATCAGGCCAGGGCTTGAATGTTTTTGAGTTTTCAAACAGCTTGAAATTTCAGAACACGATATAGCAGAATTGATCACAGAATTATTTGAAGTATCCGATTGGAGGATATTAGAAATCGATACATTTTAGCACTTAATTTAGTAGACAAAGTAGCGGTTCAAAACACAATAATTTTTTTAAAAATTTCACAAAATTTCAGATTTGATATAATTGTAAAATCGCATTTGTTATTTTTCATTGTGCCATTCTATTTTTTATTTTTATGTTGTCTTAATTTAATTGAACCTAACTAATTTTTCATTATGTTTTTATATATGACCTAATTGTGTTTGTTTATGTCTTCTTTGAAAATTTTATACTACATTTTATTTATATGTAACGTGGTCGCTAATGACCTCGTAGTCGATGCGACCTTAAATAAATAAATATTATACATAGTATAAGATGTCACGATTTTGGGTAGGTTATATGCTGACCATACATTTTCTGGGAAAGACCAAGGAAAACTATGCGTGAAAATTGATCAGTACAGCCAAACATTATAAGAAAACTAATTAATTACAGGTTAGTGCTTAATAAATTTTAAAGTGTTCATCTTGATGAGTCATTGAAAAAAAATGAAACAGATGAAAAATATTATGGCACAATAGTTATTATTATTGTATAAACATCCCTTTAAATGAATTGGTACATAAGTTGGCACATTAAACAATTAAATTTTTACTAAGTCTAAACAATCAGGTTTTACTACAGACTGACGTAACAAAATATCTTATTTTTTATTTATTTATTTTATTTAGTCAAATATACATTACAGTTTGTTACTAAACTAAACTATACACAATATTTTTGATTAAATTTGCAGGGTGGAAAGTAGATGCTATTCGGATGGCCTGGTATGCTGATAAGCATAGGCTACTTTTTCACTCAGTGAGGAAGGCAATGATAAAACCACCTCACACTTTGTTTTACTTGGTACAGCCTCTAAAGGTTCAAACCAGCCTTTTGGGTGATGACCTAAAAAACATATTTATCGTATAGACTTTAGATTCTGTTCTTTATTGTTTTTGTTTAAGATTTATGTTATTAGAAATTTAGATGCTAAATTTTTCACAATTTTTGAATCAGATTCAGTGAACTTCTGATTCTATTAATGTGAGTTCCTGTTAGCAAAATTTCTTATTATTCTTATATTTTAAAGAAAAGATTGTAATGCGGCAGATTTGTTAAAAAACCCCGTTTTAAAGTAAAATCTAATGGTTAAGAAATTTCAAATTGGGGTAATAAGGTAATTATATTAAAAACAAATAATATTATTTATATAAAACAAAACGCGGTAAGGTAAATTTAAACTCAATGTATCTTTCTGACAAATGATGTGTTGGTATTTAGTGTTAAACTTCAGAGTTATCAACGAAATAATTTGCAATTTGTTATTACATGGAAGTTCATAAGTAATTAATTGACGATTTATCAATTTTCGGAAAATGGTAGAAACATAAATAAAAGCTTTGCACACCAGTGAACTTGGATACGTTTTTTTTCTGTTGAGTTCAATGAACGTTGCGTTTTATAGTGATATACGACGTGTCTGTTCGCGCCTTCACCTTCACTCTGTCTTTATCTATTCTCTATTCTTCTTTATCCTTTCATCCAGCTCTATCTTTCTCTTTTACACCAGTACACATGTGCACTGATAACGTGTATGGTGGTTGTTTGAAATGGAATGAGGAGGAGGGTGTGCTTTCTCCCACTTGAGTCGATAATTTAACACCTGTTGATCTAACGTTTTATACTTGTATACCACTAGCAGAAAAGACCTACCAACACATATTGGTGACTCCCAGTTATTAAATTAATTATAAAACACATATATCTTGTAGGTTATCTTCATCGTACATAAATCTTTGTGGGTATTCTTTCTTGTTTCGTGAATTCCGTTTTATACTTCTCTTACTTTTTATTCACTATCGTTTTGGTTCTACCGCATTGAAGATTTTCTCATTACGAAACCAACCTTGAACACACATGTTCTTGGGTAATAAAAAAAGATTATTACGATTTTTTTTATCAAGATGTATAAATATACTGTGACATCAATGATAGTAGTACGTGGTAGGCTAGAAACAGTTGAGGTGAGATAATTTTACTGTATGAAAAAGTGTGTTGTTGTATGACAAGTATAGCTACCTGGGAAGGGCGGAGTGGTTGTGTAGGTTTTATTATTGTTTCTTGTATCGTTTTGTTATTAAGTTTATTTCAATTTCTGGTGTTTTGTAATTATTTTTGTACCTGTGTACACCTTTTAATGATTTATTTACAAAATTTCTTTACAAATAAATTTTAGCTGAACAAATAAAAGTATTTAACGTTAGCAGAACTGTTTTTTTTGACGCATGGGTGATAAAAAAAATGAAAATGTAATATCCGTGTACACTTGGCACTTATTTACACGTTTTGTATATGAATCAGTCATTTTAGAAAGCCCATTAGTCAAAATTTTACATTTTTCTTTAGTGAATTTTAGAACTGAATGTAAACACACCATCCCTACAAAAATCACATAATTCTGGCTTTCTTTAAGTAATATATAACACTAAGAAAAAGCATATCCTTAAGGATATAAAGTGTTTCCTTCTAATTAAAAAAATAAAGTGGATATTATTTTGAAGTTTAGGCTCTACTTTCTAGTGGAAGAGGCCATACAAAGATTCTATGCAGACATCTTTGTAAGGTGCATAACTACTGTTTATGACAACGATGAAGAACGTGAATAGCCCTGAAAATCAACATTTTTCTTTCTTAAAGTTAAGAATTTCAACTTTTATTATTGCTGGAAGCTATTTTAAGTCATAAAGTAAACTACTGAAATAAATAAATGAATACAATTGTACAGAACAATTTTCTTCTGGTCTAACAACATATTTTACAGAAAACAACGTAAATTAACATTTTACTCCAATTTATTTCAGAAACACCTTAAGTCTAAATTTTCAATTTTTTTAAACAAGTGGCTTGTCTATAAAAAGACAAGTATATTTTATATTAAAGAGGGAGCCCTCTGAATAATTTATATTTTTTAAACTGAAACATAGGCTACTAAATTACAAGTTCTTTTAATTTTTTCAAAAGTTAGTTTTTTGACTTATGGGCTTTCTGAAATGACTGATTCATATTTAGAACAATAGCTGTAAAATTGTTTAATTTAACCACGACTGTACCACAGTTAGTTTTTATTTTTGCTGATAAAATACTTTTTTTGATTTAGTAGCTCGAATACTTGGAATTCTGGTTAGTAATTTGAATAAAAAGTTCACAATTAGTTTTACTCTCACCAGGAAAAATAATAAAGTTGATAAACAAAATGATTTCGCTAATTGCATCTATATTTCTAATCAATAAAATAGTTTTATCTGAAATGCGTTCTTGCACACTTCTTTTTTAATTAAATAAAAATATGGACAATTATTGTAGCTAATAAAATGAATTCTTCATTCGATTTTGATGCAAACTGTAATGTTATACAACTTGTGGTACGGAGTTTTGAAGCGCACTTTAAAAAGTTTTAAAACAAAAGTTATACAACTTGTTAGAGTAACAAGTAAACTTAAAATAACTTGTTAAAAGTAACAAGTTTAAAATTTAACTGTTTCTCATAAAAACGTATACGACTTGTACATAGTATAAACACACTTTTTGTAGCTATCTTTAATTTAACCCGCATTTAAAATCTCGCAAAAGTTAGGCTTAATTAATTTTTAACTCTTTTCGGTGGTAATTGTGAGGGTTAAACTGTATTAGGTTCCTATATATATCAAGACAATACATTTTTTAATTGTTTCAAAAATGATATCTTGCTTCCAGTTTCTCCCCCAGAAATCATTTGAAAATAATGCTTATATTTCTTGTCCTGATCTTTTTATTATTTATTATTTTAACAGTAAAGAGCGATTGCAACCTTAATTATCTATATATTATCGCTACAAAATTTTGGTGACTCGCTTACCCTCGCTAAAAAACGTTTTTTCGCCTTGGAACGTCGCTTGAACGCCAATACTAGTTTGAAAAAATTATATTGTGAATTTATGCAAGATTATTTAAATAGTAATCACATGTCACTTTGTGAACCACAAGAAATAATTAATATAAAGTATGTCTTACCTCACCATGCAGTTATTAAAGAAAATAGTAGCACTACTCGTTTGAGAGTAGTTCTCGACGCATCAGCTAAAACAACTTCAAATTTCTCGTTAAATGAATTTTTATTAACTGGTCCAAAATTACAAACAGAAATTTCTGATATCATCTTACATTTTCGTTTGCACAATTTTGTATTTTTCTGTGACATCAAGCAAATGTTCAGGCAGATATTAGTTCACCCCGAAGACCAAACATTTCAAACCATTTTTTGGCGTGAAAATTCATCGCAAGAGCTTCAAATCTACAAGTTACACACGGTGACGTTCGGTTTGTCAAGTTCTCCTTTCCTCGCAATCAGGACCTTACATCAACTGGCAGCCGATGAAGGACATCATTATCCCGAAGCAGCTAGGGTACTTAAAAAATTTACCTTCGTTGACAATCTATTCGCTGGCGCTTCTACTGAGATTGATGCTTTAAAACTTCAACGAGATTTAATTAAACTCTTAAAACTAGGTGGTTTCGAATTGCGCAAGTGGTGTTCTAACTCAAAAGCTTTGATGTCAAATTTACCAACTGATTATTATGAAAAACCGCTAAATTTTACCGCCTTCCAAGAACCACAGTTTAGTGTACTTGGTCTCCTTTGGTCTCCTGTTAATGATTGTTTTTCTTATCATGTTTCTGAACACAATTTCATTGTAACACCTACTAAACGACAGATTTTATCTATTATCGCTCAAATTTATGATCCTACTGGTTTTTTAAGCCCAGTTACTTTCTACGCTAAATGTATTATGCAATCGCTTTGGACACGTCCCCTTGGTTGGGACGATCCTCTTCCTAGTGATCTGTTATCAAGATGGAACAATTTTGTTTCTGATTTACCAGCTATTTGTAAAATAAAAATACCTCGTTCTTTAGGCATTAATGACAAGTCACGACTTCAACTGCATGCCTTTTGCGACGCATCAGAAAGAGGGTTTGCTTCTGTTATTTATTTAAGAAATAAAATATCTGCTGATAATATTATCGTTAGCTTATTAAGTGCTAAGACTCGATTGGCACCGCTTAAAAAATTATCTCTTCCTAGACTGGAACTTTGCGCTGCTCAACTGTCAGCCCGACTATTAGATTATACTTTCAAATTAATCTCGCCACATTTTAATATTGTAAACTTATTTGCTTGGACGGATAGCACAGTCACTCTATCATGGATTCGTACTGAAACTTATAAACTGAATACCTTTGTCGCCAATCGCGTTGCTGAAATTCAAAGACTGACGCAACCTAACATTTGGAATCACGTTCCAGGAATTTAAAACCCCGCGGATATAGCTTCAAGAGGTACAACTCCTACGCAGCTTCACTCACATCCCTTATGGTGGGGAGGCCCACAGTTTCTCAGCCGATCGCAAAACACCTGGCCTGAAAATAAATTTTATCCACTCAAATTTGAAGATCTACCTGAAACCAAGACTACACAACAGTATTGTCCCGTCGTTACTGCTATAGATAGCAACAAAATGTTTGATAAATTTTCTTCGTGGTCTTATTTACTGAAAGTTTACGCTTATGTTTTACGTTTTATTAATAATTTACGCTTTCGCTTACGCACACAATTGATTTTATTTAAAAATGAACAGATTTTCAGGAATTATATTTCAGTTAAGGAATTGAAAAACTCTACGCTATTAGTCTGTAAAATTGTACAACAAGATGTTTTCAGAGAAGAATTTTTGAAACTGGAAAAACAACTACCTTCTCGATGGAAAACCTTATTTCCTTTCATCTCCAACGATGGATTAATTCGTGTCGGCGGTAGACTGAACTACTCTAATTTACCATCCGACAGCAAACATCCTATTATACTGCCTAAAAAACATGTCATAACAGACTTAATAATTAATTATTATCATGCCGTTTCGCTTCATGCAGGACCTCAACTTCTTCAATCAGTTATCTCGCAAACATTTTGGATTTTATCTGCTAGAAGTATCATACGCTCAAACATTCGCAAGTGCAATATTTGTTTTCGTTGTAAGCCGTACAACCAAACACCGCTTATGTCAGCTCTTCCTAAGGATAGAGTCACACCCGCCAGGCCGTTTCTGCATACTGCTACGGATCTCGCCGGGCCATTTCAAGTTAAAATTCATACCGCATTACGCAACGCCAAATTAATCAAAGCATACTTTTGTGTATTTGTATGTCTCGCAATAAAAGCAGTTCACATTGAAGTAGTTACCGATTTATCTTCTGAAGCCTTCATCGCCGCTTTAAAGCGTTTTATCGCTCGCCGTGGAAGATGTTCTGATATCTACTCTGATTGTGGTACTAACTTCACAGGCGCCAACAACGCACTACGAAAAATCGTCGCACAATTTTTTGAAAACCAGAAAACACAACAGGATGTCATTCACTTCTGCACCCCACAGGGAATTAAATTTCATTTTTCACCACCCGCTGCACCTCATTTGGGAGGTCTTTGGGAGTCTGCTGTTAAAGGTGTTAAACACCATCTAAAAAAAGAGTAATGGGTACTGCAATACTTTGGCTAGAAGAATTCATGACGCTAACAACGAAAATTGAATCCATATTGAATTCGCGCCCACTTTTACCTTTGTCTCAAGATACTGAGGACTTGCACGTCTTAACTCCCGCACATTTTCTGATAGGTAGCAACCCGAGTCAAATTCCCGAAGAGGATGTGTCTCAACAACCGCTCAACAGGCTGAAAAGATGGCAGCTGGTGCAATCTTTCACACAGCGCATCTGGAAACGCTGGTCCCAGGAATACTTGAATACACTGCAACAACGTGTGAAATGGCAGGCTTGTACAAGAAGCATCGCTCAAGGAGATCTGGTTCTCATCAAGAATTAAGACACTTCGCCGCTACATTGGTCTATCGGACGTATTCTGGAAACTTTCCCCGGAAAAGACGGAGTCGTCAGAACAGCTAAGGTCAAGACGTCAGCTGGTCACCTTGTTCGTCCTGCTGTCAAGCTTTTCCCGCTTCCCACACAATAACTATTTTTCGCACCTCTCTTCCGTTTTTCCTTTTCTTCCGCTTGTATCCTGTTCTTATCTTCGCTTTCACCGCTTTTATACTTTTCCTGTATATATATATATTTTTTTTTGGGCTCTATTAAACGCCCTTACGTTCGTTTAAGGTGGGGAGGAATGTTTGGGACTATATAAATTTTATGTTTTGTTCAATTCTTCAATTTAGTTTTGTGTTCTACTATAAGATATCATTTATCGGTTTCAACCAATGAGGGTTGATTTCTACCTGCGCATACAGACAGTTTTATACTGAACTGGACACAGTCGTCCGCTAACTCGCAAACGCAAAAGAACGCTCTCTGTGCGGTCTTACGCTTTTCCGCTTTCGCCCTAGTATTGGGAATTATCCGCGACCGCTAATTTGTTTTCTTTATATTTTTTAAGTTATTTCTCTATTAAATTCACGCATCCCTACGTATTTAACGCGCTGGAGACACTCCGAAAACTAACCGCGCAATTACAGTCCACTTCAAGATCTTCGGCAGCTCACCACTCATCGGAAAGCCACTGGTACCAGCTGGTAAGTCGCAGGACTTCTAAGGTGAGTGGAATTCAACTTTTTATTTATCGACAGTAAGCTGCTAAACGCTCCGCCACTGACCCTACCAACCATTGAAACCTTAATTGGATTATTTTGTTATTTACTTCGCAAAATATCGTTGTGGTTTTTACCAATTTTTTATTTTCAGATCCAATTAAAATACATTGAATCAGATTTTGTGTTTTAAATATAATATGATATTTTTTATTGTTTAGTTACGTAAAGTCACTTCAACTGTTTTGATTATTAGCGACTACCATTGTTTACGGTACGGTGAGTTCAAACGTGTTATAATTTCCAGACTCTAGCCGGGAATTAAATTCTGGATCTTCCGCTTTGCATTGTAGCGCAGTCTAGTGCACTAACCGCGTAAATACAGAGGAAACTTTATTTTATTTTATATTGTCCATCTGTCCGCCATACCCAGATGTCAGAAACTACAAGAGATAACAACTAACGGTTTCCGGATTCGTATTCTACTCATTAAGTTAGTCGGTCTAAATTGGATTTGAAGTTCCTGTTTTGATCGGAAGAGGTCAAAAACCGGAAGTCAAGAAATCAAAGTCGGACTTTGGAAACAAAAGTAGTGTGATTTGATTCCTCTTAAAGAATAGATACAGAAATCATTGGGTTTAGTTTCGGTATCGACCGGAAGTGGCATGAAACCGGAAGTCAAGAAATCAAAGTCAGAAACTACAAGAGATAGCAACAAACGTTTTATGGATTCGTTATCTACACAAAATGTAAGCAGGCCTGGATTGGGTTTGAAGTTTCGGTTTTGACCGGAAGTGGTCAAAAACTGGAAGTCAAGAAACCAAAGTCGGAATTTGGAAACAAAAATAGTATCATTCGATTCCTCTTAAAAGAATAGATACAGAAATCACTGGCGGTTTTACTCATAAGTCAAAGTTAAGCCTTTTTAAAAATTGCCACTAGCTATGAGACGTGTCGTCTCATGGAAGGGATTTTAATCATATTTGTTGTTTAAAGTACAATTGGGAACTAGGTGAAATGCATAAAATTTTAATAAGGACTTAAACGGAGTTAGGAATGACCTTGAAAAGATCGGAGTATTGTAATGCAGAAAAGTATACTGTTCCGATAAAAGTACAGATAATGGCCTTTAAAGGCTTTCACAACAACAAAAAAACATAAATCGATGGACAGAAGAAAAATGGGACGCCTTTATCAGAAAGATACTGAGAATGTGAATAACAGAGAAAGCTTCCACAAGAGTTAAGAGTTATTTGCGGTGATTTATAATGACCTTAAATGAAGAAAAAATAAATTGCCACTGAAAATTATTCTTCCGTTAAATTTATCGTATTAGCCTACATTATAAAAATGAATATAAATTTTCATGGTATTAATAGTTTGCTTGCATTTCTCATCAAAGGAACTCATCTGAAGTAAAAGATCTATAAATCATTGCATCTCACGTAAAAAAATATTAAAAAATTAATGTTAAATAAGATAAGAAAGTTAAGGATTATGTTTGAAAAGTTTTTTTTACGGGAATTTTAAATTGCCATTATACTATAAAAGATAAGGGGAATTTTCTGGGTTGATCTTTATACTTTAAAGAGAAAGAGAGTGTAGTAATTGACTCTGAAGCAATATACAACACATAAAGGTAAATCGTTTCACTTTGAAGCAAGTTTATCTTAAATCTCAACTTCTTCATTCACCTCCTTGTCAGAAATAAATTGTATATTCTATATCATCTAAATTTTGTCATTTAGAACTCTTTTGAAACTTTTCTCTAAACTATATCCGCTTGTTAAGATTTACGAAATCAATTTAGTTTTATGAAATTCAAATTTATTCTCTCCTCACAGAATCTATTCAGACAGATTCAATTTTACTAATAATTTCTGTTACTATAAGACTTCTCTCTCTCTCTCTCTCTCTCTCTCTCTCAAACCTTCACTTTCATTCTCGTTTACTCGGAGTGACGTTTTGTTCATTTATTTATTTCTTCACTGAAACTCAAATAAAACAAGGTTGCTTACTATGACGTATTTGTTATCTTCCTAAAGTGAATTGGTTCTTATGAAAACGAGTGAGGAAGGATATTTTGATTTTCGAAACAATACGAGGTTTTCATCTACCAGGGTAAAACGTACTACATTTTAATTATATACGTTCTGAACCAAAATTAGTTCGTATCAACAACCAATAAAATCTGAAATAGGATTTAAAAGTTTAATATACTCTCTGGAAGGGACTAACCCAAATATATCTAAGTGAGAGTTGGCCATTATTTCGCTTTACCTAAATTTCATCTAAGTTCTAAATTAGCTATACCTACATTTTAAATCATGACGACAATTTTACCCATTTTGATAGAGCGTGCCGCTGGACTTGGAAATATTTGATCGGTAACCTCTGTTTAGTACTTTGAAAAGATCTTTGGAAATTTCTTTGGCACTCATTGGGATGCATTTTCTTAAACTACAAAAACGGACTAAATATTGGGAGTTACCTTTATCAGTCAATTAGATTTAATCTACTTTGAATTCTTAGGTCACCCGGTTAGACGAGTAACTTTAAACAGAAACCAATTGTGGATAAAAAATTATCAGGCATTTGGTTGTCCCTGCTCAAATACCTACAAGCAAATAAACTACAAGAAAAATCAGTAGTAACATTAAGTGATTCATCAAGATAAACCGGTTTATTAGTTATTTTGAAATCAGTCTATATTCCTTAAATTAATAAGAGCGCACGAGAGTACGCGATGTCTGACGGAAAGGAACAGGGAGCAACACGAGAGAAGATGACGGGTGAGGGGAGAGAAGGGAGATAGAAACTAAGGGTAAAACGGGGAGACGGTGGGAACAGACCAAAGAGGATGATAGAAAAATAGAGAAGGAAAGAAGTAGGGAGTGAGGGAAAAGGAACGGAAAGGATGAAAGAGGGGGAGTGAAGAGAGAGAAAGTGAGTTCTCTCACAAGAACAAATCAAATAAAATGAATGAATGACGTAAAAACAAGTATGAAGAAATTTACATCCAGAAATCAGCGTGGTTGTAATTTATTATTGAGTTAGGAACGAACTTTAGAAAATTTACTCGCGAAAATGAATAAGTATGTATGAAAACTCTGGAACAGTATTTACAACAAACTGTTGATGTTTGGTTTCATTCTAAATTTGTAACAGTTGTACTAACATTGTTCAGAATTTGTTTGCAATGCGTTTTACATTTCGATAAATTATTTTAATATTTACCTAAATCCCAATTTTTTTGTTAAAAAATCTGTTAAGCAGAAAATTCAGGAACTAAGTAAATTTCTTTTATGTAATTTTCTGCCTTTAGTTAATCTAATCTACAGTTAGATTTTAGATGATTAATTTGGGTATAGGAGTGTCTGTTGTAATAAAAGATGGTTGCTGTAAATGGAGGGAAAATAAATTTTATTTAAAATTACCCTTAACAACTTCAAATGATCCACATTCCCCCCTACAAAACATTTTGTGACAATATCTAAAGAGAAAGTGTTGTTCCAGAATTCTCTAGCAGACTGAGATTTTATAAGTGTTAAATAATGTATTTTATAAGTGGTAAATAATAATAGTTAATAAATCGGGTGACTTCCAAGAAATGGTTAGAAATACAATGTACAAATGGTTAGGTATAGTTTAAGCTTATTGTTGTGACGGCTACCCGAGAGGGTCGGTATATCTATTTAGATAATCTTTTGCAATGGTGTCGTAACCCTTTATTCAATCAGACAGATCAGTCTTGATTTGTCATTCAGTGAGTGACTTGTCCACGGCGTAGCAGTTACGTTGGAAAAGGTCTAACGTCTTCTGTGTATCGTTTAATGTCTACTAATATATATCGTCTAACGTTTACTGTGTATCATGTATTTGGTTATAAGTAGGATTTAGTTTAATTAAGTGTAAATAATTTAGTTACTGGTTAAATTAATTTCTTGTGATTAGTTTATTATTTATTATAAGTATCTCGATAGCAGTAATTGTAATTTATTAACAGATTTAATTAAGATTATTATTTGTAATTTATAGTTTTCAATAAATACTTGTAATTTTAAACGATAGTTTGTTATTTATTTATTTTACCCAGATCCTGAAACGGATCTTAGAAACAAGTATATTTTTTCCACTACAAACCACCATCTTATCTACAGCAACCATCTTATATTGCGAAATATCATCAGAACCAACCTTCAACGTCTGAAGAAGAGACACAAGCTTTGAAAATTTACAAACATGTGAGTTCTCTGTATTTTGAGGAATCTTTGGAAAATCGTATCATGGCGCTCCGAATAGCCAATTACCTACAGATATCTACTAAAAGAATAATCGTTGAAGTTCTGCATCGCAATCAGTAATAAAAAACATATTATGATTTAAATTATTATTGAAAGGACACCCAAATGAAATTTTATTGAGCAATGGCTGTATTACTCGTAACATATGGGAGTGAAACATGGGTGTCATTACAGAGGAATGAGTTTCGTATCCAGGCTGCTGAAATGAAATTTTTGCGGGGAGTTTAAGGTTGTACCCGGTTAGATAGAGTACGTAACGAAGCTATCCGCGCGGAGTTAAATATTCAGTCACTGTTGGAAACGTTGAGAATATAATAAGAGTAACTGGTACAACCACTTACTTCGCATACCAGCTCAAACTTCCTCTGCGAGCATGGGAATATAAACCTAGAGGGAAGCAAGGCTTGGGAAGACCTAAAAAGAGATGGATGCCGGAACAGGCCATTGAGCCTAATCCTTGATAGATGATGATGATTATGATTATTATTGTAGTCCGTTAATCACTATTATTGTTGGTTTGATTAACTTTTGAAGATATTTGTTTTATTTAAGCTTACTGTCGGTCGCCGCAGATTCTTTTCTCTCTCTTAAAATCAATATTTGAAAGATTTGATGGCTCACTTGGCAACGAACTCGACTACTAAGGTTAAATTCCCTGTTATCGGGAAACACTAACTTGATGTTTCCTACCAAGCCAAATACAATCATAATCTTTAATAAATAAAACGTTGAAACAGCTTTGAATAAAAAAGTAAGTCATACTGTTTAGAATAATAGAACAATATGGATAACAAAATTAATAATCAAAAGTTTTTAAATTGGGAATCCAAGAAAATAGAGTTTACTTTGAATTTCATTTATTCTTAGAATGATTGTGGCCTAATAATGAAAGTACAAATTGGTTACTGTATTTAGTATTCTGGTATATAAATTTTATTGTTCACGTTTTGGAAACTAATTTGGTTAGTGTATCATGATCACATCGCCTCCGCATTTTAAATATCTGTTCTCCGTTGATAATAGATATTCATATTTTTGAAGCGTACAATTTTAAGCGGATTGTTCAATAATAATTATTTTCACATCTGTCTGCTCCTTTGTTTAATATCTCGTTACGTAAGTAGCCTACAACCACGCATTTCTACAAGTCGATATAATACCCTACTCAAAAGTTTAACTCCTCCAACCCATTAATTTCATTCCTTCATCATCAATTCCAGACATCAGATTTAATCTGCTCTTAGTACTAATTCTTCTGAATGCTAAACAATAGTTTCAGTTTATTTAATTTGTTTAATCTTCTATGTCTGATAGTCTGACACTATTTATTCGAATCTATGTACAACATTAATTCCTTTTCATAGAAAATTTGTCTGCTTTTGTGAAATATTAAACGATATAGTTCTACGAGGGTAGGTTATAAGTAATTCACACCTATACCGTGTTTAATTACTGAAATAAATAAAATGGTTTCCTCTGGTGGTAATACTCGCTATTTTATTATTGTCTTTCAGGATCAGAGCAGCAGAGCGGTTAGAAATTTAATTTGTATGATTCACAGTGTGGGTTTGTCGTACAGAAGTTTTATCCTACATTACAGTGAACTTGGTTGTCAATTTCTGCAAGAGTTCTTCTATTTTTGAAAAGTGATCACGAGAGAGGAGATCTGGGATGACCACTATACACCTGAGACTAGACAATCCAGTAAACGGAGACACATAGATGCTACACATCGAAAATAAGTAAAAACAAATTTACGTATTAATAGTGGTCTTTTTAATTATCTTGCTCTATATGAATATATTGGAAGGAATATATTGTTTTCATATCGATTTTTTGAAATCAAGTTTTCACCGGATACACACGTTTTCTGACCCTCTGAACCCAAAATCATGTTTTTAGCGTTTGTTCTCTGAATGTGTGTGTGATCAAAATATCTCAAGAATGGAACATCGTACGAAGTTGAAACTTGAAACTTAAGTTAAGTAATACTAGAGAAACCGATACAAACATTTTTATCAAAATCGGTCAACCTGAAGCAGTAGTTTATTCATGTAATTTTTCAAATTTTTATTATTGAGCCAATTTGTATTATTAAGCCAAACTAAGTTTGGTTTTAATTTTGCATCATTCTCTCATGATTAAAATTAGATAATGTTTTTTGAGGTTAGTTTTTTTTTGTTTATTTCTAATGTTTTATAACTAATGTTAGGCTATATGGGACATTATTTACATTGGCAAGAGAAAGTCATGTGAGTGTATCATAACATATTTTCTTGATTCTGAGGCAATTGTTTACTGCGAGTTTACACGCTAATAAACAGCAACGTTGAATCATCATGCACAGTTAAAAATTTACGAAAAGCCATTTTTATAAATCAGGGTGTCAGACAAGGTTGCCGTATGACACCTCACAATTTTTAGTAAATACAGAGAGCGCCACAAAAACCTGGAGAGACGTTAGTGTAAGCGATTGACGTTTCTGGAAAAGTTTCAACCTGCTTAAATGCAAAGCTTAACTCATTACACAAGCGTTCATAGTCGCGCTGAATGATTTTTGTTCATTCGTAAGCGTTGAGAAGTCATATTAATAAAATAATAATCGTTTATTCCACATAATATAATACTACATAAAGGCAAAATACACAAATCTATATACAAAATATAACCTAAATAAAATTACACCAACGTACCTAAAATTAAAAACAATGAAATTAAACAAAACAGGAATTTTATATAAAATGTGGAACTAGGTATCTCTTGTAGCAAAAGCTGTGATGGAGGATACCATCAATGACAATACAATGTAAAAAGAAGTAGCAACATATAGGCAATATTAACAAAAATATATGTAAAAATACAACAAAGAGATAAAATAAGAATTAATACAAATTACGACAATCTTTGACCGCAAAACAAAAGCGGATAACTAATCAAAAGTTACTGTAGAGCAAAAGCACGAAATGTCTTGCACATATTAACAAAAAAAAAAAAAAAATTAAGAGTAAACAAAGAAAGTGATATAAACTACCATCAGAAAAATGTCCGTATTCTCAACCGTAAACAACTAGGTATTCGATCATCCGTGTGGAAAAGCGTTTAAAATTTTTAATATTTTTCATATTATCCTTTGGTACGCAGTTGAAGGTTTTAGGTCCTAAACACAAATAAAAACATTAAAATAACTCAATTTTAGGCCTTGGTGGTATTACCATATCAACATGACTTATAGTCCTAGTAAAAGTGATACGCTTGATAATATCCTGGGAATAAATTTTTTAGTAATTAGTAAGAAATCTATGGAAATACAGATACCGTAGAGGTAATAACCTCAGGGATTTGTCAGATATGTTTTACAGTACCCTCAGTTTATTTGCTATGAATGCAGAAAAAAATTAACAATATGTGATTCACTATTGTGTTCGCCGCGGTATATTGGCTGCTGACCATGAACAAGATGAAAAATCCGTACAGGGAAGACGTTTTAGTGCCAGTAGAATTTTTCGTTGGCACAAAGCGCTTTCTGAAGGACGAGACTCAGCCGAGTTGATTCCGGGAGATCGTGGTCGGTGCGTTGCATCCAAAACGATGAGAAATACTTCGAAAAAGATAACCATGAGTCCTCAAATGTCGACGACAATTAACGACTTTATATGTTTGCTACAAATTTTGTTACTTTTCTTGTAAAATAAAAAAGCAATGTTCTTGTAACTTTTCATGTTAAAAAATAATATAAAAACCTGGTGCTGTTCAACTTACTTTACAAAAAACATCATCAATAAGTAAATTCTTGACCAAATTAACTGATTGAGCACTTCAGAGATAGTTTAATGAGTTAATCTAGAGATATAAACTGTCTCCATGCCTCCAGCTAACGCCTTCTGCCCAAACGAACATTACTCTCAGGTAATTGCTACACCCTTTGTACATTGAAACTCTTTAAGTGAATGGAAACCTGTATATCAAGCACCTATTGTTGTAAGTCATGATCTCTCCCTGAATTACATTTTATTTGATGACGATCAAGTTTTAAATAGCCGAGTCAAAATAAAAACTCCAAAATTTATTAGTAGGAAGGAACCTTGTAACATCCAAGATTGTCATTAATAACTGTCTTATTGACAGTAGATCAGAAAAATTAATTACTTGGACTCCCCTATTGATTTAAACGGAGAGCTTGATGCTTAATTGTAAAGCCAAAGGTCACAGGTTTGAACTCTAGCGTGGATTCTCGGCTAGGGTCGCTTCATTATTTCAAGTCAAATATTTTCAATTTCGTAACACCATCTTTAATAATCGGTAATGATCAAAACTGTCGATATGTCTAAAACTAAAAAAACCTAAAATAAAAACACAAATAAAGGGTAAAAATGTTTCTTACTGAAGAAAACCCATGAACTACTAATTGGTTGTAGCAACAGTAATACGATGTTCAGTAATCATAATTTTTCTCTTTTAACATCTGTGTGGTATTAAGGACATTTTTCCTTCACTAGCTTTTCTGTTTTATACACCTTTCTAACATTCTTCTTTTACGTTTTCTCTAATCCTTTCTTTCATTTCAACGTTATTCTAAATCCTCTTCTCCATCACCTTTTTTTGTTAAGATTTGTAGAGCATCGACTGAGAAGGTCATTAGTTTGCTATTCGTCATCCAAATGTTCTCTCCGGTCATATTTTCTTTTTATTCTTTAATAAATCAGTCACCTTCATTTTCTTTTATCATATATCTTAAGACTATTCTTTCTAATACACCCTAAAGCTATTTTATAGGCTTTAAAAACTATTTTATTGGTTTCTTAACCTCGTATTTTTTAATCTCTCGTGAGACACGTATTTTTCCTCTCCAATTCCATCTATGTGCTCACTTTATTTTCTTTTTCCATTCGAAATCCATTCACTTGAGTGGTTCGATTAGTTTTTCTTTCAATTTTAACTAAGGTATTTTTACTGATTTAATTTATTCTTGGCCTTCATTTTATTAACTTCTTTAGAACTTAATAAAGAAGTTAATAAAGGTAGAAGTTTTACTCCACCAAAATATTCTTAACTTGTCAAAAATTTATAAAAAAAAGAAATCAGAATTCATTCACGTATTACAATATTTTGATCACTATATTATTATACAGGTAATTCTGAGCACGTTAATACTGTTGAAACGGAAACGATTATTCCTGAGCGTAAAATGTTGACTTCCCAAGTGTATCATAAATTCATGTACGAGTCATAAATTTCTGTCCGATCTACATGGGTGACCGGACGGGAATTATTAAGAGAATTTCAATTAGGGAAAGAGGTCAAGGTTCAAATATCCTTGTAGAAATTTAACTTTTAGTTTTATTTTTCAACATTTTAAATTGAATTATTAAGTAAAAAATATATAGTGAAAAACTGATACGACTTTTTCTTGCCAATGCAAGTTATGAAAAACATATTATTTAATTATTATTTAATCATAATTAAACGTGTAAAATGCCGGCCGCATTGGCGTAGTTGGTAACGTGCTTGCCTCTCATCATGCGGTCTTGGGTTCGAATCCCATTCAGGCACGGCATATTTTCATACGTTACAAAAATTATTTCATCCGTCACCGTCTGCATTAGCAGTAATTGCAGAACAGTCGGACGTTAAACAAAAAAAAAAAAAATTAAAATGAAAAATGTAACCTAATTTTAATCATGAGTAAATGACGGTTAATGAAAATTAACCTTTGTTGGATTTTGATTTTGATGAGGAAAATACGGAAAATCACTAGTTGACACTAAACTAAGCTCTGTAGAAAAAAATGCTCAGAATAAGTAATAGTGGTTTTTTTGACACTTTTGATTAAAAATTTAGTATCTGTTATTAAAATAATGTAACAATATCTAAAAATGATGCTAAAGGTTCGAAACTTGAATTACTTGCTGGAGCTTGCAGTCATCACTACAGCCCTACAATTGGCCAAGAAGATCCCTTGGCCAGAGGCGTTTTAAACGTCTGTACTGAGTACCCGGTATCACCCTAGTGTACATGTTTTGTATAAGAGGGTTGTCATATAATTCAAATTTGTCGTGCATCGTCTGGTATAGTTGTTTCGCGACGTTATTTACGTACTGGATTTGTAAGTCTTTGTGCAATATTAAGTTTGTGAAAGTGGCATTGCGTTATCGCTCGTAGAATCTTATTTTAAATCGCTTGTGTACGTTTCGTGTGTAAAGGTTTAGCAGATCCCCAAAGTTGAACTCCATATGTCCAGTTTGAACTTAAAACTGTCTTGTAGATTGTTAATTAAAGTTAAACAAAAGTTAGAGGTTTTGTAAAATTCTCTTTAACTTCAGTAATGTATTTTCATCAATTTTAACCTATTTTAATAAGAAAAATACAAAAAGTACGTGTACGCCCACAAAACAACAGAAAATACAAGTTTTTTGGGTTCAGGCGGAAACTTACGTGTATGTGAAAACATGATTTCGAAAAATCGACATGAAAACAATACACTTTTCTTACTTTTATATTCATATAGGATAAAGGAAGAAATAAAAATGTAAAATTATTTTAGCAAATTAAGAATTGATCTCAAGATGTATTCCACCTGGTGATAGAAACATAGTCGGTTGGCAACACCATGAAATGAGCGGTTTCCTGAACAATTTTTCCTAAGGGGTCACATTTAGATCACGTAAAGTAACTTTAACCGCTTTTGGAAGCTCTATTTGCAGCCCTCATTCTTAGTTTTCGTTCTCTGTGGGGTTTTCGTTTTTCTTCCGTCCATTCAATCTTGAGAAAATACCGAACTGGGAAAGAAGATAAAATGTTAGTTTTAAAAATTATGAACTAACTGTAATTTTCCGCTTTAAGGAAATAAGGAAATCCAATATAGAAACAATTAGTTTTACCATGAAATTGTTTACCTTAAATTTCAGAATTTTTTTTTCCATTTGAATGAATACATGACGTATTATTTCATATCTTTTAGAAACAGTTTTAAACTATTGTTCCAAAGATTCATCACAAAAACATTTTGCTTTTTTCTATATAATATTTCATAACCACTACAATATACACTTTTATAAATCACATAGTCTTAAAATATAATAAAACTGTGATTTTTCTTAAAATTGGTAGATTGTTTCTCTTAAAGAACGATAAAAAATACATTCTATTTTTAAAAATAGAAGAAAATCCATAACCATGTTTCTTTCTTAACATTTTATTTATGTGAACAAGCGAGCTCTTGATATTGAACAAAATCAAATCGAGCAGCAGAATTTCCTTAAACAAATATCGAGAAAAAAGCTACTCTCTGTTCTTTCTAGTACCAAGGATATTGAATTGTGAAGAATAAAAAATGTTAACCTCTCTATTTTTGCGAATTTTTATCTAAATTTTACTTTGTTTAAAAGCGTATTAGAATAAGAATTTTGTTAAATTTATCAATTTAAAAAAAAAACAATAAATCAGTAACTTTAGACTATACAAGTATAACAGTTACGCTTAGCGCGGGGAAATACGTTTTGTACCTATATTACCTGCATTTTGGAATGAATTATAAATAGATTTTAACGGTGTTCTCTATAACTATCACTTCAATAAGTAAAAAATATATTTCGCTAGCTTTAACGGTTACAGATGTTTAAAAAAAATTCAAATTTTCTGATTTTTTTACTATTCTTTCAGAATGAGACATTGTGATGATCCATTAAAGACCATTGAGAGGTTTTGCCGAGTTCTTTCAGGATCAGGTTATTTTTAAATAACAAAACTTCCTATTATATTTTATAACAATTATTTATTTACAGATTAATTACTTTCATTAATTATTAGAGTTATAACACTAAAAAAATTTGATAAATTATCTAATTAACTTAATAATAAACTAAATTTATTAAAAAATGTTTTAAAACTTAACCACGATTAAACCAAACTTAATTAATAAGAAATATGGGCTATACAAACAAAAAATTAATTAATTCTTACTTACAGTTTTGTACACTATAAAAATTTTACTCTTTTTGCCTGTCACGAAGAATGTTTCCAAAACGTGACACACAAACCGGTTGACTGACAAGAGGAAAGTTATTGTAGAACAGTTAAAAATAACAAATAATATAAGAAAATAATAGAACCTTATGGAATTCAATACAAGTTTATAATATACACTAGGTCACTAAGTGATAATAAGCAAGCCGTTTAAAAAAGGCCGGCCCATGGTGAAGTGGTCAGCGCATCTGGCTTTTACACCTGATCACGGTTTCAATTCCCCGTCCGATCTGGCATTATGCATTGTTAATTTTCATATATCACGCTTCATTGACTGCATAAACAGTAATTTGCAAAACAGTTGGTCGTAAAATCAAAAAAACTACTCATCAATAAAAACAATTTTGATGGATATTATAACCACAAACATACTCTTCTTTTTTAAGTAGATTTTATAAAGATCCACACAGTATAAAAAGTGTATTAAGAATAATTTTAAAACATCTGGTGTGAAACACACACGACTTTCTCTTACCAATGCAAATAATGAACAACATAACTTACTTACTTACTTACTTAAGCGAGGTCTCTTACAGCATCATCAGGCCGTTTCTCGCATCTCAACCTCCATTTGCCCCTATCCAGTGCATCTTCAGGAGCCTGTTGCCTCAAATTCATGGCGTTTTGAATGTCTTGCTCCCATTTTCTAGGAGGGCGCCCCCTTTTTCTCCTTTCTTGAGGTGTCCATTCCATTATGAACTTGGGCCATCTAGCTTCTGACATTCTTTTTACATGTCCATACCATAACAGTTGGCGACTTTCTATTGCTTCAACAACTGACTCCTGTTGATTCATTCTTCTTCTTATTTCTTCATTTCTTAAGTGCCCTATCCTAGATACCCCGCAGCTGCGTCTCAGGAAGTCCATTTCCACTGCATTCAGTCTATCTTTATTTCTTTTTGTTAACTCCCATGCTTCTGCGCCATACATTAGAACACTTCTAAGGATGGCATCGTTCATCATTCTTTTAATCCTTAGACTGAGAGTTTCTGACCAAAGCAGTGGGTTAAGTTGACTAATAACTTTTCTGGCATTTGTGATACGCTCTGTAATTTCTTGCTCACTATTTCCTTTTCTTGAAAGAACTACTCCCAGGTATTTCACTTCCTCACATCCTGTAATTATTTTATTATCGACAACCAGATCTTTCACGTCTTTTCCAGCTACCGCGTCTCCTCCAGCTACCAAATATTTGGTTTTGTCATAATTTATTTTTAAACCCCATTTTTCAAAGGTTTCTGTCAACTTTCTCATCAGATACTGGATGTCAAACTCATCTCCTGCTATAACAACCTGATCATCTGCAAACAGAAGTGTGTGGAGAAATCGTTCTTCAATTTTTATCCCCATCCTAGAGCATTTATTTTGCCACTCTTTTAATACTTCATTAATATATATCTTGAAGAGAGTTGGGGACATACAGCAACCTTGTCTGAGGCCCTTAGTTATAGGGAAACATTCCGAAACCATATTTTTACTTTTTATAACACTTTTTTGGTTGGTATAAAGATCTTTAATGGCACATATGTACTTATAATGCACATATTTGTCCAGTACATGAAATAGTCGTTCTACTGGGACACTATCATATGCTTTCTCTAGATCAACCAACACCATGTGTGTCTCCATGTATCGTGAGACTCTCTTTTCTACGAGTTGCTTGAGAGAGAAAATATTGTCCAAACAAGATCTGCCTCCAGTGAACCCAATTTGTTCTTCTCCAATTTTTATGTCATTCTCTATTCTTGTTTTAATGATACGACCATACAGTCTCCCAATAGATGAGGTGATACTTATTGCTCTATAATTCTTGGGATCCTTTCTTGACCCTTTTTTAAAAATTGGTGTAATATGTGCCAATTTCCACAACAACATAACTTAACATTAGAAATAAACAAAAAAATACATAACCTAATTTAAAACCAAATTTAGTTTGGCTTAATAATAATGAAAATCACTCTTTGACGCTAAAATAGGCTCTGTAGAGAAAAATGCTTCAAATAAAAGGGTTTTAATATAAAACTTTTGATTATATAGGAAATTCCTACACTTTTTTTGTAAAATGCATACTGAGGTCGAAATCTTAAAACACACAATTTTCATGAAAAAAAGATAATCACTAATTACCGTTAAACTAAGCATTATACAAACAAATGTTTGAAACAAAAGTTGTAGGATTTTAAATGTTCCACACTTAAATTACATACTTTTTCCCTAAAATGCATAAGACCTCAGTCTTAAGAAAAAAATAATTTTCTTTCTACAAGAGCACAGCCTCCCAAGAATTTTAGCAGACATGGCGCTTACCCTATTATGTAGAGCATAAAAAATGTAGTAAATGAGGTGATTTAAAAAAAATCATAGTAGCCGTTATTGAGAAAATCGCAAAAAAGTGAATAATGACACGAATAAACTACTACTTTCGGTTGACCGACTTAAAATTTAAGTCTAAATGTTCGTGTCGGGTTCTCTAGCAGTAACTAACTTAAGTTCCAAGTTTCAACTTCGTACAATATTGCGTTCTTGAAATATTTTGTGTGTGTGTGCAAACGAGTAGGCTATATCCCGGTGAAATCTCGATTTCGAAAAATGTATATGAAAACAATACTTTCCTTCCTATATACTATTTATCATATAGGGCAAAAGAAAGTAACAATTAAAACCGAGTTATTTATTTTTCATAATTTGTTACCGATGTGCATTCAAAAAATAAATCATACAATATCCTATTTATTAATGAATTGGATAAAAATACTAAGGTCAGAATATAATAAATTTAAAAAATCTGCGAATACATGAGAATATAATATTTAGTTTTCAATTTATTTACCAATTCCATCGCTAATTTACTGTAATTAAATAAAGTTAAATAAAACATAAAACAAATTGCAAATTTTTTTTTAAGCAGTTTATAGCAGTCGTTCTATTTTAAAGCACGGTTTAGATATTTTCCAATTGTTTAATGTATCATTTAATATTTTAACGCTTAACAAAGTTTAAATCTCGTGAGACTTCGTGTTTGTAAAACAAAAGAAAGGGCTTAGTATAATGCGTCAGTGTACAGTTGCTCTATTGACTTAACAGAAACCGTTATAAATAATAAAAAAGAATCTTTTCATGAGAAGAAAAAAGCCAACGTTATATAAATGGACTTTTTCAATTTAATAATTATGGTAATTGGTGTGTTTCATATTTTTTCGATATCTAGATAAATAAAAATGAAGCTCCATTAATTTAATTTAATTTATTGCTATAAAATCAAGAGATTTTACTCCAAAATAAAAAGTATATTACATTTTACATTATTCTTTAGGCGAGAAAAAAACCTGTGTTGATATACGTCAGAGTTGATCTTTTTTTATAACTATAGAAAGATTTTACCGAATCTCTGCAAACAATAAAGTAAAATTTGTTTTCCCATGCAAATTCACAATGTCCATTAGGTCAATGTCCATTAAGAGTGATTTTCATTATTATTAAGCCAAACTAAATTTGGTTTTCATTTTGCAGTCACTCATGTATAAATTAGATTATGTTTTTTTTTGTTTATTTCTAATGTTAAGTTATATTGTTTATTATTTGCATTGGTAAGAGAAAGTCGTGTGTGTTTCACACCAGATGTTTTAAGATTATTTTTAATACACTTTTTATACTGTGTGGATCTTTATAAAATCTACTTAAAAAAGAAGAGTATGTTTGTGGTTATAATATCCATCGAAATTTTTTTTATTGATAGAGTATTTTTTTGGTTTTACGACCAACTGTTTTGTATATTACTGTTTATGCAGTCGATGAAGTGTGATATATGAAAATGAGCGATGCATAATGCCAGATCTGACCGGGAATTGAAACCGGGATCCGGCGTAAAAGCCAGATGCGCTGACCACTTCACCATGGGCCGGCCTTTTTTAAATGAATTTTTAGGTAGAATTTTTACAATTAGTTTAAGTATTAAACTATAAATAAATCTTTCATCTTTATAAAATAAATCTTAATGCTCACACACACATTGATTGAGTTACGCCCACTGGCGTATCTTCAATTTCGAAAATCCACCTTCATTGTTGGTTAGATTAATTTTCAATTTTGCCTGGTACAGTAAAGAAACGAAGCAATTCACCCTATCAAAGCTGGAATGCCCCAAGGAGCAATTCTTTCCCCTCTACTTTATACACTTTCAGAGAAGTGGTGCCTGTTCTTCCTTAACATCTTGACAGCAACTTTTGCTGATGACACCGCCATTATTTATAGCTCCATAACTACTCATGATGTTTTTCTGACCCTTCAACATCACGTTACCAAATTTTGCTATGGCTTAACAAATATAAAATTAAAGTAAGCCCTATAAAATCCGTAAATATTAAGTTATCTCCTAACTCGTACATGTCCACCAATTTTCATAAACAACGCAGAGATTCCACAATCAAACCAAGTTATATATTTTTGAGTTACCACACTTACACTTGACAAACCCTTAAACTGATCCAGTTACATCAAACTTAAACAGAAAACATTAACTAGCAGAATAAAACTTCTATACGGTCTTATTGGAAAACTATCTTACCATTAAAACAGAGACTTTTTGTCTGCATGTATCTTTTTAAACCTATTTGTCAAAAATATAATTCCACTGCTAGTAGCAAAAATTACTACTAGCAGTGCAAAAGCACTGAACTAAAACTAAATAAACTAACGAGCTCAGGATTATCACCAACTTTCCTTGGTACGTGCGTAATGAAACCTCAAACAACGACTTTCGAATACCTTACGTTATTAATATTACCAAAGTATGGATGTACAGACGATTTGACAAAAAAAAACTGACAAACATAAAAACGACCTAATTAAAATAATGCATACACCACACCTCCCTTAAGTTTAAAGAGAGAAAAAAACAGACATTTACTACAGGATTTACCTACGTATAATTATTACTCACATGAAAATAACAGTCATAAAATTTTTTAATCTGCCCATAACAGACAGGTGGAGTGTTAAATTATTTGGACTCAATCTGTTAGCTCCTGGGCTACAAGAAAATAGTTCTGTTTCTTATTACATGGTCAGTTAATTAAATGACTGAATCTTTAAAGAACAAAAGAGATAGAGGTGTAAAATACACTAATCAGAGTTGTCTTCTCTAAAATTAATGAATTTCATTATACAGCCAGACCCTGTGGTGAATGGAAACGTTTCAGTCTGTGGTGGTTTAAAATTGCCAAAGGAATTTGATAACAGGTCTGTCTTGGTACTTTTTGTTTCGTTGTTGTATTTTGTCTAGAACATTGTTTATAAGTAAGTCATGGTGAATTACGTCATTGGTTACGAACCAAGGGGAGTCAGTAATAATTCAAAGATCTTCGATTGCATACAGTGTAAATTTGTAAAGGACAATGAAATCAAACAAAAGTTTTCTTAATAATGTTTTCCACAAAGGAAATATGTTTTCCTACGTAAAACTAAACATTTTTTGAGTATGTTTGAATTACTTTTTAGGCTTGAAATTTTAACGTGTATTTAGAAATTAAATTTTTTCGGTTTCTCAAAACCAAACAAAATCAAAAGATGGGAAAAGAAAAATATTGATGAAACCGGAAGAATACTAAGATCGGAAACGAGAATCATAGATGAATTAGATAGATGAATGATGGGAACCAAAATTTAGGAAAAATAATAACAAAATCAAGGAAAAATATTTAAAATAATGAGGGAGTGAAATAAGGTCAGAAGTGTCAAAAGTAAGAATGGTACATCTCATTGAAAGTTAAAAGGAAACATATTGAGAAACGAATGCTCAAATTAGAAGAAATCAAAGAAAAAAACTTGAGAATTTTAAAAACAACCTGAAATTAAGACGAGATTAATTTTACCTATTTAGAAATTACGAAAGAACAACGAGGAATAAAATAAAAATGGTGTTTGATCCCCTAGTAGGCCAAAACGAAGTAAAAACAAAATTTACCTTTTTCAACAACGTTGAATATATCTAAAGAAACTGCTGTTTTAATTAAACATACGTTACGGTTACTTAACATTTGTGCATGAGCGTTTGTGTGAATTTCATCCAGTGAAACAAAAGCTCTTTCTGTCTCAGTCAACAGTAGACTTTTAATCTTAACCAACCCGTTAGTTTGTTCTTCACATTTCCAATTACAATATTATTTAACTGTTAAGTTTCTGGCTGGTAGATTGGGAAACTTTGTAATAAACTGTCACTATCAGAATATTATGGTAGTAATAGTTTGCTTATAAAGTTCAAACAAAACATAACTAACTCAAATTGGTAATACACTATGTTTTCATTAAGCTAAAATACTTGGAAAATATAAGAAAATTTTAAACAGTCATTTACAATAAATTAAAAGTAATTACCGTATTTGCCGTTGTATGAGATGCACTCCCGTTTTGAAGAAGGATTTCATCCTTTATTATTAAATTTCATATTTGATTTTTATTTTTATAAAAGGAATGAGAATTTTATTTTCATAACAAATATTTTTTTAAAAATACAATAAACGTGTATGTGTATTGCTAAATCAGTGATTTAAAAAGGTCGATATTTAAAGATTGCTACACGAAAAAGATCAATATTACATAAAAGTAGCTACTACTTTTTAAGCTGCTCCAACATTACTAATTACCGAAGGAAAAAAGTGATTTATACCGCTGACAAATACGGTAAATCCGTTAATATTTTAATTCATTTACTAGGCCTACTCTATATATTATTAGGTAAGGGCGTTAAGGATATATTAGGTAAGAGAGTATCCTGGTGATACTAACAATTTGGTGATAGTTTTTATTTCTTCTGTCACAATAATACGAGGTGTGGCTATTAAATATCGAGACTGACGTTGTAAAAAATTTTAATTCAATTTTATACATAATTACGTATTGTCACCTTTAATATACACTCCTTCTCTATTCCTACAACGCTTCATGCGAATTTTCCATTGTTGGAAACAGTGCTGGAAATCATCTTCTGTCAGCTCCTTCAGGACACGTGCCGCACGTGCATGATATTAGCTCTTTTACAGCTTCCACAGACTCAAATCTTGTCCCTTTTAATGCAGATTTCAGCTTAGGTAACAGGTAGAAGTCGCATGGTGTAAGATCTAGTGAATAAGGTGGATGTTCTAACAGTGAGATGCTGTACTTGGCTAGGAACCTCTTGACAGATAACGCGGAATGAGCTGGCGCATTGTCTTGGTGGAAAACCCATGATTTGTCCTTCCACATTTCGGAGCGTTTTTTCCTTACTCTTTGACGTTGTTTAGAAAGTATCTCAAGGTAGTAATATTGTTTAAATGTTTGACCTTCAGGAACTGAGTGAAGGTACACAATCCCATGGATATAAAAAAAACAATCATCATTGCTTTAAATTTTGACTTGCTCATTCAAGCTTTTTTGGCTCTCGGTGAAGTTCGGCTCTTCCAGTGCATGGATTGGCTCTTCGTTTTCGAATCATAAGTAAGAAACAACGTTTCATCACATGTTATTATCGTTTCCAAAAAATTTGGGTCATTTTCAATCGCGTAGAAAGTGTCAGTACAAACATTTTTGCGAGCTTCATTTCAAACATTTTTGAGCAGCACGTGTCCTGAAGGAGCTGACAGAAGATGATTTACAGCACTGTTGCCAAAAATAGAAAATTCACATGGAGCGTTGTAGGGATAGAGAAGGAGTGTATATTGGAGGTGAGAATAAGTGATTATGTATAAAATTGAAATAAAAGTTTTTACAACGTCAGTCTCGTTATTTAATTGCCACACCTCGTACATAGCATTCAAGAAGGTCTAATTTTTGTCAACAGATTGCGTACATTTTCTTTACGTGGTTGAATAAAACAACTTACATTTAGCACGTGGCTATCCTCAAACCTCAACAATAAACCTTTTATTCAGTTAGTGCTTTATTTTGTTGTTTTGGCGCATATTTTTGTGTTACCTGGGAATTCAATTATTAAAGTATAAGTAGTAAAGAAATATTTGATTGTCTCACGTCGTCTTAATCTCAGTGAGTGTACATTATGATTAAAATTATTTACTTTTTTAATATAAATTTTCTTAAGAAAATCAGGTAAATCTTAGAAATTGTATCATCTTTTCAGAAAGGCCGGTTCAGCTACAGCTATAACTGACTATGTTTTAAGATATTTGTATTAATTTTATGTTGGTAACTATAGAGAAAAAAACAGTGTGACTGTGTTTATAAAAGCTCAACTAATTATAAAAAATGGTTTTATCACAATATTACATTCCTATAAACACTGACATGAATCCACAAAATTTTTAACGCAAGAAAACTGTTAAACATGAATATGATGTTGTTGTTTAGGTCAACAGCCGAAAGGCTGGTTTGAACCTCTAGAGGTTTTGCTAAGTAAAACGAGGAATGAGGTGGTTTACCATTTCCTTCCTCACTGAGAACAAAAGTAGTCTATGCTTATCAGCATGCCAGGCCCTCCGAAAAGCTTCTACTCCGCACCCTGCAAATGACACCTTCACTTCATTCACCACAGTGTCTGACAGCATGATGAAATTCGTTAGTTTCAGAGGAGATAACTCTGACTAGTGTCTTCTACACCTCTATCTCTTCGGTTCTTAAATAGTTCAATCATATAATTGGCTGATCACGTGAAAAGAATATAACTATATTTATCCAAATCGAGTGCAAATAATTTAACACTCCACCTGCCAGTTATGGGCGAGAGTATGATGTATTAAAGGTAAAAAAAATTAAGTGTAAATTATTTTTTGAAAATATTCGGTGATTATAACAATTAGAAGTCGATTACAACGTTTCGCTTATTAGCGATTACGATTGGTTACGGTGCAGAATCAGTGGGGGTCTTCTTTTTCTTCTTACTATCAAGGATTAGGCATAAGCTTTGTCCCGAACTCACAAACAATCCTACGCATATACACAAACACAAGATGTTCCAACTCGTCCATCTCGACTACTGCCATCTTCTTCGAGGTCTTCCCACCTCCCTTCTTCCAACTGGAACATATTCCGTAACTTTGAAGGGTATTTTTTTCTCTAGTATCCGTTCCGAATTTTGCCTCCATTGATTGCGGTACTCCTCCACTTTCTCATTTAGACTAAATACATACAACTCAGATCTAATTTCATCGTTGTGTATTAGATGTATTAGATCCTCGAGCAGCACTTCACCGTTCTTAAAAATCAATGTTCTTAAATTAGTGGGGTTTGATGTAAAATAATTTCTAGACCCTAGCTGGAAATCGAACTCGAGATTATCCGCTTTGGATTGGGCTGCGAGTTTATCGCTTTACCCAGTGAACCACGGAGGCGGCAGATAATTAATTTTATTCGAGTTGAAAGGCTATAAAAAAATGTAAAATATTAATTTTTTTTATTTTACAAAGGGATGTAAAAATTATACTATTTACAAAATTATTTTCATAATACGATCAAAAGATTTACGAAGATTAAAGAAAAAATGTACATCAATTTTTAATTAAGCAGAACTTCGTTCTATGCGTTACAGTTTTTGTAAATTTTAGATGAAGTAAGATTAATAATGACGTGTCGAGTGAAATGAAGTGCGCAAAATTGCGCAAAACAAAATAACGTGTTACTTCTATAAAATACGTGAAGTAAAATTTAACTTCTTCAGGGTAATTGATCTAAAATTACTTTCACTTTATTTTTTAAACTTTACAAAAATTCTGTCTACATTAAGTTGTCGATCAATAAATAAAAATATGGTGTGAAACACTCACGAAAATTTCTCTTGCCAATGCAAATATTGAATAATTTAACAACAAACCGAGACTGACTATTTTAAAAAATATTGTAGCAAATCGAGACTGATTGGCTCTAAACAAACTGCTGCATTTAAATAGGTGAGCTATGGAGATTTCGAGGACAGAGATTTTCGATATAATAATAAAAATCAAAAATTTTTCTGACGGCTTCTGGATAAATCTTAATAAACTCTAAACAAATTAGGATTGAATAGAAGGTGTTACAAAAAGGTAAATTATCTATATATGAACCCGAATCTTTCACAATACCCGTACAACAATAGGCAGGCCTACCTATTCATTACCATAGCACATAATATTTCTAACTATTTTTGGAAATTTTATTTCTTACTCTAATTACTTACGTTAACACTTTTAAAATCGCGGTCCTCCTCGAAAATTCTCGAACACATACTTCCCTTTAGATATTGCCACAATACCAACAAAAAACTTTATGTATTAAAGTAT
Organism: Catonia carolina; assembly: GCA_035578175.1. Classification (NCBI taxonomy): domain Eukaryota; kingdom Metazoa; phylum Arthropoda; class Insecta; order Hemiptera; family Achilidae; genus Catonia; species Catonia carolina. The sequence goes on along the minus strand of JAQMRL010000001.1, from coordinate 271,205,766 downwards.
GTATACTTTTACTAGAAAATATTTGCTTTTGTCTTTTTAATCAATGAATAGAAAAGTAATTTTACACAAAAAGATGCACAATAATTGATCTTACTAAAAGTAGTTATAGGTGGTCGTAGTAGTATTCCAAGCATATCCTTAACCCAAGTCTTTCCAATCAAGTTTTACCCAGATTTAATTAGTCCAACTTGTACTGTTAATTGAATAGTTAAACGGAATCAAATTAAACTAACCATATTAGCCCTTTGGGATACAGGGATGGACAACATTTACATTCAATGGAAATACAGCAGTAATATGAACAAAACTATTCAACAGTATGACATACTTAAATTCAGGAAATAATGAAGACGAAGTTTCATCTCAATTTTGTTCTGATATCAAAAAATTGTTTGTAAGCTTTAGTCGTTAATAAACGACAAACTGTTATTCTCACAAAGTATTTCATAACCTTTGTTTATTACTTTCTTTTGCCTAAATGAATAAAATATAAAGGAAAGTATTGTTTTCTTTTCGATTTTTCAAAATCGAGTTTTCACCGGGATATATACATGTTTTCAGACCCCCTGACCCCAAAAACATGTTTTTAGCGATGTTTTTAGCATATTTGGTCTCTGTGTGTGTGTGTGTGTGTGTGTGTGTGTGTGTGTGTGTGTGTGTGTGTGAACAAAATATCTCAAGAACGGAACACCGTACGAACTTGAAACTTGCAACTTCAGTTATATAATACTACCGGACCCGACACGAACATTTTCATCAAAATCGGTTGATCGGAAGTAGTAGTTTATTCGTGTCATTTTTCACTTTTTTGCAATTTTATCAAAAACGGTCCCTACGATTTTTTTAAAAATATCCTCATTTACTATATTTTTATGCTCTATCTATAAGATAGGGTTATGCCATGTCTGCTGAAATTCTTGGGGAGGCTGTGCTCTCGTAGAAAAAAATGTTTTTTTTTTTAAGATTACGGCTTTAATTAGGCCTATGCATTTTAAGGCAAAAATGTATAATAAAAGTTGTAGACAATTAAAATAAAATCGTACACCTTTTATTTGAAATATTTCTTTGTGTAACGCTTAGTTCAACGGTAATTAGTAATTCTCTGATTTTTTTTCATGAAAATCTGTAAAAAAATGTTTTTTAAGAATTCAGCCTTACATTTTTCGAGAAAAGTCTATATGATCAAATTTATAGCTTTTATTTAAAGCATTTTTCTCTACTGAGCCTAATTTAGCGTGAAAGAGAAATTTTCCGTATTATTAAGCCAAACTGAGGTTGATTTTAATTTTGCATCATTCACTCATGATTAAAATAAGATTATTTTTTTGTTTATTTCTAATGTTTTGTTTCTAATATTAGGTTATTTTAGTCATTATTTGCATTGCCAAGAGAAAGTCGTGTGAGTGTTTCACATCAGATTTTTAACTTTATGGAGTCTTCACATTTGAGAGTCTGAGATAAAACAAATGGTTTAAGGAAGCTCTGTAAAATGAGTTCTCAGGCTATTCTGGAATTTCAAATCTTTTGAACAATTTTAACATCATACAATGAATTTTTTGTACATACCTAAATTTATATTAATATTATTCAAAGCATTTTTATATATAGCAAGCTTCAGAAATTTGGTCACCGTGAATTAAATTAGGTGAATTACGGGTTGTAAAGCATTATTTTAAGTGTACTGGTTGAGAGAGTTTACGATTCATGATTCTGAACTAAAAGCAAAATTTGGAGTCTAAAAGTGCTCTGATGCGTGTAATGTGAGGTTTTCATGACGTCTTAGCCTGTCAAATGAGTATTGGTACTTAAAAATAATTGCTTTTAATCCACGAGTTTATGAGTTTTTAATAATCAACCTGTTGTTTTAAAGTGCAATTTATAAAATGGCGTTGTATAAAAAATTATTAACTCTATAAACCTATTAAAATTTCAATTTCTGTTGACTGTATAAAAATGTAAAAAAATATTGCTTTAGGTATTTTCATAGTGTATTTTCACGAAACATGAACTTCATCGACCTTTGAAACAGGATTAATTTTTTATTAACTGTTAAAAACCTCTCTTACGGTTTAAAATAGACCTGACTGTACTATAAAAACAATGCGATGAAAATAATGGATACACTTACTAAACATGAAAAGGTACAGAAAATAAATGTGTATATCCATTATTAATAATATTTGTTTTAGTTCGAACTTTTTATTTTTGCGCGCTGCAGTAAGAGTACGTTTTGTAACTATAAAAATAACATTTTATAACAAAATTTTTATTCATACAGCTATTCTAATAAAATTTCCTGACGAATTTTCTCTTTTTATAATCTATTAACTGACACGAATATTTTTAAAAATTTTATATCTCTGCCTCTCCTGAAGGGTATAAATAAGAAAAGAATCTGAATGAAATTCTGTCTTTAAATTTTAAAAGAAGGTTGTCCAACCCATTTTAAAATAAAGTTCTGATTTTGTCAAAAATGGGTCTTACCTTTCTGATTAAATTTTGGTCATCTACTAAATTTGTTTTGGTAAGCAAGATGGCGTGATACGTTTTGAAATTCCCAAAAAGAGCCGGTGGCGATTTTTTTTGAAAACTACAGCCTAAGATGGAATTCAGAGAAAACGTTAAAACAACCTTATTATGATAAATACAGATGATTAAAATATTATTGAACTTTTTAAAATTTATATGATGCATTGTTTTGCGAATATTTACTGTTCTCCATTAAAATTTTTATTTAAATCAGGTCAATATTTTCAGAGAAACGTTTCAAACAATGTTTTATACAAAATGATGTCTTTTGTAATAAAAAAAAATTCACAATTCTTATTCCGTAAACAAATAAATTTTAATTTGAAAAAGTAAATTTAAAAAGATACAATTTTATAACATAAGTTTTTTGACGATAATTACTCGGTTACTTTATGTAAATTCATTGAGTGTTTTCCATCGTTTATTTTAAGAAAATTTCCAATCGGTTTCCTATAAAGTATAGTTATTTAAATTTTACAAGAACAATAGAATACTCGGAAAGACACGTTAATTAAGAATAAAATCAGTCCTGCTCATTTTAAATTAGACTTCATTACTCTCAATTATTTTCTTTTTTGACTTTCATTTTCGCCAATAGATTGAAAACGGCCCTTTCGTTATTAATTAATGAATATTTTTTAATAATATGATATACTTATTATGCAGATAAAAAATATTTGATGTTAAAAGCAAGATTTTATCCAGGTTTCTAAGAGTTTTACTTTCGATCAAAACCGGAACTTCAACCCAATTTAAGCCCACTAACTTTTAGTGTAGATTACGAACCGTTTACATTAATATTATTCCGCTGCCTCACACTACTCAAACACACTATTTGGGCTTACACTAAAACAGAAAACTTACATGGAACGCACATGTAACACACACACGCCACAAACTCAAAACACGCTTCTATCAACTGAAACGCTTACTCAATAGACATTTTAAATTAAACATGTCACATAAATTAACAATCTACAAGACATTCTTAAGACCAATTTGGACATATGAAGTTCAACTTTGGGAATCTTCTAAACCTTCACACACAAAACGTATACCTGTGATTCAAAACAAAATTCTACGAGCGATAATGCAATGCCCTTTATACGTCACAAACTCGTTGCACAAAGACTTAACTAATCCCGTGCGTAATTGATGTCGCGAAACATCTATACAAGACGATGCACAACAAATTTTAATTACATGACAACCCTCTCATGCGAAACATGTTCACTAGGGCGATACTGGGTACTCAGAACAGACGTTTAAAACGCCTCTGGCCAAGTGAACTTCTTGGTCATATGTAGGACTGTAGTGGTGACTGCAATCTCCGGCAAGTAATTCAAGTTTTGTAAACTTAGCCAAATTTAGTCATATTTAGAAATTGTTATATTGTTGTCATAATAGATACTAAATGTTCAATTAAAAGTGTCAAAAAATTACGAGTCCGAAAATCGTTTGTTCCTATATCTTGTAGTTTCTGACATCTGGGTGTGGCGTGTAGCATTACAAATGTACAAGGTGATACTAACCATGTGTTTATAACTTGACTTCAATTTATAATTATGTACACATTTATAATTAAATTCTTACATTTTGTAAACGAAAAATTGGAAATTAAAAATTCAAAAATAATTCTAATTTTAACAGTTTTAATACTTTCAATTTTTCAACAAAGGATCAGACAGCAGATTAAACTGGCTGATTGTAATTAAAATCGTATATCTAAATTATTAAATAACTTAATAATCTCAGTTAATAATTAAAAAGCAAGTGTTAATTTAGTGATGGAATTTTTTATGTTTAAATGAATCAAAAGAGTATTTCAAAGTTACAAAAAAATTTATTAAAATTTTAAATTAAAGAAATATCTACGCAGATCATCAAATAAGTTTAAAAGTACATACAACACAAACTATATTTTATTTGAAAATTTTAAAAATTGTCAAACAAAAAGTAATTAATATAAGTGAATGCATATTTTTTTTTTATTTGGTGTGCTGTTGACCGGGGCAGTTTGAAGAGAAAGGTTGTGTTTGTGTGCGGTTTGATTTATGGAATGTGTTAAATAAATATAAAGTACAACTGTTATATAATTCATAGTATAAAGTAACAGATAGACCTATGAAATAAAATTGAGTGAAAGATCATTATTTTATTAAATTACAGCGAGAAATATATTAAAATACGAACGGAACATTGGACGAAACTCTTAAGGCGAGCAACGGACTTCAGAAACGATCAGTATAGAACATTAACCAGTAAACTATTAAATATTAATTCAATAACAGCTGAGATAGACTTTAAAAAATATATTTTAATAATGATAATTTTTTTTTTTTTTTTTTTTTTTTTAACGTTAATTTTATTTAGAAACTATACAGTACAGTATAACCATCCAAAAGCTTAACTAAATTTTGAAAAAAACAAATGACTTGATAAATAAACAGAAATATTTTTTTAAAGAATACATCCCAGTGGATAATTCAAAAGTATAGTGGATTTCAAAAAATAAGTTAATAAAAATATAGAACAATTAGAACAATAGATCTCTACTCCATTTTCTTCGTAGGCGTCGGTGTGGTAAGTTTCGTCTTGACATTTGCTGTATTAGGGGATTGATGTGATCTGTTAATTTTCTGTTAAATTTGGAATATTTTATTTTAGCAGTTTCTGTTACAAAAGGGATTTTCAAATCGGAATGCAATGTTAAATTTGTTACGTAATATGGGGCGTTCGTTATCATCCGAAGTATTTTTGACTGATGAGTTTGAATTTTTTGAATGTGAGTTTTCTTTGCGGTCCCAAAAATTTCAATACCGTAATTCCATATCGGTCGTAAATAGGCTTTGTATGTTAATAATTTAAATTTTAATGATAGAGTTGATTTTCTGTTGATGAATTTTGAAAGTAATCTTGTACGGTTATTTAGTTGCAAACGTTTTGTTTTGATATGATATCCCCAAGTCAGTCTACGGTCTAAATGGAGGCCTAGATATCGAACTTTATTTTCTTGCGGTATCTCATTGTTATCCAGGTAAACAGTTGGACAAGTTCTTCTTCTTAAAGTAAAAGTCACTTGCACAGATTTCAGCGGGTTAACTTTCATTCTCCAGTTTTTGAGCCATGTAGAAACCTCATACAAGTGATTTTGGATGTTCAACGACGTTTCTTCTGGAGATTCACTGCTGCATAACAGAACGGTATCATCTGCGTACGCTGCTACTGTCGTGAAGTCATTTTCCGGGAAGTCAGACGTAAATATGGAGTACAAAGCAGGAGATAATATGGACCCTTGAGGAACTCCTGCTTCGATATGCCAGATATTAGAATATTCCAAACCTTGGCGCACAACAAAATATCTATCGCCTAAAAATGATCTCAGAATTCCATAATATGTATCAGAAAAAATAGATTTTAATTTATACAAAAGCCCGGGATGCCAAACCTTATCGAACGCCGAACTAATATCCAGAAATACAGCCGATGTGTATAATTTTTGTTCTAACCCTACAGAAATTAAATCAACCACTCTGTGCAGCTGATGAGTTGTTGAATGCTGCCTTCTGAATCCAAACTGATAATTTGGAGTTGTAGCTTCAATTATCGGTGAAAGTCGATCTAACAAAATTCGTTCAAAAAGTTTAGACACGACTGAAAGAAGGCTAATGGGCCGGTAAGAGCTTACACAGTGAGATGGTTTTTCCGGCTTCTGAAATAAAACAATAGTTGACAATTTCCATTGTAAAGGAAAATGCGCAGTTCTGAGAATAGCATTAAATATGTTTCGTATAAAAATTATCCCTCTTTCTGGTAACTCCTTTAATATCTCTGCAGTTATCAAATCCAGACCTGGTGACTTGTGCAATGGAAGTCGTTTAATAATACTCTTGACCTCGTTTAAACTCACAGGTTTAGGCGGCAACGATAGCGTAGTTGGGCACGTTACGAATTCCTGTACATCCCTGTCAAACTCAATGTCTCCTGTTTGCACATGAGGTTTAAATACGTTGCTGAGATGTTCTCCAAATAAATCAGCTTTTTCTTGGTCAGACTTGGCCCAGGTTTGGTTCTCACGCCGAAGAGGAGTCGAAACTGGAACTTGCTTTAGAAGTCGCTTTGTTGCTCTCCATAACGAGCCATCTTCTGTGTCCAGGGAATTCAAGTGGCTTTCAAAGCGGTCGAGTTTAACTGCCCAGATTTCCTTTTTAAGTCTGTTGGATAGCCGATTGACAGTAGATTTATCGTCCGGAAGTCTTGTACGATGCCATCGACGACGTGCTGCCCGTTTTTGAGTAATTAATTCCCGTATGGATCTGGGATAATGAGGTCCATTGCGTTCATTTTTTGAAACAGTTATTGCAGAATCCCATGCAGCAGATTGAATGATAGAGGTAAAATCGTCTATGGCGCATTCTAAATCGTGAGCAGTTTTTAAAGGGACGTGAACATTTAAATTGTTATTTACAAGATTTTGAAATTTGACCCAATCCATCTTACCGGTTGGCGTTAGCGATGGTAGTTGCTGTTTATAAAGAGGAGTAGCACTTATAGTTAACAGAACCGGAGAATGGTCGGATCTAAAATCGTCTAAATTTTCAACCGCATGGTGAAGTCGACTTATACCTCGTGTTATAAATATATCTAGTATATCAGGTAGCTTTGTGACGGCAGAAGGCCAATATGTCGGCATCCGGGGCGTTATTACTTCAAATCGATTGTAGTCAATTACATTTAGCAGTTGCCTGCCTCGTGGTGTATTGACTCTACGTCCCCACTGAGTGTTCTTCGCATTGTAATCACCACCTGCAATAAATGCTGGTCCCAACTCATCGAAAAAATTTTGAAACTCCTCCTCAGTTACTCGAAATCGTGGCGGACAATAAACTGATGCTACATTAAATTTTAACTGGTTTAGGTATAAAGAAAGTACAGTTGCCTGAAGAAAATTTGTTGGAGGTTCAGTGAAAAGGAAGTCATGTTTTAAAGTCGCCTTGATGATAATTGCCGTGCCCCCTTGGCTCCGGTCGGCCGGGTGATCAGTCCGGTAAACGATGTAACCGGGAACGTAAAAACGAGAACGTGAAGTCAAGTGAGACTCCGAAATGAGGGCGATGTCTATTCTTTTCTCATGTAGTACATAATATTCTAGCTCATTTAAATGTTGTGAAATACCATTAGCATTCCATAACAAGACGACAAGGGAATTAGATGTCATATTATTTGGCATTATTTTTAGACATTAAGGCTTGTATAAGTTGAGTCATCAACGAAATCATTGGAAACAATAGAGTTTTCATTTCCGACAAAAAAGTATTAATTTGACTTGACGGCCCCAACGCAGCATTATATTCCGCAATTTGGGCAGATGAAAATATGGAAGGTGAATGTACCTGTAATAATGGAGTTTGTCCTGCTTGAATTTTATTTCCGGTGGATTTTGAAGGCAATGGTGGAAAAGATGAAGAATTAATGTCAGGTACTGGGTGCCTTTGATTTTTTGAATTTTCACTTGTTTTATGAAGAGGTGCCCGACGTTTCTGGATTTCCTTGTATATAGCACACCCTTTGTAGTTAGCCGGGTGAGACTGGGAACAGAGCGCACACGTGGCTGGCGTATCGCGTGGTTTGGTACAACTGGAAGACTCATGATCCCCTGCACAACGCACGCATTTAGGAGCGTGATTACAATAACGTCTTGTATGTGAATATTGCTGGCACCTTAGACATTGAACTATGTGGCGTTTCGGACGCGGCGGCTCAACTTTTATTTTAGAAAAAAATAAAGACGTTACATCAAATATTTGTTGATTATTTTCTGCCTTCTCTAGGTCTACAAACAACAGCGGCAAATACTGTTTTGTGCGATGGGACATAACATTCGATACACTGCGTACTGTATGACCTTTCTCCTTCAGTTCTGAAATTATCAGGCTATGATCCATCGACTGGTGCAACCCACGTATGACTACACTGAATGGTTTATCTTCAGAAAGCTGATAGCAGTGAAAGTCAGCAAATAATGATAATAACTCAATAATATCTAAAATATTCTAAGTTTCATTTTTTTAAAAGCCAGTCAGATTCAATTAAAATTTTATTTTAAAACCGATTTTCTTTTGTTATATTTTGATTGTCATTTGTTTTTATGTGTTAAATAAGTCAAAAATAAATACTAAATGTTACAGATGGACGGATTGACAAAAAAAATAATAGATGGCAATTTAAAATGTTTTTAAATTACCACTAATCAAAGATATTTTATTAACTTATAAATATGTCGTGAATTTACTCAATACTTACTTAAAAAATTAAATTTTCGACAATTTGAATTGAAAAATCCGTGAACAAAAAATTTTTTTCATTTAATTGAATTTAAAAAATATCCGGGGTCAATATTAAAAAATTGTGTCAATTAAATAACTACAATAGTACCCATTAACAATTTATTAAAGCTGTTCATTCATTCATTAAAAATGTTTTCTTCTTGTGTGTAGAATTAAAAGCATAATGATAATGGTAGTATTTTAAAAAACCTTTCTAATATGAAGCCAGTAAGAAAACATATTGTAGTTCGTATGCACTAATTCATTGTAATAAAATTTAAAATAGAATTACAAATTTAAAAAATATTGAACAGATTTAAATATGCTTTTTACTGTTTCTATATGTATATTCGCACTTACATTTTAAAATTTACCTTTTCATATTTTACAAACTTTAAACATGTTAATACATAAATTATATGCTTAATTAAAAATATTCGTTAAAGTGAGGTAAGTAATTTAAATTTAATTAAATATTTTTATTTCATTAGTAAGAAAATAACGGTAATATTTTTTCCTAAATTTCCTGTTCCGAGTACTTATTTTTGAATATTCTTCCTGTATTTTTAAAATTTATTTCATCAGTTTAAAAGGAAATCTTATTTTGTTTAAAACTATAAACTTTTTAATATATTTATTACAATAGTTACATTTCCTTGATACCTTTCTTTAATAAATTTAGTTGTTTATCTTTTCGTATTATTTAAAGCTCTCACAGAAACATCGACAGGTCTATTTCAAAGCATTATAAAGCTTGGTAATTAACTAATACAATAGGTAATGGAGCTATGGTACGGATATTGTGAAAAGTTTTCGAACCTTAGTTGGGAAGCAAATCTGTAGTCTTATCAATTAGTTGCACTACCGGTTTAGTCACTGACGTAGTTAAAAGTACACTCTTTTGTTCTTTAGGAATAGTATAAACACGGCATGTAACTCTAACTTTTTTCGAAGCTTTGTTTTGACTTTTCTTCATTAAAAATGTTTTTTCTTGAGGAATTCTTTTATTTTCTGCCCATCCTTTATTCCTTCAATTATGCATTTGCTCTTCGTGGAAGTCCTCAAATTCAGTAATCTGTGGTCTGTACTATGTTTGGTCCAGTTGGTTAAAAATAATTGGGGACCATTTTCAAAATGGTCATCTATCATTTTCCTTTTTCCGTCCGTCCGTCCGTCCGCCACACCCAGATGTCAGAAACTACAAGAGATAGCAACCTACGATTTTCGGATTCGTAATTTACAAAAGAAGAAGGAAATGGTGAGTCTGGATAGGGTTAGAAGTTCCGGTTTTGACCGGTAGTAGCCCAAAACAGAAAGTCAAGAAATCAGTCGGAATTTGGAAACAAAAATAACGTCATTCGATTCCTCTTAAATAGTAGATACAGGAATAATTGAGTTTTAAGTTCCGGTTTTTTCCGGAAGTGGTCCAAAACCGGAAGTCAAGAAATCAAAGTTAGAAAATACAAGAGATAACCATAAACGGTTGTCGGATTAGTAATCTACACAAAAAGTTAGTAGGCATGGATTAAGGTTGAAGTTCCGATTTCAACCGAAAGTCAAGAAATCAAAGTCGGAATTTGGAAACAAAAATAGTGGCATTTGATTCCTCTTAAAGAGTTGATACAGAAATCACTAATGGTTTTTACCGTAGGTCAAAGGTAAGCCTTTTTTTTTAAATTGCCACCAGCCATGTGACGCGTCGTCTCATGAAAGGGATTTTTCTTCTTTATGTTTCGTCTATTTTAAGAAGGTTAGCAATCATTTTGGCAACCATGACTTTGAATTCTGAAGCTCTAAACATATCAATAGAGCTGCCCCTGCCCGTAATTTTCCTTTAAATCATTTTGCAATTTTATAAAAGTAATTTACAAAAAATTCATCGCAATTTTGCAATTAAATCATTGGAACAGCACCTAAACTACATTCTCAAGTTGTTTAGTCATACGTTTCTTCTATCACGACCTTTTCCGCCCATAATTTTTTCATGCATTCTTACAGGGAGTAATCTGTACTTCTCTTTAATTAAGCGACCAAATTATTGAAATGTTTGTCTTTATTGGTTCTTACAATCTTTTTCTCTTTATCTATCATTCTGATAACACTCATTCGAGACACGATCCACCCAGCTCAACTTCGAAATCCTCCGATATAACCACATTTCAAACGCCTCCAATCTGTCGTTAATTTTCTTCTTCAAGGTTCAGGCTTCAACCTATAAAATAATACTGAGAATACAACGCTTAAGAAGTCAAATTTTAAACTTAAACGTAAGGTTCAAGTACCGTATTATTCCGAAAACAAGCCGCACTCGAATTTAAGCCGCATCGGAAAAATTACGATCAAAACTAGGATTTTCAAGTACATTACTTGTAGTTTTTGAAAATATTTTATTTTATTAGAAAAAATTACAGTACAAACAAATACACTTACTATAGATACTGAAGTCACGAGATTGCCTTTTGCGTATGGATCGGCTGTGAGGAAGGGAAGTGAACGTATGAAAGTGTTGCCAACCTCAACAGTGCGGCACTTCTCGTATATTTAACTACCGTGCAGTTTCTACATACATTTTGCAAGCTGTGGTTTAATCCGAGAAAATGTTTTTTTCATAAACCTTATGGAAAATAAATGTGACCTGTCATACAGCCTATAGCTTAATTACATGGCTAGAAATGTTTGATTTACTGTAAATACTAGCTACCTAATTCCATTGGAACAAATTTTCTACGAATGAATCGCCTTCTTTACGATCGCTGTCACCGGCGTCTTCACTATCAGTCTCTCTAGTATCTACCTAACCGTTTCCTTTTTTTACCAGGTGTCAACAAAACTGTTGAAGCTTCTTCATGACTTTAATTTTCTTTTTTATTTTTCGAAAATTGTGGAAAGAGAAACATCACAGTAGTTAGCCACTCGCTCATGGCTTTTGTTAAGAGACAGGGAAAGGCATTTTTGTTTAGCTTTAACTTCACAGAATTTTATTACGCTGCATATTAGATTTCGTTCAGCACTGTGAATAGTTCGACTACGTTTTCGAGAAACCGAGATGTGTGTTTACGGTAACAAACAGTTATATTCGTGCAGTTAACCTACAAAAAATTCCGCGATATACTGTATATGCTGTGGGTATAATATAAGTTGTTATGTTTGTCGTACTGAAATTAAAGCAGTCGCGCATGCGCAGTGATGCTGTTCCTACTTTTCCATTCGTTCCAAACAAGGGTAAACTCATGACTCAAGTGACTATACTTAATTACATTAAGAAGTTTTTATTTATTTTTGTTCAATGGAGAACACACGATTTATCTACACTATAAGTATTTTCTTCCGTCTTCTTTGATGGATGTCTTTTCCACGTAGTTAGTAACGATTAGTTGAAATTACCATCGTAAGTCCTATGCTGATTTTTGGGTATTTGTACAGACGAAGTACCCTTAACCTATACAACATCATTCACGGCGATATATATAAAATACAAAAAAAACAACAAAAAACAAATGATTGGATAAAAAAACAAAATGAAATACAAGAAAACTGCTACCAAACTTTATGCTGTAACACCAAACTTATCAAAACGACTGTACACGCACTACGAAAGAAGTGTGCGTATGAGTGCGCGTGTCTCTCTCTTCATACCTACTTATTCTTAATAAGAAACCATTAATATTAATATTATTAAAGCGCAAATGCAAGCCGCAGGTCAAATTATGGAACCGATTTGTAGGAAAAAACTGGGGCTTGTATTCGAAACAATACGATACTTCACAATACTTTTCTAATTCTATTAAATCCAGTTATTGCTATAGCCATTGTTGCACAATATTTGAATTTTTTGATCTTCTCAATACGCTCTTCATGAATTTAAATAAAAAAGAATTTTAGATAAGTACATTGTTGTATTTTATATAAAACAATAAAAAAACAATGTCATACACTTTGTTTGAATGGTTATTTATTTTTTTAAATCTACAGTGTAGAACATAAAAAATGTAGTAAACGAGGCGATATAGAAAAAATCTTAAGAGTCATTTTGAGAAAATTATAAAAATGTGAAAAACCGAACGAATAAACTACTATTTCTGGTTGACCGATTTTGATGAAAATGTTCATGTCAGATTCCATAGTGGTACCTAACTTACATTCCAAGTTTCAACTTCGTACTGTATTCCGTTCTTGAGATATTTTGTTCACACACAGTCGTTCATATACAAACCCACACAGACTAAATATTAAAAACATGTTTTTGGAGTTCACGGGACCTGAAGACATGTATATCTGGTGAAAACTCGATTTCGAAAAATCGACAAGAAAACAATTTTTTCTTCCCTGAATATTATTCATATAGGGGAAGAAAAGAAAAAAAACTATGTGATACGCTTGTTTGAATGGTTATGTATTTAAAAAAAAAACTTAACTTTAAACAGAATGTGAAGAACGAATATCTAATTTACAGAAATTGGTATCGTACAGAATTGTAAATGAACGTGTTTTGCGGAGTCTCTCTAAAGAAAATGTGAATATTTTATGGAAATTGTTGATTTTATTTACTCTACCGTAAGTTGTGTAACAGATAGACGATCGAGTCGAAATGCCAAACGGTTGAGTTAAATTTGGTACGTACTTTGTTATTCTAGTCACTAAAAACGATATCGATGAAGACTACATAACCTGCTGGAGATATTATAGTTTACTGGCACTACTATCTTTTAATCATTTTATGAACTGTATTTTTGATCCATACGATTGTCTTGCGTGTTGATTCAATATCCTGTACAAGATCTACAAGATCTAAATAAATAAATACAATATCTACGCCTATACATGGTGATTGTTTTTTCATATAGAATATTTTGATATAAAAATAAAAAAGTTATTTTTGGTGAGTCTTCCATCCACTAAAGTAAAAAACAAATACGCCGTAAAATATATAAAAACACATCCGAGGTATCTTCAATGTTCTACAAATTTATTATTTTCGTACGTGCAAAAAAAATTGCAATAATTTGGCCACCTCCGTAGCGTAGTGGTAGCGCGCTAGCCTACAACGGAGAGGTACCAGCTTCAATTCCCGGCTAAAGTTTAAAAATTTTCACAAGTTACACTGTTACATGGATGATGTTCGGAGGTTCCTGGTTCAAATCCTAATAAACGTACTTACTATTATACGTATTTGAATCCTAGATAGTCTGAAAATGTATAAATCCGGTGAAAACTAAATTTCCAAAAATCGACACGAAAATACTACTTTCCTTCCTATATGTTCATATAGGCAAGAGAAAGTAAAAAAGAAGAATGAGGTAGTTTATGATTACCTTCCTCGAGTCTCAGATCGAGTGCAAACAATTTATCACTCCACCTGCCTGCATAATTTTGTTATTCTTAATTTTAAATAAACATTTTATATCAACTGTAAACATCTAGACGCACTTTTAATGCTAGGTGATACACCAGACAATGATATTCTAGAAAATTTGGCAATAACAAGAAAACCCCCTGTTTTTTGTAAAAATTCTCAATTTACGGCCCAAAGGTTTGGACTCCCCAATTAATATTTATAAGCAGATTAATAACTTATAACTAAATAGGTTTCTGGAGAAGAAGTTTTCAGTTGGGTGCAAGATCGAATGACGAATGAAAAAATTCTAAAGAAGGTGGACAAAAATATTAATTAATTGATATAACTAAAGAAAGATAAATCATCCTCTACGACCACCTGCAAAGAATGGAGGAGAACAGGTTACCGCAAAATATTTGACTATAGATTCCAGCCACACGCACACGCCACAAACTCAAAACACGCTTTAACTGAAACGCTTACTCGATAGACGTTCTAAATTAAACATGTCACATAAATTAACAATTTACAAGGCACTTATAAGACCAACATTTAGAGTTGAACTTTGGGGATCTGCTAAACCTTCACACACGAAACGTATACAAGCGATTCAAAACAAGATTCTACGAGCGATAACGAAATTCCCCTTTTATGTCACAAACTTAATGTTGCACCAAGACTTACAAATCCCATACTTAATTGTCGTCGAGAAACACTATAAAAGACGATTCACGACAAATTTGTCTTGACAACTCACTCATACAAAACATGAACACTCGGGCAATACCCGGTACTCAGCACACACTTTTAAAACGCCTCTGGTCAAGGGATCTTCTTGGACAATTAGGACTGTAGTGATGACTGCAAGCTCTAGCAAGTAATTCAAGTTTTAAAACCTTTAGCGTCATATTTAGAAATTGTTATAATATTGTAAAAACAGATACTAAATTTTCAATAACAAGATGCAAAAAAAAATCCAGCTTATACGGAGGAAGCGGAAATGATCCAAAAAGGAAAGGATGGATAGTTTTATATGAGCTACGAAAAGAAAAGGTCTAAGGGATGAAGACGTTTTCACAATTTTTGTGAAAATAATTTTTCCTTTTTATAAGAATATTCCCAAGGTCCCTCCTGACTTTCCTAATCCACTTTTTACACGTCTCAGGTACAATGTCTAGTGTTTTAGACATTTGTTTTGTGAATTGTTTGTATTTCAACCTACATGGACATCTGTAAAATTTCAGTCTTCGTTCGTCATACTCACTTAACATTTGGTATGTCATATTTTTCTCGTCGTCGCAACCTGTACTGTCAGTCAACGTAACCAGTCATAAGTGTATTCATTTTGTATTGTTATTTATTATTAATAAATTGATTTACTTTTTGCGATGAAGTTTGGTATTCAAATGCTAACCAATGAAAGTCTCTCTTGGTGTGTTCTTATTTTAGATTTACCTAAGGAATATTGATTCCCTTAGATGTTTTCTATTTTCTATTTTTACTTTCTCTTGCCTATATAAATTTATAGGAAGGATAGTAATATTTTCATGTTGATTTTTCGAAATCGAGTTTTTACCGGATCTACACTTTTCAGACCCCCTGAACCCAAAAAACATGTTTTTAGCGATTGTTTTAGCGATTGGTATGCGTGTGTGTGTGTGTGTGTGTGTGTGTGTGTGTGTGTGTGAACAGAATATCTCAAGAACGGAACATCGTGAGAACTTGAAACTTAAGTTAGATACTACTAGCGGACCCGACACGAACATTTTCATCAAAATCGGTCAACCAAAAGTAGTAGTTTATTCATATCATTTTTCACTTTTTTGCGATTTTCTTAAAAAAGGCTCCTACGATTTAAAAAAAAATCATCTTATTTACTATATTTTTTATGCTCTAGTTACAATACAGGGTCCATGTCTGCTGAAATTCTTGGAAAGGCTGTTTTCTCGAAAATTTATTTTTTTAAAGATTACTGCTTTAATATGCATTTTAGCGCAAAAATGTATATAATAAAAATTGTAGAGAATTTAAAATTCTATAATGTTAATTTCAAACATTTTTTTTATATCACTCTTAGTTTAGCGGTTATTAGTGATTTTTCAATATTTTTTTTACGAAAAAGTTTTAAAAAAATCGAATTTTTAAAGATTTTGCCTTTACTATGTATTTTACGACAAAATTGTGTTATCAAATTTATAGGAGATTAAAAGATCTACAACTTTTATTGAAAGCATTTTTCTCTACAGAGCCAAGTTTAGCGTGAAAAGAGTGATTTTTCGTATTTTAAAGCCAAACTGAGGTTGATTTTCATTTTGCGTCTTTCACTCATGATTAAAATTGGAAAATGTTTATTGAGGTTAGTTTTTTTGTTTTTTTCTAATGTTTTATGAATAATTTTAGGTTATATTGTTCATTATTTGCATTGGCAAGAGAAAGTTGTGTAAGTGTTTCACATCAGATTTTTTTATTGGAAAATAACAAACTGATATTTATCTTTTTGTTAATTTTTTGATGCTCGTACATACAAAAAATACTGTTCACAAAATGATAATAAACGTATTTTACAAAGTGTTTTATTCCTCAGTTTTAATTGAAATAAAAATAATATTTTTACTTTTCCTTTCCAACCGTTCTATCCCAATTTCTATAACAGTTTTAAAATAAATAAGGAAAAGTACTTAATTACTTCTTAACTATCAAATTATTAAACGTTTTCGGAGCAAATAAACCAGTAAATTTTACAACGTATCATTATTTCATAACATAGTTTAATGAACTATTCAACCAAAATTCTATAGTTTATTAGTATTCAACGAGAATACAAGTTAGACCAAAACTTCAGGTTAGAGCAAAAGTTCCGCGTTCAATACTCTATACTTTTATGTGAACTGGTATTTCAAACTTTAAGTCTACTATAATCTAGTTACTTTGATGAATTCAATAATCAGCTTAATGAATCTAATAAAACATTATAGTATTTGAAATGTATATAATTGTAAGTTATAAGCTTTAAGTTTGCCCTCGATCTGCTAGTTCCAGGGCTACAGAAAATAGTTCTGTTTCTTATCACTTGGTCAACCAGTTATGTGATTTAACTATTTAAGAATAGAAGAGGTAGAGGTAAAAGACACTAATCAGAGTTACAAGTTATGTCAGTTATAGTCAGTTTTATCTCCTCTGAAAGTTATGAATTTCATTATACAGCCAGACCCTGTGGTGAATGAAGTGAAGGTGGCATTTGCAGGTTGCAAAGTAAATGCTTTTCGGAGGGCCTGGCATGCTGATAAGCATAGGCTACTTTTGTACTCAATGAGGAAGGCAATTGTAAACTACCTACTCCTTGTTTTACTTAGTAAAACCTCTTTAGGTTCAAACCAGCCTTTCGGCTGTTGACCTAAACAACAAGCTTTAAGTTATTTGAAAATTGAATTGATAACAGTAATTGTTTTGTACAATGTATTACGAATTATCTTATAATACGTTTTCGAAATTATTAAATTATTAAAAGTGAGACCTGAGAATTTTATGATATCTTTTTTGAACATTAGTGGAAATAAGATTAATGTTTCATTATAAAAGTCATTTCAAGGAAACTACATTGACAAAACTGAGAACATTTTACATTTTGAATCCCAATGATGAAATAATTGCTTAAAATGAGTCGTGGGTTGTTTTGTTTTAATCGTCTCTCTCATTATTTTCAGGAAAAGATCTCATGAAGTATCTTTAAATCCTAAATCATGATAAAATTACTTTTTATTTATTATTTTTAGTTAACTTTTCAACCCACCCGTTTAGTCTAGAGGTAAAATCGTCGCCGTGAGTCAGCTGTTTAAAAGCTGATTTCTGGAGACGAAGGTTCCTGGTTCAAATCCTAGTAAAGATAGTAACTTTTATACGAATTTGAATACTAGACAGTGGTTACCGGTGTACTTTGATGGTTGGGGTTTAATTATCCATACTCCCAGGAATGGTCGGCCTGGGTCAGTACAAGACTACACTTCATTTACGCGTCATACACATCATCCTCATTTCATTGGTTCATGGGATTGCTTATTGTTCTGAATAATTTAGATTGAATTATACATAATATATATATTATTATAATTGAACAGATTGCAACGTACACACATTAAGAATGAAAAAAGTTAAATTTCCCTTAAATCCCAGAATTCGTGTATGTTTTATTATTTAATTACGCAGTTCTTCAGCTTGAATTATTTAACCTTATTACTTAAGCTTTCAGAGAAATTTCGAAGTGAATGTATAACAATGTAGTGTGATAAAAATAACATGTCAAAAAAATTAAAGAATAAATTTGTATTAACGACTATTTTAAAATCTTTTGTTTCATTGTCGGTATATTACCGAAATAAAAATAGTAGTGAATTTATGTGACATATTTTGACTGTCAGTAGGTACAAAGGAATGTCCATGCACGTATAAGATTTGAATGACGCGAAAAGATGCTGTGTTGACCTCTATAATGCAATGTGATTGGTTATACGACATTTGGAACAATGATTTGAATTGGGTAATTCAAAGTTAACAGATGGTACAAGGTTACAAAAATAGACGTTATGATTTTTGTAGAGAGATGCAAGGGGTTAGATGAGTGATCTGATATCCTTACAGACGTGTTTTAATCGACATGTGAAATCTTATAAGTTTTTACTTATAAGTAATCTTATAAGTCGGTAATACGGATAATTATTGTTATTTTATAGTTTTAAATGAAAAGAAAGCCCTTTCTTTAGATATAATTTAAGAAATTATTAAGACTTATCCCAACGCTTTTGAAAATAAAATGTTTTTAATTTACATTTCAAAAATATTTTAACTTCAAATTTATTAAAAATATTTAAACATTTCTCCATTACTACTTATATGAGCAGAAAAAGCAGAATTTAAGGTAAAACGTGGTATGAAAAGCTTTCTCCTGTGTAATAATTATGAAGCTTTTAACAATTTTTCAAAATTACCTGGTAAAATAACGGGATTTTAGCTTGACAGTCTTTGGACTAGTAGGTACAGGCGGTCTGACAGCTTAAGCGTTGACTTTTTATTGAAAATATTGATTATAAATTCATAAATTTTTTGTGTTAAAAATATATAAGAACTTAACTCTATTTTCTATTTTTGTTTTGTAGGCTTTTGTTAGGATATTTTAAAAATATTATTTGAATCTCACTTGACAGTCGACGGGCATAACACGCAACGTTATAATTCAACACGATTACTGTATTATGAATACATAAAACTGACCTTCATTACATTATTTTCAAAATACTTAAGTTACACACAACTTCTAAAATATTGTTTTAAAACGTTTTTTTATTTAATATTCTTGGTATAATTTTATATTTAGATTGCATTATTTTTTAATTGTTTTTTACAGTGGTCCAAAAAGGGCGGATCTTTTTCACGATCATTTTTACTGAATGGTGCTTGACCTTTAATATGAAGTTTTATTTCGTATTTACTTAAAGTAGTTTTTGTACGTGTGTATTCATAAATTTGAAACCTTTCCAAAACCGATTTGGCGAAACAATAAAGTGTATTCAAAAAAGTTTTTAATGTATGGTTGAATAAAACAAACGAGCAGATTTTAAAACGTTTACCTCTATTTAGCTCTAAAACTTTTACTTGTGATGCCTACTAAAAATTATGATAAAAATCTTATTAAGTTGTAAAAAGGCTTTTTAGGAAATATTGATCTCTTTTAAAAAAATTCTGTTTTTTACGATAATGGTTCTTATTCCATATAGTTTATTGCCTAAAACTCATAAAGTGATTCATGTATTGTATTCATGTAAGTAAAATCGGTAATAGTTTTTCAGCTTAGAGAATTATTCTATTATCTCGGTATCAGTTTACCGTTACTATATTTCTCTACATTTTTTACTTAATAATAAATAGATTTTTTATATATTTATTAAACCTTGCTGGGTTCGACTCGCGGCGATGTTCTGGAAATTATTATGTGTCAAAACCCACCGTTCCTTAACGCACATTCCGCACACACCGTTCCAAGAACTCTCAGTTCCTTAACCTACCGTAGTCACTAAGGAGCAAGCTGTTTATGAAACCCTAAATTAAAAAAAAATTGTTCATTGTAAATCATAATTTTGTTATCTGTCTACATATTCTAGAGGAAAAATATGAATTATGTTTCAATTAAAGTATCTATGTTTGTATTAATATCTATGTTTTTATCAAAGTGTCTACGTTTTATGGAATTTAATTGAATATATCTATTTTGTAATGAGCGTTTTTTGATTTGATTACATACACGTGCATTTTAAAATTTGTCAGTGTTTTAAAGTTCATATTTAATTATAATACTGTATATTTACTGAGGCTCTTTACCCTGCGGAACTTGGGAAAAAGGAGTGAGAGAGGTTATGCAGCAGAGATATATAATTAGAGATATTTCTAATTAGGGTTTAAAAATAATTTATTTAGCATTCATAAGTACCAATAAAAAAGGAAAAATCCAAATTGGTGGCTGAAAAAAGTTAATAGGTATTGTATTACCATAAAATGCAAATTAGTGTAGTTAAATAAAATGTTTCCATTATTTCAATAGCATCTCTAATCTTTCTTCATATCCTTATTTTAATTTGAAGCTGTAAATTGGAGAACATCTTATAAACAGTAAATTGACAACTGAATATTCAATTAATTGCATTATCTAAGTTAAATTAATTGAAATTAAAGGAAAGAAGAACTAAATTAAAGATAATTAAATTCAAGGATAATAAGATTGAGCAAGGAATTTGAAACTACTGACAAATAAAAGAATTCAAAATAGCACGTTAAATTATTCTTAAAAAATACCTCATTTACGTGTTTTTAAGAATCTCACAGAATTGTATTTTTGTTGAATTAACTTATTTAAATAAGTAAAGGTAATTCAATACTTGGTTTTTTAGAGAACAAATATTTTTGGTTACAAGATTGGATAAGCGCCATGACTGCTGAATTTTTTGGGAGCTCTGGTCTCGTGAAACAAAATTAATTTTTTTGAAGATTGCGGATTTAATATGCATTTAAGGGCTAAATAGCATATAAGTAAAGTTAAAGAAAATCAAGAAACTTTCAACTTTTATTTCAAAATTGTTTTTTCTACAACGCTTAGTTAAGCGTCAATTAATGATTTTCTTTATTTTACTCATTAAAATCGGTAAAATAATGGGATTTTGTAAGATTGCGGCTTTCGTATGCATTTTAAGGACAAAAATGTAAGCAATCAAAGTTATAGGAAATAAAAAGACCTCATTTTTATTTCAAACATTTTTCTACAGATAGTTTTGCGTCTATTAATGATTTTTTGTATTTTTAAGTACTACAGAGATTGATTTTCAATTAGCTTCATTCACTCATGATTAAAATTAGGTTACGTTTTTCATTTTACATTTTTTACTAATGATTAAACATAGGTTGTACGTTTCATTATTTACATTTCCAAAGGAAAGTCGTGTAAGTGTTTCACACCAGATTTTTTATGTAGTTTTACATAAGCAATTTGATGATATTGAAAAAGGGCATAAAATATATTAATGAAAGAATTGCGAATGTGATAGGTAGAGATTTATTACTGTTGTACAAGGATTTTATTTTCAGTTCTTCTTTACCCTTTCTGGGTTGATGTCAATAAATCAAATTGATGTGCGTTTGGAGCACCATAACATTATGCAACGTTAGGTTACGGTAATTCCGCATCTCACGAAATCAGACCTATCCTGATTCTATCGTCACACAATGATACCAACAACAGCGTTTTGCTTGAAGAACGCAATTCTCTTGTCAATATGATCAACCTCTGAATAAAGTATCAATTTTTTCAGATTGCTGAACAAGATTTTGATTTACTTAAAAAAATCTTGTAAGTCATTGGTTGTGGTAACTATTGGATTATAAAGATTTTGCTCACCGCAGATTTCCGAGGTTAAAAAAGTGTTTTGTTTAAGTTTTCCCAATTATTGGAATATGGACAATCCCATGATACTATAATTAATAAATAAACTGGGAAGAAAATCTTTTTTTTTGGTGAAATACAAGTATTTACTGTTAACGTAAACCTTTGTAGTACTGTTAGCAACACAAAAATCTTTCTTAATATTTCCCAGTTCTTTTTTGCTATTATTTTCTTCATTATCTATTGATATTTACATTCTCTTTCCTATGTAGGGAAGGAAAGTATTGTTTTTATGTTGATTTTTCGAAATCGAGTTTTCACCGGATATAGCCTACCCGTTTTTAGGCCCCGTGAACCTCAAAAAAAGAAATGTTTTTAGCGATTGTTCTGTGTACGTGAACAAAATATCGCAAGAACGGAATATCGTACAAAGTTGAAACTTGAAACTTAAGTTAGATATCATAAGAGGACCCGACCCGGACATTTTCATCAAAATCATTCAACCGGAAAAAGTAGTTTATTCGTTCAATTTTTCACTTTTTTCCAATTTTCTCAAAAATACGATTTTTTTAAATCACCTCATTTACTACACTTTTATGCTCTACAAAATAGGGTAAGCGACACTTCTCCTGAAAGTTTTTGGACTGTGCTCTCGTGGTAAGAATGCTTCTTTAAAGATCGAGACCTTTATATGCGTTTCAGGTAAAAATGTGAAAAAACGAAGTTGTAGAAAATTGAATAATCTATAACTTTTATTTCTAACATTTTTGTGTACAACGCTTAGTTTAGCGGCAATTAGTGATTTTCTGTTTTTTTCCATCAAAACCGGTAAAAAATGGGATTGTTGAAGATTACGGCCTTAGTCAAGCAGTTTACGACAAAATTATGATGACGTTATAAAAAATTTTAAAACCTACAACTTTTATTTTAAGCAATAATTACAGAGCCTAATTTAAAGGAAATTACTGATTTTCCAAATTTTTTAGTTTTATTGAGGCTGATTTTCATTTTGCATCATTCACTCATGATTAAAATTAGATTATGTTTTTCATTTTACATTGTTTACTCATGATGAAACATAGTTTATACTCGTATTGTTCATTATCTACACGGGCGAGAGAAAGTCGTATGAGTTTTTCATACCAGATTTTTTCAATATTAATTAATTCAATTATCGAAATTTATAATTCACAAGTTTTTTTAAATGTTTAATTCCTGATTATTTTTTCAGCTATCTCAATTTTGCGTACAGTTTTTTTTTAGTAAAAAATAACTATTGAGTATTAAAGTTTCCACACGTTACATTTTGGGATGTGGGATTAAAAGAGTGTTGAGGAGGCGTTGCGTTGAATGTAAGAAGAAGCTAGGTGGTCTGGGATGAGCTGCAAACGTTTGAAAATAAATTATTAAAAAATCATTGTGAAGGCATTGTTGCCTGAGAAAAGATTATCTGAATATAGGAGGGGATTTGAACGGTAACATTTTTGGGCTTTATCCCTTACACCTTTTTTTATTTAAAAATATCCTAACCTTGCGCAATAATTCTGACGGCTGTACACAATATCTCTCTACTGTATTGTATGCACGTAAGTAATTTTTGTGTATGACAATCAGTTGATTTCAGCTGAATTTTTTTATTTACTGCAAAAAACAATCTACAATGTATTCACTGAAACAGTGAATAAATAAGTTGACAACACAAAATTCGACAATCGAAATAACATGAAAAGAAATTTTTAATTAAGTTTATTTATATTACGTATAAAATTGTTATCGTGATTAAAAGTACAAAACTTACAAATTAGGGTACCCACACCACTTAATAGCAACGATTAGAAGTATGTATGAAAAGACCACTATTGAAATAAATATGGATGGTAAACTGACTGATCGGATCTCTATAAACAAAGGATTAAGGCAGGAATGTCCTTTATCACCCACACTTTTTAGTACATATAATGACGACATTTTTCGGTCATGGAAAAGGAAAATAGCTTAGAAATAAGACTGGGTGACGACTACCTCCTTAGTGCAGTCCTGTATGCTGATGACATGGTTATTATGCAGAAGTGAGAGTATGATCTACAAAAAGCACTTTTCGGACTAACCAAAATATGGAAGAATATAATATGAAGGTAGCAACAAATAAGGCAAGTCATGGCTTTTTTTGGGAAGACCCCAGTAAGATCCAAAATAGTCCTTAATGGACACACAACAGCAAGTAAGCCACTATAAATACCTTGAAACTGATTTCTCATATGAAGATGAATATGATGTGAAAAATAAACTGTATAAATTTAATCAGATATGTAGGACGATTCACAGGACACTGAAGCAAAAGACAAGACCCGAAACAAAGTTAAATTTTTATAAGACGGTGGCAGTTCTAGCCTGGATATACAGCAGAGAAGCATGGGTGATAAGGAAAAGGGAAGAAAGAAACATCCAAACTGCCGAAATGTAATTCTTAAGGTCTGTCAAGAGTTGCTCAAAACTAGACAGGATCAGAAATGAAGATAGAAGGCAAGAATTGGGAATTTTTCCATTCAATGAGAAAATAAAATTGTATCGTGCCCAATGGGTCAATCAGTTAGACTACCAAAAAGCCGCTTGCCTATTGTAGTAAGAAGATACAAACAGTGGGAAGTAGTAAAATTGGCAGGTCGAAGAAAAGATGGGCGCCGGAACAGGTAGAAATGCATAACCCGAGAAGAGAAGAAGAAGAAGAATTTACAAGTTAATATTGTTCAAAGAAGGTAAGTTGGAAAAAGTTGTAATCGTCAGTTTTCTTTACTGTTGTAAATAAGTTAATGCCCAACTTTTTGGATATTGTCGAAATCCTGATTTGTATATTTTGTTGCGTTTCTTAAGATTTTTTCTCAAGTAAGTTGTTTTCTAATGGGTTATTTCCGATGAAAAATTTTGTTTTTTATGTACCAGGGAGAGCCAGTGTTGGTATGTAAAAACGTTTATTGAAAAAATTGTTTAATATTGATGTTGGACATTACTAATACACCTCCAAGCTGGATTTCGTTTGCCCAGATAGGTTTATAGGACAGATTTGTATATTGTAACTTTGTTTTGTAGATATAAATTTGTATTTTTTTTGAGAATTTAGAACATTTGGGAAAGTTTTTGATTTAACTATTTCAAAAATTTTATCTCTAAGTAAGGCGCCTATAAAGATATGGTCCTAGATACTGAGAATAATTTATTTGAGATAGCGGAATGTTGTTTAGTATGAAAATTGTTAATTTTTATCGTATATTTAGGATATAAAATATTAAAAACAGTATAAAAATTAGTTTTTAACAATCAGTTTTATTATGGTCACAGAAACATTTTCGGTTTTTAGAGCCCTTACGTAACAAAGAATTACAATAATGTACAATAGGTTTACAACAATTAAACGATTGTATATAAGATTTTTAATTATTTAACAAGAATATTTATTTTTGATTTTGAATATTTAAATTTTTTATATATTTTAGTGTTTTTGTGTAGTGTGTGGCACGGTTACTTTACTAGACAGTAGGGATAATCAACAATATGCGCAGTGACAAGCCCCGCTCTCTGACGTCACTGGTCACCAGCGACAGCCGACGCACGCACGTACCGTTCGGTCTGTGATGTTTTCTAGTCTTAATACGGTCTGTAATACTTTACTAGTTTTTAAAAATGGTGTGTTGTGCTATTGCCGGGTGTTCTAATCACGATAGACACCAAAAGGAGTTGGATATTACAAGTTTTACCGTTTTTCAAAGGCCATTGAAACTAGATTGAATTGGAATGCTTGCAAGCGGGCCGATTCATTTTCTGCTGCTAGTGGTCGTGTGTGTTTAGCGACAAATCGGATTATGTACGGGATTTGAAGTCCTAGTTGCTACATCTTCCATTAAAACGTGTCTTAAAAACGAATTCAGTCCCAAATTTAAATTTGCCGATTTGTATTGCCGTTCTACGTCCGGTAAACCCGACTTGTAGTGAACGTAAAAATCGAGCAGAGAAACGATACGCTTGTAAGGAAGTTTATGATATTTTAAACACATCATCCAATTACAACACAGGCAGTTCACAAAATGAAGGAATAGTCATAGAGAAAGGTCGCCCTCGTTTTAATGAAGAACCGCCAAATTTTAATGTTGTGCAGTCAGAGGAAACTGATCTCTTAAAACGTGATAACGCCGAATTAAAAAAAAACACAAGTTATTTAGAGAAAAACTTCAGGCCGCAAACGAAGAATTGTTAAAACTAAATTCGATTTCCCACGTAAATATACCTAAACTGATATGTTTGTAAAAACAATGCAAAAATCCTACCGTTACTAAGCACCGGCCGAATTGTTGGGGACCAGACTACGTAATCTTATATCTCACAGCAGTTGCGCGTGACTGCTACCGTTGTTGCTGCGCGTGTAATTTTCTCGTTGTTGTTAAGGTCATCAGCCGAAACGCTGATTTGAACCTCTAGAGGCTTGACTAAGTAAAACGAGGAGTGAGGTGGTTTACCTATGCCTTCCTCACTGAATGGAAAAGTACGCTTATCAGCATGCCGGGCCCTCTGAAAGCACATATCTTCCACTCTGCAAATGACACCTTCACTTCATTCACCACAGGGCAGGGTATATAATGAAATTCATTACTTTCAGAGGAGATAACTCTGATTAGTGTCTTTAACATCTACCTCTTCTGTTGTTAAATGATTCAGTCATTTAATTGGCTGGCCATGATATAAGAAACAAACTATTATTTTAGCCCTGCAACGAACAATTTGACACTCCACCTGTCTGTTATGGGCAGAAGTTTTAATTAGATAATAAAATTACATTAAGCGTGTTCTTCAAAACCAATTCACAAATTCTTTAAAGAAAGCATCAAATTTGGTTAAAAAATTCTTAACAAAATTGAAATTCAGCGGAAGTTTCGAGAAACATTTAATAACATTCTTCGTGTTTTTATATTAGTTGTAAGTATCAAAGATTTTTAAATATTCGTATAGTTTTTATTTATTTTAATTTTTTTGAAATTTATTGTAAAATTGATGGGAAACATTGTTCTCTTATCGGTAATACTTTAAGACCTGATTTAAAGAAACGAGAAATTACAGTTAGAATCTGATTTAAACTTTCATCGCAATTTAACAGATAAATCAAATTAAACAAATCTTTCTTTTAGCTGCCGCGTTAATAAAGCATTCAATCAATCAAACTTGCCCCCATTCTTCTCTTTCTCTTTAATTTCCTCTATCTCCTCAAACCTCGTTCGCGCAAATATATCTAGCCATTCTCATTTGGAATTGTGGGAGATGTCGTGAAGTATTCAAAGTAATTACGCGCTTCATCCCAACTCCAATCCTGTGCCTGATGACAGTTGTCAGTAGTGAGTTGAACCGGTGGGCGGGTATTATAATGATTTATTCAAATTGGGTGCTTAACAATAATTTACACTTGTAGCATACATATATTAAGTTCTAGTTTAATTTTACTTGTCAAATAAAATTTAACATTGTTACAATTTTAACTACAAAATGTTTTAATGTTGAATAAAAAAAAACGTTTATAACTTTTTGTATATTTTAAAATTATTTCCACTACTTCTTATTCATATAATAAATTTATACGGTAAATTTCACTATCATTTTTTAAGCTGCTTTGATTTCCTTCTATTTATTACTTAACTCTAGAGCCGGCAATCGTCGATTTTGAGACGATGTTACCGCTTCTTGAACCGGTCGCGCCGCAAAATCGGATTTGCTTCTTAGCATTTCAATGTAGTCATTTTATTTTTAAATTCATCTGCAGACAGCGTTGCTGTTTTGTACAATAGTTCAGTAACGTATGAAGTAAATTTTTACGTATAATACAAGAGTTTTAATTACATATTCTGTCTGTGTTTCTCTGTTCAAACCACGCTATCCTACAGCTGAATTTGGTTATTTCTTGGTTTACATGATGTGTTTTGTATATATTTTCTTCAGTTTTGTACATAGAATCTTTTTTTGTTTTATTTTGAAATATACATTATAAGTAACGATTCGTATGAAATGAATTTCGAAAGTAGAGCTTAAGAAAGTTTAAAACAGTAGTGTCATCTGATATTTAAAAAAAAAATGTCTAAAAATTATTTTCAAATAGCTTCAGCATCCCTAACTGTCAGATTAAAATTTTAATAATGTATTTATTCTATTTTACTAAGTTTTCTTGTTATTTTGATACGTCACGCGATAAGGTTTGTGATTTATAGAAAATTTTTAATGATTTCTTTACGGTTCGCTGACCCATATGCTAGAAATTCTCTGCCGGTTTAGAAAAATGTTATTGCCGGCTTTAGGGTTAAACGTGTTTCGGTGAATCCACCATCATAAGAGTATATAATATCGTTTGAAACTAAAAAAAAATTAAAATCTGTAGAAGATGTTACATCTTTAGTTATCTATATAAAAATATATGAACTAAAATAAAATACAGTTTTATATACATGACTGACAGTGCAACATCTTCTATAGATTTTAAAAAAATTAGTTTCAAACGATTATTATACTCTGATTAACATGAATTCACTGAAACACATGTAAGTAATAGGTATAAATAGAAGAAAATCAAAGCAGCTTAAAAAAGGTTAGTAAAATTTATTGTATAAATTTATTATACGAAATAGAATTAATTTCCTACTGCAGGATGCATTATAAGGATTTATTTCCACTACATTAAAAAAACTAACAATAAAATAAAAAATCTGGTTTAATCACTCGGACAACTTTCTCTTGCCAATATGAGTGTAAATAATAAAAAAATAACCTATGTTTAATCATTAGTAAACAATGTAAAATGAAAAACACCCTAATTTTAATCATGACGGAGAGTACATTATTATAAGTACTATTCGCGCGCGAAAAAATTGGTAGGTTAATATTTCATATTTATGGCTGTAACGTGCTAAAATTTCAGTTTAGCATAAAATTGTACATAACATGTTTTGGAGAAGAGAGTTTTGCGAATAAAACCCTGTTTTTAATTTGTATTTTGGGTAATATTTTGCTGAGTAATTACAGTATGAAATTTGTAAAAATTAAAAAAAAATCAAACAAAAAATTTAAAATAAAATATTCGGTGTATTATTATTTTATATGTGTCAATTACCCTGACCTCGAATATGCGGTTCCCGGCGCAAATTACAGGGGTAACCTGTAATTCATCGAAATACGTTTTTATCGTGTATGGTGATTCCATGTCAGTTTCATGTCTAGTGTAAAATCTTAATACTTAACTCTATCTATTTGTGAGGTATTGGGTGATTAACATAGTATACAGATGGTCAAGGTTTCCGACGAAGTGTAAACCTAATGTGATGTGATTTTTTTTGTTCATTCAATTTAATTTCCATTATTTAAACAGAAATCAAATTTAGGTATATATAATGTTTCAAAGTTTACGTAACAGTGTTGTAATTATTATTTTTAGTCATAATTTTTTTAGACAGCCTTTACTGTCGATTAAACTAAATAAAATTATAAAATAAAGTAAATAACAAGCAAAGAAAAGTTTCAAAGAATATGTACAGAATTAACAATAACAATGTGAATAACAGAAAAGTAAAAAAAATAAAATAAAATTTTGAAATTACTTTAGATTAAAAAGTAGTGAATTTGATCACTACTTAAAATATATAAATTTGTGAAGCGCCATGGCCTCGTGGAAAATTAATTTTTTTTGAAAATTACTGCATTGAGTTGTATTAAATTGCTGATAAATCTAAGAAGACTTAGGCCAAATATGATTCCTGAGAAGAGTTTTGGGTTAAACCAAGATCTTATTACAGATGTTAGCTTAAGAAGAGATTTAAAACAAGATTCTCAAGGAGTTGAGATAGAATAGTCAGTCACTCGAATGCATAATGAAGGGTTGCTAAGGATATTGTAAGACCTGGAATAAAGAAAATATTGGAAGATACAAATTTAACTTGAAGAAATACTTAACAATAAGTAGGAAGAGATTTAAGGAATTGTGGGAGGTGAAAAGAATATCTTTGGATAGGAGAGGGTTTGATACTTGGCTTGGTACTCCGATGCCGTAAGGCACATAAGGAGTGAAAGAAAACAAAGACGAAGAGTTTTATTTTAATTAAGCGTCTATTAGTAAGAGCTTCTGTCATCTGAGTTAATTTTTTGATAATGAACTTAAGCAGTACATTACGAAATAATTAAAGAAAGTTAAAACGCTATAAAATATGTAATAAAAATACTTTTTCAGGAAGCTTAATTTAGTAACTTTAATTAAAACTGTGATGTTTTTTGTTAAATTAAAACACATAAAATTCATTTTATTCAGTCTAAATGATGCTTAATTTCTCATAAATTGTATATATGAAATTATATCTGTTGTAATAAATTTAATATTTAAACTTTATTTTAAAATGGAAGGTTTCAGGTTCGATTACTAGATACGGTTTGAAAATTTTATTGTTCCTAAATATACATTATTAAAAAAAACGACGGTGTAGAGGTAATTTAAATAAAATAATATTTTTTAAATAATATTGTAGTATCATAACAAACAAGGATGATTTTGTCGTTAATTTACAAAAAATGTAAATTTGCACAATTTTCAAAGCATATATTTAGCTGTGATTTACAACTTTTATTTTCTCTATATATTTCATCTTGCAGTGAGATGTTTTCGTATGAAATGGAGAAAGGACAGCCCGGATTAATTCTTGCGTTTACCTAATTAATTTTAGGTCATCTCTGGGGAGTGTAACAATAGCTACATCTGCTCCACCTCATTTTCATTTACCCATAAAGTACCCAGGCTACAATAAAGCCTAAAAACTTAAATTGGTGTTATCTGTTACTTGTTGTTAAGCAATATATATGTATATATATATATATATATATATTTATATATATATACAGGATAATTCTAAACGCGTGCATTGTGAACAACGGAGGTCATTTTGAACATCATCTTCAGTCTTTTGGTATGATTTTAATGTGATATGTTTTAATTTAAATATGTTTATTTCATATACAAATAAATCTGTTCATACAAAAATATTATGTCTTTCTTAATGAGTTATTCGTTCCCTTCTCATAAAACTACTAAGTATTGCTGTGTATTGTAGTACTACTTAAGAGTCCATTTTATTTAACTTTTATTTACATTTCGTTTACATTGCTTACATAATTACTTTCAGAATTAAATTCTTTACAATTTTCATTGGAAAAAATTATTATTTATTGGTCATGTAACAAAGTTATTGGGCACCAAACGTAGAAGACTGTGTTTTTCTACTAAGATTTTTGCATATTTCATCCTTTTTCTAAAAAAAAAACTGCTAACACTACAGCTTTCAGATTGGTTTTATTGGAATTTTTGGTGATTTTCCGTATAAATTCACCATATTTGTCGCTAAACGTAGCCCCAAAAAATTCAGTATCACTATATTATTTCATCAGGGGAACTGAAAACGGGTCGAGATTTTTCGCTAGCTGTAACTCGCTAATGAAGCGTTTGAGGACATATGTTTATGTAAACTTTTTTCTTATTTTTAGCTCTACAATGATTGTTTAAATTATTTTACCATAATTTAGAATCACCCTGTATATAATAGGTCTATAATTCAAACCGTCGATGAAATTTATAACAATTTCGTAAATTTCAAAATATAATTATTTCAAAAAAAGTTGACTGGCAGAACAATTTTACTTAAACAGCATTTCTTACAGCAGTTAGTTTTTACGTGGACCATTATGGATTCTTCGTAATTAAATATTTTTATTTGAAATGTTTAATATAAGCCTTTTCTGCTACAATTTTGAGTCGGTTGTAAATTTTATCTCCGGTAAAATTTAAAGAGAAGGATTACAAAGTTATAAGAGTACATCTAGACGTTCTTCATTATCGAACAGAGATTGCTATTCTTCAAAAATAATAATTTTGTTTCGAAAGGAGTTTTAAAAATTCCTTTTATTATACTTAACAAGTTTACATAGTTTTAGATAAGCATACTATTTGATATTGAAAATATTTTTTTTATTATTGTGTAACTTAAACGACTCATGAATAAATTTTAACAGAACGTGGAGTAAGGTGGAAATTTATTTTTTATCAAACCTAACCATGATTTTTATTAAATTCTAAAAATAGATAAAGGGTTTGGATTTAAATTCTGGAGCTTAAATGCAGAAAGGAAAATTTATTCACTCCAAGTGAGTGCCTGGGCTGTCTCTTTTTTGTATCCGTGTAGTGGTATAACTATCCCATACCCTACCACAAGACATGACGTGTTGTATCTAACCTTGCACCATACATTATTTACAACATTTAATGTTACATTATTTAAAAAAAAAACAATGATTTAAAATTTCTTTTTAACGACCAAGTTTATTTAAATCAGTAACATAAATAATAAAAAAATGTGATATTTATATTTTTAAATAATAATAATTATATTTAAACTTATTTAATGATTCTGAAATTAATTATATAAATTGTGAAACTTTTATAGAATTACATAAATAATTATTTTAACCATATCTTATTACATAAATCAACAAGTTGAATAGTATATATCTTCTACACATGTTTGCAACTGGTGATGAGAAAATTGGTAGTGTCACATATTGTGAAACAATTGCAGGTTCACTATGTTTATAAAACATCATGTGATTCAAATTATTTCCAATACATTATTAAGCGATAAATATGAACTAGGATATAATTTATTATATAATATCTTTAAGGAATAAAATAAATAAATTTTACAATTTACTGATTTGTACTTGAAAATAATTGCTTTGATGTGGATATTAAAGAGGATAATCGACTTATTGTGACATATTTTTAAATCGATAATTTGAAAATATAATAGAAAAAAATTCTATTGTTTATTAGTATTATATAACCACAGATTACAAGCATTTATCAGAAGAAGACAGTTCAACATTTTTTTTTTATAAAGGGCGTGCCTTAAACAAGATACTACATGACGTGTCTTTTTCAATTATAGTGCCATACTGACAAAATTTAATAATATTAAACATGGTATATTTTACGTTGGTTATCTTCATTTATTTGGTGAATATCTCTAAAATAAAATTACAAGGTTAATATTTATTTATAAATCGTGAATTAATAGTATATTATTGTTTTACGCGATTGTAGTAAGCTACTATTAATTTCGTAATATTAAAGAACTAAGAATTTAAATTTTTTCACTTCTAAGCAGAAGTAACCGGGTTCGGTTCCCGGCTACATTCTGAAAACTTTTGAATACTTTTTACTGTCACCATTCTATAAACCACAGTGGTTTCTGGTAATTAAACTAAAATCGATGATAATTTAAATAGATAAATAAATGAAAAAAATAATAGACTGTATTTATAAAAAAAAAAAATTAAAATTCACTACAGGGCATAAGTATCAGTAATAAGAGATTAATTTCAAATAAAACGAAGCTTAATGTTTAGTTAATTAAAATGTATTTAGTTTAAATACGACGCCCACACAGTAAGAATAATATAAATTTATGTAAAGGTCAGTACAATTTATTTAATTTATTTACACTACATTATAAACATTATTATAATTTTTCTATTGGTCCACACAGTAGAAAGATGAAAAGGGAATATTTAATTGCAAAATATATTATGTATTTCAGTACGTAAAGAGAATTTATTTTAATTATGCCACGTAATAATACAATTTAATTTAGAATATTAATACAATCTAACAATTTTAGATAGAAATTAAATGTTTTTATAAAAATTGACTCCACATATTTTAGAGTTTGAACTTTTTTTATGTTCTTTTACTTGGAAGTTTCCAAAAAGTCTTCATTACAATAATTTTCTTGGTATTGTATTTATAATTTTACTTTGATTCTGAAAATATTTATTTCAGTATAACCATCAAAATTTCAACAAAATTTTTGAAAAAGCAACAAATGACGTAAACAGAAAAAATTCTTTAAATCATAAATTATATCTCAGTTGTTAGTTAACAAATTGAACATAAACAATAAAATTCACAATTAAGAAAAAATGAACAATTATTACGTGAAATAATATTTAACACCGTAAGTCATTAAAAATTAAAAAAAAAAACAGCGTGATAGATAACAATTAAGTATTTATGGGTATGAAAACTTTTCATAAAATATTTTAATGTTTATTTGTTAATTCTTGTTATTAATGTTACAATTAGTAATATTAACAAGTGAAAATTCGAACAAGGTAAAATAAAAATAAAATAAAAAAATTAACACTTATAATTTTATGGTTCTTTGAAAATTATTTATTAATGTAGAAATAATTAAAGAAAGTACGGAATTTAAGATAAAGATATTATGACAGTCGAACCCGGATGACTTAATAAAATGTTTATATAAATTTAAGATTATATTTTTAATTACTTCAAAATTAACCAAAATTTTATATTTATTTTCTATAAATTTTAATGATGACACTATAAAAAATCACAACTATAATTCCTTATATAAAATATTTATATTTTGTATAATTTAAAAAAATAACTGTCATTCAAAGAGGATAAATATTTAAAAAGTATTATTGAAATCTTGATCTAAGTTAAGAGATCAACAGGTACCCCCCTTTGCGGTGTTGTTTTGAGTATATGATGTAAACAATGTATATTTTTAGTTAATGTCATTAGTTAATATTCAAAAAATATTGAAGTTAATGTAATACTTGTAATGGAAAGTTTAGAAATAAAGCTAGTTATTGTTTCAATTGTTTACTTTCAAGAACGTGAAATGTATTTTTTGGTTATCTATGCAATACGGATTCTCCGGACACAATGTACACGTTTCATATTTCGAAACCCAAAATACTAAAAAACTAGGTTAATTTTCCAGAAAATTTTATAGTAATATGATTAAATCTATATTAAATAAATTTTATAAACTATTATAATTTAAATATTAATAATTTATACCTAAATAAATGTTTAATAAATACACTGACCTGCAATTTAGGCGTTACACTGGTACCGACACGTCCATGAACGCAGACCGCGTGCACAATCCTGCGCCACTGTATTGATCGCAACAATTCAACACTCCCTTCCATTCAAGTATCACCTTCTCGCTCTATCATTTTCTTTCCCCCCACCACACTACTTTTTAGAAAATTTTCCCATTTCCCCCAAAATATTACCCGCACAAGATAAACTTTTTCATAACCTGTTAAATACCCTTCGGCTAACACACAGATAAGTTTCTTTAAAACAACGATTTTGTCAAATATATTTTTATATTTTATTTCATTGTTTTCTGTTTTTTCTTTGTTTTCCTGTCCTTTATTTTATATTTCAATTTCATTTAGAAAATAAAGTATAAGAAATGTTTGTTCTTTTATATAATTTAAAAAATTATACATTTTATAATAATTTGACAATTTCATTTAGTTCAGATCTTGTAACGTCTATTCCGGTTTCTTTTAAGAATTTAATTATTAATAAATTATGAAATTTCCTTTTAAACTTTTAACAAGTGTTCATTGAGAAATTATTTCATTTTAATTTTTTTTAGTTTATTTAAAGTCACGTTAACAGCTCGGTTGTTAGCAACTACGGCAGGTTTTAACTTGTGAAAATTTTCAGAACCTAGATCTGAAAATCGGATCAGAACCTAGCTATCGGGAATCGAGCCAGGGATCTTCACGTTGCAGACAGCGCGCTACCACTACACTACGAAGGAACTAATTTGAAATTTTAATAACGGGATTAATATATTAAATAAAATAAATCGATATATAAAATACTATTAAATAAAACAAGAATTACGACCGCGAGTAATTTTCATGTATTTGTATAACGATAGTCTGCCAAGAATCGAAAGCGTTTAACTTATATTGAAGGATATAAGTAAGAAAAATTGTTTTTGTTTAGAAAATCATAAGGTTTACTTCTAATTCTATAAAAACAATTTTTGGAGAATAAATGCCGAAAATCAATCTTAAAGTGTTTTAGAAACAAATATAAAGTTTAGT
Source organism: Catonia carolina (assembly GCA_035578175.1). Lineage (NCBI taxonomy): Eukaryota > Metazoa > Arthropoda > Insecta > Hemiptera > Achilidae > Catonia > Catonia carolina. Next base: position 271,169,648 of record JAQMRL010000001.1, on the reverse strand, counting down.
TTCTCGCAATTGCACTGATTTTGAGATGTATGGACAAACGGATTTTCTGTAATTGCGCTTCGAAGTAAATAGGTAGTGTATGAGATAGTCGAGACGAGGAAGTATATTTTTTATGTAACAACCTTTTTTACGAATATTTCATTTAAAAGAAAAAAAGATATGCAATAATTTAAAAAATCTGTTTCACAGATGTAGAATTTTGGTTAAAGATAATTTTATTAGCTTTCTTTCAAAAAATTTAAAAGAAAACTTTTCAGGTGATTTATTATCAGCAGTAGACTACCAACAAGAGCAAAAATACCAACTACCTCTAATAAAATAAGCTTTATTTTTACTATCTCTTGCCCAGTATGAATATATAGGGAAGGAAAGTATTGTTTTCATGTCGATTCGAAATCAAGTTTACTCCGAAAATACACTTTTCAGATCCCTGAACCAAAAAAACATGGTTTTACCGATTGGTCTGTGTGTGTCGATGTGTGAGTATTAGTCTGTTTGTGTGAACAAATTATTTTAACGGAATATCACATGAAGTTGAAACTTGAAACTTAAGTTAGGTACCACTAGGGCACACGTCACGAACATTTTCATCAAAATCGGTCAACCGGAAGTAATAGTGTATTCACACACAATTTTCACTTTTTTACAATAATTTAAAAAACGGTTCTATAATTTAAACAAAAAAAAAAATCGCCTGTTTTATACATTTTTGTACTCTACACGTTAGGGTAAGCGGCGTGTTTGCTGAAATACGGGGGGGGGGTTAAAATTTACTTTTAAATGTGGCGGCCTTAATATGCATTTCACAACAAAAATATACGTAATCCAAGTTTTACGTTTTTTACTGAATTTTTTCCTATAAATTTTTTTTTTAATGCATAATCTGTTGTTTAACAAGATATGCAACTTATCGATTAGATATAACACATGAAAAAATTACAACCACTGGTGCAATTTTGACAAATTATAACATTAAAACATATACTGTTCTTAATTATAATTTACAATCAAAATTAAATTAATAGTGTTTTTAAAAAAAATAAATAAATGAAAATTAAAAAAAACCCAAAAAACTCCTTTAAAAAGAAAAAAAAGAAGTAATAAATAATGAGCTCATGATTCCGAAATATATGTACACCGAATTTTACAGAAGATAATTAAAAATGTTCATTCAGTTATTTACAACATTCACGCTCAAACACGCCAATCATTGACAGAATATTAACATTTTATTATTTACAGTTTAAAATCAAACTATCAGAATCGCCCTGGAGATCCCCAGTACTGTAGTACGTTTTAGTCTATGAACATCTTGCTGTTGTCTAAGAGATTGAGTGATTTTATTTTACTGAATGTAAATAAAAAATACAAGTGTACTAACTAATTGGTGGTTGTAGTATTACTGACGAGAAAGAGTATCAACGAAGGGGAATTTCTAAAACTGGACTTTGTGTACACATGACTGATAAATTCGTAAAGTGGTAACGATGACGAGTGGAATAAATGACTTTGACTAATGTGGTAAATCGGGTAAGATGACAAATTTGACAGCCCCACAATTGCAAGAAAGCTCGCGATTTTGTGATTCTGACTGTAGTTTTGATGAAACTTGAACGGCTGTAGACAAGTTCCACTCTTTACGACCTATATTAAATAGTACTAATTCTGTATCTATAAAGAGGATATTATTTAGCCAAATTCTCCATACAACTAAACATGGATGATTCCATTGTAATTAAATTTTAAACATTACATAACATACGCATATGTCTTCCACTATATTTTGCTTGTAAAAAACCCATGAAGAATTTATATAGACTACATTTGGTATGTTATAAAAACATGTGTGTCATCTGAATACATTTTGATGTACTAAAGTAAATGTACTTTGACATATATTTAGTTACCTTATGAAATTTATGCGGGCTTTATTCACTTTTGATAACATACGCAATAGTTTACTTTAGCGTAAATGACACGTACTCTTTGATCACGTACGCTAATGCTTCTGATTGAAGAAAACCTCCTTATAAACCTCCTTATAAACCTCTCTAACACAAATCATGTACTAGAATAGCTGACTTCAACCAATATAATGCATTATGTTTAATGGTAAAGTCAACGGACGGTTATTTATTTATATATATAGATATATAGCAATGTATTTTTGCTTTTACAACTTACATGGGACCACTCTATTTAAGTCATTTAAGTTTTTTGAGAATTCTTTTCCTCCAGTATGCTTTTATCCTTTCCGACATTGTTTTTCTTTCCGTCTTGATACTTTTTAGTTCCTTGGTCTGTTTAATAGCGAGTTTAGTGTTTTAGCTTTTAAGAATTTCTAGGTTAGTTTTATTTAAAAAAAAAAACAAAAAATTGTGTTAGGTCTGTATTCAAAGTTTTCATGGCATCGTTAATTTATTGTACCCACTGATTGCGTATTTTTTGGTCCCAAATTTTGGTTAAGATTTTTTTTATTCTACTATTTCCTGGGGTTGTAAACAAATGTCCAAAAAAAAAATGAAAAAAATAATTTTAATTAGATTGGTCACTGGTTTTATGTTATCGTGTAATTCCTCGTTAGATAACTTCTTGGTAATTAGTTTTGTCTATACAAATTGTGATTATCCTTCTTTCTGCTTTTAGAAGTTTTTATCTTCGCCAGTGTGACTGGTTTTAAGGATGGCTGCGTACGTTACAAGCGGCCTAATTACTATATTGTAATGTTTTAGTTTGGCCCCTATTGACGTGCATTTCTGATTGAACGTGCTTATGGTAATTATTTTGATACCTATCAATACGTCCTTCCTATCTTTCTCCTTTTCGTTGAGGTTATATGTGATAATTTACCCCCAGCATTTAGTTTTTTTTACAATTTTAATATCCTAGTCATCGACCTTATATGTTGTCCCAGGAGTGGGTCAGAACATTTATATTTTCAAAATTATTACATTTTTCGATCCGATTAACTAAGGACCAGGTCATTTAAACTGTAACTTCCTCGGGTCAGTCTTCTTCGGGCATATCTTTGTCCAGTTTTCTTAAATTTCTTTATAAAAATAGTTAGACAAGGAGTACTGTATTGGCCGCCACAGTAGCGTAGTGGTTGACACGCTATTGTGGGCTATCGTCTGGAGTAGGACTCGAATTCAAATTTCGGCTCAGGTCTGGAAATAGTTAAACTCGTACATTTAAACCCACCGTTCCAAATCCATAACCCATGTTAATCGCTAATGACCAAGTTGTTGATGTGATTTTAAATAAGAAAAAATTAAAAAATGGAAAACCAAAATTGTAAAAGCTATTTGAGTATATATATATACATATTAATGCGAGGATTTACAGCTTCAGCCGTATCTCACTTCCTAAGCACCACATCTCTCTGTCTCACCAGTCCCCATCGGAGAGCTACCGCAAAGACATTGCCTCCTGCATCCAATTCAACCATGTCACTTCCGGCTTACCCCTCCTTCTTTTACAGGCCGGCGTCCACTCTCATACCCTCTTTGGCCACCTACCATCCTCCATCCTCTGCAAATGGCCAAACCATTTTAACTGCTTCCGGGATATGGTATCCACGATATTTTCTTGAACGCCGATTCTTCTCCTAATTTCAGAATTCGGAATTCGATCCGCGACACACCAGAGCTCCGCCTCCAGAAATCCATCTCCACCGCTTTTAGGCAATCTTTCTGTCTCTTTGTCAATACCCACACTTCTGCAGCATAGGTACACACACTCTCCTGGATAGCATGATAAATATTTATCTCTGTCTCGTTCTATATTTTATCATTTTAAAGGACAGAATTTAACTGCCCTATAACCCTTTACCCTTGCAAAATCTTTGAGTATACTTTGAGTAAAATTTTAGTATACTTAATAAAATGTTTTTAATTTTATAAATATTTTTTATAAGCAGCAAAAAAATTACGAGATCCAATCTTCTCCTGAAATATCGGGAGACTCCTTGTGAAAAGGTGAATTCAGTTTACAGACAAAAATAATTTTGAAGGCACTGATTTTCACACTTGTGAAAATTTTCCGTTTATTCCCTCGAATATGTTTTGTCAGTTTTTAAAATTTTATGGTTGAAAACCAACGGAAAATTTATTCTGAACACTAATAGCGCTATAAAGTGTATTTTAACTACTCTTTTCTTTAGAAAATCGGTTATAAATAAATAAAAGCTGATGAAAATAATTTTGTTTTTACAACCCAATATTTTTATAAATCCGATTTGAGCTTTCGTAATTTTTAGTTATATTTAAATGTTTTATTACAGTGTACAACGAAAGTGATAATGACATAAAGTGTCTGCTTTCAGTTATTTGAGTGCTCTAATCATTTCAGTTACTTGGTATAACCTACAAATAAAATGTAAAGCTTTGTAGCAAGACAAATAGATTTGAGACAATAAGTGGAACCACACATCGTGACCTGAAATAGAAGGTCAAAAAGAATACGGAATTAAAATTGCATAGGGCATTGGTTGTTCTCATATTAGCTTATGGAAGTGAAATCTGAACTATAAGTTTAAGGGAAAAATGTAGCCTACACTGGAGGTAGCACAAATGAAATTGCGCTGTAAAAGGTTGTTGTAGGTTATACAGGATTTGAAATAAAAATATTCAAGCAGAGATTGAAATTCAAGCACTGAATATTAGAATCACAGTGAGTACAGAAAATGTATGGAGGGATCATGTTAAACAGATACTACCAGGAGGTATCCTCCTCGAAGCACTGGGATACACACCTGAAGGCAGTAGGGATATGGGTAGGGCTTGTAGAAGATGGTTAGAGTCCGCTTGTGATCGGTGTGACTCGGACTTATCTGTACTAATATTATAAAAACAAAGCGTGTTTTTTTGTGCAGGCTAATTTCCAAAACTACTGAACGGATTTTCATGAAATTGACGTCATATTAGTATTTATATTCACAGCAACAATTTCTTTATGAAATTTCAAAAATGATAACCTTAAAGACCCTAACGAATATTTTCATAAAGATGTATGTGTGTGTGTGTGCATGTGAGTACGTATTGCTGTTGAAGTAGATGAAGGGGTTTGATGATGGCGAGAAACGTACGCGGGGGAAATTATCAAAAGTCTTATGTTTGTGTGTGTGTGTGTGTGTGTGTGTGTGCGCGCGCGCGCGTGCGTTGTGAGTGTGTACGTTGGAGTATACTGTCGATCTAGCAGCTACACAATTTCTGTTACATATTTAAAAAAACTGTTTACCATTTTTCGCGTGCGAAGCCGCAAGGGGACATGCTAGTTTAATAATGGTTTCTTAAACAGAAGACTTAAAACATATAGGCCTACCCCTTTTTAGGTTCCCTTTTTTGACAAAGAGTTAATAACATTGTTGTTGTTTAGGTCATCAGCTGAAAAGCTGGTTTGAACCTGTAGAGGTTTTACTTAATAAAACGAGGAGTGAGGTCGTTTACAATTGCCTTCCTCACTGAATGTAAAAGGATGCTTATCAGCATGCCGGGCACTCTGAAAAGCACACATTTTCCACTCTGCAAATGTCACCTTCACTTCATTCACCACTCAGTCTGGCTATATAATGAACATTACTTTTAGAGGAGATAACTGTGGTTAGTGTCTTTTATACCTCTACCTCATCTGTTCTTAAATGATTCAGTCAATTATTTGGCTGACCATGCGATAAGAAACAGAACTATTTATTTTAGCCCTGCAACGAACGGATTAAGTGTAAATAATTTTACACGCTACCTATCTGTTATAGGCAGCTTAATAACATTTACATAAAAAATTATAATAATTAAAACAGAAAGTCATTGAATTGGCATCCGTGGCAGAATGATAACAATTTATAATGACAAAAGCCAATAGGATTATTTGTTGCAACTGAAAAATACAATACTCAGTCAATAACTAAACGCTCACTGAATTTTGTTCGTTATTATTGCAGTGTTTTCTTGTTACTGATATTTATGAGGTATATTTTTAATGTCACATTTTAAATCAGATCTTCACAACACGTATGAACAATATAAAATTTCATGTGGGTTATATCCCCTTATATTTATGACAAAATACGGCTTACTACACTGCCAGTTAGATGGCTTTCTTTAAATAAATTAAAGGCAAAAAGTTGGTTGTACCTGAAACAACATTTTTTAACTAAGTAATAGATTTCACTTCAGAAACACTTACTAAATGTTTAATGAACTGATCAATATGTTCGGAATCAACAATACCTAATAGCTGGTAGATTATAACGGAACCAACTTCGATTTAGTTTTTCAGATTTTCAGAGATATAATATTGTGATGACTATTTAACAATTTCAAAAACCTCATTTTCACTGCTTTATGGAAACCCATAAAAGTTTCTCTTACAGTACAATATCAAAAAATTTTTAAAGTTGTAAGAGAATTATAAATTCCAAATCGTATTACTTTTATGGACTGTTGTCAGAAATATGATCCAAAAATTTTGATTTTTATTACGTGATTTTTAATTGGATAAAAATAAACTTTGGCTTTCCTGAAAACAAAAGATCTTTGTTGTTATAAACCGTTATTTATATGTTTACGAAACGCTTGGTTATGTACAACGAAATGTATTTATACTTTATTGTTCACACAAACCAATTAGAGAAGTTTGAGGTATTTTTCTCGTTTTGTTCCTGAAATATATCTATGAATCAGTTCAACTACATAAAACACAGAAAAGTTAGTTTTAAAATTTCCCTAGAATGGATCTGAGTTAATAAATAGTAACTTTAAATAATAAAAGAAGTAATAATTATCAAATTCTTATCAATTTTGAATTCAAATCGAACCTCTGATAATCTCAATCTTATGACTATAATTTATACAAATTCTGCACACAGATAATTTTTAATTACTTAATTATTAACATTATAAAACGAGTCCTATATACAAGAGCTACAACGTTACTCTTGAAAAAATAGTGAGACATATAAATTTTTATATTTTTTCCATGCTTTTCTACGGTGTAGAATCCAGAAACTTGGAAGAAGCCATCACAAGAAAACTGAAGGTATTTGAAATGTGACTGTACAGGCGAATATTGAGGGTACTATGATCTCCTCGGATGAAAAACGTTGAAGGTCTCAGGAGAATTAAAAAAGTGTGGAAATCACTTACACTATCAATGTTTCAGAATTTGGGACATATCATGAGGGATGAATCCGGATATTCCTTACTTCAAGCCATTTCAAGGCACTATGGGGAAAAATATATAAAAAAGAGGACCTTACAGAAGAAACAGAAGAATAGTGCCGTGGAAAAAAGAGGACCTTACAGAAGAAACAGAAGAATAGTGCCGTGGAAAAAAGAGGACCTTACAAAAGAAGAGTGTCATGGCTTTTAGAACCTTGTACCTAAGAACCTAGTGTGGAGACAGCTCAGAAGAGCTATTCTGTTGTGAAAAGAATGAAGGAAAAATTACTATGTTCATCGCGAAACATCTGGAACGAATTGGCACCTGAAAACAAAGAAGAATAAAATACAAAGCTATTTTTAAATCTGTGTGGATGTATGACATACAGTTATGGAGAACAGCAAATTAATCTAATATTGAAATCTTCCAAACATTCCAATCAAAAACAGTAAGATCCATCAACCGTGGTAAGTAATAAAACAAATTCAGGGTTTTCAGAGTTAAACATTGTAACTTACATTTTATCACCTAAGTGAAGAGTTACTGAGGCTAAAAGATAAAGATGTGTTTACTGGGAATGAGTACAGTTTTGGGTGGTAAATGCCCTAATGCTCTATAACAGGTGCTAATTTACTTCACAAGAAGTAAAATAGCTCCAATGAATAGATGTACGAGGGTCGTTTGAAAAGTCCGTGCAAAAATAAAAACTACTTAATTGTTTGGGGTAAACCTTTTCTATTTTTCGACATAGTCTCCTTTTAGGCTTGTACACTTTGTCCAACGCTGCTCTAGTTTGTTGATCCCTTCCGAATAATAGGATTTGTCCAAGTCTGAAAAATAGCCATTCGTTCCTGCAATCACCTCCTCGTTTGAATAAAATATTTTTCCCGCTAGCCATTTCTTCAAATTGGGAAACAAATAGTAGTCCGAGGGAGCCAAGTCTGGAGAATAGGAGAGATGTGAAGCGAGTTGGAACCCTATTTCCATTAATTTTGCGACCACAACTGCTGAGGCGTGAGCTGGTGCGTTGTTGTGATGGAAAAGGACTTTTTGTGGGCCAATCGTGGACGTTCTTTTTGCAGCTCGGTTTCCAAACGGTCCAGTAACGATGAATAATATGCACTTGTAATAGTTTTACCCTTTTCCAGATAATCGATGAAGATTATTCCTTGTGAATCCCAAAAGACAGTCGCTATAATCTTTTCGGCCGAAGGAACTGTCTTCGCCTTTTTTGGCGCAGATTCCCCCTTCATAACCCATTGTTTAGATTGTTCTTTGGTCTCAGGAGTGTAGTGATGTATCCATGTTTTATCCACAGTGACGAAACAACGCTTAAAGTCCTGCGAATTCTTCTGGAACAGCTGCAAACCGTCCTTGCAACACTTCACACGAAATTCTTTTTCATCCATTTTTTGAAAATCACTCGACTTCCTCGATTAAAACGAATATCAAACACAAAGAAATAGACCGATCTGGCTGACACTACACATGTGTTTTTCCAACATATGCTGCTAACTAAACATATGCTCGATGTGCGCCAGTAGTGCCATGTATCTGATTTTGCACGAACTTTTCAAACGACCCTCGTATATTTACAGCAAATGAAATAAATGGAGAGGTAAATCTGTTTCATAGAGATGGTAACATTAAAGAAAAACTATACAGGATACTGTGAAATAAGGCTGTAAATACTGCGCGATCTTTATGTTGTTTTATGCATTTTTATGTTATTCATGTCTATGTGGTTCATGTTGGGCTCGGCGGCTGACTGTTTTCTATGTTAAGTTATAATGGTGCAGTATACTGAGGCGATTTTCTATTGCTGTTCTACTGTACCACCTCGCATTCTTGCGATCAGCCATAGAAGTGGGTTGAAACGGAGAAGGTGTAGGGGAGTTTGAGAGCCCCCCCCAAAAAAACATTATAACCCTAATAATAATTACTAAAAAATGTACAAAACAGTTTTTGAATTTTTAATAATGATTTTAGGAAATAGTTAAAATAAAATTAGAATGGTTCGTACGTTATTGGATTGTATTAGTAATACTAGTTGTGTGATTGTGACTTTATTGACACATCAACCAGCAAGTGTGATTAGCGTCATTAGTTAGGGAACAAATAAAATGTTCTGTGACATCAAATTCTCGATTGGTAATACGTTATAGACCCTCCTCCTACGTTGAAACATACATGAACTCAAACAGACAACTCTATTCAGGGTACAAAATATCCTACAATTATAAAGTCCCAAGTCAGACTCAGCTTTGCCTGCACGGTTGAGTGGTTCCTTTCGGCTAGACGACTTGTCAGCGGATTACTGTGGTTATTGAATTTCTCACCAATCCTGAAATAATATAACCTAGCCTAACTTCACCTCCTCCTTGATGATTTGCACGTTTAGATAAAGTGAATGCTTCGTGTGGTCTTTTACGTTATAGGTTATATTGAAGACTTAACTTACATTTTAAGGTTCATCGTAAAGGTTAATTGAAATTTATGAACTGTTGCTCTTAAAACGTCCGTTTAATTAAATGTCTTATACAACTTAAAATATATTTTAACGTTTTCATTATAATATTAGATGTTTAATTTCATCGGTTGTATAAAAGCGAAACTGTGTTGCCGTGAAAGAAATTAAATTAATATTTACGTTTTACTACTGCAAGCAAAAAGTGGTTTCTGGAATTATTTTTCTCTGTAAATACTTTTCTCTGTATATTTACTTTGTAAATAGTGATTGAAGTGTGGTTCACTCAGAATACGATCTGCGTCCTCCGTTCTGGGAAAATGAACGCATTCCGATCTCAAGTGCGATCTTCCCTGTTACACAGAATATGTTTAGTGCATTTGGTCAGTCACGATGAGTCTTCATCAGAAGAAAAAAAACAAGCTGCTACTCTATTGTTATCATCTCTTAAAAACAAAAAGAAATAACGTACAGTGTGGGTTCACGATATAAACAAAAGACGATTACAATTTGGAGATATAATAAATTATGTACAGAACTTTCATTACATGAAGACCGCTTTTACAGATATTTTCATGTCCAGTAACGACAGCAACGAACTACCTTAATGAACTTTTCCGTTTTGAGTGACGTATCACAACTTTGTGACAAACGGTACAATGACGAACACGAGTGAATCGCAATGCGTTCAGTTTCAAACCGTCCGGTAAATGCGTTCAGTTTTGCCCGTAGCGATCTGCTGTCACCCGCACGATCAGAACGCACTCTGTGTGCCACGCTTCGCTACTAATCACAGTATTCAAAAAAAATTTACATGCTACGATCACTTGCCCGGAACGCAGGACGTTGATCGCATTCTGTGTGGCAGGCTCTTTAGTAAATTTTGTAATTTAAAAACAACTAGTGTGCCCTGCGCGGGTTCACACGCAAAACATATGCAATCAATTTTTTAAAATAAATATGTAGCAGAAATAAATTGTGTAGCTGCTGTATACTCCAACGTACTCACGCTTGCACGCGGAAGCACACACACACACACACACACACACACACACAACGTTTTAATAATTCCCCTGTGTACGTCTCTCACTAGTCTTTATACATATATGTACAAATTATTACACTGTCTTCAACAATAGTTTTTAACGTTTTCATTATAATATTTGTTATTCATTGGTTACACACACACACACACACACACACCAAAACGACGTTTTGAAATGTTCTCCGCATAAGTCTCTCACCTTCATCAAATCCCTTCATCTTCTTCAACAGCAATAAGTACTCACATGTACACACACACACACACACACACACACATACACACACACACACACACACACACACACACACACACATTTATAAAAATCTTCATTGGGGCCCTTAGGGTTATCATTTTTGAAAAATTAAAAAGAAATTGTTGCTGTAAATAATATAAATACGAATATACTGTAAAAATTTCATGAAAATCCAATGAGTAGTTTTGGAAATTAGCATGCACAAAAAAAACAAAGCATGTCTCTATAATATTAGTATAGATTAAGTTCAAAATTATATATATATTTTTTTTAGTTATTACATAACTTACTAAATATCGATATTCTAATCAAAATTTAGAGTAATATTCTTGTATATTTCAGTAATTGATTTATTGTTTATTGAAACAAATATTTATAAACATCACAGAGGTCAAACATCGATGGATGTTTCACTTCCTTTAGTTTTTTTCACTTTTCTGCCAGATTAGTTATTTATTGTTCAAAGAAAATGAAAAGATTACAACGTAGCAGTATAAAAATATTCTGATTTCTCTTTATTGAGTAAAAATTCGGATATAGTTTCGTTTTGGAAACTTTATTAGGGTCAAATATCCTGTCGTTATTTACAATGGTTACTATTACTGGGTCCGTTTCAGGCGTAATTGAACAGTTGACATATGTACCTAAGGATGAAATTTAACGTTTCAACAGGAAATAGGGATAGTAAATACATCATCGTATCTTGTTAAACTTGTATAAAATACTGGGAAATGCGGCTGGTCAATTTTATTGAAAATAACTTACTAGCATTACCTATTCGATTGAAAAACAAATTTCATGAGATTTTAATACATGATTTGACCTAACGTATTTGTGTTCCCTCTGCATAAATTTATTGATGAATATCATTGAAACCGGTAATTTCACAAGTAATCGATTAGACATCATAAAAATATATACTCAATTTGAAATACTACATAATTTATATAACTATTTTTAAACAGTCAAATTTCTTAGCAATTTAGGTCAACAGCGATCGATACTAAATGAACATTCTGTGTTACTAGTCTCTTATCTAGAACTAATATTTTATATAGATAGTAAAAACCTCAAGTTGTACTGATACAATTTTGTTGTACATATTAAATATTCATTAATTAAATTTTGTGAGAGATTACTTTAACCAAATTGCATTCATTGATATTAATTTAAATTATATATTTTAATTATTTTGTTAAATGTTTGGGTGTGTATTTTATTTATGTTTATTCATTTTTAAAATTAAGCATTATTTGAAGTTGTTGTTTATTGAAGCAAGAGATCTGTATATGATAACTTATTATTCAGAGCTGAAAGAGCATAATTTGTTCATGGTTAGAATTGCCGAAGGCATAAATATTTAATTACATGAGTAATTAACTAATTATAGAGTTTAAATACTTGAAATTATATTATATTTTTTTTGAAAGACTGGATAAATTTAATGAACAGCCAGACAGAATTTGATAATGATAAATTATTTCAAATTGTACTTAAACGAGATAAGAAATAAAACTAGGTACAAAATGATAACGTCATTCGGCCGAATAACCGCGCGCGGAATGGTTATTGATGTAGGAATCTATTTTTTTGAACAATTGACGTGGTCTGCGACCATAATTGTTTTAATGTTTTATGTTTTGTGTGATTAGTGTGTTTTTAAATTCCTGATGATGTCTCCGAGGGAGACGAAAGATCTTGAATAAATATAATACTCTGAGGTGAGTTTTATATTTAATTTTGTTTTGTTTTGGCTGTTCATTATCATATATGAAATAAAAAACTATATATTTTTTTAATTTCCAAGTATAAAAAGAACTAGCGTACAAAATATTACCTTCGTTGTAAGAAAATATTTATGAATCGATAAAAGTTGGAATTAATAATAAAATCTCCTGGACGCTTTTTGGGCACAAGTGTCAGTACGTATTTAAGTTACAACTACAAAATCGTTGGTAGCAAAATCACCTACTCTTTGTAAAATACTGATTTTTCTAAAGTTCGTTTACATTATATTTTTAATTAATTTTGCTTCGAGCCAGTTAATCATTTTATAAGTTAACTTAAGAACATAGAACAGTTGAATATTTGTTAAAAGTATGTACAGTATAATAAAAAATAGTAGGGAGGAAGATAATTAAGTACTTAATTTAAGGCCTTAACTGATTAAAAAAAGCAAGTGTAACAAGACTCTTTCGGTGTTTATTAAATAGGGAACATCACTGTAGTATATTTCAACGATGATAAAAATGTAGGTTAAGGATAATGCACGCATTAAAATTACCAATCTAATACCTACCTAATCGTTAATATTGGGGGTTCCTTGCAATAGAAGTTCATCAGTGCTAACTAAAAAATATCAACTATTAAGGACACAAATTTGCGTGTTACAATTTTTTTTGGGCATCTGAAAACAAAATCGTCTGTAAATAAGTAGTTACTTTTATTCTCCTCCTCTACCCTTGTCCCACCCCTTTCTTTTCCTTCCTCTCTCCCACCGACTTCTTTCTCCTCCTCTTCCTCCTTCTCCCTTCACCCTGCTATTCCTTTCTTCTCTTTCTCTCTTCCCTCCTCCTTCCTGTTTCCCACCCTCCTCCTCCTCTTTATTTTACTAGGGACGTTTTATAAATTGATTTAGCAGTTTTATTCAATAAAAAAAATCAGTAAACTATAAAAATTGTTTGTTTTATTTAGACAATTTTTTAAACTGTTACCAGCAAACTAATTTTCTTGTCCTGGTATTCTCCGAAATAAGATTAAGTTCCAAAAATTGTTATTGTACAGTATTCAGATGAACTAATGTCCCCTAGCCGTGGGAGTGAGAGAATGCATAACGCTCTCACTCGCACAAGCCATACGCGCCGTTCCAATAACATTACTTTAATTTTACTCATTGTTGTGAGCAAGTGTTTATGCATGCAGTAAACTAACAAGCAAGATAACGACTGTAGTATGTTTTCAGATTTGGATTATTACGGTAAAGACCTTTGAGCGCATGCGTAGTTATGCCACATATCTCCCTCTCACTTGCTCGGCTATGGGATATTAGTTCGTCTGATACCTATATATCATATAACATTTTTTTAGTTTATTGTTCTATTATTTTTTTAAGATAACTGGAAAAAAATTTTATTTATTTATTTAACGTCGCATCAACTACAACGGTCACTAGCGACGACGTTATATAATGGAGGATGAAATGATTTTTTTGTAACGTATGAAAATATGCCGTGCCTGAGTGGGATTCGAACCCATAACCGCATGATGAGAGGCGAGCACATTACCAACTACGCCAATGTGGCAGGCCACTGGAGAAATTTTTTTTGTCAAATAAAGAAATTGTGTGTGGCAATTTATAAAATTGTTCTCTATCATTTTGTTTTATGAAATCCGTCCGTCCGCCACACCCAGATGTCAGAAACTAGAAGAGATAACAAATTGTATTCGGATTCGTAATCTAAACAAAAAGTTAGTGGGCATAAATTAAGTTTGAAGTTTCGGTTTCAACCAGAAGTGGCCCAAAACTGGAAGTCAAAAAATCAAATTCAGAATTTGGAAACAAATATAGTGTCTATTGATTCTTCTTAAAAAGTAGATACAGAAATTGCTGGGTTTGAAGTTCCGGTTTCGATCGGAAGGGAGGCAAAACCGGAAGTTAAGAAATCAAAGTTGGAATTTGGAAACAAAATTAGTGTCATTCGATTCGACTTACAAGAGTACTAGCTACAAAAATCACTAATGTTTTTTTGCCGTAAGTCAAAGGTAAGCATTTTTTAAAATTGCTTTCAGCCATGGACGCATCGTATCATGAAAGGTATTTCTATTATTAGTTTTATTATAGAGATGTTAAGATTTGTCCATGAAAAAATTATTGCCCTTCACATGGATGATCATTTTTTAAAAAATTTGAGAATAAAAAAACTTTTAAAAAATTTATAGGGCTATATCATCAAACAAAATTATCGTTAAAAAAATAGACGTCATCAAAAAAATTTCCACATTTATAAACCCGAATACTATGACAGTAAGGTCGGTATTACGGCCGAAACACTATAATGGAGTAATAATAACTGTCTATAAAATATGATGGAGCAGTTTACAGTATTATCGATTCTCCAGTTTCTTTGAATAGAGATTTAGAGGTGTATAAAAGCTTGTAATAATAGTAATACATCAATTCTTAAACCTGTTAAATAACTAATCCGATGAAGTCTAATACGATCAAGAAAATAAATAATGTTAACGAGCAACTTATTAATAAAATAATTTCATAAAACTCTCATAAATTCTAAGTACACTGAAAACACTTTGGAAAGAAATATTCATAATTTTTTTTATGATTATCGACAATAAAATTATTATTACTCAAATCGTTTTAATATTGTTCACTTCTCGGTTTTATTATTGTTATTAACAATTTATTGAACCCACCGGGTTGCTGTTCAACTGGTCAGCTGTTCAACAGCTGATTTCGGAGACGAAGGTTCCTGGTTCAAATCCTATACTCTATTTCACGTTCAGTATGCAGTACAGCTCTTATGAGAACCCGCTGTGTTACCAGGCGTACGGAAAACAACAGGCACACAGCCAATACAATGACTCTCCTCCGCCGACACCAACCGAAGGTCACGAGCAAAAATATTTAGAGTTTCGCTTAACACCCTCTAACAATCTCATTTTTAATCAAAAAATCCTGAAAAAATTGCTATCCCTTCTTAATGAATCTTATTTTATTACGCTGTAAATGTTATTTTATACTCTGATATTTAAAAAAGATACGCTTGTACAAAGTTAGACGTTTAAATCTCAAAACATTTTTTGCGTTTCACATTAAACAACTCTTTTCTTTCCATGACGACATAAATGTTTTATTATTTTGTTACAAAGTATAGAATTTTATCTGTAATTTGATATATACTAGTATGTTGTATATACTAGTTTGAAATAATTACATTTTTTGCGTAACAATGGCCCATTCAAAAGGAATTTTCATTGTGTTATGCCAGAAAAATAATCTCGTATGTAAATAATGTTTTTTTTTCTTTATTTCACCAGCTAATAACTTTGTTTATCCGTTATGTAAACCTATAAAACTATGTATCACAATAATTACGACATTCTTGTCGTACAGTCCTATGAAAATATATTTTTTATGCCCCTTACAGAAATACCGACAATTGAAATGAATACTTTTATTTCGAGAACAGTATATTTTCTTCCCAATAACTATTTTTTACTTGAAAATAATTAAGAAGACAATAAAATTGGTAAACATTCCATTACTGTAATACTTGTTTGTATCTGATCTTTAAAACGATACAAATATTAAGTATGTTTCATATTACTAACGTGAAAACGCTAAGGTGAAAACATAAACAAATGTTTTCACTGTAGAAGCTAACAAACATTACTTAAGATTCCTTATAAGTCTTCTGCAAGAAGGCTTCGTGTCCATTGGGATTTAAGCTGCTCATAGGATCGCCTGGTATGTACAGTGTTTACATGGATTTGTATGTGTATCAAATAGTTTATGCAAATTTGTCTAGAATGTTTTGGCCAGATCTGATGCGTGTGGGAATAGTAAATCAATACGAAGCATACTACTCAAAACATAAACGTACATTATAATATACGAATCATTATGTTTCGGAGAGCCTGAATGTATTTAATATGAGATGATTTTACTTATCTCAAAACTGGACTCTATAGAGTCAGACTGTTCTTATGACTGTATTAACTCTGGTCAATTTATAAGCATAAATAAGTGGACATTCTAGCTTGGCATCTGCTTCTTCTTCGGGTGCCGTCTCCCAACGGATGTCGATACCGCAGTCTTAAACAAATCCACAGGTGAGTAATGGTACCAATCACGCAAGTTTCTCAGCCATGATATTCTCCTTCTTAACCACTATTTTGCTCTCAGTAATTAATTGCAGCAAATCGTATTTGTCCCCACGCATAACATGTCCAAAATATTCAAGTTTGCACCTCTTTATAGTGTCCATCATCTCTCGCTTCTTGTGCATCCGATGTAAATCTACCTCGTTCCTTATCCTTTCAGTTCATGATAGTTGCAGCGTATGTCGGTATATCCATAGTACAAATGCTTGTACTCTATTTATATCTCGTTTTCTTAGAGACCACGCCTCCATTTCATACAGAAGAACAGGAAAGATATAACATCGCACATCTAGTTCTCATCTCAATGTCTTGGTCTTTATTACTTTTAGTTTGTTCCATTTTGATAAAGGCATTCTTTGCCATTTCTATTTGTGTTCTTATCGCTATCCTCTTTCCTTATCTCTAGCCTGGCATCAAATAGGCCTAAATGTCAATCATCATTGACACTGAAAAAAATGTCAATGGCCGGCTCGTGGTGTAGTGATCAGCACAACTGGCTTCTTTACCTAAGTCCGGGGTTTGATTCCCGGTCGTCTGGTATTTTTTTCATCTGTGTATTACCTCATACCCACGAAAACTCAAGACTGATTATAGGCATCGATGCTCAAAAATTATAAAATCCCATTTCCTTCTCACAAAAGCTTGGCTTTAAAAGTGGAAAATTAAGAAAGATATACCTTAATCCCAACAGTGCACCTTCACTTTCATGTGACAGAACTGTTCAACTGTTGTCATAATTGATATGCCCATAGAATAAAATAAAATAATACGAATATTACGTGCACTTGGACAAACGGCTAACTTGGAATATTCATATAACAAAAACTAGACGCAAAATTGAAACAATATCATCAGTAAAAATAGCTACTTGATAGAAGAGTAAAATTAAATTTAAATTATTTACTGATCGTTACTAATCAATAGTACTTAATTAAACACAAAATAAATTGATATTTAATCCAGGAACGTAACGGTTATTAATATTATTATAAATTGTTATAAAACGAATTAAATTACAAATGTAAATATTGAATTCATTTCACGTACGCGTAGCGGGAAACAAAAATAAAAACATAATCTGTGTTTTTTTTGTCTAAACAAATAAACGTTGGTTATTGCAGTAAAGGGCAGTCGAGTGGCGCCAAGGGAATGTTAATTCAGAGTTGTTGGAATAGGTTATAACGTAATTAAGGATACAAAATCGCCTGGAATGCAATTGAGGTTAAAATAATCTTAATATGTGATTTTACGCTTCCCTTGCCGTTTAATTAAATTAAATTTTAATAAGTTCTCTTGTAAAATATGTAATAGTTGACAACGAAATATGCTACATAAACAAAAGTTACTTGAATTTCATTTTAAAATACTTATTCTTATGTTTTAAGCTAACAGAATACAGTTTGTAATTGTACATTTTGAAAAAAAATATTCTCAGTTCATATCCCGGTGAAAAATGTAATATTTTTTAACCATCAAAACCAGATGTGTAGTCGTGAATTTTCCTGTGCGAGAACGCTAAAAGCACTATTTGGTTAAGTTATATTTCTATGATTTTCTACAATAGCCGAAAGATCGGATATAAGAGTTCGCTGAATTTCGAGTCTGCTGTACTGTTATTTATTAAACAATGCATAGATGTAGGTTGATTTTCATTTTGATAGTGGAAAAATAAAGTAATAGTACAGTAAGTACCGTAATTTTATTTATTTACTTTAATTAACATCATTTATCAACTTCGCTTAAACAATATACGAGGTCTGTTCAGAAAATAACGGAAATTTTTAAATTTTGCGGGTTTGGAGAGTACCATTGTCTATATTTTTGTTTATTATGTTAGTATACATGCCCCTGAAGTATCATAAAATTTTCAGCAGTATTCATTTTTTACTTTGTCTGTAGCAGCCGCTAAGGTTAGACGTGTTTTTGTGAACTCAGCGATTTAAATTTGTTAAAAAATGGGACAAAGAATTTGTATAAAATTTTGCGTAAAAAATGAAATAAAATGCAACAAAGTGTGTGAAATGTTAACAAAGTCCTATGGTGAGTCTACTAAGGGTAAAACAATGGTTTACGAGTGGTATAAGCGTTTCCAAGACGGCCATGAAGACGTTGAAGATGACGAACGCCCCGGACGCCCCAGCACAATAACCGATGAAAACGTGGAAAAAGTGAAAGGAATGGTAATGAACGATCGTTGAATCACAAATAGAGAAGTTAGTGATGATGTTGACATATCGATTGGCTCATGCCACGAAATTTTTTCGAATGTTTTGGGTATGAAACGCGTGGCAGCAAAATTTATTTCAAAATTGTTGAATTTTGAACAAAAACAGCGGCGAATGGAAGTTGCTCAGGAGTCACTAATTGAAGTCAACAACAATGCAGAATTGCTGAAACGTGTTATAACAGGTGACGAAACATGGGTATGCGGATATGATGTCGAAACTAAGGCTCAATCGTCCTAGTGAAAGCATTCTGGATCGCCAAGACCGAAAATGGCTCGACAAGTGCGGTCGAAAGTGAAGGTTATGCTTACTATGTTCTTCGATTTTAATGGCATAGAGCATCATCAATTCTTGCCACAAGGTCAAACGGTCAATAAGGAGTATTACCTACAATTTCAACACCGTTTGCGTGAAGCAATCCGAAAAAAGCACGGATTTGTGGCAAAACAATTCATGGCTTTTGCGCCATGATAATGCACCAGCTCACACTTCATTGCTTGTTCGTGAATTTTTGGCCAAAAGAATACTGTAACTATGCCCCAGCCTCCATATTCGCCAGACATGGCACCGTATGAATTTTTCTTATTTCCAAAAAATAAAGAAAACATTAAAGGACTAAACAAACGAAAATCGCCGAGCTCATAAAAACACGTCTAAAGAAAAAGTTTATTTTCACACCATTGCAACAGACGATGAATTAATGAGGCTGATTAAAGAGGAACTGCCATTGATACCTCGGCAATTTTTCAAAAACGCTTATGACTCATTTTTGGTTCGTTGCTATCAGTGCGTAGCTATTGATAAACATCATTCGAATAAAGGTTAATAAAACAAATTGTGTTCATTAATAAATTTATCACTTTCATATTTCGTTCATTTCTTTCATTTTATTACTTAAGTAACATTGTAACAAATCACCAATTTGAAATGGTTATGCAAATAAAATTACTTTCCACCATTTTGTTTTGATTAATCATAAGCAAATGAAACTCGAGAGATGTTTTTACATATTTATTTAATATAACTCTTAAGTTTCCAGTCTGTAGAGTGTGCGATACGTCCGGCGTATTAATTCAAAAATAGCAAACTCTTCGTGGGACACCCGGTATTTATTTACTTAATGAAATTTGTTTTACATCAATAAAAAAATAAAAACGAGATTTCGACTTTTCAAACTTAAATATTTCGTAAAAGAATTTGAGGTATGCCGACATAACTATGTTCAGATATTATAACTTTTGACCTACTCAACCCAGATTTCCAAGTTTTTTTTTTACAAATTATTTAAAATTTTGTTCACTACTATCTGTTTCATAATCATAGTCACCCGAGTTTGAACCTTTGAATCTCAAAAACTATGAGTCGGATTTCAACATACTTTACGTCAAAATTTAACTTATTAAATTCTGCATTGATCTATAATAAACCTATATTTTTTATGTTGTTTAAAATTACCATATCAAGGTTGGAAGACAATAAGACCCGGTTTTTTTGCTACCGCAACAAATTTCATGCATTTAGAGGCGTAGCAAAAAAACCGGGTCTTTTTAGTCTTCCAACCTCGATATGGCAATTTTCAAACAACATTAAAAATATAGATTAATTAAGAGTTAACGCAGAAAAAAATTAGCTAAATTTTGATGTTAATATTCGACTCAAAGTTTTGGAGATGCAAGGGTTCAAACTAGGGTGTCTATGATTAAGAAACCGATAGTAGAGTTTGTTTGTAGTAGAGCTTGTTTGAATATAAAGGAAATACTAAAATCATACTTGGTACTCTGGAATGAAATTATTACTTCATTTGATACCTATTTCATACATGAGAAAATTGGTCAAAGTACACCCAAGTTGTGATTTAGATTATATAAGATTTAGAGTTAGATAATATTTTAAATTTAAATTCGTTATTTAATTATATATATATATTTCCTATAGTACTCGTACTTTTTAGTGTAGGTTTATTTTTCAAGTGAGTTAGGTTTCATCTTTTGATTTGTAGACTGATGAGAAGTTATCTAAGTTTGTGTTTGGTGTTAGTCTCTAATGTAAGCAAATCAATTCTGTGAAACCGGATAGGGCGTTCTCTGTTTACTTTTGGGAATAATTGCATCCCCATCACACAATTCAACGTACTCAACTACCTCTTGCTATAAACACCTAGTTAATATAAGTATTCGAGAACAGTGTAACATTAGATTCCCTGATTTCTATTATTCTCTATTCTCTTAGTTTGGCGGAAGACTGGTCCGTTAAAATAGTGACAAAGAACTGGCTTTTATGCCAGGTGTTATGGGTTTGATTCCCGGTCAGGTCTGGTTTTTTCATTGTTTACGTTCTTTGTTGTTCTATCTCAAAACACAACATTCAACTATATTTTTATGGAAACGAAAATATGTACACGTATACTGTATTTAGAAGGATAAAGGTTTTTTTGAGTTTGGTTTGGCACCCACAGAATTGATTCCGGTCAACCTTTTTTAAAATTTCAGCTGGACTTATGTTCCGGAGAAGAGGTTAAAGGAGAAGTGCAACAAAAATGAACTAAATGATTAATATATATTTAAGTACATTATGAAACATCCAAATAATTTTAAAATGAACCCACATACACAGACATGAAAATATGAAGTGTCACGTGGGTTCTTCATGTCATTCATGCCAAATTTTGTCAAATTAATTAGCACATTTGTAGTTGTTTTGAGTAACAAGAACAAATAAAAATATATCCGTAGAAAAATATGTAGTATATATAGGTTTTTATCAGTTCTGTTTTTCATATTTGTTTACTTGAAAAGGAAACAGCTGGATTTAACATTTAGAAATAGGCCTATGTATTGGCTCCTTGGTAGGCGTTCCCAGCTTTCGATTGACAACAAACTACTACTTTTGTACAAATCCATGCTGAAGCCGGTTTGGACCTACGGGATTCAGTTATGAGGCACAGCATCGACTTCAAACATCGAGATTCTGCAACGGTTTCAATCAAAATTTCTTCGGACCATACTAAATGCACCGTGGAATATTATCAACGCCGATATACATCGTGATATGGATGTGCAAACGGTACGAGAAGAAATGCGAAGTTTCAGTTGTAAATACATCAAACGTCGAAACAACCACATAAATCACTTAGCACTGAATCTCTTAGGGAATAGCAATGTTGTTCATAGACTAAAACGTGCTACAGTACTGGATCTCCCAGGGTGATTCTGACAGTGTGATTTTAAATTGCAAAAAATATTGTGACACTTATCGCTAAGGTCCGTTTCGGGATCTAGAGAATTAAATAATTAATACATTAAAGTTTACAATTACAAGTATTTATTACAACTAAAAGATTGTAACGTTAAATAATAAATTCAAAATCAATATATTAAACTTCATATAATTATAATGTATAATCTCTTTCATGTACACAATTTGTTACGTTACAATTATTTGCTACTTTTAATAATGTCGTTCTACAATCTTTTAATGTCTTGTACTTTCCATATAACGTTTCTTTTTTGTAAATATTGAATATGATAACACATAAATCTGTATCTAATATTGTTTCATTTATGTATTTCTAATGTATTAAATATATAATTTGAACAATTAAGCGTGAATGTGATGACCTCCTCCACCTTCAGATCTCCAGGTCACACTCAATATTCTTACAATTTTCTTTAACAACCTACTAGCCACCTAGCAACCCAATTTTGTTTATATCTTTCTTAAAATTAAATTATTTTTTATTATTTTATTTCCACCAGCTGGGTCTATTTACATTTACTTCAGACCAAAACATAAACAAAGCCAGCTGTTAATGATTTTGAGTCGTCACACTGTATTAAGCCCAAGATGGATAAATTATTTTGGGTACAATCTTTTTCGTTTCTTTTATACGCGATTTTTTATTTACTCATGCATTATGGTTATCATTTAGATATATTAAAAAAAGATTATTCAGCGTACTCTTATTTTAACTAGAAAGGTGAGAATGTTTTATATTTTGTTTCCTTAGAATTTTTATTTTTATTTTTAATAAGGATTCTATACAATAAACTCCAGTTTCATTAAATATTTATTTGAAATTTTTGTCTTTTGTTGAATTAAAATTATATTAAAATTTTTTGTAGCCTACTAAATTTCAACTTTCCTTTTATTTTTGCAGCTAAATCATTTTTAATGTAAAAGATCTTCTTTAAAGATCTTGGGAAAAGATTGGGTTTGAAGTTCCGGTTTCGACCGGAAGTGGCCCAAAACTGGAATTCAAGAAATCAAAGTCGAAATTTGTAAACAAAAATTGTGTCATTCGATTCCTCTAAAAGAGTAGCTACAGAAATCATTGGGTTTGAAGTTACGGAGTGGCCCAAAAACGGAAGTCAAGAAATCAAATTCAGAATTTGGAAACAAAAAATCGTATCATTCAATTCCTCTAAAAGAGTAGATACAGAAATCACTAATGGTTTTTGCGATAAGTGAACGGTAAACCTTTGTAAAAATTGCCTCCAGTCATTAGAAGCGTCCTCTCATGAAAGGAATTTTTAGGTCATTTTTGGTTTTTTGAACCATATTGGTTTGGTTTTGCATTCCTTTAGTTTTTCAAAATTTGGTTTGTAAGTCTTCCTTGGTCTACCAGATGACTTTAGAATCCCATTTTTCTGTTTTTATTTCCTTCAATATTTTTTAGATTTGTTTATAAATCTCTTTGTTCAGGCTAATCCTTGTCCCATGATAGTTTCTCTCTTTATTTATCGTTTCAATGATCGTTTCAACTACTCTCCGTTCTATTCTTCTTTGTAATTTTTCTAACTCTCTTGCACCTTTTATGTTGCAGTTGAGTGTTTCTTACTAGAATTTATTGTAGCATATAATAAGCGTATTTCAGGTAGGTGTGATTCTAAAAAATTTCTTCATATTTTTGATTGTTTTTATGTGCTTTAAAAGTACCTCAACCTCATTCAATTTAAATAAATGAAATTTTGTACAAGATTTAGATTCGTAGATTGTATTAAAAGTAAAGTAAGAAATCTAATTTAATTTTATAATTGGAAATAATTTGGCCACCCCTTTTTACGATAAGATTCTTTTGTTTTTAGCAATTAACGCTGATGAAGCGTATTATTAATTAAGTAAATTAATTAATTAAGAAAATTGACGGAAAAATCAATTCGGGTGAGAGAAAAACATAAAAAGAAAAACTTCAACCAAGCGGACTTTCTAAATTAAAATTTTCATTCATCCCTCAATTTTAAAAGAATTAAATATAGTACAGTAAATTGCTTCTTATTTATAAAATTGAAGGAAGTAAAAAAAATAAATTAAAAAATTTATTTTCACACCTTTGGTATTTAATTATACACGTAATATTTCTTTCAAATTGTTTAATATTTAAAATCTCAACGATTTGAAAGTTTATTGCCTGCTGAAGTGTTCAACATAAGCTTCCTTAAGCCCTAATTCACGCCCCGTGAAATTATTTTTAAATACTGTAAAAGTGCTAAGTAACTTTAGCAATTAATTTTGGCTTAATTCAAACTTTTATGTGATCGAATTTAAAACTTGTGAGAATATTGAGGGATTTTACTTTATTAAAAGTGTCATAATTTATATTTAGTTAATATTATATAACTTTTTCATCTCATATAGAGCCAAATTTAGACAATTATTGAGGTGACTTTAGACGTTTCTGGAAGCTCCTTTTGCAGCCCACATTCTCAGCATTCGTCCACCGTAGGGGGTTTACATAAGTAGGCTCATTGTATAACGTAATAAAACAAATTATAGAAAAAAATTTTATTCTAATACGTCTTTAATCATAAATATTCTTTTGTGTGGATTATAAGATTTACAGCTTTTATATTAAGCATTTTTCTCTGCAGAGCCTAGTTTAGCGTGAGAGTGATTTTCCGTATTATTAAGCCAAACTGAGGTTGATTTTCATTTTGCATCATTCACTCATAATTAAAAAAGAGGTTATGTTTTTTGAGATTAATTTTTTTGTTTATTTCTAATGTTGTATTACTAATGTTAGGTTATATTGTTCATTATTTTCATTGGCAAGAGAAAGTTGTGTGAGTGTTTTACACCAGATTTTTTATTTTCTAATGTTGTTTATCTGTGGTCACAGTGGGTAATGAAACATTAACGGAGGTTTGGAATATGTTTAACGAATTTGCTACAACAATCTAGTTGAGAATTAATTCTGATACCTTTAGTTCATTGTTGTACTACACTATATCAGTTTAACCACAAAGTTAAACTTTTCTGATTTAATAACGAAAAAATGAAGTTTCCCTTATCAATATCTAGTTTTGAATAAATTTTTGTACGTTAACAGCTGTTTTAAAAATTTCTAAATTGATGTAGGTATCACATTGTAGATTTTCAATTTTATTTTTAAACCTGTAGTATTATATTTATTTATTTACTTATTTCCCATTGCTTACAAGAAAATATAAATACAAAATAAATGTTAATTTCCCTAATTACACTTTGATAATCTAAAAACTTGCCCATAACAGACAGTTGGAGTGTCAAATTATTTACACTCAATCTGCTCGTTGCAGGGCTAAAATAAATAGTTCTGTTTCTTATCACATGGTCAGTCAATTAAATGACTGAATCATTTAAGAACAGAAGAGGTAGAGGTGTAAAAGACACTAATCAGAGTTATCTTCTCTGAAAGTAATGAATTTCATTGTACAGCCAGACCCTGTGGTGAATGAAGTGAAGTTGTCATTTACAGAGTGGAAAATATGTGCTTTTCAGAGGGCCCGGCATGCTGATAAGCGTACTTTTCCACTCAGTGAGGAAGGCAATTGTAAACCACCTCACTCTTCGTTTTACCTAGTAAAACCTCTAGAGGTTCAAACCAGCCTATCGGCTGTTGACCTAAACAACAACAAATCTAAAAACTATTTATTTTAATTCGTGGTGGGAAAATTAATCCACCCAACTATGGTTTCCCATGTTTAAAAATAGATCAATTCAGTGCTTCTTTGTTCATTATACTACTGCAACTACCTACGGTTATTAGTGTGTTAGTAATTTACAACTACATGTTAGTACTAATTAAACCACTAAGACATTTTTATTAAAAAACAAATGCTATTATATAATTACATGTACAAATGAAAAACAAAAGAAACAATAAAATATGCAAGACAAAAGAATTTATTTAAAAATAGAAAACTAAAATTTAAACCGGTAGACGAGCTCACAAAACGATATTATGTTTCCTGGAGTAACCATTTTTTCTATAAAATATATTTATTTGGTCTCGTCCTTGAAAAGTTGCGCAAGATTTAACATAAATAGAAGGAATGAAGTTACAAAATACTTTTAGTAACATCTAAAATAATTTTGGTTTGAGGGTAATTAACTCAATGTTAATTACTAAATTCTGAATTACTAAACAGCGCTTGTAACATGAGTAGTTCCTTACATTCTCTTATGTTATTGCAGGTTAGTAAGCGATAAATTATCTATCTGGAAGGGTTATTTCCTAAACCTTTGGTTGAAATACCCATAAGTTGTTCACGTTATACATTTAAAAATTTATTCGCTGAGAAATGCAGTTGTTTTTTCAAACAGCAAATAATTCTTCATTTAGTTTTTTCTTTTTCATTCTTTTGTTAACAGTTATAGAAGAATATAAGTATCTTTTCTAAAGTAGCCCGTTCTTTCCTCTTTTTTGTTTACAGAACGTGAAGAGGATTGAAAAAACAGCTCCTTCTCTGGAGTGCTGACGTCATTCTGAGAATAGAGCATCAATCAGTTCTCGTCTACTAAAAGAAATATTCAATTTCGTTTTAGATGAATCCGAAACACATTGAATTTTAAAATAATTTCTTAAATTATATCACACAAAAGTGAATAAATTGGTTTGGTATTTTACTGCTTATAGTATTACTATTGTCCTTAATTAATTATCAATTACGCAGAACTTTATTATCTGGACATCTTTAATCTTAATTCATTGATTATTTATATGTACATGAAGTACTTTTACTTATAGACTGAATAATTATATTCATTACTAAGCCTTGGGTGTAGGCAAGAAAATGAGAATGACATGTATCACTTGCACACAAGTTAGAAATTCAGGAGATATTTGTAACTCTATTACCAATGAGATTACCACTAAATTTAATCTAAAAAAAATAAAATTGAAACATACTTATTTAAATCGTAATGAATTTAAAAAAAATTATTGAATAACTACAATATTTACAACCAGTAGGAAAATACTATAAATAAATGAAATAATACATAATAACGTAAAGAAGAGGGCTTCATTACAGTTTTTCCATGAAAATTAAATAAAAATATGTTATATACAATTTCTGCCCATAACAAACAGGTGGAGTGTCGAATTATTTACACTCCATCTGTTCGTTGCAGGGTTAAACAAATAGTTTTGTTTCTTATCACATGGTCAGGCAATGACTGAATCATTTAAGAGCAGAAGAGGTAGAGGTATAAAAGACACTAATCAGAGTTATCTCCTCTGAAAGTAATGAATTTCATTATACAGCCAGATCCTGTGGTGAATGAAGTGAAGGTGTCATTTGTAGAGTGGAAAATTAGTGTTATTAAGATGGCCCGGCATTCTGATAAGCGTACTTTTCCACTCAGTGATAAAGACAATGGTAAACCACCTCACTCCTCGTTTTTACTTAGTAAAACCTCTAGAGGTTCAAACCAGCCTTTCGGCTGATGACCTACACAACATATACAATTTATCATGAAGTAAACCACGGTAAATAGAAGAGGTCTCTTCTATTTACCGTGAAGTAACCTATGTTTTCATCAATTTGAAAATTCTAAAGAATTTTTGAAATGACTTCTGAACAAAGAAAATACTTGGCTCATTAATTAGTTATTTATATATATAATTGGTATTAATAATCTGTCACAAAGTTTTAAGATACGATGTCATTTTAGACGTCTCGTTCTTTTGGTTTCACTGTTATCTAATAAATTTATAGCAAATTGTTTATACACGATTTATATCTGTAAGTGTTTATAATTTATATTGATAGTTTTTTCTTCTTCTTCACTTCAAGGTCTTGGTGTAGTGAACCTGTTCCGGTACCCATCTCATCCTTGGTCTTCCCACATCTCTCGTACCAATTGGTCTTTAATTTTGAGTCAATTGGCATCCTCCCATATGGTATTCTGTTCAATTGTCTGCACCAGTTTGTTCGATTACGTAAGATCTTGGCACGTAATGGTGAAACAGATAGAACTCTTATTATTTGATCATCTTGATAGTTCTATGAAGATAAATAATCAATTATGTGAGGTAATAAAGAAATAAACTAAAATTATATTATTTCGAAGTGAATCCGGTTCATCTTGCATCGTAGAACAGTTTTTATAACAATGACATAAACCAAAAGAAATACCGTGAAGTATTTACTACTTAGTATTTGAATAATGACCAAAATTTACATGATAACTCGGCGCATATTGTCAAATGCTTTATTTGTTGAAATAGAGTTATTTGATTGAAAATAATATACTTCGAAGGAGAAGTCTTTAAAGATACCATGTAAGGGTTGTTACAGTTTCTATGACATACTTTTATTTTATTATAATAGGTTTTATAATCTGGGAGACAAAGGTTATAAAAAATACAAATACGAAAAATGTTTCATGTCATGATAAGAAGTATCTGCCACAGCGGTTTAAAACTCAATCTCACAGCACTAGCTCTTATTGATAGAATACTCTGTCAATATCAGTGTATTGAAAAGAAAATCCTTTTACATGTGGTTTCTTATTAGGAATGATACAAAATGCAAGCAAACTGAAAACCATGACTCCGTTACCTGTACTAAAACATCAAATAATTTTAAATGCAGTAAAATTTCTAAAGTCGAAATATCAAATTTCAACAACTTTCTGGTTTCCTCCCAAATCTTCTTCCTGTGTTCATTGTGGTCTTAACTTTTTTCTTTCTATTTGCTTCCTCAATTCGTTGTGGTATCTTGTTGAAATTTGTGTTTTTATATTGTTTCCGAATTTTTCCCAGCAGTTCCATATCGCTTTCAGTGATCTTTAATTGTTTAAGATATTCTTCTGTTTAAGTTATCTATTTTGACTTACAGAAGAAGGTGAGCGGAAGACGAGGACCGGGGAGTAGGAGAGTATCCTGGCTGCAGAATCTGAGGGCGTGGTGTGGGAAGACCTCCAGCGAGTTGTTCAGAATAGCGACAGACAAAGTAAAAATAGCCTTGCTGATTGCAAACATCCGAAACGGATCTGCACCATGAGAAGAAGAAGATTTTGACTTATTTTTACTGGCAATTGTGACATCGAAGATTTGTTTTAGGATTCTGTTCTCGTCGGTCCAGTGCATGTATCCGTAAAATCTTGCCATCCTTCTTCTGAAAGTGTCTATAATCATTTCCGTGTGTTTGTAGATTTCTGATGATCGTCGTTTCTTTGTTAACTGGCCCAAATATTTTCCTAAGGGTTTTTCTTCCTTGTTTTTAATTTATTTTATTTTTTGATCATAAATCAGTGTAGTTTTCAAGTACCAGTATTATTTATTATCATCATCAACTTTCAAGTTATTGGTATTATTCAAATGTCGAGTCAGTTTCATATAAATGAAAGTTTAAAGTTACGTTTAGTAACTTAAAGCAGTTTTATTAGAATATTATAAGCAGCTCTTATTCAAGCTAATAATATATATAGTTCTAATAATAAATATATAATGAAAAACCAAACAAAACAAAATTATAAATAATACTCACCTCAGAGTATTACATATTCGAGATATCTTTCGTCTCTCTCGGAACACCATCAGGAACACGATTACACAAATCACACAAAACACATAATATACATAAAAGTTCTAATGATATGTAAGCAGCTCGTTAGAATAATATTATAAATGGCTGCTTCCGTACCCCAGTGGTTAGCAAAGCTGAGGTCCCGGGTTCGATTCCTGGCCAGAGTTTGGAAAATTTTTACAGGTTCAAACCCATCGTTTCTCAACCAAATGTAGTCGCTAATAACCAAGATACTGATACGACTTAAAATAAACTAAAAATATATACATAAATAATCTGTAAATTTAACCCACCAAATTATATTATTGAACTTAAAATTTGGAAAAAATTATAAATAAAATCTTTTGATGTAACCCCAGCCCATAACAGGCAGGTTGAGTGTTAAATTATTTGCACTCGATCTGCTAGTTCCAGGGCTACGTAAAATAGTTCTGTTTCTTATCACATGGTCAGTCAAATATATGACTGA
The DNA here is from genome assembly GCA_035578175.1 of Catonia carolina. Taxonomy (NCBI): domain Eukaryota; kingdom Metazoa; phylum Arthropoda; class Insecta; order Hemiptera; family Achilidae; genus Catonia; species Catonia carolina. The sequence continues at coordinate 271,139,337 of JAQMRL010000001.1, read as the reverse complement.
CACATTTCACAACAGAAGAGGTAGAGGTGTAAAAGACAACTGTCAGAGTTACTCTTCTGAGAGTAATGAATTTCATCATTACTACAGCCAGACCCTGTGGTGATTTAAGTGAAGGTGTCATTTGAAGGGTGGAAAGTAGATGAGTTTTAGAGGACCGGCTACGGTTTTAAGCATACTTTTTCACTTAGTGAGGAAGGCAATTGTAAACCACATCACTCCTCGTTTTACTTAGTAAAGCATTTAGAAGTTAAAATCAGCCTTTTGACTGATGACATAAAGAACAAAATGTAACCACCAAATTGTATTATTGAACAACAAATTTGGAGATATAAAGTAAAAATAAACAAGTTCAACTATTGTGAGAATTTTTCGTTAACTCCTAAAAAATAACTGAAAGAAAATATTTAGTATAAAATCTCTACATATATCTACAAAATAAAGAATGAAATTAAACAGATGCAGAAAAAACAGAACAAGCGTATAAAACAACCCCAAAACCACATCTTCTTAAATAGAAGTAGGAGAACGAACTTGACAAAAAAGATGTTTAAAAATATTTTCTGGTAAAATTGTAGGAAAAGAAAAAAGATTCCATTGACCGAAAAATTTATATAACTATCATTACTCAAAAAAATTTGTCATCTCAAATAATAAAAATTGTAAAATACACATTATTTACATAAAATGAATACTTTATAAAGCATTTTAGTGTTAAACATTTTCCACAGATATTTTCGTAAAATATTGATTGTTCGACATGCAAGTCCCTAAGGTAAAGAAAGCAGCTCTTTGAAAAGCCTTCTTCTAAACAACCGAACAAATCTCTCCCTATTTTATCATTCTTTATATTCACATTTTAATGTTCACTTTATAATGCACTGCACCAACCCTTTGCTATTTCTGTAAGTTTGTAATCAGTAACAATTCCCATTTATTTCGATGTGTTATCTGACAGTAAATAAATTAGCGCAATTTTCTGTGAAAATGCATAATTCTAACTAATTAAATCATTTGTATACAATTTTCGACATTTCTCTTGTTCTGTTTTTTTTTTGCATTTTATTCTACTATTATAACATAATTTATACTGCAACTCCTGCCCATAACGGGCAGATCGTAATGTGAATTTAATATTGTTAACATGAATTTGAACCAAAATTGAATTGAAAATAAATAAAATGGTTAAACACAAAAATTGAAATTTAAAATAACATTTTCATGTAAACGTAGCTAATAATTGAAACTGATTGAAATTAAAATTTTACAATGATAAATTTGATTTTCAATTTCAATTTTTGTGTTTAATCATTTTATTTATTTTCAATTCAATATTGGTTCAAATTCGTATTAACAATAATTAAATTGATATTACATTTTGGCGCCCCACGTTGGGCGCCAAAATGTAAAGTTATTTTAATGATTTAAAAAAAATGTAATGATGAACCAGTATTAATTTTAAATAAAATAAATTGAAATGAAATGAAATGATTAAACGCAAATTTTAAAATGAATTTATATTTAATGTAAACGTAAAATATATTAAAAAAATAGAATAATTGACAATGATTAAATTTGTTACAGGAGTACTGTTGTTGTTTGTTGTTTAGGTCATCAGCCGAAAGGCTGGTTTGAACCTGCAGAGGTTTTACTAAGTAAAACGAGGAGTGAGGTGGTTTACCATTGCCTTCCTCACTGAGTGGAAAAGTATGCTTATCAGCATGCCGGGCCCTCTGAAAAGCACATATTTTCCACTCTGCAAATGACACTTTCACTTCATTCACCATAGGGTCTGGCTGTATAATGAAATCCATTACTTTCAGAGGAAATAACTCTGATTAGTGTCTTTTACACCTCTACCTCTTCTGTTCTTAAATGATTCAGTCATTTAATTGGCTGACCATTTGATAAGAAACAGAACTATTTATTTTAGCCCTGCAACTAACAGATTGAGTGTAAATAATTTGACACTCCACCTGTCTATTATGGGCAGACAGGAGTACTAATGTTTTAATTTAAAATTTATTAATGACACTTTATAGGTATGTTCTAAAAACAGATTATTGAAATATAAACATTTACTATAACATTAAATTGAATATGATTATCTATTCTATCTATGGGCTCAATTAAGTAATATCTTATAGTTACGCTTTTTAAATTATCATTGGAGTCTTCTCTGGTTATTTATCCGTCCATTGACCAGGATCAAACGGGATGGCTTAGTCATTGTTGCAGTTGTTTTATATACTTATATACATTTATTGAAATCTTTTATTCTTATTTTGAAAAAAAATAATTTATTTCAATTTGTTCTGTTATTAACTGGATTCTTGATTCTTTAATAATTTTCTTTTCTTATTTCCTTGTTAAGAATTTTTTCAAAATTATAAAAATTCTACCACAACATTGGCTGATTGATGTATCATATTATTAATATATTATCGGTACTAAGTTTTCTAAGCTGAATAAAACGATAGTTTGCCCGAGCCGAATGATCGAGCGGTTACAGAAATAGCAAGGGTTTAGAATATTGTTAATAAATCAAAATTTAAGTAACTTATGAATTTGAAATTTCGTACACACTGTAAGAATATAATTGTCTATGGTGTGTTAAAATTTTAAACTTTTTAGTCAAATACTTATCGAGTTACACGCTTCTAAACGAATGGAATTTGTTGCGGTATCAAAAAAACATCAATAGAGCTTTTCAGGACAGCAGCAGATAGAGTAAAGTGGGCCATGATGATCGCCAATGTCCTTAGAGATAGGGCACCTTAAGAAGAAGATAAAAAAAAACCGGGTCTATTTGTCTTCCAACCTCGATATGGCAATTTGTAAACAACATTAAAATTATAGGACTATTATAGGTAAATGTAGAATAAAATAAGCTGAATTTTGATGTAAAGAATGTTAAAATCCGACTCATAGTTTTGGAGATTCAAGGGTTTAAACTCGGGTGTCTATGATTATGAAACCGATAGTAGTATACCAGTTCACATTCACTATCAACTCACAGGGTTTAGTTGATGTAGCAGGCTATCGTGAGTGCATTCATTTCAGCACAAATTATGTACTATAGTTGCTTGAGTCACGAGTTTGCCTTCGATTTTAACGAGGGTTAAAGGAGGGAAACCATCAGTGCGCATGCGCGACTGCTTTTACATCAGTTCGCCAACACAACAACGTGAACTGTACTTAGAGAACATACAGTATATCGCGGAACCTTTTGTAGGTTAACTGTATGAACATAACTGTTTATTACCGTAAGCGGTAATGTCGGTTTCTTGAAAACGCAGTCGAACTATTTACAGTGCTGAACGAAATCAACGTAATATGCAATGTAATAAAATGCTGAAAAGTTGTTGAAGCTAAACAAAAATACCTTTCCGTCCCTCTTAACAAAAACCGTGAGCGAGCGGCTAACTACTGTGATGTTCTCTTTCCATAATTCCGAAATATAAAGAAAGACGTTAAAGACGGAGAAGAAGAAGATAGTTCTTCATTAACAGTTTTTTTGATACCTGGTAAAAAACGGAAACGGTTATATCAATAAGAAAGTGATGCCGACATGTGAAACGTTATTATAGCCTAATTTTCGTAAGCAGAGCGGTGGGCAAAACTTGCGTCTGCATTAATATAGCATAGTATTGTATGTATTGCAATAATGCAGTGTATGTAATCAACAATCGAACAGCATGCCTACAAAATACAATGGGTGTTGTCAATTTTCAACAACACTCTGACTATACATCTAACTGTGCGTCGGAGGGGTATGCAGGGTCGAAGTCAAGTATGCGCACGCGTAGCACAGCGCTCACAGCAATTGGCTTGGCCTTTACCAGTTTTGAAAAAATGCTAAACACCGCTGACAGATTTCTCTTTCCTTCCTCACAGCCAATCCATAAGCAAAAGGCATTCTTCTGACTCACTATCTATACCAGTTTATCGTCAATAAACAAAGCCTCTGTGAACAGTAATCCCGTTCTGAGGCCGCTTGCATTACTGTCACCTCTAGATGAACACTGGTGTTAGTTTAAACAACTAAAATCTAGATAATGAACGGGCAATTGATGGAAAAATTTTAGTAGTTATAAATAAATTTCTGTCCAATTGGTTAACTAGGTTTTGTTCATAAATTTAAAATAACGAGCGTTGTTCAGGTTTGGCTTTTTATTTAATCACCATATTATGTCACTAATCCAAATTGAGCTAATTTTTTACCGACCTCTATAATAATATAAGTGCTCCTCAATATCTTCATTTCATTCGTTTGTATAATTGTTTTAGTTGTAGTGGTGTCTGATCTTGTCTCTGCTACATACGTCAAAATTGATCTGATGCAGGTCTAATAAATTTTGCTTTTGCTTTGTTTACACATTAATTTGATTTTTTCAAATCACCTCTTGGAGGCAACCACTATTTCTTTCTGCCTTTATGACTCGTGTTCTAATTTATTCTTTCAATACTCTGTCATTTGATAAGTTTAATCAAAACCTAATTATAACAGAGCTACATAGAAAAAATGTTCTATTCGCATGCGCTAACTGAAAACTGGGAAAGATTTCCCCCTCTTAATGTCTCTTTGCAATAGTGGGAGCTGAATCAGCGATGATTAACAGCTAGATCAACAGTAGGTAAATAGTTTCGATGCACAGAAGTGGGACAACCGAAAATAGTACAAGCAGAGCAAGTCTTCGCACGTAGAAACTTCTACACGTCTTCAAAGTTTTTTAAAATTTTGTGAAATAAAAAGAAATACATTTTTAAATAATAATTATTTAACAATTTTATTTTTTATTTAATGTATACGAAAAAATAATAATTATTTTTCCGTTTACAGTCAGTTTAAATAACATGGGGTTTTTAGAGATTACCATCGATATGATTAAAAATATCCGAGTGAAGTAAAAATTATCTAATTATAAATAATATTAATTAATTATCTTGTATTAATTAGTTATAATATTACATATATTAATATTAAATTAAATGTTTAGTTATAATTAATATTAAGTATACCAAACCAATATTGTATCAGATAACGAAATCTTTCTTTTAATAAATTTAACACTCGGTTATTGCATATAAATAAAACAAAAATAAATGCCGAATGCAATTCATTAATAATAATAAATATATGTACTTTCCAAGCAGATTCTGCGATATATTTTCCAATATTGTGACTTACATTTGTTAAAGCCCAAAATATTCCCAATGTCAAAAACAACTTTAAGAATAATTAAAATAATTCTTTGTATAAGTAATATTTCTTTCATTCTAGTAAGAGAAATTTTGGTAGACTGTAAAATACTTGTATTTTTTTATGTGTGTATATTCTGTAGCAAATCGCTACGAATAATATGGAATTTAATATAAATAATATAATTGATAATAAAAAAAATAAATTCGAAGTCGTGTTTCCGTAATAGCAATCATAATCAGGTTTAAAAAACGAAGAATTTTGCAATGATAAATCGCACACTAAATGTATCAAACAAATCAGAAAAGGTACTCTGTAGGAGTAAATTGAATATTTTATAATTCGTATTTTTTGTTCATGTTTCGTCATATTTGAAATTTGCACCGTGTAACTTTTGAACACATTCCACATGTCATAACACATTATGTTTACCCAAAACACTTTGCTTAAAACTGCGAACTGTTTTAAATACCAGATCAATTTACAATATAAGTCACTTGATATAGGATTTATACCGTCATTGTAGGGAATAATTCCTTTCTGATAATCATTCAATTGACTATACATTTTGCTGATTGATTTAGCAAAATCATCGAGCCACATCAAAAATTCTAATGATTGTGCAAAATTTTCAATCAGCATTGTCAATAATAAATTCATCACAAGTTTTCCAAACTTATTTCTTAGCTCGGGAAGAATGAAATAAATTAAAATCGATGTTAACGTTATAGTTAATGGCAATAAATTTCGAATGAAGAAACTATTAATCAAACTTTTGGTTATTTCAAATATTTGTATACCCTTTTTTATAACTGCTATGAAAACATTCAAACACAAATTTTTTTTTTCAATTTTTCTCACATTATTTACATACTTTATACTGGTACAATGCGGAGTTTTGGAAAGTATGTGATATGCCATCGCTGGTCTGGATTCAGATGGAACTGATGAAGCATTTAAATACATATTAATATATGTTTCAATCTTTGCATAACTATCGCACGATTTTTTAAAAACATCAGGAATTTCATCGGTATAGTTGAAATGTTTAGTTTCATTTTCAAATATAGGTTTACATTTTAAATTATCATCCAATTCATAAGAATCTTCACAACATTTATGAGTCCTATGTAGAAATTTTGATGGGCAGAAGAGAATATTATCGTTATAATGAAATGTTTCACTTCGATTGATGTGGACATTATTGTTCATGAGCAAACTTCCATCTGCATACTCCTCTTTAATAAACAACTTATTATTAACCAGTCCTGACATACAGTTTATAGGTTCTTGGTTTTGGAATATATCATTACGAGTGAAAATAGTATCTTGTGAAGCAAACTTAAATAGACCTACAAAATATAAATACATACAGTGTTTTCAATTCTAGTCAAAAACTAGCGTCTCCCTAGTAACCTTCACTGAAACCGTTTTATTAAAATTTGGCACACTCTTTTAAATCTTTTAAACCAATAAACTTTGATAAACAATCAACGGTTATACTCCGTACTTTGTTATACATTTGTCACGTGTAAGGCCCAATACACCGCACCACTACTTGTACGTGTGTTTAAAAACAAACAAAGTCATTAATTTAACAAAACATATTTTTTTTTTATTTTTTATTTAACGTCGCATCAACATCAAGGTCATTAGCGACGACGTTGGGGTGTAACTGTGTGTGATGAGGATGAAATGATTATTTGTAACGTTTGAAAATATGCCGTGCCTGAGTGGGATTCGAACCCAGGACCGCATGATGAGAAGCGAGCACGTTACCAACTGCGCCAATGCGGCCGTCAAAACATATTTGTTGTTATGATGTCGGCAATTTACCCCCAAACACTTATAGACTTAACAATCATTGTAACTAATATAAATTCATATATATATTAAAAAAAAACATTTCTGTTTATTACACTTTATTTCTTAAATGCTTCAGTCATATACATTAACTGACCATGTGATAAGAAACAAAATATTTTTTGTAGCCCTGGAACAAGCAGATCGAGTGCAAATAATTAAACACTCCACCTGCCTGTTTTGGGCAATGTTATGAGGGTAACCTTAGTTATAACGGTAAAACGTTTAGTACATTAAAGAACTCGCATGCGGGCAAATTAATAATTCATATTTCTTATGAAGGTTGATTCTGAATAATAACATACGAGTATATGATAAAAAAAAAAAAAATCTGGTGTGAAACACTCACACGACTTTCTCTTGCCAATGCAAATGATTAACAATACTACCTAACATTTAAAACAAAAAATAACGAATAAACAAAAAAAAATACCTCAAAAAACATAACCTTATTTTAATCATGAGTGAATAATGCTAATGCAAAATGAAAACCAACCTTAGTTTGGCTTAAAAGTACGAAAAACACTTTTTGACGGTAAACTAAGCTCTGTAGAAAAAAATGCTCAATATAAAAGTTGTAGATCTTTTAATTTTCTATAAATTTGAATGTTACACTTTTGTTGTAAAATGCCGAAATCTTTAAAAAATTCATTTTCTCCAAATTTTCATGAAAAAAAGAAGAAAATCACTATTTACTGCTAAACTAAGCGTTATAAAAATAATGTTTGAAAAAAATGTTGTAGATATTTTAATTGCCTACAACTTTTATAAAAACATTTTTGCGCTAAAATGCTTATTAAGGCAGCAATACTAAAAAAAACAATTTTTTTCTACATGAGAACAGCCTTCCCAAGAGTTTCAGCAGGCATGGCGCCTACCCTATCTGGTAGAGTATAAAGAATATAGTAAATGAAGCGATTTTCAAAAAAAAATCGTAGGAGCCGTTTTTGAGAAAATCGTAAAAAAGTGAAAAATGAAAAAATAAACTAGGTACTATTTCCGGTTGGCCGATTTTTATGAAAATGCTTGTGTCGGGTCCTCTAGAAGGTCCTAACGTAAAATTTTCAAGTTTCAACTTCGTATAATGTTTCGTTCTTGAGATATTCGTTCACACCCACAGACCAATAGCTAAAAACATGTTTTTTTGGGTTCAGGGGGTCTGAAAACGTGAACATACGGTGAAAACTCAATATTGAAAAATTGACATGAAAGCAATACTTTCCTTCCAATATATTTATATAGGCAAGAGAAAGTAAAAAGGAATTTCTGTTAAACTGTCAAATTGATTGGTACTACATGTCTCTATTAATTATTCTGTTATCTGTGCAAAGTTTCTTTCACATTATTTTAGATTTTGTTGAATGATAAACGATTAATAGCAGATATTGGTTTTCGGTACAGGTGTAGATGATTATATTCATGTAAGTTTTCTAATCCTTGAGGAAGAATTCTGTTTTATTGATTTGTACGAGTAGATTTAAGAGCAAACAGCAGGTGGTAGGTTACTACTTTTTTTAAAAAAAGAAAGTCAAAATTTCTGATAATAAAAATCGGTATTGTTTGTAATAAATCAGGTAAAAGGGTTAAGTAAAGAATGGCCGAATAAAAAAATGGCTGGATTTTTCTATAATATAATACCACCTGCCTTTTGCATTGAATTTGCCTATAAATTATTTTTTAAATCAATTCTCTTGACTTTACATAACCATTTTAAAATATATAGCTCATGAAAGTGCGAAATGGACTTTACGGATACCGTTGAGATATATTTGTTTCATTTTATACAATTTTGTATTTGGAGCTACCATGCTGATTACTTTAAACCCAGGACAACCGAAGGGATATTTTACTGTGTTATTAATAATGCTTTCTGTACCAAAATATATAAAATTTTAGTTCAATTTTTCTACATAGAAGCCTTGACATTTTAATAATATTTATTTATAAACACAAGAAAATATAATTCGATAAGATTGCAAAAGTTATTCTTAAAAACATCATGATATAGTCAATTCTTTCTCAACATCAATGGAGTAACGAAATATATTTAAACAGTTTTTAAAACCATGAAATATAATTTAAAATGATTCCATATTCTTGGCGCAGTGGTTAGCGTTCGAGACTGCAAGCGGAATGATTCCCGGCAAGAATCTGGAAAATTAACAAGTCAATTAATCTCATCACGCCCATAACCCTCTTGATGTGATTTTAATAATCTTAAAACTAGGAAAAATTATTATAACATTATTAGTATTTTAATCACGTTTAAAATAAAATTTTATTTTAGTTCTTTTTTGTAAAAAGTCACCTTGTTATCACCCTATACATGACAACTGGAGTAAAATGATATGCAGCGAAAAATGAAAGATCGATTCTTGGCGTGTCATTCTCTTTCTTCAGGTGTCTAGCCATTTCAAATGTTAGCGATCACCATAGAAATTCTCACTTTGTTTGTTGCACTGATCAATAGCTCTTCTGAAATTTTTCCAAACCTAGTTCTCAGATTTCGAAGCCACGAAACTCTTCTTATTCTAGGTCATTCTTTTCCATACATTTCTCCTATAGAATGGTTTGTAGTTAAGAATATATTGGTTCATTCTGCATGATATGTCCCAAATATTAGAGCTTCCTACACATTTTCTATGTCTTTCTTCATTCTCCTGAGTACTTCTAAATTTGTTATCCTAGGAGTCCATGGAAGCCCAAAACATTCGTCTGTACAACCACATCTCAAATGACTCTAGTTTTCTTGTGGTGATCTCATCCAAGGTCAAGGAATCTACACCGTACAGGAGCACAGAGAAAACATAACATCTTAGATGCCTCATTTTTGTTGCAAGAGTAAGGTTGTGGCTCTTGAATAGGACTCATTTTATTAAATACTGTTCTTGTTTTGCCTACACGGCACTTTATACGGCGTGTCATTACGGGACCATATTAGTAATGACGATTGACGTTGATGAACCGTCACTGGTGTTGTTCCGCAAACTGCTCAAATAAAAATTAAATTGTTAAAATTGACTTGGATAGGATATATTATGATGTCGGATGGTGGAAAAATAGACGGTTTAAAATAAGACCGAGAGTGGAAAGGCGTTGGGAAGGAACCCACTTTTTAGACTGACGATACCAAAAGATTGGCTGGCAGCTGGATTTAGAGAGCTCAAAATTGGACAAAGTAAATAGAAATGAGGGAGATATATGTCCAGCAGTAGAAGCAAAGAGTTGATGATGATGCTAAACCAACTTGTACTTCCTTGCACAGGAAATCTGCAACAAAAGCTTAGATTGAAGAATATTTCAGCGGGTTTGATGTGTTTAAGATTTCCACTCAATAGCAGGGAATCGAATCCGTGACTTTTAAATGTAAAATTAAGTCTTACGTTCTGCTATTGTGACACGGCTTACTTTTTTAAACGTATATGATTAGTTATTATTTTATTTTTTTTTAAATACATGGCAAATACTTTCAAATATTTCGGTCTTATTTTTGATAAAAAAAACTAACTTGAAGTACACATAGGGTATAGTAAGGCAGAACCGGGTAGGTGATGTTCGATGGCTTCTGAAAGCTATAATTTATGACTGAAAGAGAAAAGAATTGATACACAAAATTTTTAAATATTTGTGCATACACTATACATAAATTTTAAAATGGTATAATAACCTATATAACTTTTTAGTCTATTAATTTTCAAATGAAAAATGTCAAAAAATCCGGTTCTGGCCTACCGGTAAGGCAAAACCGGGTACACATGTTAACCGTGTGGAAAAATGAAAATGATCAAACTTTTCTGAACAACAAATTATTTTATTTTAGTACCTTAACATCAAACATTGTTCGCTAAAATATTAAAGCGATTACTACGAAATTACATAAGAAAGAGTTAAGTTTTCTGAAAAAAAAGTTTTTTACTCTAATTTCTATATCATTCACAGCAGATGTCACAGGTGAAATCGTCTTCCTCCTCTGCTACACGGCAATCTTCATGGTCCAATCTCTACATTCAATACGTTGTATCCGCCCTTTCCCACCTTTTAGGTCTGTGAATAACGGCACAGAAAATGCAGGCGGATTTCAAACTGTTAATGTCTTCGTAAGTAGACCTTAGCATTTATTTTTCACAAGTTTCTGTGCTTCCTACTATATTTTACATTCTTATGAGTTTCATTATCAAAAACTTAAAAAAAGTCTAGGGTATCTGACAGTATACCCTACTGAATTTCTCAGCTTAAGTTTTATAAGTTCGAGGTATTTGTAATAAATTATTCTGTTTTAATTAACAATACAAATAACAAAGGTGAACTTTTAGTTCAAGGTTTGGTGTTATTTGTGGTTAATATTTGATATTGATGGCTTAAAGGAAAATACCTTGCACTATTTGTTTATATCATGTAGTTAAATAGTTAATTACATAGACTAATAGAGATATATATTTTATAATAATTGGCTGTCAGTTTGTTATGTGCACATTCTGATCGCTTAACTATGTTAATTACAAGTACTTAAACAACTTGAGCCAAACAACTTTTATCACAACCACATCATTCAATCTACCGTATTTAATAAAGAGTAATAAAGAGAAAACAAAATGGGTTATTGATTTTAAAGTACTGTATTATAATAAAATTTCAATCAAATCAAATTTTTATATATCAAGCTAAATTAAGATATTTCAAATTTTTGTATCTAATATAAAGGTTTAAGTTGATACGAGGATTTACTGCAAGTGTTTAGAGAAATATGCTTAAGTGTGTACACAACGTTAACAGACTGGTTTTCCTAAATCCATTATTAGTATAGTAAACATAAACCAATGTTTGTATAATCAGGCGTTTGGTCTGGCATACTCAAACAGAGGTGTTGCTTTGTGGTAAGATAAGTTAAATCATTTAACTTAACAAATTATTTCTCCAAAATAATTGAATAATTTGGTAATGCTTAAACAACTTATTGTTTCCAAACGTAAGGCGTTCTATTATTAATTCTATAGATTCCATTTACGATTAGGGCCTGGAAGATATTTACGCAGCTTTATACAAGAGTGAAATGGTTAAATAAAAACTGTAGCCGCTGTAGATAAAGGATAGATGAGATTAAAGAAGATTTTCAATTTGGTTATTTACTTAAATTTACACTTGTTTAGCCCTGCAAAACCATTAAATATTATTTTTTTTTAGTTTTTTACAGTTTCATCAACAGTTAGGGTTATTAGTGACTACGGTGGGTTATATAACTGCAATTGTGGGTTTTGACTTGTGAAAATTTCTAGACCCTAGCTGGGAATCAAACCCGGAACCTCCTCGTCGACTAGTGCGCTAACCACTACGTTATGGAGGCAGCAATTAAATAAATTTACATTTTACAGCTAAATTTATATTACACTATTTATCTAATTTTGATTGTAAATAATAATTAAGAACAGTATAATATGTTACAATATTATAATTTGTTAATTACACCAGTGTGTTATAATTTTTTCATGAGTTAAATATAATCGATAATTTGCATTAATTGTTTTATAACAGATTATGCATTAAAAAAAGTTATATGAAACAAAAGTTGTATTACGAGTATTTTAATACTTTTGAGGAGAACATCCCTTATTAACAGGACCCTCGCATTTAAATGTCGTAACATAGTTATAACAATGCAACATGAATGTTATAACTGAACGTTTATATGTAAATAAATTGGATGTTAAGTGAATGTGAATATAATGACAACAGTTAAATGCTACAAGATTAAATTAGTTTGTTAACAATATGTATTCTGCGAACATATCAGAAATCTTAAGTGGGCGGTCACCAAAGATTCCAACACTGACATTCTGCAACGGTTTCAAAACATATTTTTACGCTCTATCTTAGGTATGCTTTAGTACATAACAAATAGAATATTACATAAGGACCTAAACGTTACGACAATTAATGAAGTAACTTTCAGTTACTGCACTCAGTATCAGAGAAGATTAGAACGCACTCCAACAATCTTGCCATGAATTTATTAGACAACTTAGAAACAATAAGACGGTTAAAACAGAAACATCTATCCAACTTGTATTAAATTCATCACATTACTCTTACAAATAATATTAAATTTTACATCACTGAATTATCAACAATTCACAGGCAATAAAATCAAATTCTATCTGAATAAAAATCTTGGAAGTTTCTCCGAAAGAGGATTACTTCATTCAAAAAATATCAAACAAACAAATCATTGTTCAAAATTTAAACACAGCTTGTAGATTGAGTTGGTAAATAAAAATCATTAGCATTCATGTAGAATCGATAACTGTTTATAAAAGTATAGTATGTATACAAAACATTTTAAATAGAATTTTATGCTGTGGAAAATGATGCAGTGTTTTATTTCACGAGATGATTCCAGTGTGGAGAATATTTCGTTTATATAAATTGAAAATAAAAAATAAAAATCTTTTATTTAAAATGTAGGTTATATTTTGAGCGTAATTTAAAAAAAGTGATCCGTGCAAAGTTATAGTAGGTTAGAAACAAATTTTGTTATGAGAATAATTTATTTATCAAACGACAAATTTACTGAACTAAACTTGTTGACAGATTTATTAAAGTATTTAATTTAATAGGAACAAATAGATGTACGTTAATTTATGTATGAAAATGATAATGTAACGTATTTGCTAAAATAACGAAGAAAATAATCTCTGGAAAATAGGTCAACAGTTTGAAAAAGGTGGGGTAAATCTGGGTATCAATGAATGCTGACGTCATCAGAATGGCCGCTTAATTCAAGTGCGCATGTTTATACCACCCACATGAATGAAACCTTCTTCGATCGATTCTACACAAAACCTAATTTCAAACCGGGAAAATTACAAAATTAAACTTAACGTAGAATATCAGATACGGAATGGAATGTTTCTAATTTATTGCCGAATTAAAATAGTTACCGACTCAAAACTAAATTTCTAATAATACATCCGTTTGTGCTAAACTTAACTTAGCAAGAGAAACTACGGTAATAATTATATAACTCTTATCAGTAAAACTCAAAACTGTAATATGTTATTATTGGTCATAAATACTACTCCTTTGAATCAAAAGTAACTTTAAATTAAAATTTATCAAAGTAAACACATTCGAAGAATTAATGGCCGTATTTTACATATGATAAAATTAAAATGTTTATTTCTTTTCTGCACGAACGAAAAATTATGAATAATAAATACACACCTTTTGCTTTTAAGTTTTCAGATTTAGGGTATGGGTATATGAACGTTTATACAAGCTTCGTTTTCTATTGTACGCCTATTTTATAATTATTCCTGATCAATAGATTTTTACGGTATCTGCAAGATCCTCCCAGTCCGACTACTACTCTATCAAGGCAGGAGTACCCAAAAAATAAATATTAGCTCCCTTGCTATTTCCTGTCATCATCTAGAACAAACCCTGTGCATACTTCAAATGACATTAAAAATCATTTTGGCATTCTTGAAGTCTGGTTTATAAAATGGCGTGTAACAGGTAATACAAAGATAAGGTACCTAAAATGACTAGGAGAAAACTAGGTGTATAGAAAATGAATAATACCATAAAAAAATTAGAAGTAAGGTATTTGGGTTTAAAATTTCTGCAGAATTTAAATAAGAAAAGACTAAAGAAGTTAAACAAAACTTCTTAGAAAAAAAGGATAATGATTTCTGATAAAAGTTTAAGTATTGTGACAAAAAGCAAAAGACACCTTCTAAAAAATAGAAAATACTGAATTATTTTCGAGTAATCCACTTTAGATTGAATTTTTGAAAAAAACGTACCAGATGACCTTTACCTTACGTCGACATACATGTTTACAATTATTTTAATTCAATCAACCAAATTTCCTTGCAAATATTGTTTGGTAGCTTTGTAGTGTATTTAGATAGGCGGTTGTTGTGGAACATACACGTCAACCATAAGCAACATTGCTAAATAACAGGCTACAACAGTTACTGATACAGACTTTTCGCCAAACAGTAAATCCATTACTTTGAAATTCTACTTGTACAAGGTAATGTTGAATGTTTGGCAGCCAGATTTATGGCGCAATAAAGAAGTCTTTCATTTTATGAATACTTCATTTCCAAAGTAAATTCTTGCAACTCATTACTAAATTCCGGAGTTACGTATCTAATAAAACATAACAATACGCTGCATAACAATTGCACTGTAAGTTCAGACACCGACTTCAAAATGAGTGGAAAAATAGCCTGTGCTTATCAGCATGCCAGGCCCTCCGAAAGCATCTACTTTCCACCCTGCAAATGACACCTTCACTTCATTCCCCGCACGGTCTGGCTGTATAATGAAATTCATTACTCTCAATTATTCATATGAAATTCATTCATAATTCTGACTAGTGTCTTGTACACCTCTACCTCTTCTGTTCGTAAATTCTTCAGTCATGTAATTGCCTGACTGTGTGTTAAGCAACAGAACTATCGTTTGTAGCCTTGCACTAGCAGAACGAGTGTAAATAATTTGACACTCCAATTGCCTGTTATGGGCAGAACACAACATTAGCAGTAAAAATTTAATCCATTATTTTAATTTAACAAAATTTAAATTTTCTGGAGCACTATCCCTGAGTAGTGTCTTCCTCTAAGTTATTGGTCCCATTTCTTATGTTTACTTTGTTGAATAGAACAAACATTCTGATAATTTTTTGTAGTTTCCTTTACATAGTTGTAAAATTAAATAAAAATCGTGGGTATAAATTTTTAGATTATTCTTCAAATGAAATAAGGATTAAAATCATAACGCATGACTTTTAATTTAGCGTATCTTATCGTGTTAAAAAATTGAATTTTTTAAGTTTTATTCACTTTTATATATTTATTTCATTAGGTACTTTTAAAACCATTTAATGATATACAAATTGTAATTATCAAAACTATTAAAGTTATGCAGATAAAATTAAATTTGACAGATTATAATGTATGAGATTAAACACAAATTCAAAGGTGACCAAACTGTATAGTCCAAACACGAGCTTTTAACAGTTGACAGCGTTTAACAGACTTAGTATTATAACAAGAATTTCCACATCGCTAAATATCTGTTACAA
The DNA here is from genome assembly GCA_035578175.1 of Catonia carolina. Lineage (NCBI taxonomy): Eukaryota > Metazoa > Arthropoda > Insecta > Hemiptera > Achilidae > Catonia > Catonia carolina. The sequence goes on along the minus strand of JAQMRL010000001.1, from coordinate 271,123,183 downwards.
TTCGTTTGAATAAATTTTCAAAAATAAATTTTATTAAATTTTATGCTTTGAGCGGTGCGGTTTGTAGAATGATAGTTGTTTTATTTACTGTGAACGTTTCGCAGAATATTCATCAAATTTATTTTGTGGCTGTATTTCAATTAATTTGTCTTTGTGTTTTTAATGGTAAACTGAAAATTGGAATAGGTTAATGAATGTGTTAAAGTTTAAGGAGAACAAATATTTACTGAACAGACCAGAGCACAAAATAATGCTGTAAATTGATTTGGTTTTGAAATTTATGTTTTATTTGTATTTTTTGAGAGAAACTTATAACATGTCTTCAGCAAATAAAAAACAGATCATAATAATATATATAATAAAATGATGGATAGTTCCATCTACAAAGAAAGGCCATAGCATGGAATGCAGAATCTTTTTTTCCCTGGTTTTTTACAGGTGGCCTAGGATTTGCTTAATATTGTTTGTAAAGATAAATTCGATGAAGGGTTTTGCTACTAAAAACAGTACGTTGTAGTTTTAATAAAATTTTTTTATCCCTGTGTTTTTATTCAACCAACCTCTACCGCAAGCAAACAATATTCGGTACCTTGGGCTATATTTAGACAGGCGGTTGACGTGGAACAAACACGTCAACCAAAAGCGACTACTGCTAAATAACAGACTAAAACAGTTGTACAGGCTATTATCCAAGCGGTCAAAACTACCCTTGGCTTCAAAACTCTTGACGTACAAGGCGCTGCTTCAACCGATCTGGATGTGAGGTAGTCAAATTTATGGTGCAGCAAAGCCATCAGTAATTTCACGAATACAACGTTTTCAAAGTAAATTCTTACGACTGATTACTAATTGCCCGAGTTACTTATCCAATAGAACACTACGCGATGACTTACCCGTTCCTTACGTCAACGACACAAATATCTGAAACTGTACCGTAGGTTCAGAGACAAACTACACAATCATAACAATCCCATAATATACAATATGAATTGTGCGGACCTACCAGGAATCGCACAAAGACGACTGAAACGCCGATGGCGTAGACATGATACATTAACGCAACTGTAACATTATTACGTACACAAAAATATAATTTAAACGAAAACATTTAACATTATCTGGAGAGCTATCGCTGGGTGGTGTCCTCCTCAAAGTCATTAACGTCGTTGAATTTTTTAAAATATTTTTTTGTTGGTAATTGTCGTGAACGTTTTTGCTAGTTGTTCTTCTACAGTTTCAAAATAAATAAAGTAAAAAAAAATTTATGTGGATACTACAATCTGTTCAATGCAGAACAATAAGGAACCCCATGACCCAATGGGATGAGAATGATGCGTATGACGTGTAAATGAGGTTTGGTCTTGTACAGACCCAGACCAACCATTCCTCAGACAGTATGGTTAATTGAACAAAGTACACCGGTAACCATTATCTAGTATTCAAATCCGTATAAAAGTAACTACCTTAACTAGGATTTCAACCAGGAACTTCGTTTCCGTATTCCAAGTCAGCTTCCCCCCAAAAATGGTATGATTTATTAATTTCCATACAAAAATAATTTTGGTTAAAAAAATTGAAAGTTAATTGAAGGACTATTAAAGTAATCGTCTATTTTAAAATTATTAAATTTATATTCAACAAGTGCAGTATTATTAGAGCCTTAATTTTAATTAATTCATATCCGCGGGTGTCAACTGCGTAAGTTAATAATCAAATTTTATCCTTCATGTTTGAAAGGTTATCAGTTCAGGTTTTAATAAAAAAATTTACACGGAATGATTAACTTAAAAGTTTATGTAATTTTACGAAAGCCTCCTACGCAATGACGTCAAACATCGATACTTATCATGTGGACCCATCTGTAATCACCAAGGGAGTTATAAATAATGGTATAAGCTACTTTTTGTTATAGCCGATTTATTGAAGTGATTTAGAAAAGGTATTCTACGGTAACACTCATTTGTACAAATCAAAGTATCCGGTTACTTTCTTCATTAAGTCGAACAAAAACACTTTAAATGTTTTCAACTCTCAGAATCTGTATTCTGTTTGTTTTAAACATTATGAAACTAAATCTATGAATACATATTGTCTAATTTGTCTCAATTGGCACGATAATATTCTCAATTTTTTCGGAAAACGTGACACTAAAAATGTTCAATTTGAACAAACATTTTTAAGCAAACATTAAACGAGTACCAATACTCTAGTAGATGATAAAATTAAAATTAAAAATTAATTAATTTCATCAACTTTCTCTTTTTTAACATCAAATTATTTTAAATTCTCATTATTTTATTATTTGTTAAATAGTCTTAATTATTTTAATTTTTTGTGAATTATCTTTTTTGTCTCAACTTTTTTCGCGAATCTGTACAACAAAATTACAACCGTTCTTTACATCTTAAACGCCAAACCTCTCAATTCATCCAGTCACCCCCGGAAACCCTTTACTGGCCATTGCTTCCTTAATTCATTTGTCCACTGCTTTGTTGGGCGTTCTCTTTTCCTTTTCTCCCTTGTAGTCCAGTTCCATACTCTACAAGTACACCTGTCGGCATTCATCCGATGTAGGCGTCCATACCACAACAGTATCTTTTTTCTACTTATCTAACGTACTGTTTGATTTTCCTACTCTTTCCCAGATTGCATCATTCCTGATGTGGTCCAACCTCAAGATCCGACAACTTCTTTTCCAGATGTCCATCAACTTTTACTATGATCTTTTTACTTCTGTTCAACAATTCCTTTGTTTGTCCACCGTACGTCAGAATGCATCGCTGTATGAATCTTCTAATTTTTTCTTTTCTCCGATCCAAATTTCCTCGGACTACAAACGGAATTTAGCATCTGTAACGCAGATACGTCTTATCAACTTGCTTTCTTTTTAATAAAATATTCTTTTTTTTGTTGCCATTATAAGTAATGATTACAAATATATTGAATGATCTGACAAAAGTATGACGTAATTTGCATTAAGAAGCTGATGGTCCATGTAACGCATTCGTATTAATAGGTTGTAAGTTGACCATAACAAGCAGATGAAGTATAAATTATTTGCACTCGATCGGCTAATTTCAAGGCTACAAAAATTGTTCTGTTTCTTATCACATGGTCAACCAATTATATGACTGAAGTATTTAAGAACAAAAGAGGTAGAGGTGTAAAATACACTATTCAGAGTTATCTCCACTGAGAATAATTAATTTTATTAAACAGCCAGATCCCGTGGTGAGTAAAGTGAAGATGTCATTTGCAGGGTGGAAATTTTAATTTTAATTTTTTTAAAATATTTCCAATATTTGTTAATAAAAACAATTTTTTCGCAGATGGATTCGACTCAACCTATATCTACATCTCCACACCATAACGTTACCATTACTCCAAACATACAATGTGAAATAAAATTTACAATACTTAAATAGAGAACGGTTACAAATTTATGTATTTATGAATTTTAAGCTAAAATACAGCTTAAAATATATCAATATTCATATTATTAAAAGGTCTAAATATTTTCTAATGATTCCTGATTATAACAAGTCTTCATTTATTTGTGAGAAGAAAGAAAATATTAACAAACTAATAAAAAATTAATGCATTTATTCAAATTCCGTGGGATACTTGGTATAATAAATAAGGTAAAAAATTAAGAGTATTGATAGCCTACTAATGGAATATGAAATTAAAATCACATGAAGACTACCCAACATTATAAACTTTTCTCAAATCTACAATTAATACAATGGGTGAAAATTACAGTGCTTACATTGAATCATAAAGCACACAGGGATACAAATGAAACTAAAAAAGAAAAAATGATCCAGCAAATCTTGAAAATCTTAAGAAATGGTTAGTCTCTAAATACTCATTTTAATCGTACTAAATATTGTCATACATCATTGTCTTTAAAGTGAATTGGGAGTGTCATAACAAATATACATATTCAAGTCGGAATGATTCATATGATCTGGTTTTAATAAGCTAAATTCAGACGTAACATATCTATATAATATACGTAAACATAATGTTTACTAATGCCCACTCATCTGTCATCATTTGAATTATTCATCCTCGTCAACAATGCCATCTAGGTTAATTACAGAAAATGGCTTAAAACCAAATACTGTGGAATAATAGATTAAGTAAACAAGTATAAATTAATTACATGTAATTTCATCTGAGCAGTCTTATTACTAGTTCTAGTTTTTTATATAAATTAAAGTTTATGGTAAGAATTAAATAGTATGAAATAAGTGTAAAAAAGGATTTTTCAGACTTTAATTTTGGTATTAAGCTTTTTTATCTTTAATATTAAATAAAAAAGAACCCACTAGATTGTTGTTAAGAACCTACTGTAGTGACTTAAACCGATAATAAATGAAGACGGTATCATACCAGGAAATCAGTTCGGCTTCAGGGAAAGGCACGCTACAACAGAACAAATGTGTAGTCTTGTTAACACCATTCAAAATTCCCTGGAAAAGAAACAGTACTGTACAGCAGCTTTCTTGGACGTAGCAAACGCATTTGACAAGGTCTAGCACGTTGGACTTTTATACGAGATAAAAATTAAACTTTCCCATCATTATTTCATTATCTTAAAATAATTTCTGTCAAACAGGTATATCCAAATTAAATTTTAAAATGTGTACATTTCTCTTCATCAAATTAATTATGGTATTCCCCAAGGTAGTATCTAATCCTATTAAGTATCTTAAGCCCATTACTTTATACTTTATATTTTTTTGACCTACCGGAGAGCAATAACTCAACCATCGTCACTTTTGCTGATGACACAGCTCTATTAGCAACAGATAACTCTACCGTTGGGGTTACTAAAATACTACAAGACCATCTGAGCATAGTTGAAAACTGGTGTAAGATATGGAAAATTAAGGCAATAACGACAAATCGAGTCATACCAGTTCACAAAAGAATATTACAAATTATTATTGTTCGAAGTTTACGTTTACTTTGAGGAAAGACACATGTCTACCGATACGAATGTAAAGTACTTAGGAATGCACTTAGATCGACGCCTTACCTGGTCCAAACATATTTAGAACACACGCAAAAGACTAGGATTGAAGCTGAGAGATTTGTACTGGATGATAAACCAACGTTCACAGCTGTCATTAGAGAGCAAGCTCCTACTGTAAAAAGTGATATTGAAACCGCTGTGGACTTATGGGTTACCGTTTGAGGATCAGTTGCGAAATCGAATCTTGCTATTATCCAAGGATTATAGTCGAAAGTTTTACGGATAATAACAAATGCTCCATGGTATGTGACAAATGATGCGTTGCATAGGGACTTACGAGTCAACACCGTGAAAGAAGAAATTACGCAGCTAAGTTCTAAATATCAAGTAAAATTATCAGATCACCTAAATTCTTTGACGCTTAATTTACTTGATATCAGCGAAGACGTAACACGACTAAAATGAATAAAATTGCTTGACCTTCCATTTAGATTTACCGACTAACCTACATTCTAAATAATTATACTCCATATCAACATCAACATCATCAACATCGTCAACATTATCTTCTTCCTCTACTTATTCTACTATCACCGCTATTAATTTTGATACCTTTTCTATTAATGTTATTCATGTTTTATCTAGTTAATGCTTTCAAAAATTATAATTTTCGAAGCCATTAGTCATTAGCCATTGGTTATTGTCTTCGTCATGTGAACACTTTTATGTTATTTACATATATTTTTTTGTTTTTAAAAACTGATTGTAAATATTCTCAGATGTTATAAAAAAAAGATTGGTGATAAAGTCGCTGCCGCAAGTCAGCTATTTAACAGCTGATTTTTGGAGACAAATGTTTCGTGGTTCAAGTTCTACTAAACGTAATTACTTTTATGCAGATTTGATAGACAGTGGTCACTGGCGTACTTTGGTGGTTGGGGTTCAATTAACTGTGCTCTCTAAAGTATAGCCGGCCTGAGTCTGTACAAGGCTACACCTTATACATATCACTCTCATCTCATTGGGTCATAGGGTTACTTTTGTAATAAATTGAACAGATTGCAAAGTTACACATTGGGAAAAAAATAAATTATATAAAAAAATTAAAAAAATATTTTTTTACCATTGGATATTGAATTACGTTGATAAATTTTGAAAAGTGAAGAACGGCATCATTAACAATACGGATTAGGTCTCCTGATCTATTCCATCCTCAAAAAAATCTGCTATTTTTTTAAAGAAGTACAGGTCCCAATCTTTTTTTAGGTTATCCAACAATCTGGTATTTTCAATAAATGATCATCACTTTGCCTGTATTTCCAAAAAGTTGTTATCCCTTTTGGAACATTCAGTTTATGCCTAATATCTTCATTTCTTGGTCTAGCAATAGATACCTGTTAAAGTTCTCGCCAATCTCATCTCAGGAGTACCTATTATTAATATTTGCTGAGCAGTCAGGATCCAACATTTTGAATTTTAAAAACATGAACACATTAAAACTTGCACCGCTGTAATTATCCTTAGACTTCACAAACACTACCAAAAATATAATCGAAAGCCAAAGACTCCAAAGGAATTAAATTTACAAAACCATTTAAAATATGAATATTAATATTATACGATTTGTTAGTAATATTAAGTGATACAATACATCGTTATTGTACTGTTTTAAAGTAACGTAAGCGTAGTTTTCTGTTAAGTGAAATTTAACTTTTCATTTAGTTTTAATAAAATATAGCAAGTTATTTCGGAAATAAGCTAACGGTGGTTTTATTTCGTCGGCTTAGTGTTTACGTTTACCTGGTAGTAAATTCTTTACGAGTAAGTTTTTCTTAACCGCTACTTTTTAGCTTTTATATAGTACTTTTCTTTATGAGTTAAATACAAAAATTGTTGGTTTGTTTCATTTTTATTAAGCAGTTTCATAGCAAAAATTAAAAACAGAAAGTAAGTACCACAAGATGCTTAATATATTTTTTATAAGCAATAATTACAAAGATTAAATATCCGTCCTAAATAATTTAAAGACTATTTTCAAATTTGTCCAAGTTAAAATTCAAAGGCCCTACAAAACTTTCAGTCAAATTTTATTCTATAAATTAAAGTTTACTTATTTTATAAAATAATTTTTGGCCTACCTGCCAAACTATTATAATAGTTTATAGACTGTTATTATGGGGTTATTAAAATTTTGGCAAGTTATTGATTACTGCACAATAAAATAAATGCACATATTTGGCATGAAATTAACGGACATGAGATTTACATTCAACGGCCTATCAACATTTTGATGATACTAGGTATGACAATGAAGAGGTATGGCCATTTGTTGAGGATGCTTGGTGCTCAAGCATTTGAATTATTGCCATCTTTTGCGTAGCCTACCAACATCTCTCCTTCTCACAACTCTGTATTGCAAAATACTGAGGGGGTCCTTCCCTCAGGCATTCTCTCTACGTCCTCTCTCCATCGATTTCGATATTCTACAACCTTCCCATTCATGTTGTAAGCATCCAGTTCCATTTCTATACATCAAATACCATATATGTCAAAAATATGTAGATACTTTTGATCCAAAAATTCCCATTTTCATAAATGTAAGGGAAGGTTTTTCATAAATCAACATCACGCAACAAAAAACTTAAATGGCGGACAGTGGGGAAACAAAGAGGAAATGAAATTTTTACATAGGATTATTTTGTTTAGTTTTACGAGTAGAATCCAAAAAATTTAGCTAGTCCACAATTTTTGATTCAGTCTGTATAGATTACAGTTAATGTAAAAATAAAAAAATTTAATGACATGATGTTATGCTGAATTTCAAACAAATTATAAGAAAATTATTAAATAGTAACTTTGTAATGAATTTTCTAAGAGATATTTAGATTGTTGAAATAACGTAAAATAAGTATTTTTGAAATATAATGACAGTCGGTAGTATAATGATGATAGCAATCGATTCCCAAGTAAACCAATAAAAAATTAGTTAAAAAGCAGTATGGAATCTTTGAATACAGATATTATTTTAAATTATTACTTACTACAAAAAAAGTTATTCGTGTTTTATTTAGAACTAAAGAAAATTTAAAAACAAGTATTGTACGTGTTGAAAAGTATAACTTGCAACATGTCAGGGGAATTTACGTCCAATGGGACAAGTTGTCAACTTTTGTACATTCTTGCGACAAGTTAGTATAAAATATATTTTTGTCGTATATATTTTTTAACAAGTTTTGGTGAGGTTTACACTATATGAAACAAAATATTCTTCTCTCTGTTGTTACAAATCATTCTTATATTTTCCACTTTCAAAATTATTTTGATATTAACGCTACTTTTCTTTCCATGTACGTATTTTACAAAATTCTGAAGTATTATCAAAACTTTACTTAGTTTTGTTGAATGTAAATTTTTATAAGTAAAAAAAGAATTCTCTTGCAAATTACATTTGAAGAATGATGAATTTTAAATTTTGTATCGTTTTTTTACCTTTATTAATGAAACTCACAGCCGATAATAAAACAACCAGAGAATATGACGGAATAGTGAATGACATTTCATGAGTGATGTGTCTGGATAGCACCATCCACTGATAGGTCTCCGATACTTTACAATTTTTTTTATTAATTAATTTATTTATTTATTAGTGAAATAAAATAGTTTCTAAAACAGGATATCTCTATTTTTTCTTCCTTAATCGCCTTTGAACATTGTTTGATTAATTTTGGGAAAAAATTTCCATATCAATTGATTTGAATGAGCGGAAAGTCTGTTGTGGAAGTTTCAGTAAAGTTAAATGTAAACGTTTGTTACCAGAGAAATTTTGAGGTTGTTACGTAAAGTACTGGTAGAAACGTACGAGAATGTATACGGTTGCCAGATCTAAGGCTCCGCTAAACCTCAGTTTTGGCTAAACTACAATGTTGTCAATCAAAACTACTGAGAACATTTTGTTGGCGCTCCCTTATATTTCCAATCACACACTGCACACAGATCTTAACACATCTTAAGTAAATGTAAACAATCCTCCAAATATACCAACGACTTAAATAAAAATTGAAAAACATTAACAACCCTCTAATTTTACACTGTCCACATTTACTAGGTAGCCCCATTAGTAGACTCCGCCGAAGGTGGAGCAGAGATTTAGGATTTTACAAGTCATCAGACATTTTTATTGGTTTTAGTACATTTCTCACATCAAGCTTAGTGTATCCGGCCTTTTCTTTCATGAACCTACGTTATGACAACTACATCTCTCATATTTTTTTTATTATAATCCGTTTAATTCCATACAATTACGCCAATAACATGTTTCAATACGTCATTAACGAATTTCATTCGTTATTGGATAAAATTGATTTAACTTGACTTCATATTTTTAGCTAAGAAAATATTTATTTTCTGCCCCTGAATCGAGTGTCTGAATTACTCTAATTAATTTAGGATCAGATAAAATGGTGTAATATTCGATACAATCAGAAAAATGTGATCATTTACATATTGAGAAAGGGATAAAATGTTAAATTTTTAGGCTAAAATGCCTTGACTAGCAAATTTCATTTTTTATTGATGAATTTTTAGAGTGAGTTTGTACGATTATTAATTCAAAAATGTTATTTAATCAGAATGTAGCGTAATTTAGTTTGTATTTTACTTATATTTCATTTTACTTTATTTTTCTCTTAAATAACACGGAGATCGATGGATATTTAACTTCCTTTAATTTTAATTTTTTCCATGTCAATTACATATTCAAATAAAATGAACAGATTTAAATGCAGCAGTAAGAAAAAAACATATAATTAATCTGATTAAAAATTGTCAATTTGTATATTTCCTCAGCATGTTTATCAGACTGCATAATTTTATAAATACATATCATGATTCATGCAATATGATTTTAATACGCAAATAATTGCTCAGTTGAAACAGTAGTAAAATTTAAATAAACCTGTCAAATGAGATATTTATACGTGAAAACTAAGATTGATGTATCGTAGTATAGTGTAATATACACTTACAAGTTATTTTACGTAGGTGTAACATAAGGTACCTATGCACGCAAACAGTCCCATTTTATACATAGCTTAAGTATAAGTAATTTATTCTTCATAACAACCTGAAAATGTTCGTAACATACTAAATTATTAACATAAATATCAACTAGCAAACTAAATATCATATTACGATATAAAACAAATAAATATATGCTATGGACAAAGTATATATATATGTAAATAGTAAAATAGTATACTTACTAGTAAATTCTATATGTCAAATATTAGTTAAATTACAAGATAATTAATAATAAAACGCTCCTTCAATAGTTCAATATTTGTTATATTGTTATATTCACAGTTTAAAATAAAATTATATACGTGAACTACTTAAAATGTAATTTTATTTTAGTAACCGGTTCAAAATCATTTCTTGTAGAAAACCATAAAATCTGAAAACTATTTTACTCATGTATTTTTTATCTTCATTTATAAACAACTATAAACTGTACGTTAATACAACCTGTACCATCTATGTACGTTAACGCCCTGATTTGTCTTGATCGAAGGAAATCACCCAGTGGCAAGGCGCAGTGTTCTATATCAGATTCCTATTCCAGCATCTCTTTAATATCCTTTGCCGTTTTGTGGTAGGTGAGGGCGTGAAAATATTCGTATCTTTGAGTTTAAGTTAAATTAATTTTGAATGAAAATGAGTGTATAATATTTTAATTATTCGGGAGTGAAACATAGGTGATAGGGGCTGTAAAAAAGAAGAAAATAAAAGCTTTTGAAATGTGATGTTTTAGGATGTCGTATGCGAACTGTGACATATTTCTTCCCTACATCAGGGATTGCCACATTTGTCGTATTTAAATATGTTAAGATAAATCATCCCCATATGGGAATGTCAACATTTGTAGTAACTGAATAAAAATGAAAATAATTCTATAAAAATTAAATAAAGAAAATGAAACTATGAATTTACTTCTAGGTCTTTATCAATCAGCCGTAGGTTCTGGAAAAAAATAAAAGTTGAGAGGGTTGTATTTTTAAATAAAATAAAAAATATATGACACAGATTTCTAATTTACTGTAATAAAGTATAAAAAAGTGAAGTTAAACAAAGTTTAAAACTATATCTAATTAAACTGAAATTAAATTGTAATGGCTCTAAATTTACTATTTTACGGTACCTTTTACAAATAAAATTATTAGTTTGTCATGACATAGATGATGTCCTATTTTGGTGACGATGTATTGGTGCAGATAGTACTTGATCTATTGTATAATGCTGATTTATCTATTGAATGATGATCATATAATATGATTTTAGACGAAGTTATAATATTAACTCGCCACTCCAGCGGCGCTTCGCGCCGCTTCCGTGTCTCGACCTCAGAGGGGTAGGTGGATCATAATTCATAAGTGGATCAGAATCATTTGCCACAAGATGAAGTTCAGCCGCCAGTGGGGCTGGGTGGATCACAATATTTAGAAATTTCAAGATATGAATCACCATAGGACCCCGACCTAAATTCTTCGTGACTCTAGGGGTATGTATAACGTTTTGTTAATAAACGTTTGTGAAAAAACCGTTGTGAAGGTGTAAAAAAAGAAAAACGTGAAAACGGCAAGCCTTAAAAGCCGGAATGCTAGTGTTTTGAGTTTTCTCAGCGAAGAGGTAGGTTAAGAGAAACTTTAGCACCGTTCAGGAGGTAAAAATTACGACCCCCTACCAGACTTAAGGGAGTTGAACCTCAAAGTTTTCGCGTTACAAAATTTTTATTTAATTTGAACGTAAAAAACATGCCGTTAACATATATTTTGTATTCTAAAAATTTAGAAATTTCATAATTTTTGTATAGGGGTAGTAACCCCTCCCCAGGACCCCGATCTGAAATTTAAAAAAATTACCCGTGATGCTATAAGTACCTGTACGTTTTGCTAATAAAAATTTGCCATAAAACACCGTTTTGAAGGTGTAAAGATCGGAAAACCTGAAAACGGCTAGCCCCAAAAAACCGAATTTGGTTTTTCTGGTTTACTCAGCGAACCAGTGTGTTAAGGGCAACTTTGGTGATATAATCTTGAATTACTTTTTGTAGGGCACAAAACAGGTTGATACATTTTGTCCCTTTATTCACCGTTTAAGAGATAAAGAAATACAACCCCAACCCCAGGGAAGAGGGTGCGACCTGAACATTTTCGGGTTACCAAATTTTTATGTAACTTTAACTCCAAAAAACATGCCGTTAAAAGACTTTTTGTATTCTAAAATTTGAAATATTTCATATCTTTTGGATAAGGGTAGCGACCCCCGTAGGACACCGATTTAAAATTTGAAACATTACCCGTAATCCTACAGGTGCGTGTAACTGTTTATAAATATACATTTTACGAAATAACCCATTTTGAAGGTGTAAAGAAAGAACAATATGAAAACGGCAAACCCCAAAAGCCGAAATTTTGTTTTTTGAGTTTTCTTACCAAACCGACAAGTGAAGGGTACGATAGCTATATGGTTTTAAAGTACTTTGCAAGGGGTACAAAATATATGCTATACAATTTTTCTCCACGATGCACCGTTTAGGAAATAAAAAAATACAACCTCTACCGCAGGCTAGAGGGTGCCAATTGAGAATTTTCGGGTTATCAAATTTTTGTGTAATTTTTAACGCCAAACAACATGCCGTTAACAGATTTTTTGTATTCTAAAAATTTTTAATTTTAATTATTTTTAGATGAGGGTAGCAACCCCCGTAGGACCTTGATTTAAAATTTGAAAAATTTCCCATAATGCGAAGGATACGTGTAATGTGGTCCTAGCAAAAGTTTGCCAAAGAAACCCATTTTGATGGTGTTACAAAAGAAAACTTGAAAAATGCAACCCCAAAAAAGCCGAAATTTTGTTTTTTGAGTTTTTTTACCGAACCGGCGAGTTGAGGACAACGACAGCTATATGATTTTGAAGTACATTAAAAGGGGTACAAAAAATGTTCTATACAATTTATTTTTACGATGCACCGTTTATGAGATAAAAAAATACAAACCCTACTGCAAAAAAGAGGGTGCAACTTTAAAATTTTCGGTTTATCACATTTTTATGTAGTTTTTAACGCCAAACGACATGTCGTTATCAAATTTTTTGTATTCTAAAAATTTAAAAATTTCATAATTTTTAAATAAGGGTACCAAACCCCGTAGAACCCCGATCTAAAATTTGAAAAGTCACCCGTGATTCCGGGAGTTAGTGTAACGTGGTCCTAATAAAAATTTGTCAATGAAACCCGTCTTCGTGGTGTTACAAAGAAAAACCTAAAAACTGCAACCCCGAAAAAGCCGAATTTTTGTTTTTTGTTTTTTCAGCGAACCGGTGGGTTAAGGGCAACTTTATATATATGGTCTTAACGTACTTCGGGAGGGGAACAAAAATGGTCGCAGTGGCCTTTGCACAACGAGACTTCGTTAAAAAGTTCGAAATATTCGATGTCGGCATTTTACCACCAAACACACTTATAGACTTAACAATCATGTTACTAATATCAATTCATATATTTCTAAAAAAATAACATTCTGTTTATTACAAGGAAAACGTTAAAGATTAAGTGCGTGGACAAAATAAGTAATTTAGAGGTTCTTAGACGAGTGGATGAAAAAAGAAGTAATAATAATAATAATAATAATAATAATAATAATAATTATTATTATTATTATTTATTCCCATGATATTACACATTACATAAAAAAGAAATTACCATAATACAAAATTTCTTACAGTATACTACTCTCCTATTACGCTAGAGGTGGTAGAAATTATCCCATCCAACTATGGACAAAACCATGTACTAGGATGGGTTGGAAACTACAACTAGGAAGTATATGGAAACATCTTACCAGAAGAAGGGTTAGGCTAGTGGGGCATATCTTAAGACATCCAGGTATTGATCTATCAATAATGGAGGATCATATTGAGGGAGTGAATTGTTGGGGGGGGGGGGCAAAAGTTAGAATATATAAAACAAATTACAAAAGATGTAGGATGTTACAGTTACGTACATATGAAACGATTTGCGCAAGATAGAACAGCTTGGAGAACTGCATCAAACTAGCCGAGAGACTGAAGACGAAAAATGTGAATTATTAATACCCAACAATAACCTGGTCTAAAAATATTTATTTTTTATTAAATTGTGAAAAAACCAGTGTGGGAACGGCGTTCCTACGCGTTCTCGCTCCACTACACCTCAGGTAATAGGGTGCCCTTGAACCCAACGGGGGCTTTGCAGACAGACAGTGAAGAGATTACCGACCAAAATTTAAAAATTTTTAATATTATAGCTTTCTTATGTGTGTTATACTGATATTTTTTTATTGATTTCAAAAACTTGTAGTTTTGAATTTTATCATAAGTCATAAAGACATTTAACACACACCTATTTTAAAACCAATAAATATATAACCTAAAAATAATAAAACTTCTAAAGCCACTCAATAACTAATTAAACAAATGGCCTCAACTAAATAAAGCAAGAAGTGGTTTTCCTATTACCTTTTGTAGGTTGAAACGTTTCTAGATTGAAACATGAATCTTTATCAGTAGGTCAGGCTTCCTGTTTAAGGCTCTTACATTTCCACCCTAGAATTGACACCTTAGTTTATTTTACCACAGGTTCTGACTGTTTAATGAAATACATTACTTTTAGAGGACGTAACGCTGACTAATGTTTCTTATTTATTCTGTTGTCAAATGATCAGCAGTTCATGCAAAATTTGTTTCGTACTCCTATTTCAATAACGGAAAACAATTTTGTTGTGATATTTTTTATAAACGCTAAGAATTATTTATGAACAGTTTAACAAAAATATCTAATATCTAAACTAATACGTTAACCTTTTCAGTGCCGAAACAATATTTAAAAATTTGATCTTAAGTGCCATTTAATTTGAATAAGGGTGTATAAAAAGTGCAAGCCCTTATTTCGAAAACTTGCAGGCGTAAGCCTTCCATTGCCAACCAAAATTTCAACGTTGCAGAAAGATAAAATTCCCTAGTAATAATTAATTTTTATTGTTTTCATACAAAAAAATTTTCTAATACTAAAAATATTCAAAACAGTTTTTTTTAGTTTATTTAAAGTCGCATCGACAGCTTGGTCATTAGCAACTACTGTGCGTTTTGGTACCTAAACGGTGGTTTTAACGTGTTAAAATTTTCAGACCCTACCGAGAATTAAAACCGGAACTTTTTGCTTTGTACGCTAGCGCGCTAATCACTACACCACGGAGGCGGTTTCAAACTACATTATTCCATTAATTTTTGTTTAAAAGTGTTTTTGGAAATGTTCATTTATCCGGACGTTGGCAGTTCATGCATATTTTAGGACGTCCGGTAAACCGGATGTTATTACTACGTAAAATATATCTACGTCCTGCTTTCCGGACTTTGGTACTGAAAGGGTAAAGAAGACGAATCTCAACAGGGTTGCTTCCGAAGATCTTACGTTTACTATAGAAGATAAAAGGTTTTTACTTGCAACTACTTTGGGTTGTAGAAAGGTGTGTTTTAACTTTAAATACCTTAGCCGGGAAACCCTCCACTTTTTAGGCGAATGCACCAACCACTACACCATAGAGGGGGTCAATATAATTTTTATTTTATACTGTTGTGATTACAATGCGAAAAATCAGGCATGGGGTTCTCGTTTTACTCCTGACATTCATTTTCAACGCAATTCTAAGGACGGGTTGCTTTCCATCTCAATGGAAAGTTGCCCAAATAGTCATGATTCTCAAACCTGGCAAAGAACCTACCGAAATTACGTCATATAGACCGATCAGTCTTCTATCCGTCTCATCAAAAGTTTTTGAAAAATTACTACTTGATCGTCTAAAACCTTTTTTGGAAGAAAGTGTTTACCCGGATCATCAATTCGGTTTCCGTGAAAAACATTCTACGATAGAACAGGTACATCGGATAGTTAACCAAATTCGATATACCTTAGAAAAAAAGGAATTTTGCTCAGCCGTCTTCTTAGACGTAGCCCAGACCTTTGACAAGGTATGGCATTTAGCTCTTCTACACAAAATTAAATTAAACCTGGGTCATAATTATTTTCCTATTCTAAAATCATTCTTAACCGATCGTTTTTTCCAAGTGAAATTTGGTGATGAGTTATCGACCTTGCACCTAATTCGTTCAGGTGTACCTCAAGGTAGAATTTTAAGTCCTTTTCTATACACGCTATTTACAGCAGATATTCCTGTAAATGAACATGTAACAACAGCAACTTTTGCCGATGACACTGCTATTATTGCATCTGATGCCTCCCCAGTCCACGCTTCTGAAAAACTACAGCAACATCTAAATGACATTCAAGACTGGTGCCAAAAATGGAGGATCAAAGTAAATGAACAGAAGTCTGCACACGTAACCTTTACGATGAAACGAGAATCATGTTCACCAGTAACGTTTCGCAACAACGTAATTCCACATTCAGATGATGTGAGATACTTGGGCATCTATCTAGACAGGCGATTGACGTGGAGGAAACATATATGGACCAAACGGAAACAACATGGACTCAAATTACGACAACTATATTGACTTGTTGGGAGGCGATCACAGTTGTCTTTGGAAAATAAATTGACACTGTACAAGGTGATGATAAAACCAGTTTGGAGTTATGGAATTGAACTCTGGGGCACAGCAAGTACATCTAATGTAGAAATATTACAGAGATTCCAATCGAAGTTTCTTCGACTTATATACTGTGCACCTTGGTATGTGCCTAATGAAGTACTCCATCATGACCTGGGCATACCTACGGTGGGAGAAGAAATTAGCAGTCGGAGGGAAAAGTATTTAACCAAGTTGGACACTCATTCCAATCATTTGGCTATAAATCTTCTCGATGACAATATTGAACATCAAAGGCTCAAGAAGGCGAGAATATTAGATCTTCCATTCCGTTTCACCTGATCTAAAATGTTTAACCATCCTTTTAAGATCAAAAACACAAAATTATATTGCGGTTGTCAACTCTTATTTATTAATAATCTAAATCTTGCTTACTCTCATTAATCTAAAATTAATCATCTAATAAATTTTCTATCATCAGTTACACAGATCATCAGTATCACGTCTTCATTCGCTCCTTTTCACACCTTCATTCACTTCATCCGTATAAAAAAAAAAATTGTACGTCACCAGGACCAAGAAGAAACCCTTCATCAACTATAACCAAACGATGACATGGAAGCAACGCTGCTGAGTGCTGTCTTCTTCAAGTTTTATTCATCATCAACACATTTACTGAAAGTTTTTGTTAAACTGTTTGTAAATAATTCTTACTGTTAAAAAAAAAAAAAAAATACTGTTGAAATTAGGATAATATTTTGAATAGAGTTTCTGACGCCGATAATGCAAGAATTCTATTACAAAAGTAAATCCCAAAGTAATAATTTTATTAATTCTTGATAATATGTTAAGAAAAATATTATCTTCGCACCTTTATACCGTAGTAACAAAAACCTATAGTTCTCGCCACGAATCAGTAGGTTGTATTTCAAATTCGTGGTACAATTTAGGAATTTTTAAAATAATTTTCGCCAATTAAAAAATAATTTTTTTTGGATGACCAGAATGAATTAGACATTTGAAAATTTTATTAACGAGAAACCGGGTAAAAACTGGGTTATTTATACGTAAATTTCCGTATCTCCTACTAATTTTTAAATAAAACAAAGTTCAGTTATGAGATTTACCGGAGAAAAGAACAAACGTTTATTTGGTTAGTTATAAAATTTTACCGTTCGATAATATCTAAGATAGAGCTCTTCAAACACAATGGACTTTGTTCGTGACCAACTCTGTAGTATTGGAACAGAAGTGACACATAAGAAATATGTACGGCTGTTACTTTACACGTTCTGTAGTAAGAAACAATAAAAACGTAGGCTATATTTTTAATTTTATAAATAAGGTTTAATTTCTCAATAATTTATAATTTTAAATATTTTGTAGGCCTAATAATTGGTATAGGGATTGTGATTTTTACGAGTATTTATACTTTAGGATCAAAATTTTGAAGGCATCGTGCATGCGTTTTACAAAATATTGTTATTGAACAGAAATTTGATGCGTATGACAAAATCTAAAACATACATTTTGTAGGCATGATTATTATAACAAATAATAATCGATTATGCACAATTAATTAAACTGTTTTCCCTAACGTCAACTCTAATGCTAACAACCCTAAGCCCTAATGCCGATCAAACTGTCAACTTAGCAAAAAGTAAAATATATACATAATCAGAGTAAAATCGAGAAATTATTAGTAATATTGTTTGAAAACTTCACTGGAGTGACTAGATTAATTTTTTGAATGTTTCATTTGATTATTAATTTTAAGTGATTAATGAACATTTTTAGGTATACCCAGATAGAGTACCCGTAACAGAAAGGTGGAGTGTCAAATTATTTACACTCAATCTGTTCGTTGCAGGGCTAAAATAAATAGTTCTGTTTCTTATCACATGGTCAGCCAATTAAATGACTGAATAATTTAAGAGCAGAAGAGGTAGAGGTATAAAAGACACTAATCAGAGTTATCTCCTCTGAAAGTAATGAATTTCATTATACAGCCAGATCCTGTGGTGAATGAAGTGAAGGTGTCATTTGTAGAGTGGAAAATTAGTGTTATTCAGATGGCCCGGCATTCTGATAAGCGTACTTTTCCACTCAGTGATAAAGACAATGGTAAACCACCTCACTCCTCGTTTTTACTTAGTAAAACCTCTAGAGGTTGAAACCAGCCTTTCGGCTGATGACCTAAACAACAACACACATATAGAAGTGAATTTAATAACCTTCTAATATATAAAAGTGAAATAAACTAAAAATAAATTATATAGAATACCGAGTGGCACATCCAAAATTCTTATTACATTAACCTATCCATAAATTAAAAATTATTTATAATGTAAATAAAAGTTCTTATTCTTATTGATCTATCATTGAAAATAATATCGACGGCATTATAGAGAATTGTTTACATTATTAGTCTTCTAATAAATGTAATCAAATAATTATATCTCAACTATTTTACATTCTGTTTACCTCAAATATCAACAAGTGTAGTCTATAATATTTCAAAATTAAGTGAGGCGTTGTTGTTAAAGTTACAATCGTACTGCTATTTGTTTTGTTGTAGTACGGTATTTTAACACTTGAGACCGCCACTTAACATGTTAGCATCCTCCTAATGTTTTGAACTACTACTATTTTACAATCTGTTCTTTAGAATTTCTGAACAGAACAGTAATCGATTTAGAGTATTATTTGCATGCAGTAACCTGAAAAACACTTTTAAAAAAATCAGAACAATAGCTAAATAATTTTTCTAACGATAGGAACATACATTAATAGAATAAGAAATTCACTGAATCTGAAAAGATATAAAATTAAAAAATTAAAATAGCAAACAGATTTTAATCCAAATATTTTTTTTTGTTTATTGAAAGTTTGCATCAACAGCTCGGTTATTAGCTACTACGGGGATTTTAACTTGTCAAAATTTCCAGGCTGTAGCCGGAAATTAAACCCGGGACCTCTTCGTTGCAGGCTAACGAGCTACCACTACGCTATGAGGGCGGTCAACTTAAATTTTGGATTAATGAAGTAACAACCAAAAATTAAAAATTAATTCTTCAATACCCTTGTCAATTTCCTTAATTTTCTTTACTCCTTTTTACTTTCTCTTGCCCTACAAGGATATACAGGGAAGGAAAGTATTGTTTTCATGTCAATTTTTGGAAATCGATGTTTTACCGGATTTACTCGTTTTCAGACTCTTTGAATCCAAACAAAAACATATTTTTAGCGATTGGTCTGCGTATATATGAATAAACTATCACAAGAACGAAGTACGGAACGAAGTTGAAACTTGGAACTTAAGTTAGTTACCAAATTTAAAATCTATGGTATTTGGAAACTGAAATTTTCTTTATTTAGTACATTAAGTGTCAGATATTAAAGATGACGGTTTACACTCTAAACAATAAGACAGTTTGATGTAAAATAAAATGTTTTCCTTAGTTGTGTGTATATGACAGTAATAATACGTATATTTCTGTGACAAAAATGCTCATGGTATTATTATATTATTTTGATTGACACCTTTCTAATATATTGACACTTGACTTGCTTGCCGTTTTTTAAACAGTAATCCATAAGTCTAGACAAGCTTAACAATGACTTTATGTTCCATTATTCTACTTTCATTAAAGAGTTCTGCCTTCCTTCCAAGCAAACACAACCGCATCATTTAGTTGAACTTCAAATGCAACTGTTTCCTCTTTGCCGTGATGTGATTCTTTCAGGTCAGTCGTTTGTCCAGATGCATACCCAAATAAAATTTTGTTAGTCTTTAGTAAAATCAGATTGCTTAGACGCACGAAGAGTCACACGAGTAATAATCCTAATAAACTATTTCTCTTTCTTAAAATTTTCATGATCAAAAAAGAACTAAAACCTTTTTCCATTTTAGATTCAGACCGGTTTTATAAATTGAAAGTTCTTTTTATAAATTTATCATGCTGTCCTGGAGAGTGTGTGTACCTATGGAGCGAAAGTGTGGGTAATGACTAAGAGGCAGAAGGATCGTCTAAAAGCCGTGGAGATAGATTTCTGGAAGCGAAGCTATGGTGTGTAGTGCATCAATCGAATTCCCAATTCCGAAATTAGGAGAAGAATTATTGGCAATCAAGGAAATATCATGGATATCATATCCCGGAAACAATTAAAATGGTTCGACCATTTGCAAAGATTGGAGGATGGTAGGTGGCCAAAGAGGGTATATGAATGGACGCCAGCAGGTAGAGGAAGGATGGGTAGGCCGGAAGAGATGTGGTTGGATGATGTGCAGAAGGCAATGTCTTTGTGAGGTGGTGCTTAGGAAGAAAAATACGACTGGGGCTGTAAATCCTCGCATGATTATATATAAATTGAAAGTTTGTTTTGAAACGGTAATTTTTAATCTAGTCCGAGTAACTCATAAAACTTAAAATTATAATTTAACTATTTCCGTTTTCACTGAAGTGTGTTGTACATTTAGCCATCTGTCTAGGTGTTACCCGAGAAAGTTAGTTATTTTTGTGAATGGGATTTTTAATATGTTAAAAAAATAAATGTAGACTTATATTTCAAAATTATATTTGTTGTGTATTAAGTGAAGAGTAAAAGATTTATTATAGGATTTTAATTTGATGCTATCCAAATATTTGTCTAAACTTAACAATTTATGTCTTGTATTCTCTTAAAGCAAAATGTGGTTTTTAAGTAGTTAAAAACTTTTCCTAAATTGTGTTTCTACCTAATCTAAGTCTGTAAACAGAGATAACACGTGACTCATTTGGGATATTTGCTAAAATTCGGTACGTCTTAGACACTTCGTGGTTGCAATAAAGTACTACTCATTAAACTTTCAGTAATTCTCTATTAACTCGGTTTCTTCGTGGGTTTTGTAATCTATCCATTTATTTGTTGTCACTTGTTAGTTCTGGTAAGTGTATTTTTCAAACAAATAATTTAACCAGATATTACTTTTATATTTCATGAATTGGTTGAATAGTTTTATTTTTAGTGCTACAAAATCTACAATCTATTCTGCGAGATTGACGAGTAAGAGTAGTTTATTTTTCCCCCTTGATTGAAGAAATGCCACTAATGGAGAAACTAAGTAGGAAATTATATTTTGTCACTTTAAATTAGATCTGTGTAACAGAATTTCTTTGTTCTAGTTGCTTTAAATAGTTGTTAATTGGTGTTTGAAATGTCTCGTATAATTGAGATGGCCAGAAGACCTGTATGGAGGATTTGTCTGGTATTTTGTACTTAAATATAAATTTCTGGTTGATTTGTTGGAATATTTAAATTTCTGTGTAGTATGTTGTTACCAAGGTGATGGTGTAAACTGTTATAAGTAATTTTAATTAGAACTGTTGCAGCATATTTATTTGAATGACTTGCTGTGTCAGCAATCGGATTCCGAAGGTCCAGATTGGCTTAAAAATGTTTTATATAGGTAGTTAATAATGAATTTATCGTTTACAGACAATGCTGATTGTTGCCGTAGAATTCAATAAAATAATTTGAACTTTGTGTAGTTTTTTCTCTGTATATGTGATTTAAATTTAGGTGTTTATATATCTTGGTACTTAGTAGAGTCTGTTTCAGGCATTCGTGTGTACTTTCTGTTGCATTTGTTTTCGTTTAATATGGGAACGATGTTTTATGCTTAATGATAGGTCTTTTAAAAGTATAATAAAATAAAAATAAGTATAATGTAGGAAGAGACATTATAGAAAGGCTACTATCAAAATAAAGGTTTTGGCTTACTTATTAATTTTTTTCTTTGTTTTATTTAATGTCGCATCAACTACAGTGGTCATTAGCGACGACTTTAGGTTGTAACTATGAAGGATGAAATGATTTTTTGCAACGTATGAAAATATGCCGTGCCTGAGTGGGATTTTTATATTTACCTTTTTTCTAGTTCAATAGATTATTTTGTTATTGCTTGTTTTTTTTTAGATTTATTACACTAATTTTAGATTGACATTTTTAAATAATTGTTGTATCATCTTAAAGTTATGCTTAAAAT
Source organism: Catonia carolina (assembly GCA_035578175.1). Taxonomy (NCBI): domain Eukaryota; kingdom Metazoa; phylum Arthropoda; class Insecta; order Hemiptera; family Achilidae; genus Catonia; species Catonia carolina. Next base: position 271,100,531 of record JAQMRL010000001.1, on the reverse strand, counting down.
TAGTTATTTTTTTTAGGTTTCTTTTAGAATTTATTAAAAGTTATATTCAGTTTATTTTAAATTGTATAACGTGGAATTATATTGAAATTTATACCCAAAGGTTTTTTTAAATTGTATAACTGAATAGTTGCATGATTTTAAAGCCATATATTGTTTACTAATTACATTTATTAGACTTTTAGAGTATAATTTTTAGAAATTGTACACATTTTTTTAATCTTTACTGTTGTACTGTTACTACTGTACTGTTACTCTAAATAAAAGAAGAGAACACCTGCCCTAGGACATGGCTTTTAGCCATAGTTGGGTAGGTCAATTTCCTCTACCTCGTACATTGTAGATTGTTGTAAATGAATTTGTAGCTTTTGGAAAGAGTGTGTATGGAAATAATTGTAAAAACATATGCAAATAAAGTTCATTATTATTACTTGCTACTTTTTCTGTCACTCTTGTTGTTATTTTTTTCAGTTGTTGTTTATTCACAGGCTTACTTTTAGTTAACGTTCAAAATCAATTCTCAACCATTAACCCATTATGTAAAATTTGGTAATAGAAGACATATTATAAAATTACTAGTACAGTTGAAATTTTTAAAGAGGCCCGAAATGTTTTCTTGGTTGAATGTTGTTAAATATGAGTTCGTGTTGTACTTTTTCGTTCGTACTGTAGTACTATCCTGAAGGATCAGAAGAACCGGTATAATCGCCAAAAAACCCACATCATCTATTTATAAAATAGCGTTCATAGTTGTTAAATGTAAGTCATACAAAAACGTTTGTGGTTTGCTTTGGGTTTCGCTGTTCTTCTTATTTAAAAATTTTATTATATCACACAAAAGCAATTAACAAACGTTAAGCAAGCAATTTTTGTAATTACTTTTTTTAAGTTTTCAGTAACATTCATCTGGAAATTAGTGAATAATTAAGTAGGACGAATAGTAAATAAAATGTGAACATCAATTAATAGTAGAAAACGGAATTTATATTCGAATAACAAACTAAGAATGATGTTAGTGGTTTACCAATAAACAAGATTTTCATCAAAAGAGCAGAGAAATATATATTCAGGTACAAAAATAAATAAGAATAAGTATCAACTACCAGAAATAAAAATACGTATAAGAATAGCGAAGACGGTCTTTATAAAGATGAAACGTTTTTGATGTAACAGACTTACCCATTTCTAAGTATAAAAATTTGAATTGAATTCGTGAGATGCTAGATTATTCCTGTTCTTTCATGTGGTATGGAGACTTAGACTTATAAGGAAACATAAATAGGACAAAATTCAAGCTTTCGAATAATGGATTATCGACGTGTATTAAGGATATCATGTACGGAGTAAAGGACAAATGAGAATTTCTTAAATCAAATGTATAAAAAGCTATAATTGATTTGTGTAATAAAGAGATGAAAATGAGAGTATTACGAGTACATTTTGCGTGGAGAGAAATGCCATCTGATGCAGTTGATTATACAGGGGAAAATAACCGCAGAGAGAAGAAAAGATAAATTATTTTAAAAAATAAAAATTTTACCTTTTAATTGTACCAGCCTTTCATACTAATTAACTGAAACAATGTAACTGTGGGAGGTTAACCCGATTTTAGCAAAAATGTTCGAATAATTTCGTATTGGTTCTTGTTAAATTTTAGGCTGTTTAAAACGTCGAAATCAGATATAGAAAATTATTTACAGCGTCGTTCTTTGATGTTTTTTTTTTGAAAATTCAACAAGAGGCTTCTCATGATATAAATACGTCATCATCATCATCCGTCAAGGATTAGGCTCAGTAGCCTGTTCTGATATTCATCTCTTTTTGGGTCTTCCCAAGCCTCACTTCCCTCTAGGTTTATATTTCCGTGCTCAGTCAGCTCATGCGAGGGTTTGGTTCTGAGCCGAATAGGGCTAAGCTTTGTATGGTACACTCAGATGGGGGGCCCAAACCCTGACAGGATGATAAGGAACGTCCGGTTGGTATGCAGACAGGACTATAACATAGTCAAATAAGTAACCGCGGATCAACTAAGGTGAAAACTGGTCAACGGTCTTCACGGTGGAGATGGAAGATTTCGAACGGTTTGGAGGGCGGAAGAGCCTAGGGAGTCAACCCAAGTAAATCCAGGGCAGGTGGATCCCTGAGAAACGGTTAACGGTCTCGAAGGCGGAGGAGGAATTTTCCCAATGGTGGTGAGGGCGAAAGAGCCTAGGAGGTGGGTCTCCAAATGAAACCCAGGGCCCAAGGCCCTAAGGTGGTAGGCCTACCACTGGACTACACAGTGCAGGGCTCGTAACCCGGCCTAGGGAAACCTTTATCACTGGTAAACATCATAAGTTAGCTTCGGATCAGGATTTTCAATATTTTTATATTTCAGTAACATAATTTTTCAGCAATAAATTATTGAGCATAAGTAAGTGAATATTAAAAGACATGATTTCTAATACATTTTTCTAAAACTATTTAAAAAAATGTTTTATAAGAGTTTGGTGCTGTTGCATTTATAACATGCATCATTTGGTTCTAGTTATTTTAATATACAGTAGTAATGAATTTGTTAAAAGAATTTTCTAACTTAAAATAAACGCTTAAATTCACAGCGGTTAACCTGTTGGTTTGGTATCTGACCTAACTAAAGGAAACCTACGAAGATATCTGGCTGCTAGCGCCGTGGAAATTTTCAGAACTTTTCAATCAGCTTACTTAGGTAATTTCCTCACAGATAGCAGAGCAATAGGGAAATTTAATACTTGGAATATAACCCGATAATGTTATTTGAATTTTCAATGAATTCATCACATTTTGTTAATATAACACAAAACAATACTATTTTTATTTTATTATTTATTAAATTTGTATTAAAAAATCTTTCTTAAAAAACTCTTTTCTACGTTATTATAATAAATTCTTCGTTACTTTGGATATGATGTTAAATTGGATTAGATTTTTCCACTTGTGGATGGCAACACGAGGAATAAGCTACCAAAGAAATACATATGTTATTTATCTATAAAGACGAATAAAAAAATAATGACTCAAACAGAATAGTAGTACCTATTTTAAAATTTAAAGTATTTTGTTAGAAAATAATATGTCTTCATGAATTCCTTGTTAATTCTACAAAAAAATCATCGATTAGAAAATATAAAGTAGTTGTGTACATTTACAGAATTTATTTTAACTTGAGTAAGTTTTCGTTAAATCTCTGTACATTTTTTGCAGTTTTTTGCCGGCCGCATTGGCGTAGTTGGTAACATGCTTGTCTCTCGTCATGCGGTCTTGGGTTCGAATCCCATTCAGGCACGGCATATTTTCATACGTTACAAAAAATCATCTCATCCTTCACCGTCTGCATTAGCAGTAATTGCAGAAAAGTCGGACATTAAACCAAAAAAAAAATCTGTACAGTTTTTGTTTATACATCGCCACATTACACAATAATGTTGCTAAATAAAGTAGAAGTACCTCGGCCGCATTGGCGTAGTTGGTAACGTGCTCGCCTCTCATCATGCGGTTGTGGGTTCGAATCCTGCTCAAGCACGGCATATTTTCATACGTTAAAAAAATCATCATTCGTCCTTCATTATACAACCCAACGTCGTCGCTAATGACCATTATTGTTGTTGATGCGACGTTAAATAAATAAATAAAAAAAGTAAAAGTCCTATTATTAAAAGATGAATAATAATAATAATAATAATAATATATTATAATAATTTGTTCAGAAAAAGAAACTAAGAATTTCTTCTACTGATACGTTTTTATGCATTATACTTGATCGCCGAGTTTTATAAATAAGATTTTGATCTAAAACATTATTTGAGTAAATGTGTAATTAAATAAAGACTACATATGAAACCTTTAATAACAAATAAATTTTTAATTAACAATAAATTATATAACTGATTACATTAAATTTTAATTATTTTCTGATGTATTGTTTTGCTTTTTGTCTTATTTTATCCACGACTCTATAATACTTACATCTAATGAATTGGAGGAATAAAATAATGATAAATGACAATTTTATTTTGAGAACATCACTCGAAGAGACTTTCAAATTACACTGTTAATTAAAATTGATGATTAGAATAATATCAATTAAAATGTTTTTAGATAAAGTCACAGGCCAGGGTGGTGCGATATCCAGCCAGTGTGATATATGGTGGCCAGGGTGGCTTATGGCTTGACAGGCGAATAACTTGGAAGCATCATCTACGTACGAAACGTTTAAAACTTAACCGCCACCAGAAGCTACCCTTCTGCTTAAGTAACCCTCGATCAAGATTGAACCTCCGCTCTAAGATTTTAATATACAAATCTCTTGTAAGACCAATCTGGCGTTATGGTGTACAGCCTTTGGAATAGCGGCAGAAAGTAATGTAAAGTCGATCCAGGCCTTTCAATCAAAATTGTTAAGACTTGGTTCTGGCGCTCCTTTTTATGTAAGCAATAAAACCCTCCACGAAGATTTCAAAATTCCGACAGTAGAGGAGATAACCGCGTCCTTGTATAGTACATTTCACGAAAGACTAGATGACCATCCAAACCAACTACCCGTGATCTAGCTACAAGGAACTTCCCAACTGTGCGACGTTTAAAGCGAAAATGGAGTAGAGACCTCTTGGTCTGAATAACGGACAATACCCGTAGTTTTAAACGGGGAATGTACCACTGGGTACTTTTTTCCTTAAAGTGAAATCCTCACCGCTATTTAAATATCATATACGAAAGTTGTGGAGCTCAATGTCTAGTAACATAATAAAAGTTAGACAAAAAAAAAAAGATAAAAACTTCTTACTGGATTTCCACTGTACATTATAATTGATAATTGATATAAAACCTTCAGAATGGATTTGATCAATGAATGGCAAAACAACATGGTATTTAAATATTAGGACAAAATAGATTGCTCAAATTCGGATGACTAATTTTTTTACTTTTAGAACCGTAAAAACTTCATTTCTTCACTTTATTTTATTAAATTTACGACTGGTACAGCTTTGCACAATTAGTAAATATATTTGGAGCTTACTTGACTTTTGAGAAGAATACTACTCATTACCAGGAACCTCGCGTTCAAATTCCATGACATTGATAAATTAGTGTTTAAAAATCACTGATTAATTTTTTAAATATTTTTTTAATAAGTTTAATAAGTTTAACTAAAAAGAAAAAATCTGTTGAATTGTAACATTGAACTTGTATAAAGCCAATAAAATGATTTCTTCCTCTTCAGAAATTTGGCGCCTGAACATTTTGTAATGGTTATACTTGTTTTGCTCCAGTAGTTTTGTTGGTTTCATTACGTTTTAATGATTTCAATACTACGAGTATGGTAGTAAAACAGTTGTAACTATTAAAGTTACTACAATAATAGTGAACTATTTGTAGAATATTGCAAACTTATTATTAATGACTAAAATATAGATTCAAATCACTTTCTTCTTTTAGCTATAATATGATTAAAAATATTCCTGCAAACGCTAATATGTAAATAAAATACAATTTTTTTTTTTTTTTTTTTTTGACTTTATTAGGAAAATTCACAACTGTATATAATAACAACGAGTGAATGAGGTGATTAAGAAATGGAATAAAATGCGCTTTAAGACTTAGAGGAGATCACCACTCAACAGTGGGCTCCAGCTGGAAATGTCCTGTGGATGGATTAGATAATAGTGTATACTATCGGAAATTACTTATTACAAAATGATGTCCCTACTCCATCGTCGGTGTAGACGTCTGCGGGGATTCCCGGGAAGGTATGGTAGGTATAGGTTGCGTACAAGTTCGTTGCTATGATGTGATAATTTCATACGGAATCTTGTGTAAATTTTACGAAATAAGTCGTTCACGTACGGAATATTGAGGTCATTGTGCAAACAGTCATTGGTAACGTAAAAGGGAGCATTTGTAATTTGTCGTAAGAGTTTTGACTGAAATCGCTGGATTTTTGAAATTACGGATGCCTTAGCAGTTCCATAGATTTGGCAGGCATACATCCAAACAGGCCGGAGATAAGCTTTATAAATAAGAAGTTTAAGATGCAGTGGTAATTTAGAGCGTTTAGAAAGTAAAAAGTAAAACCGTTTTCGTCTGTCGTCTAAAGTTCTCCATTTAATATCTACATGAGTGTTCCACGTGAGCCGTCTATCCATGTATAAACCGAGATAGCGTACTTTTTGAGACTGAGGAAGAGGATGGCCGTTTAAGACAATCGGAGGGCAGTCCTGCCGTCGTAAGGTAAAAGTAGTCTGTACAGTTTTTGCAGCATTTATCTGAATACGCCATTGTTGAAACCAAGATTCTAGTTGTGTTACATGGTGTTGTAAATTAAGAGTGACATCATTTGGAGCGTCTGCAGAAGATAAAATCAGGAAGTCGTCAGCAAAGGAGGCAGTGAGAGTTGTAGGAGTAGTGGGGGCATCTATACATAAACGCTAAAAAGATGTGGAGACAAGACTGAACCTTGTGGAACCCCTGCAAGAGAATCAAAGGAATCTGATTGTGTCTGACCTATTTAAAATTCATTTTAAATTTTATTAGCAAAAAATATTTAAATTATGTTAGTAAAAGATGTGCTTGCCCATAACAGACAGGCGGAGTGTTAAATTTTTTGCACTCAATCTGTTAGTTCCAGCGCTACAAAAAAAGATAGTTCTGTGTCTTATCGCATGGTTAGCCAATTAAATGACTGAATTATTAAAAAAAGAGGTAGAAGTGTAAAAGACACTAGTTAAAGTAATCTCCTCTGAGAGTAATGAATTTCATCATACAGCTAGGCTCTGTGGTGAATGAAGTGAAGGTGTCTTTGCAAGGTGGAAAATATGTGCTTTTTAATGGCATGCAGATAAGCATACTTTTTAAATCAGTGAGGATGGCAATGAACACCAACTCACTCCTCGTTTTACTTAGTGAAATCTCAAGAGGTTCAAACCAGTGTTTTGGCTGATGACTTAAAAAACAAGAGATGTACATTTGATTAGTTTAACCTCCAGCGATTTTAGACTAAGAAAAAAAATTGGAATTTCGGAGAAAATTTTTTGGCATATATAATATGTGCCACGACAACTTAAAGGGTAAGGGAATAAAAATTTTAAATTCACTAATTAAAATTATAATTTTCTTAAAGTTTTATGATTTTGATGAGTTTATTCGTTCCAATTTTGATAGAAACATGTTAGTATTTCCTATCTTTCCTACACTCGTACAAATGACTATACTGAATTCTAAAGCGTTTTCGTCCAACCTCTTGAAGTTCTGTTGCATATTTTACCAACACATCTTAAATTTGTTTCCTTCGCTGTTTTGTATTCCCAGAAAGAGTCAGGATTACAGTTACCCACCTGTTGTACAGATGTCCATCCGGCCAAATGCCGCTTTAAATATTCTATTTTATCGTATCACTGACTGAAGTTTTCTTTCCTCTTCACATTTATATAAAACCATAAAAACTCAGAGACATGAAAACTTTTTGTCTTCTTTTCACTTGAAATTTCTACTGTTATACGCTTATTTAAATCGTAATGTGAAAGGTTAAATAAAGAATGCGTTACTAACACATTATTAATGTATTGATTGACCTCTGGCACTATTTTGTTGCGCATTTGTTACAAATAAATATTTTATAATTCGTACTATCTGCTGGTTTTGTAAAGTAATATAATGCATTATAGCCTAAAATTATTTATTAATAAATTATAACTAAAATTAACGTAGTAATATAAAATAATAGTAAACATAACTTAACATAATATGTTAAAAAGTGGGCCGAATGACAGGACAGCTGGTGGAGTGGTTACGCTTCTGATTTTTAACCAGAAAGTTGTAGTTTTAAAAATCTGCCTTTCCCATGTAAAATAGCATTTATGTAATAAGTTACAAAATATTTCATTTACAGTAAACTTTATTAGGCCTACTACTTAATTTTATATTAGGTTAACAAAATATATTATATTTTGTTAACCTAATATAAAATTAAGTATAAATATATTATATTTCGTTAACCTAATATAAAATTAAGTAGTAGGCCTAATAAAGTTTACTGTAAATGAAATATTTTGTAACTTATTACATAAATGCTATTTTACATGGGAAAGGCAGATTTCTAAACTACAACTTTCTGGTTAAAAATCAGAAGCGTAACCACTCCACCAGCTGTCCTGTCATTCGGCCAACTTTTTTTATTTTACAGTGTCTGTCAAAAGTTTAAGACACTATGAAAAAAATACAAAATTTTATTTCTCTAACAAAAGTTTTCCTGCTATCTTTCTGTAGCTTAAGTCACTTTTCCACATCCCCACAATTTGCCATTTAACACTGATATTCACTGACTTGCGGCCCATTTTCAGATTTTCAAGTTAAAAAACTTATCTAAAATTTGCATAAACTTAATAAACTTAATGTTGTTTAGGTCATCAGCCAAAAGACTGGTTTAAACCTGTAGAGGTTTTACTAAGTAAAACGAGGAGTGAGGTGGTTTACCATTGCCTTCCTCACTGAATGGAAAAGTACGCTTATCAGCATGCCGGGCCCTCTGAAAAGCACGTATTTTCCACTCTGCAAATGACACCTTCACTTCATTCACCACAGGGTCTGGCTGTATAATGAAATTCATTACTTTCAGAGGAGATAACTCTGATTAGTGTCTTTTACACCTCTACCTCTTCTGCTCTTAAATGATTCAGTCATTCAATTGGCTGACCATGTGATAAGAAACAGAACTATTTATTTTAGCCCTGCAACAAACAGATTGAGTGTAAATAATTTGACACTCCACCTGTCTGTTATGGGCAGGATAAACTTAATAGTAACCTTAATAGCATAAATGACAAGTGGCGGGGATTAGTTGTTTCATCAATGCTACCAGCTCCTCAGATCGCGATTGAATGGCAATGGCTGTTTGAAATTAACCCTTTCTAACCCAGTGTGCCATAGAAGTCACATTGGAATGAAATAACAGCCATCAAAATTTTAGGTGTTAGTGACTTCTTTGGATGAATAAACGCTGGGTGTGAAGTGTAATAATTTTCTGTACCCTAGCCAGGAATCGAACCTAAGACCTCCACTTTGGAGTGTAGCATGCTGACCATTGCGCCACGGAGGCGATCATCAGTTTCTTTTTAAAGTTAATTTTAGTTTCAAATATTCGTGTTCATTTACTAAAATAAAGTAGCATTTCTTTGAGTATGTTGAATGTAGATACAAGTATATTTTTTAGGCTGTAAATAGTGACTTAGTCCATTTTACTAATATTTTTGAATTGTAACATTTTTTAAGTCTTAAATAATGCTTTGGTATTAAAATTATATTTCGTTTTTTTTTTGCTACAAATCTAAGCAAGAGAATATTGTTTAGGAAGCCTGCACATGATTTTACTTATTTATATTATTGGGAACTTTGATACCATCAAGCCCAATGTGACGTATGTGTCACACCTTTTTGTCACGCTATTAAAGGGGCTGAAGGTCTAAAAGTGATTTTATTTCGCTTAAATGTCAGTAAAATATGAAACAATGTACACATATTTGTTTGTGCATAGTTAAAAAATTTGGGATTGAAAGGGTTAATACGTTGATTATTACGAACACGATAAAAGTTAGAAAAACGGGGTTTTTTTTATCTGCAAACAGAGTTAAAAATGATGCATTCAACCCCATGACCAAGATCATATGAGTGTTTTTTTAAAAAAGGAGACTGGCTCAAAGTGCCTTTCCTGCAAGCCTATACTTATACCAAAATTCATTAGCCTGAGTGAAGTCATTCGAAAGGTATAACTTTTTTGAATTAAAATTTGGCCTATATTTGACTCTTTTTTTTTAAACAAAAAAAACAATGAGATTAGTTCTATGAAAGATAGAAATGTGCAATGTGTGCAGAAATACTACTAATTTTAAGGGCTTTTTGGCTAATGTTTTACATCGTATAGTTTAGAGAATGTATAACGACAAAAACCAACAATGTGAAAAGTAGTGTTGTCCTTAAAATTTTGACAGATACTGTATGTGGTTGACTTTCCATCATCATTAATTACTTGCCTTATAGGTTAGAATAATATACTCAGGTTTTCCATCGAAAATTTTCATTGTCAATAAAATAATTATGCTCTATAAAAAAGAGATCTTACCATATTTTTTTACCGTTTTCTTCATCTGTCTGATATCATCCAGTGTTGGACACAGGGCTACCCTGTAAGCTTCCCAAATTTCCTGTTCTGCGTCCATCCTGCCTAGTTAAATCTTTCCACCAGTTTTAAGTCATCTCAACTGTCTTGAGAACGACTTATATTTCTCTTTCCCAACCAAGGCCTCCACTGCTGAATCTCCTACTTCCATCTATCACTTGTCGGCCTCATTGCATATTGGGCTCATCGCCATTTTAGCCATGCCACGTCCTTTACATCTATTATACGTAGTTTTTTTTTGCCAAATATCCTTAATTTTTAAATGGTCTTTATGCCTTGGTCCAGGTCTTTTGTAAATGACCAATTTTGTGCAGCGTATGAGAGGACGGGAAATACACACTGATAAACAAAGGAAATTTTTGGTGTTTAAGGGATTTTCTAAATTTTTTTTAGGATTTTACTTTGCCTTCAAAAAGCACACCAAGCTGATCTTGTAAACCTTTCTATTTTAGCTTATAGGCTTATTTTTTAGCATTAAATGACTAAATTTATTCGTTGGTACGTTAATAACAGTCATCAACCATAATTTCCCTGTTTTCATTACGGTAACGCTTAATTTTTTTTTATTTCTGTTTAGTTTCAATCATATATTTTTGGATTAGCTCTTCAGCATTAATTATTAGCATTAGAAATTAATTATTATTATTCAAATAAGCATTAATTATATTTCTTCAGATCTTTTTGCTATTAGAATCACATCATCAGCGTATTTTTAATGCTTCAACCATTTCTCATTAATTTTATGTTTCATTTGTCGTCCTAATCCAAGTTTTTTAACTTCCAAGGTTTAACTTTTAGTATTCCTTAAAATTATTAGAATTTCAGCATTTTCTCTACAATTCTGGTGTGAAATACACAACTTTCTCGTGCTAATGCAAATGATGAACAATATAGCCTAACATTAGCAATAAAACATTAGAAATAAACAAAAGAAACTAACCTCAATAAACATAACCTAATTTTAATCATGAGTGAATGACGCAAAATGAAAATCAACCTCAATTTGGCGTAAAGATACCAAAAATCAATCTTTTTCGCTGAACTAGGCTCTGCAGAGAAAAATGCTTTTCTATAAATTTGATTAACTTACATACACTTTTGCCGTAAAATGCATACTAAGGCTGAAATCTTTAAAAAATCGATTTTTCACACGTTTTCGTGAGAAAAAACAGAAAATTGCTAATTACCGCTAAACTAAGTGTTATACAAAAAAAATATTTGAAATACATAGGATTTCAAACATTTTGTAAGATTTTAAATTGTCTACAACTTATATCATATATATTTTAGCGCTAAAATGCATTAAAGTCGCAATCTTAATCAAACATTTCTTTTACGTGAAAACAGCCTCTCCTATAATTTTATCAGACATGGCGCCTACCCTATCTTGTAGAGCATAAAAATTTAGTAAACCAGGAGATTTTAAAAAATTGCAGGACCCGTTTTTGAGAAAATCGCAAAAAAGTGAAAAATGACACGAATAAACTACGACTTCCAGTAGGCTGATTTTGATGAAAATGTTCATGTCGGGTCCTCTAGTGGTATCTAACTTAAGTTTAAAGTTTCAAGTTAGTACGATGTTCCGTTCTTGAGATTCTGTACACACACACACACACACACACACACACACCCACACACACACACACACACACACACAGACCAATCGCTAAAAACTTGTTTTTTGGATTCAGGGGGTCTGAAAACGTGTAGATCCGGTGAAAACTCGATTTCGAAAAATCGACATGAAAACAATATTTTCCTTCCTATATATTGATATAGGCAAGAGAAAGTAAAAATTCGGTATAAATAATTTTATAACACTGGTTACATTTATCAATGATATTTTTATAAATAAATTTATTGTTTTTAACTTGTTGATAGTTATTTGGAAAGAGATGCGGTAGTAACCGCAGTAGATAATTTCCCTTGGGTTAAAAGTTTTTTTCTTATTTTGAAAATAGCTGTTTCGGGTATTGCTATAGTTTCTACAAGTATCAGAAGAGAAAAATCTGTGTGAAAGTAAACTTGTTGAAGTGTATAGAAAGGAACAATATTACCTTCAAAACGTGTAGGCTTTAAATTTTTTTATGCATGTTTACATACGTAGGCTAATAACGTAGGAAATTAATTTTTCTTCAATTTAGTTAAAAATTAACATTTTTATTACTGACATACTGAAAAATGTTGTGTACTATCAGGTAGGTTAGATTATTTAAATGTTAACTGTAAAGCTGGTCAAAAACGTTTACTGTTTTTTTTGTTTATTTAAAGTTATACCAACAAATTGGTTATTAGCTACTACTTTGGGTTATTTAAATACGTAATAATTTCTGGCCCTTGCCGAGAATCAACCCGAGACTTTGAAGACTAGCACGCTAACCACAACACCACGGATGGGTGAAGCATTGCTAAAATTTAGCACTATCATACTATTATTATAGTCGAGGAAAATAAGCCCATCTTAGTGCAATGTTACGGCATTTTTTTGGGAGTAGAGGTTTCGTGATGCCATTAAATTTCTTTTAAATGGACATACTTCTTTTTAGTTAAGTTTAGTTTCAGGCTTACTTAAGTTTTAAAACATCATGTATTAAATTTAGTATGTTATTAAGTTAAATAGTAAATACTAATTTTCCAGTTATGATAACTTCAATTATTGATGTAAGTAATTAATTCGAAAATAAATATTTGTTACAAATTTAATACGAGATTTTGTTTCATTGAAAAATAATTAGATAATGAAAGAACCCAAAATAAACGTCACAATAATTTCCAAAAAATCGGATTTTCTAAAAATAAACGATTAAGTTTACGAGTTGGACTATTTTTGATAAAATTAAGCATACCATGTCGGTTAGGTATAGAAGATAAAATTTATAAAGTTTTTATACTGTAAATAAGTAAGCTAATAAAATATTTATAATTAATATACCGTTTTAATTTCAAACTGCAGCAAATTTTATACAAACAGCTTATTAAAAAGTGATTAATTATATCAAAAGTTGTAATTAATGTCGTGTTATTTTGTATTTATTTACCTTTCAATCTCAATTATAATTATAAAAATTTAAATTTTAATTAAATTTCTATTTTTGGTTTTATAATTATTAGTTTGTTATAAAAGATAAAGTATTATAATTCGTGTTAACATAAAATATAGAGTACTTGCAAACTAGCTATGAAATTTATTATAGAAAATATTCTTGCAGACTTCTAATAAGCATAATCTGCAATGGTATTTTACTTAACTGAAAAGGTGGAAAAATAAACGTGCAGAAATTATTCTTGTATTTTACTGTTTACCAAATTTAAGTGTTCTAAAAATAGCAAAACCTCTTGTCAAACGACAAAAAATAACCGATGGAAAACATGAAACTTAGCGTGACTCAGTTCAAGCAACAGGCTATAATACCGTAATTGCTAACCACCAGACAACTCTTTGCTCTCAATTGTTCAAAACATATTTGAATACAACAATTCATCTTATGAATTCAATAATTACTTATAAATTTTACACGCAAACGCTTTTTCATAATACACTTTTAAATTTATGTGTCTATTGTTTTATGAACATCGCGGAAATTTAAAAGTGCTGAACTATACTTTAAATGACAAGCGAGGTACAATAATTTATAAATTAAGTTATTTCTGGTAGATGTATAACAGGCGATCAATAGAAAATTGTTAAAAATTCTTAATAGTATAATTTCTAAAACTTCAACCAACCTGTGTGAAGGAGAAACATAATTATAATTATTAAAAAGATAATTGATTAACAGTTTTACAACCAATATACTATTAATTAGTAATTAGATAACAGATTGATTGAGTAATTTGTTCTCTAAAAACAGTGAAAAAGAAATTCAAATTTAGGTGAAAATTTAAAAAAGTTTATTATGTGAGACGTTACAAGTGTTATCATATTTTAGATTTAAATTCGATAGATTTATAGAACAAAAGAATTTTTTTTTTCATATAACTTTTATTTTTAATGCATAATCTGTTATAAATAACAATAAATGCAACTTATCAATTAGACACAACTCATGAAAAAATTCCAACCCACTGGTGTAATTAACATATTATAACATGAAAACATATTATACTGTTCTTAATTAATATTTACAAACAAAATTATATAGTGATTTAAAAAAAAAAAATAACCAAAATCTACTTTAAAACGAAAAAACAAATAAGAAGTAATAAATAATAAGCACATGATTCCGAAATATATGTACACTTAACTTTTCTGGAAATAATTTAACACGTCATTCAGTTATTTACAACATTCACACTCAAACACGACAGTCATCTACAGAACACAAACATTATATTATTTACAGCTTTAAAATCACACTGTCAGAATCGCCCTGGGAGATCCAGTACTGTAGCACGTTTTAGCCTATTGACATCATTACTGTTGTCTAAGAGATTCAGTGCTAAGTGATTTACGTGGTTGTTTAGACGTTTGATGTATTTACAGCTGAAACTTCGTATTTCTTCTCGTACCGTCTGCACATCCATATCACGATGTATATCGGCATTGGTAATATACCACGGTGCATTCAGTATGGTTCGCAGAACTTTTGATTGAAACCGTTGCAGAATTTTGATGTTTGAAGTTAATGCTGTCCCCCATAACTGAATTCCGTAGGTCCAAATCGGCTTCAGCATGGATTTGTACAAAAGTAGTTTGTTGTCAATCGAAAGAATTAGTAAATAATATTGAAGGAGTATTACTGGACGACCTCTCCTCAAATGTCATATTGTTACTAGTTTTTCCTTAAAGTTTAAAACTTATTTTAAGTAGTTATTATAGTGTGGTTGTAAAGTAAGTTACACCTCCTTTAACTTTGTTACTAAAATAGATAGCACAACGCGGTTTGCGACAATCTTCATGGCTATGAGGAAATACTTATGTACCTGACAGTTTTCTATTTTTGGTTCTTAAAAGATGCAGGAGGTAAAGGTAAGTTCAAAATGTTAAATAGGACCTATATTTGAGCTTGTGATACCTTATATTAAAGCCCGTGGTGAGAAAAGCAAAATGATACAAGAAAAATTAAATTTCAAACTTCCGAACCAAAATGGCGTCTATTTTTGTGGTCACTACATTTGCGAGTGATATACAGCTTAAAAATTAATAAAAAATGACATAGCTAAAGTTTTTTAAATCGATAAAGTATTAAATTTAGAATTAATTTTAAAAGCTGGGTCATTTTTGTGTTAAGTCACACATCAACAGGAAGGGATAGTACAAGAATTTTATCTTTCACATAAACCCATAGAAAGTAACCAGAAGGCGTTAATTCTAGACTCAATGGTAGCCAACACCTAAAAGAAACTGGTTTCCTTTAGTAAAACGGTCAATTAATCGTCAGGGATGGTATTCGTTCCCATAATTTTGACCTGTAGGTGCCACTGAGGAGGATATCCAGCTTGCACATAAGAATAAAATTATCACAACCTTTCCCAAGTTGAGGCATTATTATTTACTTAGCATGTCCAGATAAACTATTCCATTAATGCCTGTTCTTAAAAAAAGGAATGATTTGTACCCAGTTTCAAGAGACAGCGCAAAAGACTTTTACTTTACGGTAATCATGTATGTGTTGTGCAGTTTCTCTTGGGTTTTCTTATCCCATATGCTTACATTAAATCTAATTATTTTTCCAATACTGTAAACATACATTCGTCGTTAAAAAAACTAGCCGATAAAAAAGCTATCCTCATTATCAACACGTTCCCGTTCTCAACACAATTATTTTCGTAATCTTTTCCAAACAGTTTGCTTAGGAATTTGCAGTTGTAAACTTGCTAATCAAGCCAATTTACCAGATTTACTTTAATACACCTGAGGGACACGATTAATCTGTTCTTCTAAAACAAGTACTTTTTCAGCACTATTCTTTTAACATAAATATCCTGGGTTTTCGAACCGTTAATTTCCGTCGTACACTGATTTTCTTATTCATGGTGATTCACCAAATTTGTTTTGAAAAGCAAATGTAGTGTAATTTATAAATAAATAATTTTTTGGAAAATCAACTATTATTTAGACAATTGAAATTAGTTTGATAAAACATTTATCAAATTAGGTTGTACGTTTTAATTTATTTATTTATGTAATTTTCTTTGCGTTAATTGATCTCGTGACTTATTGACGAAGCTGGCGCCCAACGAATATTGTATTTCATCAATTATTTGCATGTATAAGCAATTAACGGCGGTACTTTAACACAAAAGAATTTATTATAATTTAGTTACCGATCTCAAATAACATGTATCCATTGTATGGATATTCATTTTTTTTAAACTTTATTTTATTGAAACTTCACGCTGTACAATTTGGCGAGTGAAAATGACAAAACTTTAACTGTGTATTAAGTAGGTACTTCATGGAGAACACCACGAAGGAACTGGACTCTAGCGTTATAAGAATGTTTGTTTACAATTATTTGTTAAAATTTTGAAAATTGTATACGTATGTAGTCATTATACCGGGTGGCCCATATGTCAGTTTCCCCATGAAATAGGATATTTTGTATCAAAGCGTTTGTAACATTTTTACGTTAGCAGCAACCACGTATAACATTAATTGTTATCCGTTTTAGTGAGGTCTCTATATCTATATCGTCCATCTATACTCCAAGTTCTTCACGAGGGCGATTGGAATTCTGTGAGACAAGCGTTATCCGTACAGAAGCCGATCCAAATTTCTTGCGATCAATTTTGTAGTGTGTTGCGGCATGTTTCAAACTCATTGAACGTGTTAATCGGCGTAACTGCGTGTACTCGGCGGATGTAAATCCTCATAAGGTAATCCAAGAAGAGCTTAATGTGCCTGTTGTTATGGTATTGGAAGAAATTTGGGTAGCCTGCTGCATTGATAGATCCTTATATTTTTTTTTTGAGGGAAATGTTAACTCAGAAAGTTATTAACAGGTGCTGCAGGAAGTAGTCTTTCTGCAACTTGAAAACAATCCTATTTACAATTTTCAATCGCACGTCTGGGAACAAGATACAAGGTATCGAAATTCAAGAGCTTTTGAATTCTAAATTTAACGAATGGATTGGTCGCTTTGGTACAATTGATTGTCCTGCTTGCTTGCCATACTTAACCCCGTATGATTTTCACTGTAGGATATAAAGGATTGGTGTTTTCTTTAAAACCAGAAAACCTAGCCGAACTAAAAAGCATAATAGAAAATCCATTTGACACCGTCAATGAAGATAAATTTTTATTGTTGATAATTTGTTAATCAGTTTTAAGCCGTTGTATGAAGTGTATAGACACTAATGGTGGACATTTTGAACAACGGCTATAACAAAGGTATTATGTAAGTACAGTTCAAATAATAAATCTGTTTTCTTCCCTGTAGGTTTCTTATCCGTTAATTTATAACGCCTTCATTTTTACTTCTTCCGTATGTAGAGAAACTGACATATGGGCCACCCGGTAGTTTACCTTATATCTCTGTTTTATCGTCTGCGTAGACGCCTTGGGGGATTACCTGGGAGATGTTCATTGTCTAGATCAAGTATTAGACGGTTCCGGTTGTTGAATAGTTTGTCCATAAATCTGAAATAAAGTCTGTAAAAAGAATCGTTGACATAAGGTAGCCTATATGTAAGTCCGTGGGAAGACTTGCGTCCGATACGTAGAAAGGAGTGTTCGTTATACGTCGGAAAGTCTTGGACTGAAGGATATTCATTTAAAATAATTAATAAATGATAAAATTCATTATCGTAGAATTAAAGTCATCACTACACAAATGATAAGGCGTTTAATAGTTAAAACTTGTGTATAAGACGCACTTGTAGATTTAATATAATAGTCACAAATTACACAATTTTTTTTGTAATAGTGTATTTCTTTTACAATCAGTTTTTAAATACAAAAACTTTAAGCAATGACGAGAAAATCAAAGTAATGTCCACTGTTAATTAAAATAAAAACCACACTTAGTAGTATGTTTCAATAAGACTAAACGTGAAGAAAAATATATATGTATATAATTTGTATGTACAAAACTAAACTTGATTAACTGTGAATCAACATCTTGAAACACAAAGTTGCTGAAGCAGGAGATGATGACGATGATAGAGACGATAACGATGCCTATTATGAGATGACGATGATTAGTAGTTGAAGTAGAAAAAAATGTTTAAATGATTATAACAAAATCGTAGATAAAAGTCTAGTGTTTTAAAACGTTTCAGTCCGTGAGTATCTTCGCTGTTGTTGAGGACGCTAATGGTGTCGAGGAGGTTAATCGCTAATGGATGCTGATGGTCTTCTAGTTTTTGTAAATGTTTTTCGCTTTGTTGTTTAATTTCTTTTTTTATGAAGGGCAGGTTTAGGTCATTGTATAGTATTTCATTGGTTACGTACCATGGGGCTGTAGAGATTATTCTCAAGCATTTTGATTGGAAGCGCTGAAGTATTTTTTTTAAATTTGATGAATTAGCTGTACCCCATAGCTCTAGCCCATAGGTCCAAACTGGTTTCAGTATAACTTTGTATACGAGTACTTTATTTTCAAGGGAGAGTTGAGATTTACTGCCTAAGAGCCAGAACAATTGACGTAACTTCAGCCAAAGTTGCTTTCATTTCGTCTATATATGACCTCTCCACGTGAGTCTTCGATCTAGATGCAAACCCAGATACTTAACTTCATCCTTCTGTGGGATTACTGTACCTTTCAAGCACAAAACTAATAATAATTATAAGCCGGCCGCATTGGCGTAGTTGGTAACGTGCTTGCCTCTCATCATGCGGTCGTGGGTTCGAATATCACTCAGGCACGATATATTTCCATACGTTACAAAACAAATCATTTCAACCTCCATTGTAAACAGTTACACCCCAACGTCGTCGCTCATGTCCGTTGCAGTTTATGAGACGTTAAATAAATAAATTAAAAAAAAATTATTATGATTGAAAGTAAATAAATAATAAAATAACAAAATTATACTCTTGTGTAGACATTTTATTAAAATTACAAAATACTTTTGAGGAGAACAGGCGTTGAAAAAGAAAATAGCAAAATTATTTTAAAGTTTGTGAATTACATAACACTTCACTCAATTTGTTTTAAAAAAAGTTAAAAAAGAAAACACAAAAATCAAGGCTGACAGAATTTTATGTATAAGAGATTTCAAGATTCAGAGCAAATCGTTTGTGTACTTTACTTTTTCCCTCTATCTGTATCATCTCAGTATTTTTTTCTTCTTATAAGAATTCAAGTAGTTGTGTTTCTACCTCTGAAAACATACATAACTTTTTGCCAAGGAGAAAGGGCCGATCAAGGATAGTAACAAGCAGTCGTCTTTTCCATCGTTCCCCAAATCAAATTACGCAGAATAGCGCGGTCGTCGTTTTCTTCTTCGTACTTTACAACAGATAATTCAAACTTTGCCATAATGTGATAGAGATGTTCTTCTATTCATTGTAAATTCTCAATGTTTAGTACAAAAGGAAATAATGAACTACTGCAGTAGTTCATATCAACAATCAAACCATTAAAATCAGTTACTGATTTTCAAACCTACAAAAACCTACGTATTTTGACTAGTCAATATTTACTTTCTCTTGTCCTTTGTGAATATATAGAAAAATATTGTTTTCATGTTGATTTTTCGAACTCGAGTTTTCACCGGAAATTGACACTTTCAGGTCCCCTGAACCCAAAAAACATATTTGTGCGATTGGTCATGTGCTAACAAAATATATCAAGAACGAATAGCGTACGAAGTTGAAACATAGAACGTGAATTAGGTACCACTATAATAGTGTCTATTATAGTGGTGACTATTATACACTAAAACTCGACACGAACATTTTAATCAAACATGTAAACGGTCAAACGAAAGTAGTAGTTTATTCGTACGATTTTTACATTTTTGCGATTTTCTCTAAAACGGATCGTAAGATTTTTTAAAAAATTGTTTCATTTTTTATTCTCAACATGATAGCTTTATGTCTGCTAAAATTCGTGGGGGCCTGTGCTCTCGTGGTAAAAAAATATTTTTTTTAAGATTGCGGCCTTAATATGCATTCTAAGGCAAAATACATTTAAAAGGCATTTAAATTAAAAATTAAATTTTTTTGCAATTCTTAATTTACCGTCAATTGGTGATTTTGTGTATTTTTTCATCAAAATGGGTGATTGGAATAGGTAAAAAACCCATAACCTTAAAAATAATAAGGTTGGATTTTAAAATACAGAAAATCACTAATTGACGCTAACCTAGGTTTTGTAGAAAAAAATGCATTAAATAGAAGTTTCAAGGTTTTTAATTTTCTGTATTTTTGGTTAGGCCTATATATATTCTCGTACCATGAGAGCACAGCTCCCCTAAAAATTTTAGCAGAGATAACGCATACCCTATCTTTAGAGTTTAAAATTGATAAAATGAGGCCATTTTTTTAAATATTTTACTAACCGTTTTTGAAAAAATTTCAAAAAGTTAAAAGTCGCACGAATAAACTACTACGTCCCGTTAACTGATTAGATAAAAATTTTCGTGTCGTTTCCCTAGTGGTACCTAACTTAAGTTCCAATTTTCAACTTCGTCCGTTATTCCTTTCTCGATATATTTTATTCACGCAAACACGGACCAATCGCTGAAAACTCCTGAAAATGTGTATCTGGTGAAAAATCGATTTAGTAAAAACGACATGAAACAATACTTTCCTTCCCTATACATACGTACATTAGTGCAAGATAAAGTGAAAAGGTATAATATAAGTTATGTTATCTGATGAATTAAACACCCTATTAAAATAATAAATTATTGTATATAATGTATTTTTAAACAAATGTATTACGTTGTATTTCAAATTAAAATATATGAGAATAGAAGATCTATATTTATAACAACAGCTATATTTATTTTATTGCTTGTCATTGTACTTGACGCGTAATGAGAATATATTACCTTAGATTAGAATAATGATTTAACGTTCATGAACTAATAAGATAATTTTAGTTCCATTTAAATTAAGTTCGAAATTAAAAACTATTTTACAAATAACTCCATATATTCTTTTTAATAGGTATTCTATTTAAGTAAATGGGTACTTAATTGTAGAAATACTTAGGTATTACGTATTTGAGACCTAATGTAACAGTGAAGGATACTTGTTTCTTGTATTATAATCGTGGGCTTTTGTATGAAAATAGTTTCTGCTTTCTAAAATAAGATCTTATGCATATAAATGGTTTTTAGAGCGTTATGATCTCTTGGGACTGCGTGTTCTCAGAGCGCTCAACTTCCGGTCAGCCCAGTAGGTCTTCATTCTCTGGCTGAATCCCTGGCGTTGTTTCTTGCTCCAGACCCTCGAACTCTGAGGTCCGACCTCATCCTCTACGTATACTTGATACCTGAACTTCTGGTGATATGTAGGGAGGTCCCAAATGTCTTCCTGGGAGATGTTCTTCTTAGACATGTTGATCTGGACGGCTAGTGCTCAATTGTCAGGGTTCTTGTACTGAGCCAGTTGGGTGTGGATCTGTTTGGTAAGGCGGAAGTTATCCATGTGGACGATGTGGCCATAGAAAGCAAGTCGTCGGCGTCTGAAGGACGTGAGAGGTGAGAGTTTCGACGTCCCGGTACACCTCATCACTGCTCCTGAGGTGATACTCGAAGTCCTGGTTGAACTTGGGTCCCAGATTCTTTCTGACTGTGCGTATTCTAGGATAGCCACCTTGGACTTTAATCCTTCACGGGTTATGTTCAGGGTCTCTGCTGGTCGGATAACTGTTTTCAAGTGCCTGAACTTGGCGGCTTTGGACAGGGACTTCTTGTTATACGTAGACTGCGTGATTCGATAAGCGGTAATATCGTATATTATATTATACAATTTTATTACTATAAATTTATACCAGCTTGTTCTTCTATTGACAGCACTAATATTTTTTAAATACACAGGGGCGTTGATTATCCGAACGCCAGTCATCCGAATCTTCAATTATCCGAACCACAATCAATGGAAAAAATACATATTTACTCATGCAGAGGCCTTTTCTGCTCCAGAAACTGTAGTGCTATGGTGAGAACAACAGTATGAATTTAGTGCTGCTGAAGCATTGTAAGTAAAATGAATGAGACATTTTGCTGCTACAAAAAGTTTAGTCTTAGTTCAAAAGAAAATTCAAGATTTTTTAAAAAATTACTGTATAGTATGCACATATGTATAATATGCAAGTGCATAAATAATATTTCATAAAGGATTTTACCGTAGTTTATTTCATTCATTTGTTTAGTTTTGAAATTTTGTATTTATCCGTTTGTTTTTTATAATCTTTAGTAGCTACTCTATATTTCAAATAAATTCTATAAATAAGTGTTTTTTTCACTAAAAATTATGTTTGTGTTAGTATCTTATTAACCCATTAAACATTTAGTTTTATTATTGCTACCGTTTAGGTTACTTATTACATTGTTATGGGACAGTGTATCAAATTACAGAATTTAACATGTTTGATTATCCGAACTATTTGATTATTAGAACCGCTCTGGTCTCAATTAGTTCGGATAACTTATGCTTTACTGTACTGTGTGAAAAATAAGACATCAGGTATTATTTTGAGAAATAAAGCTACGAGTATGTTGTATATTGAACTATAAATGTATTGGATACTAGATTCTTGTTGAGTTTTTATTTACGTTAAGCGAATAGCTATGATATTTATTAACTCTACAAATATAGGTCAGTATGTCGAGGTTATTGATGTACCTTCTATATTCAATAGACGTTTGATCGTATCATTACGCACTGAAAAGTAAGCTACATCATTAAACGAACTATCCCACTTTTCATGTTGAAATATCATTCCTGAAACCAATAATAATTGCTAATTTTTATTAAATATTCATTAAACAAGTAATTGTGTTCTATATTATTTTCAGTTTTAATGAGATTTGTGTTTTCATCCACTAGTTTTAAAATTTGATTGGTTTATTACCTTCTGGATTATTCATTTTGTAACGTACTTAATAATAAAAAGTCCCATGATTGATTTTCAGGTAGCGTCTAAACGATTGATACATTAAAAATAGTTCAAAAATGTTTTTTTATTTTTTTGGTTTAACGTCCGACTGTTCTGCAATTACTGCTAATGCAGACGATGAAAGATGAAATGATTTTTTGTAACGTATGAAAATATGTCGTGCCTGAATGGGATTCGAACCCAAGACCGCATGATGAGAGGCAAGCACGTTACATTTGGTATATTTCATTGAATAATAATTATAGATGCTTGCAAAAGAACTACTTACTCCATTATTCTTCTAGTTAGTATAGTTTTCGCAATTATTATAAATTGATTTGGCAGTTGTATTTTTGAGATTTATTTATAACATTTAATTTTTTGAGGAGGGTTAGACATAACCTCTCCGATACTTCAAACAGAAATGTTTCAGTATTTACGTTATTGACTAGATAACTACCATCAAAAACTTCGTTTTTATCTACCATCAAAAACTTCGTTTTGTTACTATTCCTAGATCACACTTTTCTGTTTAATAAAATTAAATGGTTACAATCACAATTTTGGCTAATATGAATGAGCTTATATCTATGGTTTAGGAGAAATATTAAACATAAATATCGTGTAAAACTAAATTTTATATTTAGTCACATGTAAGTGCGCAAATTCTATTGCGCATTGAACCTCAGCACAGACATAACCATTAAGAAAATGTACGCTCGTTTTCACTCAAACTAAATACCACAAACAACTCGTATAAAATGACGTCGGCGTTATAGCACAGAGAGATTTTCAATTGAGACAAAACAGATCTTACTTAAATTAAGTAAATACTAATGTTTTTATTTAGTTTCAGTTGTAGCTACTATTAAATACAATCCTATTTCTTCGAATTGAACTGCATACATATTCATTTAGAAACATCCCAATGAGATCGTTATTACTTAGTAAAACCTCCAGAGGTTCAAACCGACCTTTCGGCTGTTGACTTAAACAACAAGACAAAAAAAATGGAATATATAATATAGAAGACAATTGACAATAATTGTCAATTATTATAATAATTATAATTATTATAATAATGTATTATAATAATTTGAAACGTTACGATGAAAGATGAAATGATTTTTTGTAACTGATAAATAATACTCGTAGCTTTATTTCTCAAAATAATACCTGATGTCTTATTTTTCACACAGTACAGTAAAGCATAAGTTATCCGAACTAATTGAGACCAGAGCGGTTCTAATAATCAAATAGTTCGGATAATCAAACATGTTAAATTCTGTAATTTGATACACTGTCCCATAACAATGTAATAAGTAACCTAAACGGTAGCAATAATAAAACTAAATGTTTAATGGGTTAATAAGATACTAACACAAACATAATTTTTAGTGAAAAAAACACTTATTTACAGAATTTATTTGAAATATAGAGTAGCTACTAAAGATTATAAAAAACAAACGGATAATATTATATATTATCCGTTTGTTGAACGTTTAAATATAATATTATAATTATAATTATAATTATAATAATTGTCAATAATTGTATAATTATTATACTCGTATAACTATATAATTACTTTACAAACATTTAAATAAACTTCAAGACATCAAACTAAGAGCTAAGTTTTTTTATTAATTTTATTGTGTATTTCTGTTAATTTTACAATTAGTTTAACTATATATTTACAGGAATTGACCGACTACAAGGGTTAGCTCCAATTCTCTACAATCAGTACATTTTCTAAAACTTTCAACAGGTTTCAAAACTTTAGAGATTCTTGTAGATTACTCTAACGTTTTGACTGTTATAATATCCTATATTTTTCAGCGACTGTTTTTTCGATTCTTTTGTGAATTCAAGCTTTTTATGAGAAAGTGTCCGTTTTAATTTAATTTAACACCCTCATATTTTAATTTCGTATTTTTACGTATGCCATTAACCAAAAACCTTCTGATTTCCCAAGATACTAATACTTAGGGGGGATTTCTATAAATTCTCAGATTAACATTTAGATCAAATTTTGTCAAAAACTATAAAAAAATGTTGAACTTACCCTGGTATATAAGCGATAAATTAATCTTTTGAAATCTCAACATAAGGACAGGAAAAGAAGAAATAATTCTGCTTTAAATATTTGGATGGATTCATAGGCGTAGTCAGCATTTTCTCCAGTTGGGGGCGGCAAAAATAAGATAAAAATTTTTATTAGAACAAATGAAAACACTGTTTTTATTCGAACCTATTTAAATCTAATTTTATCACTTGCCTATGAAAGTTCTGGCTAAATCTTGACAAATTTTCGTTCCCAAATTTATCTTTAGCTTCCAGAACCCTCTTTTTATCCACACTCATCATAGACAAAGACAGTCCACCACATTTTCTGTCTTTGTTGACCGTAACCAAGTTTTTACCCCGCGTAAGGTGCTGAAGGGTCTTTCGAAGTTAATATTGTGCAGTTCTGTGCAAGCGACGTAAGAAGTGCCCATTTTATAGATAGGAAGAACAGTTTTCTTTAACTAAAGCAGCTAGTTCTATCTGCTTCATTTTGCATTTGGCACATTTTCTCCTTTTCATTGGTTGTGCCAAAGTTCAGTTTCACAACTGATTCACTTGCACTGATTGGAGGGCTTAAATAAGGAACAGAAAAAAAAGAACAAGATGGCGTCTTCCCGCCATCGTAGTTTCTTGCAGCGCAATACTATTCCTATTGACCTATAATTTTTTTGTTTTACTACATAGGCCAGGGGGCAAGCGCCCAACCCTACCACACCATGGCTACGCCTATGATGGATAGATTATATGAACACAAAAAGTTACCAGTAATTAATTTATTAAATAATAAACTCAAAATCAAAACACTTGAATTTGTCGGACTTGCCTTGTAGATATTGTAATCAAAATTTAAAAATTTCGCGTGACATTCTTTTTAGTTTACTTATATATATTTATATTTTTTTACTAAACATCATTTAAGAAAGCCCGTAAGTCAAAAAACTAACTTTTGGAAAAATTAAAAAATTTTCAATTTATTATGCGTTTCAATTAGAAAAATATTAAAAATATAAATTGTTCAGAGGGCTGTCCCCTTTAATATAAAATATAATTTTATCTTTTTAAAGACAAGTCCTTGTTTCAAAAAAAATTGAAAATTTAGATTTAAGGTGTTTTTGAAATAAATTGGAGCAAAATGTTAACTTATATTGTTTTCTACAAAATACGTTGTTAGATTAGAAGAAAATTGGGCTGTACAATAGTACTCATTTATTTATTTCAGTAGTTTACATTATGATTTAAAATAGCTTTCTGGAATAATAAAAATTGAAATTATTAACTTTAAGAAAGAAAAATGTTGATTTTCAGGGCTATTCACGTTCTTCATCGTTGACAAAAACAGTAGTTCTGTATCTTAAAAAGATTTAGCATAGAATCTTTGTATGGCCTCTTCCACTAGAAGGTAGCTTAAGCTTCAAAAGAACATCCACTTTCATTTTTTAATTAGAAGGAAACATTTTATATCTTTAAGGATAAGCCTTTTGTTAGTGTTATGTATTACTTAAGGAAAGCCAGACTTAAGTGATTTTTGTAGGGATGGTGTGTTTACATTCAGTTAGTTCTGAAATGCATTAAAGAAAAAATGTAAAATTTTGACTTTTAGGTTTTCTGAAATGACTGATTTAATTACTTTTTGTCATAATCATCATCATCATCATCTGTCATGGATAAGGCACAATGGCCTTTTCCGGCATCCATCTCTTTTTGGGTCTTCCTAAGACTCACTTCCCTCTTGGTTTATATTTCCATGCCCGCAGAGGAAATCTGTGAACTGGCATGCGAAGTAAACGGTTGGACCAGTTTCTCTTATATATACTTAACGCTTCCAACAGTGACTGATCATTGAACTCGGCGCGGATAGCTTCGTCATACTCTACCTAACCGGGTACAACCTTTGACTTTTGATTTTTTGTTCAAATAAAATGAAAAGTTTAGAAAAATGTTTTTAAAAATATTTATATATATTTCTTCAACGATGTTATAATATTATATATATTTCTTCACGCATTTAACATGATTGCCCAGGGATTTGGTCTGCAGGTCTCTTCAGAAAAAACAAAAGTGATGGGTTTTAAGGGTACAGATCATCTTAGAAGCAAGATTGTTATCAATGGAGAAATATTGGAGCAGGTGAAGACATTTTTATTCCTCGGATGTGAAGTATCGTACATACAATCAAGAGACGTAGAACTTAAATTACAAAAATTTCAGCGCCTTATCTATACAGTAAGGAAAACTTTGGTGGGAAAAGTAAGGAGAGAAACGGTTTTGAAGTTTTATAAAACACTAGTGCTGCCAGTCCTGTTATATGGATCTGAAAGCTGGACGTTAACCACTCAGCAATTAACTAGAATCGTAGCGGCAGAAATGCGACTGTTGAGGCCCCTAGCGGGGTACAGTTTGCTGGACCATAGGAGGAATGAGGATATACGAAATGAGCTTGGGATGCTGTGTGTAACGGATGCGATCACTGGTTATAGACAGAGCTGGTATGAGCATGTGCTGAGAATGGCAGATGAGCGAGCACCGAAGATTATCCTTAATTACCAACCGGTTGGGCGACGTAACATAGGAAGACCAAAGAAAAGATGGTCATCGCAAGTAACTTAAAGATTTGCTAGCTTGAGAACGGAACAGGACTACAAGGCCTAAACCGTGATGCTTATGATGATGATGATATATTTCATTCAATGCCGTTTTATATATATATTCTACAAAATACTCTACAGAATGGTAAAAATTATGAAAAATTATTTCATCATGTAAATTAATTGGGATTTTGTTCTTTTCTTATCCATTAAGAATATTATTTGATAAAAACACAATAGCAAAAGCATAGGTCAGTAAACTGTATTGGTTACACAATAGCATGAAACTAGGAACAATCTTTCATATTTCTTGTAGTTTATGAATGTATACAGCTTACAATTTTATGAATCAGATAGCTAAGTTTATTACAGAAACGGTAATAAAAAGACTCAAAAGTTATAGTAATTAAGAGATGAAATAAAAAAAAATAAATATTACAACCCAATTTAATCCACATTTTTACATTTAACGTGGTTGTATTTACTTTATTAAGCCATTTATTACTATTATCAACAAAAGAGTATTGATTGTACAGAGAACCATCGCCTACGCATTCTGTCCATAAAATGACAACGCGCATCTCGCACTGCGCACGTCAATAGTGCCCATGCTTACTCTCACTGTTTGTTGTTTGTTTGGATTTTATCTAACAGCTTTTATTTATTTAATACATAAAATCATTATATTCATTGTTTGTACACCAAATAAATAACAATTTATATATGTTTTTAAATTAGTTACTGCCCTTAATAAAGTTTTAATTAATTATTTTATTGGATATTTTAATTACTTTATATATTAAATAAAAAAATGAAATTTGTTTTATTTTAATTAATATATTTTGTAAATATAAATATAATTTTCTAAAAGAAGAAAAATTTATTTGGACATTTTACAAAATTGATGGGTTTTCTGGTAACTTTTTACTTTCTCTTGCCTACACGAATATATAGGAGGAAAGTATTGTTTTCATGTCGATATTTCGAAATCAAGTTTTCACCGGATCTACACGTTTTCAGACCCCCTGAACCCAAAAAACATGATTTTTGCAATTGGTGTGTGTGTGTGTGCGTGTGTGTGTGTGTGTGTGTAAACTAAATATCTCAAGAGCGGAACATTGTATGAACTTGAAACTTAAGTTATATACCACTAGAGGATCCAACACGAACATTTTTATCAAAATCGGTCAACTGGAAGTAGTAGTTTATTCGTGTAATTTTTCACTTTTTGCGATTTTCTCAAAAACGGCACCTACAAATTTTTTTAAAGTCGCCTCATTTACCAAATATTTTATGTTCTACAAGAAAGCGTAGGCGCCATGTCTGCTGAAATGCTTGGAGAGGCTGTTTTCGCGTAAAAAATTGTTTTTTTTAAGATTGCGACTTTAATATGCATTTTAGCGCAAAAGTGTATAATAAAAGTTGTAGAGAATTTAAATTCTTATAACTTGTATTTCAAACATTTTTTTATAAAACACTTACTTTAGCGGTAATTAGTGATTTTCTGTTTTCTTCTCACGTAAAAATATCGATTTTTTTAAACATTTCAGCCTTAGCATGACGCTTAACAAAAGTGTATAATCAAATTTATAGGAAATTAAACGATCCAAAACTTTTATTAAGAGCATTTTTCTCTACAGAGCTTTAGCTTGAATGAGTGATTTTCTGTATTTTTAAGCCAAACAGGTTGATTTTCATTTTGCGTCTTTCACTCATGATTAAAAAAATGTTATATTTATTGAGGTTAGTTTTTTGTTTATTTCGAATGTTTTATTATTAATGTTAGGTTATACTGGTTATTTGCATTGGCAAGAGAAAGTTGTGTGAGTGTTTGACACCAGATTTTTATAAAAGTGTTATAAGTTGAATAAAAAACATTACCTTTTATTTCAATTTATAAATCAGGATTTATTGACTTATAAATCAACATAGAATTTATTTATGATAATCGTGTTTAATATTCAAAATGGCACGGACGCTTGGGCGTTAAGAAATATGAATACTAGGAGGATAGATGCGTTTGAGCTTTGGTTGTACAGGGGCATGCTAAAAATAACCTGGATGCATAAAGTATCCAACGAGATAGTTTTGCGGAGAGTAGGAACAGAAAAGTATCTAGTTTACACCATCCAAAAAAGGAAAATGGAATATCTGGGTCACATTATGCGTGGACCATTATACGAACTGGTTCGCTTGATAATAGGCCCTACATGGCAAGATTCAGAGGAAGAGAAATGTGGGATAAAGAATTTTTGTTGAAGAATCTTCGCGACTGGTTTTGTTGTACCTCAGCAGAGCTGTTCGAGCTGTGGTTTTCATGGTTCGAATAGCTGTCATGATTGCCAGCCTCAGGTCGGAGAGGGCACGATAAGATGAAGATAGACTTGAGTTTCAAATGTAAAATAAATGATAAAAACGTGTATTAATTATTAGTGGCTGTGATAAATATTAAAGAGAAACTATGAGTCTTTACAAAATATTTATTTCCGAGTAGGGTAACTATTCCGCTAACATTTGCAGTTTGATTGTATCGGGAGGAGATTGTATTATTCTGACGATGCATATTTAATAACATACATAATTGGAAGCACAACCTGGTAGCTTTATATATGATTTATTCAAGGAAATAAGCATTTCATGAACTTATAGGGCTGCTTATAGAGTGCATAAAAATTAAATGAAGGAAAGCGCTGAACGGTAAGCCTAGATATTTATCTTTTATTTCAATTTATAAATAGATCAGCATTTATTGAATTATAAATCAACTTATAATTTATTTAAGATAATCTCGTTATATTATATTCAAATAAAAAAAGTGCCATATACAAATTTTTACTTTCTCTTGCCTATATGATTATATAGGAAGGAAAGTATTGTTTTCATGTCGATTTTTCAAAATCTAGGGAATGATTAAAAGTTAAGAAAATCTAATACGTAAAGTATTAAAACAATATTTTTTAACAAGACATTTTCAATAAAAAGAATTATTTGACTCTTATATTGTGAGAGTTAATTAAAAACTTAATTTTTTCTTTTTTCATTGAATAAAATGTCCATTAGGCCTTTACTTGAACGTATTCAAACGTGAAAATGATTTTAATTAATTGTACTTTGCTAATGAAATCTTCAACTTAAAATATATATATAAGAGAAGAGATTTTGAAAGAGAATAATAAAGCAATTAAAGTTAGTTGAACCGTAAAAAATTGAGTACACAATAGGATGACGTGCTCGTACGACTGTGAGAGCATAAAACCTCACTTTTCTGTTATTGACAGGTGAAAACCAAAGCAAAACACATTTCATTAGAAACAAAAACTTCACCGTTACTGTTAGTTTCTTTCCACAGCATAACCTACTTTATAAAATAAAATAATAAAATAACAATATGCCTACACAATGTTAGTTTTTTACTTAGTTAGATGACGGGTATATCACAAAAAATTTAAAAATTAATTCAGATACTAACAAGTATAAACGCATAATAATGTACTTTTTTTCTTTAACAGAACTCACAAAATCTATATCGTTTAGATATCCTTTTAAAAACATTTTGTGCGATTTCAAGATTACTTTTGAAAATGTTAAGATTTTAAAAAAAATCTGTCATCTGTTTGGAATTTAAAACTTCTCAAACTTATGCATTTTATTTTTTAGTTTTTTTAAAGTCTCATTAATTGGTTTGGATAGTAGCAAATAATACGGGTGACCATAATAGTAGCAAATACGTACGGTTTAACTTCGGACTTTTTTGACTCCGGAAACCAAACGAGGACACGCCGCTTTGCAGTGTACAGCACAGTCTAATGCTTTAATAAATGAGTGGAAAAGAAGAATATATCAAGGTCTCTTAATGGGCTATGGAAAACTGTGCCTTAATTTTTTTTCTTAAAGATATTATTTAGTAAATTCACAAAACTGAACGGATTCGATCCCAAACAAGATCGGACGATACAAACAAAACAAAACGTAACAAAACAAACATAACATATAAATATCGGTTTGAAATTGGTAACTGGTACTACTAAAAACTTCCTTAGTATTGTCAAATCATTCCAATTAACTGGTTTTTGGAAATAAAATTGTTGAATTGATTTTGTTTAAAATTTCGAAATATTTTGTTGATGAGGTCACACTAGGCTGCTTAAAAATGTTATGATTAGGTTGAATTTTTAGATACGAGTAAAACAGTACACGACGAATTTTTTAAATCAATAAATAATTATTTTACTGGGCTGTAACTGGTATTAACTCATAATTTTCAGAATTTTTTTTAGATTGAAATTTCACTAAGTAGCCTTCAAATAAAATTAATGAAATCAAGTCACTGTATTTCTATCAAAGCAACTTTTGTATGATTGAGTAAATCTATTTAAATACATTATTTAATTTCTATTAATCCTGTAATATTATACGACAACTTGGTGTATGTATGTTTGTCCAACTGTTCTCGAAGACGGGTCTAAATATTTTCCTGAAAATTCGTGTATAGGGGTTATCAGGTTCTACAAATCGATTTCCGAAAAGAATGGATTGATAATAGATAAGTTTTTCCATTGAATAATAATTTTCATAATTTCCATAATTTTCCATTGAAGGAGTTCTGACGTAGTCTTTACATTATTTTAAAATACCGTGTATTTGTTTACTAGATTAACTGTTATTTTTGTTATATTTGTTTACTATTATAATATGTTATTGTTAATTACATCTGTAGCCAGTCTATTGTTCTAATTATATTTCTTACTTTAGGAAGAAATCCAGAATCCGTGTCGAGAGGGCTAAAAAGCCTTATTTTGGCGACAAAATTAAGAAATACCTGGTCACTTGGTGAACAATATTATGGAACTAATGGAACCTCAGGGAAATTCAGGGGAATTTTATCAGTTTTAAGGATCCCACACACCGGCGCGAAATATTCGCAGCAGTAGCGAAATATTCGTTGTTTATGCGACAGCTGTAGTTTATAGTAATGGCGACTTATGAGCCAGCCCACACCAGAGCGGATTTCGCGCGGATGTGCAACGTTTTATTCGCTGCGATTTTAGTGCGAAATATTCGCTGAAGCAGCGGAATACCGGTTATGTAAGCCACAGCTGTTACAACAACAATAAACAGCTGTTGTTTATTGTAATGGCGGCATACGAGCCAGCCACACCAGCGCGACCTGGAGGAAGATTTGCGCGAATTTGCCGCGTTTTTATTCGCTGTCACAGCGAATATTCAGTTCGCAGTCGATAGCGTTTTATTCGCAACAACAGCGAATTCGCGAAGTACCAAAATGCTAGAGACTAAATTAGAAATATACAGGGGTAAAGGGGAATGTCTATCTCATTCAGTTTGGAGAAAATGAGGTTTTCAAGTTCGAATCTTATTTACCTTTCACCACACCGCAGATATTGTAGATATTGTTACCGCTCAGATTTAGATATTTATTTTGTATAGGATTGAACGGATAAGTAATAAAACTGACGAAATTATTAACTGTATAATTAATAATTTATTTAATGTTTAAACATTACATATTATTGATAGGTACAAAAACAAAGTAATACATTGAAAATCTGGTGTGAACACTCACATGACTTTCTCTTGCCAATATAAATAATGAAAATTATAACCTGTGTCTAATCGTGATTAAACATTATAGAATGGAAAACATTACCTAATTTTAATCATGAGCAAATGACGCAAAATTAAAATTCACCTCTGTAAAAATTAAAAATACGAAAAATCAGTTAGGCCTATTACCTCTAAACCAGTTACTCTATGTACTAGAGAAAAATATTACAAATTAAAGTTGTAGGTTTTTAATTTCTTATAATTTTGATTATAAGTGACCTATACACTTGTCTCATAAAATGCATACCAAGGACGCAATCTTTAAAAAATACATTTTTTACAGATATTCATGGAAAAAAACATAAAATCACTAATTTGCCGCTAAAGTAAGCAATGTACAAATCAAATGTTTGAAATAAAAGTTGTGGTTTTTTGAATGTCCTACAACTTTGATTATATACACTTTTGCTTTAAAATGCAAATACATCTGGTTGACTGATTTTGATAAAAATGTTCATGTCGGGTCCCGAAGTCTTACCTAACTTTAGTTTTAAGTACCAACTTTGTACAATACTTCGTTCTTGAGATATTTTGTTCACACACACGCGCGCGCGCGCAGACCATCACTAAAAACATGTTTTTCTGGGTTCAGGGGGTCTGAAAAAGTGTACATTCGATGAAAACTCGATTTCGAAAAATCGACATAAAATCAATACGTTCTTCCCGATATATTCATACAGAGCAAGGGAAAATTATTTAGTTAAATAAAGTAAATTACTAAGAGTGTTCTACAGTCTTAAGTCTAATTTGATGGTTTTTACTTTCCCTTGCCCATATGAATATAATAATTATAGGAAGGAAAATAGGCAGCTATTGTTTTCATGTCGACTTTTCGAAATCGAGTTTTCACCGGATCTATACGTTTTCAGACCCCCTGAACCCAAAAAACACGTTTTTAGCGATTTGTTTGTTTGTGTGTGTGTGTGCGTGCGCGCGCGTGTGTGAACAGAATATCTCAATAACGGAACATCGTACGAACTTGAAACTTGAAACTTAAGTTAGACACCACTAACGGACCCGACACGAAAATTTTCATCAAAATCGATCAACCGGAAGTAGTAGTTTATTCGTGTAATTTTTCAATTTTTTGCGATTTTCTTAAAAACGGCTCCTACGATTTTTTTAAAATTGCCTGGTTTACTAATTTTTTTATGCTCTACAAGATAGGGTAGGTGCCATGTTTGCTGAAATCTTGGGAAGGCTGTTTTCTCGTAAAAAAATTGTTTTTTTTCAAGATTGCGACTTTAATATGCATTTTAGCGCAAAAATGTATACCTATCATAAAAGTTGTAGACGATTAAAAAATCTACAATTTTTTTCAAACATTTCTATGTATAACGCTTAGTTTAACGGTAATTAGTGATTTTCTGTTCCATGTAAATGTGTAAAATAAATTGATTTTTTAAGATTTCAGCCGTAGTACGCATTTTACGACAAAAGTGTCTATAAAAATTTATAGAAAATTAAAAGATCTACAACTTTTATTCAAAGCATTTTTCTCTACAGAGCCTAGTTTAGCGTGAAAGAGTGATTTTTCCGTATTTTTAAGCCAAACTGCGGTTGATTTTCATTTTGCGTCTTTCCCTCATGATTAAAATTAGGTTATGTTTATGGAGGTTAGTTTTTCGTTTATTTCTAATGTTTTATTACTAATGTTAGGTTATATTGGTCATTATTTGCATTGGCGCGATAAAGTTGCGTGAGTTTTTCACACCAGATTTTTTGTGCTGTTTTGTTAATACCATACAATACTGCTGCAATACATTTCATTGTGTATTTTAAATTGTCAACAACACAATGTACCTTTTACAAAGGTTACAGACTTTCCAAAATTTTATTACTTAATTAGATAAATTAAACTTTATTAGTAACCAGTTATTTTCTTCTTCTGCTACAATGCACATAACACAAGTACCTCTTCTTTATCAGACAACATATTGCAAAAACTATGATTTTTTTGTAGCTTTTATTTGTTATCGGTAACTTTATACATTATTGACAACTACCCAATTTGATCACTGTATTTTTGAAGTGCATTAGGCATGAGTTTAAACAGGGATAGCTGTCAGCTGATCACCATACAAAGTCGCTTGCCCAACCAGTGTTACTTAACAAATAATAGCGACACTCTACCAGCTGACTGACTGGGCTGGCCCGGAGGCCAAAAACTATGAATGTTGATAAATAAATAACCGCTATTGTTGCGATTTACGCGCCGGTCTGAGCGGTGACGCGAAAATTGCTACCGCAGCCAACGCGGAATTCTCGCTGCTGCTACAGCTGCGAATAATTCGCACCAGTGTGTGGGATCCTTTAAGTAAATTTGGATTCGGGTTCTGTGGGGAATCTTACGTACTTGGGGAAATTATTTTATAAAAATTGAAAGAAATTTTTAAAATGTATGGGGCTGTGGAAAGTTAGTAATATTAGTGGGACAGATAAAGAGTGGGGATTGGCGACTGTTTTGAGTTTAAATTTTTGCATAATAGTGGCCTTTTATTTTTATGTATTTATTTATTTGTTGAGTGTATTTGGCGGCTCTTTTGTTTAATTTTTGTATTTTCAGTAGTCTTGTTTATTTTTGTTATTTTTTTATGAGTTGTATTTTGGCGGCTCTTTTGTTTATTTTTTGTTTTTCTTTCAGTGGCCTTCTTTTAGAAAGATAACGATTTTTTGCAAATATGAAACCTAGCGCAATCGATTTGAATTCTTATACCCGAATTTTCAGGAAAATCGTTAGAGCTATTTTCGAGAACAATTAGTTGAACATACAAACAGACATACGCCAAATTGTATAATATTATAGGATATAACACGGTATGTAGAGAGAATACCGTGGGATATAGGATAATTAGAACAATAGGCTGGTTACAGATGTAATAAACAATAACAGATGTTATAGTAAACAAATACAATAAACAATAACAGACGATATAGTAAACAAATACACGGTATTCAAATTTAAAGACTACGTCAGAACTCCTTCAATGGCTTATCTATTATCCACCCATTGTATCACTATTCTTTTCGAAAATCGATCATGTAAACTTCAACCGAGCGAAGCTCGCTAACCCGATACTAATTTTAAATGAACTACTCCTTGTGAAATGTAAAATCAATAATTACTTGGAATAGGTCAAAAGTCTCTTTAAAAGTTGGTAAATAAAACTGATATATGACTGTCACGCAATTTAATTTACGTTGTTTCAAAATATTTTGTAATAGAAATATTTATATTATAATATGTATAAAGTAGCTAAAATATTGTTAATAATTCGGTAAAATCGGCAAGTAATAAACATGGTAGAATGTTAATTCCCATAAAATTACTTGAATTAAAATATATTCTTTAAACATATTTTTCAAAAGATAATTCAAGCATAATGTCTTTTTACAGTCACATTGTAAAAGGAAGAAGAAATAATGAACACGACTAATTTTTGAAATGCGTAATTACAGATTTTACGCAAAATTTAATTATGTGAATTAATATTAAAATTTGTATGAGAACTTTGAAATTTTCCTTTAACCCTGACAAAAGATTACACTGAAAAGACAATAGCATAAATGCGACATATTTTTGACCTCTGACCTTTCCCACCTACTGAAATTTTAGTAGCTTAACTTCAGCTACCTACGCAGTCATATAACGCCAGTACCAAAATTATACTGTATAATTTATTTATATAGTACATACTGAAAATTGTGTGTATGTGTGTGTTGTATGGAGATATTTACATTTTCGAGATACAATACCACGTTAAATAAATCCTTGTCGAAATATTATTCTACACTAAACAAATTATCGTACTTTATTTTAACTAAACGTTTGTACAACAATGTGGCTGTCATTGGAAGATTTGTTTTCCAATATATCACAGAAATTTTATAATTCCATAGATTAATTCTGATTACCATCATATGATGTGATGGGTATTTTGCAATATTTTAGTTTTCTAAGCATTATCTAATTAACTGAACATTAATCTGTAACTCTATTGATCTATTATTCCGTGTTAAATTTTGTAAATTCACTAACTTGAAGGAGAGGTTAGGTCTCACTGTCAACTTTTAGGATTTTTTAAAACTTATTTTTACTGTAACCAGTCCTAGACTAACGAACAATTTTTATTGGTGGAAATTTTTAAAATTGTCATCTCATTTTCTTTTTTCTATCCATCCGTCAAACCCAGTCATTAAAAACTACCTGAGATAGTAACAAATGGTTTTTAATTCGTGATCCACACAAAAAGTTAGTAGGCCTAGATTGGGTTTGAAGTTCCAGTTTCGGCCGTAAGTGGCTAAAAACCGGAGTCAATAAATCAAAGTCAGAATTTAAAAAGAAAAATAGTGTCATTTGATTCCTCTTAAAGAGTAGATACAGAAATAATTAGGTTTAAAGTTCCGGTTTCGACCGGAAGTGACCCAAAACCGAAAGTTAAGAAATCCAAGTCGGAATTCGGAAACAAAAGTAGTTTTGATCGATTCCTCTTAAAGAGTAAATACAGAAATCATTGGTTTTAAAGTTCCAGTTTCTACCGAAAGTGGAATCAAAGTCGGATTTTGGAAACAAGAAAAGTGTAATTCGATTCCTCTTAAAAAGTAAATACAGAAATCACTAATGGTATTTTTTACCATAAGTCAAAGGGAAGCCTTTTTTTAAAATTTTCACCAGCAATGAGACATGCGTCTCATGAAAGGAATTTTTTCAATCCTAAACTACCTAACGATCACAATTATCATAAGAAAAATTCAAAGGCTTCTTTTATTGTTTATACTAAATTATTTTCGATAAAATCTTTTCCGAATTTTCCCTATGTAAATATTGAAAACAAACCAATCAAACTTTACCGAGTGAGTTTTTTTTAAATACGTAGTTTAATTTATTAGAGGTAAAATACATTTAAAAATACATTAAAATCTGGTATAAAACGCTCACACGATTTCTTTTGCCTATGTAAATAATGAAAAATTTAACCTATTTATGTTGAATTATGCGTAAAGAAATTAGAACGAGTAACATAATCTAATTTTAATCGAAGGTGAATGACGTTAATTAAATCCAACCTCTGTTGGAAAACTCTGTCGTAAAAACAATCTTTATTTTTGGGTTCTGACGCATGAAAACGTGATTTCAAAAATCGACAAGAAAACAATACTTTCTTTCCTATATATTCATGTAGGGCACGAGAAAGTTAAAATCTAATTTACAAAATACACACCACTTTCATATATTATAAATCTTATTATGTCACAATTTATTTTTAAGTTCACAAGTAATTTAAAGTTGTTTTTCTTTGGAGAAATAATTAAGGTTACATCTTGACGTAAAGCTTATTAGAAGTTTTCATTTAAAACCGCCTACGTGTATGAGACTCATGTAGGATGAAAGGCTTCAAAAATGTAAACAAAAAGTCATTAGCAATCTAATCAATTTTGTTCGTTTTAGAAAATTAAAGATCCTGTTTTCTCGTGGAAAAACTTCGTTTAGTTTATTTTGGTTTTTAAAAACTTCGTTTAGTTTGGTAACAGTATTCACCTGCACCCGTTTCTAATATTTAATGAGAATCGCTATTTGTTTTAGGTGACCGTTTTCCCGGACACTTCACAATCTGACAAGTTTGTAATTTGTTCAGAATGTACCAGGCTGAATAAATAAGTTCGGAGGTAAAAATTTTACTTTTAAAAAAAATTAATATAAAGGCGGCGTATGGCTTATCATTGCCTTGGTATAATTTTGCCTATAATTTTTTTTTTATTTAGCTTATAATTTTGTAGAATTTTGCCTAAAGTATAATGAAGTTTATTTTAAAAAATTATTGCAAGATTGTAACTTATTTAGATAGTGTGTTTTTCATTGATTGTTTAAAATTCACATCAACCCCAAGGTTGCAAGTGACTACAAAAATTAAATATATAAATTTTTCCAAAAATTATTTATACATAATTATCTATCTATATTTAAGATATATGGTAAAATATTTTGTTGTAATAGCTATTTCTGGAGTTGTACTGATTTTAATGTTTTATTCGTTTGATAGCTATTGTCGTAGACCTATAGGTTTGCTAAAAATTCCCAAATATTTGTTTTCTCAGAATATCCTACCGGAAAATCAAGAAGTTGGTTCATTTAAGGACTTGAGCATATCATTAAAAATTTTAAATTTAGATCCCAGAATTTGTAAATCATTACATTGCATCAGCAGATTTCCTATCGAAAGATTACAGGTAGAAAAGTTAAAGATACAAAAGTTATAGTATTTTGGAGGGTCTGTTTTGGTTTTAGTTTTTCTGATTATAGAGTGTTTGTTTGACGGTATGTTTTTTTAAGTACTCCCGCAAAAATTACGTCAATAAATTAACGCAATCATGTACCATACATAGAAGAAGAAGAGGAAAAGAAGGAGGAAGAGAAGATGAGGTGTTGGAGGAAGAGGAGGGGAAGTAGAAGAAGGAGATTGATACTGTTACATTTAAAACTGAAAGTGTTAGTTCTATCTTATAAACGGACCTACTTATTTTTTTATTTACCTTATTCTGGTTTACCCAGTGTATTGATTTCCGACCGTTTCCTGATTGCGTTAAGTGGCTCATAACCGATAGTTCACTGTACTTTATAAAAACAATGTATCGTTTGATAACCTTTAAGTTCTAGAACGGGACTACAAAGAATATTTGGAAAGTTCACGATATAAATAATGTGCAGAATTTGTTCTGTAATTTTATGCTTTTTGAATGGAGATTATAGTTTTATAGAAAATAAATTAAATATAACAGTTACACGTTAACACATGAAACAAGTTTACAAGTTATCAATAAGTTTACAAGTTAGTTTTACAAGTTGTATTTAATTTAATCAAAACATTTGAATACCAATTCACATTTTCTATCCTGTATAACAATATACTGGTTTTAAGGTGGGTGAAAAATTAAAAATTTTGAAAGAAATTAGTGATTGTTTTTGTGTAAAATTATGGCAGTGTGTTAATGTAAGTAAATGGAATGCGTAAAGTCTGTGGAAATTTATTACTGCAGCTTATCACTTAAAAGGTACTTCATGGTGTGAAATGTTCATCAAAGCTTACTTTGACATCAAAGTTGACTGGGAAGGTGGCCAACTTACTTTCACAAAGTAGTTAAGTGATAACTCACCCAACAAAGTACATTTTGTCAACGCGTAATTTATCTTCAAAACTAGGCTAAACGTTACAGTTACAGTGAATTAAAAAAATAAAAGTTGTGGAACGCATCTTTTCTATGAAGTAGAAATATAAAAATAAATAAATAAATTCAGAGAGGATAATGATTTGACCGTAAGTGTTCGACCTTATTTCCATTTTTCTCATTTTGGTTGTACTGACAGTACGTAACATCTATTATAGAGTCCTGTTGCGCTGCAACAACCTGTTGTGTTGTATCCCTAAGTCTAAATCTCAAAGTTTTAGATAAATTTTATTGAGTGTTCTGCACTGTTCTTCACTACTGTATTTTGTTACATGTGACTTATTATCCACTTCTTATGATTTTAAACTAATTATTCAATCAATCATTTAAAAGATTCACTTGGAGTGTTCTTCTTCTATTTTCTTCTTCTCTTTCTCCTTCTCCTTCTT
The DNA here is from genome assembly GCA_035578175.1 of Catonia carolina. Taxonomy (NCBI): domain Eukaryota; kingdom Metazoa; phylum Arthropoda; class Insecta; order Hemiptera; family Achilidae; genus Catonia; species Catonia carolina. The sequence goes on along the minus strand of JAQMRL010000001.1, from coordinate 271,059,463 downwards.
CCTCTTCTACTTCTTATTCCTTCTCTTCTGCCTCTTCTTTTCCTTCTTCTTCCTCCTTTTCTACTTCTTCTTCTTCTTCTTCTTTTTCTTCTTCTTCTTCTTCTTCTTCTTCTTCTTCTTCCTCCTCCTCCTCCTCCTCCACCTTCTCTTCTACTCTTCTTCCATTTCTTATTCCTCCTATTCTGCTTCTTCTGCTTCTTCTTCCCCATCTTCTACTTCTTCTTTTTCTTCTTCTTCTTCTTCGTCGTCATCGTCGTCGTCGTCGTCGTCCTCCTCCTCCTCCTCCTCCTCTACTCTTCTTCTCTTTCTTATTCCTCCTCTTCTGCTTCTTCTCCTTCTTCTTTCCCATCTTCTACTTCTTCTTCTTCTTCTACTTCTCCTTCTCCATCTTCTTCCTCCTCTTCTACTCTTCTTCTCCTTCTTATTCCTCCTCTTCTGCTTCTTCTCCTTCTTCTTCCCCATCTTCTATTTCTTCTTCCTTATCTTCTACTTCTTTTTCTTCTTCTTCTTCTTCTTCTTCCTCTTGTACTTCTTATTTTTTGTATTTCGTTTTTTACTTCCTCTTTTAGTTCTTTTTCTTCTTCTTATTCTTCGACCCTTAGCAGTTCTCGTTTACCCTGTTCCCAGCCGCCCCTCTGACATCATCTACTCGTCTCAACTAAGGTCTTCCAACATATTTTCTGGTTCCATGAGAAATTTATACAAAGAAGACCTTTATACAATAACAAAATAGCATAAAATGAAAGTCAGCGCTATGAAACAACTGTACTTTATATAAAATAAAAATAATAATAATCTTGAGATAACAACTAGACCCAAGTAAGACGAAATTTAATATATTTCATAAACCAACAACAATCAACCACTACCTGTTACATAACTGGAAGAAAAAGAAAAAATTATTAATAAATAAATAAACCTTTTACTTGTTTTTCTCTCTCATGTTCACTGGTTAAAGGTTTATACTGAAGTCACAGGCTGCATGTTCAATATCAGATTCCATGGTAGCAGTTCTATGTTTTGGAAATTTAATGAAATTTTATAACGTGTATTTTAACTGCTTTGTGTGCTGTGTAATTTGGAAAGGTAGGTTTCCATCTTTACAAAACCCAATATGATATATATATATATATATATATATATATATATATATATATATATATATATATATATATATATATTTACATATTATTAATATATTAGTAATAAAATAATGTACAGCCACACAAATAAATGGAAGTACTTAAACTTTGTGAATGATAAATATAAAAACATAACTGTTAAACCTTGAGTAATATATTAACTTAAGGAATGAATATTAATACTGTTATGATAAAAATAAAATTATGATATTGAATCAGTACATTAAATGGATCAGTAATTGGATTTCTACAATTTTCGGAGAAAAATTGACGTTTTGTAACGTATATTAATGTTTTTATTTTGATGTTATCTGTTTCGTGCGTGTTTAATCTGCCCACTCTATATCTTCGTCATTTTTTGTTTTGTACTTAGTTAATAATTTAGAAAATTTATTTCCTAGTTATACTCCTAAATAATTTGTGTAATAATCTAAGGTCTATCAAATGATAATCTCATACTATTTCCGGTATTTTAGTAATAGCTCATAATGGAAAATTATAGAGGATATCTATATATTCTTATTTTAAAATTAATTAGAGGAGTTGAATTTGTAATGAAATTATAAAGTATAAAACCATTTTATATGAATTTGTGCTGTAAAATTCTATACAAACAGAAGATCGAACAACTTCATTAAGATGTTTTCTTTATGACTATAATAAGAAATTAATTAAGAACAAATTGCTGTCTTGACAATTATAAGATATCCATTCCATTTAATATCTACATCTTTGACTATTATAATGCAAATTTTTAGCGCGGTAAATGATTAACTAAAATTAATTTTATTTCTGCCCATAACAGACAGGTAGAATATCAAATTATTTACACTCAAGCTGTTCGTTGCAGGGCTGAAATAAATAGTTCTGTTTCTTATCACATGGTCAGCCAATTAAGGCAGGTGGAATGTCAAATTATTTACACTCAATCTGTTCGTTGCTGGGCTAAAATAAATAGTTATTTTTCTTATCACATGGTCAGCCAATTAAATTACTAAATCATTTAAGAACAGATGAGGTAGAGGTGTAAACTGCGCTAATCAGAGTTATCTCCTCTGAAAGTAATGAATTTCATTATACAGCCACACCCTGTGGTGAATGAAGTGAAGGTGTCATTTGCAGAGTGAAAATGTGCTTTTCAGAGAGCTCGGCATGCTGATAAGTGTACTTTTCTATTCAGTGAGGAAGGAAATTGTAAACCAACTCACTACTCGTTTTACTTAGTAAAACCTCTACAGGTTGAAACCAGCCTTTCGGCTGATGACATAAACAACACAAAATTAATTTGTATATTATGTCACGTAATTGAAATAGGTCGCTTTCTCATTTCTATTTAAGGTATTGTCTCGCCAAGATAATTAAATTCTTCGACAATATCGACTAATTTACCATTTATTTATATGCTTGACTTGTTATCTTTTATATTAAATAAAAAAGATTAACGATGGATTTACTATATAATATTTAATGAATTAATATAATTTTATTATTATATGAATATAAAACGGCAAAGTTTCCGTATGCGTGCATGCATGTTTTTTCAATATTAACTGGAAAATCGCTCAATGAATTTGATTTGAATAAAGGTCATACAGAATCATTCCTTGGAACTTCAGGGATATTTAATTTAATAAATTAATGTGAATAATTTTAGAATATCTTGGTAAAAGTTACGAAATAAACTTTGTAACAAAATTATAATAATTTGTCAAAGAAAGTTTTGAAGATCGTTTCTAGTTAACATGGTAACATAGAATCTACATCCTATATTAATATTTTAATAATAATAAATAAAAAAAAATTAATATTAATAAAATACAACCCATTTTTACTACTCAAGATGAGCCTAGTTAAACAGTTAAAAATAATAAAAAAAGTCATCATCATCTTTAGGTTCAACTACATCATGTTTCTAGTTATTAATGCAAAATTCAGTTTTATTTTTTGTTCAGAGTTAGTCTTCTCTTTTTAAACACACTACTGCGTATGTTTTAAATTCTTACTCTAACAATGTTATTATTCAAACTTTTATCGTCTTTTCTTAAAGTTTATATTTATTCTTAAAAAACTAATTGCTAAAGATTTTTACACTTTGTTAAAAAATATTTGTGTTCAATTAATAATAATTTTTTATAGAAATTATTTCTATTATCAAACTTATAAAACTGCTAGAAATAGTTATTTTAAAGAAATACTGTTATTAACAAAAGTTGAATAGTTTCTTTTTTCTAAATATTAGTATATCCGTAATGTGAGCTAAGAATGAAAGCGAGAAGTACATGATTTATTCTTATAGCTCGGAAATATTTTCTTCAGGAACTTCCTTCGTAGTATGGTTCTCTTGAGATGATATTTCTCTTTCATGCACTAAGTAATTTTGACAAGAAATTTGCGGGAGTGATTAAAGGCGCGCACTTGAGCGTGCGTACCGATTCTTGTACGCCTGTAAAGGCGCCGAGACGCGTCGCCGCCCGGTAGCGAAGCTGTATTACAAGATTCTCTTTTTCCATCTCCCGAACCAACTCTCTTTTCTTACACATAATTTTACTCTCTCTTTCAATTCTTTATTTAACTGTTGCTGGGTCGACTCAACCAATTACATTTTTCGTATTTTCCAATCTGAAAGAGTTTTTGTTATTGACGTAATGGTTCCGTTACTTCGTTTTTCATTTCATTCTGATTTTCTTGAAATTCTTGTTTTTCTTTGACGTCTAGTTAACTTAAGATTCTGCACTATTGATTTTGTCATAACAAGAATGTTTATAAAAATTACGTTTGTACATGCAGTATTACTATTTTTTAAGAAATAGAGAAAAATATTATTAACCTTTTCGAAAGAGAAAAAATATAAGTTGCTCTTTTAGTTCTGAAGTCTTTAATGTTTTTAGTAGTAAAGTAAAGTATCATAAAGATCAGTACTCCATCTCGTTCCAATTATGTTTACTTTTATGAGATTACACTAAATCTTGGAAAGTAATAAACGGTTTATTGTTCAGGCACATTTAATGGTTTAACTCTAAAGATTCGTTATAACCTTAATAAATCTACTATCAATTACTGTCTGAAATAATTTCTCTGTAATCTTGGTTTTACTATAAAACTAAAAGAAGTCATCAAAAATTAAAAGCTTCTAATAAAATTTTCCAGTTCTTCCGTTGAAAATGTTTTATATACGTACATCATTATTATATCTCCTAACAATCGTGTATTTTAAAAAAACTCATCTATTTTTTTATAAATGGTAATAAATATTGGTCAATAAATTGCTGAAGTATGAATCAAATTTATTTATTTTTTTTTTAACTTAGTTTATTTATTCACAACTGTACAAAATAGAACAGTGAATGTGATGTTATTTATAAAAACAAAAATGGCGTTATGACATTAAAGAGACCGCCACTCAATAGTGCCACTCCAACGGTGGATTAATCTTGGATAATAAATTGATAGAATTTATATCTGTACTCCATATCTTTATTCCATCGTCGTTTCAGTTTGCGTTGCGGATTTCCGGGTAAGTTTGGGAATGCCAGCGTTCTAATGAGATGATTTTTATGATACTCAAGTTTGCATTTAAAACGAGAATAGATGTGATAAAATGTGTCGTTAATGTATGAAACACGTAAATTGTTGTGCAATGTGTGATTAGTAACGTAAAAGGGTGCATCAATTATTTGTCTAAGTAATTTGGATTGAAATCGCTGAATTCGTTGTAGAGTCGAATGTTTTGCTGCGCCGTAAATTTGGCCACCAAAGTCCAAATCGGTTTCAGAAAAGATGTATATACTTGTAGTTTTAAATAAAGTGGAAGTTTTGAACGTCGATTTATCAAGGAAAATAGTTGTTTTCGTCTGTTATCCAGAGTCTGCCGTTTTATTTGAACGTGTCTATTCCAGGTCAAGCGTCTGTCAATGAACAGGCCGAGATATCGAATTGAATCAGTTTGCGGAAGCGGTTGACCGCGCAAGAAAACAGCGGGACATCTTTGTTTCATGAGAGTAGTACTCTGCATTGTTTTTGTAGCATTTACCTATACGCCAATTATTTGTTTCATTTCATTTTTCTAAAATGAAAAATGTCACTTTAATGAACATTTTTCAACTTACATTATGCATAAACCGTATTCATCTCAATTTCGGTCCCAATATCCAGATTTTATATTAGATGTTACATGTTTTCATGTCACATCACAGGATGTTACATCCTGTTCTATGGTATGGAGCCCTATACACTAATGAAGCTATCATAAAAAAATCTGCTGTGAAATACTCATACGACGTTCTCTTGCCAATGCAAATAATGAACAATATAACCTAACATTAGTAATAAAACATTAGAAATAAAAAAATAAACTAACCTCAAAAACATAACCTTATTTTAATCATAAGTGAATGATGCAAAATGAAAATCAACCTCAGTTTGGCTTAAAAATACGGAAAATCATTCTTTTACGCTAAACTAGGCTCTGTAGGGAAAACTGCTCTAAATAAAAGTTGTAGATATTTTAGGTCCCTATAAATTTTATATACGCTTTAGTCGTAAAATGCATACTAAGGCTGAAATCTTAAAAATATCGATTTTTTACAGGTTTTTATAAAAACAAATACAGGAAATTACTAATTAGGCTTACCGCTAAACTAAGCGTTATAAAAAAATGTTTGAAATAATAGTTGTAGGTATAAATTCTCTACAGCTTTTATTATATTATTATTTCACTATTATAGTACATTTCTGCTCTAAAATGTTTAATAAAGTCGGAATCTCGTAACAACCATTTTTTTCTACGAGAGCACAACCTCCCCAAGAATTTCAATAGACATAGCGCCTACCCTTTCTTATAGAGTATAAAAAACATAAGGCGATTTTTGAGAAAAATCGTAGAAAAAAATCGCGTTTTTGAGAAAATCGCAAAAAAGTAAAAAATGACACGAATAAACTACTACTTCCGGTGGACTGATTTTGATGACAATGTTCGAGTCGGGTCCTCTAGTAGACCGTAACTTAAGTTTCAAGTTTCAAGTTCGTATGATGTTCCGTTCTCGAGATATTTTGTACACACTCACACAGGCGCGCGCGCAGACACACACACACACATACACATACACAGATAGACACACACACACCTAGACCAATCGCTAAAAACATTATTTTTGAGTTCAGGTGGTCTGAAAACGTGTAGATCCGGTGAAAACTTGATTTCGAAAAATTGACATGGAAACAATAGTACGTTCTTCCTATACATTCATATAGGCAAGAGAAAGTAAAAACTATGTAAGCTTTTGAGATGTGGTTACATTGAAGAATGGCGGATATCATAAAAGGAACGCATAACCAATACTGTTATTGCTCAAATAGTGGGAAAAGCAAAGAAACCATCAACACCACAATAGTTCACAAGCTTCAATACTTCGGATCTATTATAATATGTCCGAAGTATTGCATACGTATGCTATATATTGCTAATGTATTATAGCCTAATGAGAAATGAAAGTAAGTGTGCTTTACTCCAATCCCCCATACAGAGAAAGCATGAACCAAAACGAAGAAAAATTCCATGGTTGCAGAATTTGAGGGTGTGGTATAGAAAAATATTCAACTAATTGTCCAAAATTCGAACCAGCTACGTGAGAATAGCTATACTGATAACGGATAGGTGATCATGAACGTCCACCGTCATGATCCACCGTCTCCTTCAAAATAGTCCCCTTGGGCATTGAAACAGCCATTCCAGCGTTTTTTTCTATAATTCCATGCATCCCAGGAAGTCTGCAAATGTAAGTGTTGAAAGGACATTCTGTGTATGACATTTCTACAATTGCTCGAATACCATGGATTGTTCCTCTGCGATCTGCAACAATAGTCTCTTACACTTTTGGGATGTTTACCGGTGTTGTGCTTGTTGACAGTCGTTCTGAACGCTCTTCATCGTCGACTGTTTTTGTCTATCTTTGAATCATTTGTATCACAAAAAAGTTTTACTTTAACATAGCATTTGGCACTCTCGCCAAATGCTTCCACAAGTATGCGATGGGTTTCTGCAGCAGTTTTTTAAGTTCCAAAGTTGATGCAGGTCCTATGCTTTTTAAAATGTGCCATCTAAAAAATCGCGTGAACACTAAAATACAACGTTACAGAACTGCACGAAACTCAACAATGCATGCTTTTACTGTCACAGCTGTTGGAACACTGGTTCACAAAGACTACAGTTACTCACATCTAGCAGCAATAAATCGCGCTCGATATTAAAATTCCCCGAACTCTTGAGTAGCACCTCGTATTAAGCGTATTTTACAGCCGTAACGGCCATTTTATGCATTCTATCCTCCAAACTGCCTTATCCCGCAATTTCTAGTCCTCAATCCCACTGACACGCTACGCGTCCTCTATCTACGTATACAATTTTCTCCAAGGTCGTCCTCTACGTCTTCGATTTTGTATATAATTGTATAAAAGAACCAGGCGTATTTGTTCTTCAACACTAACGAGATTTTGATTGATTCTGCCGCTAAAAGTACAAGAAAAAAATCGATATTGTACTGAGTATGAAGTATTTTTAAAAATACATATGTTTTTTAATTAAAATCTATAAGTTACGAAATAATTTCTCGTTATCGAACAACAATTAATTATAATTCCTTACGATGCTTTCCACTTTTACTCCCTAGAGTATCTGAAAACATCTTTTGTTGTGTTTTTAAGTATAAATCGATCCGGTGTATATTAAATATTTTAATAATGCCTGCGTTGTTTGAATAATAACTATAAAACAGAAAATTACGGAATAAATAAATAATAATAGCCGTAGTTTTCATTATCTAGAGAAAATGTATTTTAAAATCATGATAGCTTTTCATAAAACTCATTCCTGTCAATTTTCTATCAATAAATATTGATTTGAAGGAAGGAGTGGGAATTCCACCAGTGGAGGTTATCGCAGGTAAAAGGAAACATTGTCGTGAGATGCAATATCCGGGGAAAACTGTCGAGGTGGTACTACACTCTCTTACAGAATGAACTGTTTCTCCTTCAGAATACAAGTTAATACAAAGTGTCAATAATTATTTTACTAAAAAATAATTATCTAAAGATACATTTTATTTACAAAATTAAAAATTTTCTTGTATTTTTTTAAACAAACAAGAATTTGTAAGACAGGCAGAATCAATAAATACTTAGATTGGATTAAAAACTCTGGTATGAAACACTGACACGACTTTTTCTTGCCAATGCAAATAATGAGATATAACCAAAGTTTAATCATGAATAAACAATGAAAAATGAAGAACATAACCTAATTTTTTAAATAAGTGAATGAATCTTAATGAAAATCAGCTTCTGTTAGACTTAAAAACACGGAAAATCACTAATTGACGCTGAACTAAGTGCTGTATTTTCCTCAATAAAAACGTTTTAATAGTCACAGGTTAGTGCTTATCTTAGATACTCACAAATATCAGATAGTTTATTCTAAAAGTATAGTTCTTATAGCGTCTGTATTATACTCCTTTATTTCAAGTTATATTATTTGCGAAGCGTACATATGTTAACAAAAAAAGGCTACAGTTTGTCAACTGACTCGTGGCCTCTGAAAAACTTACAAGATTTGGTTGTATGAAATTCAGTTTAGAGCAGCGTCATACAGTCGAACGTTGGTCTAACAAAATCGAGAATCCTCGAAAAAATTCGTTAAAAAATGGAGGTATTCGTTGTGTTAAGGACAAGAATACCGCATCTAGTTTTTTTACGTATGATTTTTCACGTGGTTTGATGAACTAATAGAGTTATTTTTCTTAATGGTTTTAAAGAAAAATCTAAACTAATAAATGTAATTTCTATATATCATACTTTACATAATTACTTCAAATATTAATACGAGTATACCTACTTTACAAGAATTACGTTCATATTTCAAGTAAGAACTTTCCTCGTACATAGAATGGATGTTGGCTTTAATCAAAAGCGTGTAGAACTCTATTGCAGCTTAATACTCCATTTTCATTTTTTAGCAAAACACTGAAAATTTATTTAAATCGATATAAAAATATGAATTTTAAAGGTATTCTTTAGTTTCTGATATTGATAGGTAATGAGTATTTGATTTAAAACGTTAATTGATTTATTGTTTGAGAACGTCAGTTATTTTCTCCTTTTTGTGTTTGAATAAGGTGTTACGTTCAAAAAGGGGTTCACATTTATTTATACGAGTATATTAAAAAAATACAGCCAGGTACTTTATACAGGTAGAATTAAAGTACGGAAATCACAAGAATCTACCTTAAAGTCAACAGGAATTCCAAAAATCCGTACCAATTTAAATTTTAGTATTTTTACAAAACAGTAGAAGTAAAAATTACTGTATATAGGCCTGCTATGTGCATTATATCACTATTTCGTTATATCGAGGTTCAGATTCTTGAACAGAGGTAAATTGACAGGTAGTTTTATTCAAATGTCACGGGACTGGAACACAATTCTTTAAATTGAGGTTTTCATTATAGCGAAATTTGTTTTATCGAGATTCTATTGTATAATTTTTGGGGTTTTTTGGATTTACAATTGACTGTTCTGCAATTACTGGTAATGCAGACTATGAAAGGTGGTAGATGAAAATGAGTGGTGGAAAAATGCTAAATCTGACCTGGAATTGAACACGAAACCCTGCCGTATCAGCCAGTTATATAAGTCAGATTAATTTTCTCACAATACTGTATTCTCTAACAAGAATAATTCATTTTAATTATAATTTTCTAACGAGCAGAGTATTTTTCGTTTCATGCAGAGAGAGTTTACAAACCAGCAGACAAGCTCTACAATATGTGTATTTCTTCCATTGAAATTTAAACAAAAGAAATCCGCGAAGAAAATCGATATTCTTATAAGTTTTTATTATATAAATTTAAAAAAATACTAAAGCTCGGTGGATAAAATAAGGAACATCATGGGTCATGATTACAAAAAGACACTCTCAATCTGCAAATGACTGTCACTCTGAAAAAAGTAGGAATAGCTTTGTTTATTTCAGTTTCACTGTTTAAAATGCGGACTTGCCTTTCTTTCAATCTTGAAGAAAAGGGCTAGAATAGAAAAAAACAAATGAAAAGAAAACAATTTAACCGGAACTACTAAAAATAAAAACAAAGAAGTTAATATATTATTTATTTACTCTCCAACGTTCTACCTCTGTTTTCCTTTGATCTCAAAAAACAAACATTCTCTATTGTTATTTTTAGGTTTGTTTATTTACCTTTTAAGTATTTTCCTATTAACGAAACACGGAATGTCAAAATTTAGGTTTCTTGTGACATCGCACGATAATTTTTAAAATTAGTTATGGAAAAAAAATTATTTTTCTTTATTATTTTGTTCATTATATTGTGAATGTATTATATTTGTTAAAAGAGAAAATATAAATTTTATTTCAAACGGCCAACAAAGGTACAGCCTAATGTATTGTGTAAGCGTTACTATTTCGTGGCCTTTTAATCAATTTTATTCTTTCGTACGCTAATGAAAACACAACACACAAATTATCTAGCTAGCGCACGAGATTAATTAACAACAGTACAAAAATTGGGACTGTGAACAAACGCTACGCTTTCGAAACTGTTTGTGTGATTTTATTACAAATATCGTGGCAAAAAATGTTGTTGTTCATTGGATCAAGAGGAGAATGTAGCTTTTAAAGTACCTTTTACGAAAATCATTTCATTATATTTTTACGTATTTTTAAAAGTAAAAACAAAGCTGAGATTTTTTTTCTACGAAGAGTAAAAATTTGTACGAGTGAAGACAGATTTCAAAATTACAATTTAAGGAAAAAGTTGCAGACAATAAGAGTTGCAATAAATTAATAAAATATCTCCAAATAATAAAGTAGGATAGAATTCCGAAACGGTTTTGGGATGCAGGCTTGAGGGAAGAAGAAGCTTGGAAACACCTCTAAAACGCTAGGAGTAATTTGCTTTATTTACAGATTTCTTATCAAATATAAAAAAATTATGATTTCGGAAGAAGGTCATTTGTGAAGTGAATAAAAGAGAAAAGAAGCTGATAATAAAGTGAAAAAGTGCTGCACCACAAAACTGAAGGGCCCACTTATTTATGGAATTAGAACGCCTTTAAGATTAATGTTATTATAATCGATTTAATTAATTTTCAGTGTTTCTTTTATATGTTAGTGTGATGCTAGAAATGAAAATACAGTATTAAGCTGCAATCGAGTCCTACATTTTAATTTAAGTCAACATCCATTTTATATACAAGGAAACTTCCTTCTTGAAATGTGTACCTATTTTTTTTTACAGTAGGCATATTAATATTAGAAGTAATTACGTAACGTATGGTCTATGGAAATAAAAATTAATAGTATAGATTATTCTATAACGCCATTAAGAAAAATAAGTCTACTTAATTTACCAAACAACGTGAAAAAGCATACGTAAAATATTAGATTGGTATTCTTCTTAACTCAACATAATATATACCTATATTGTTTTTTTTTCTCTTTAATTTTTATTTACAACTGTAAAATGTTACAACAAGCAAATGTGATGATTATCGTGATTATGTAAATGACATGATAGGCATGAGAGGGGTAGGGCCCCCATTGGTGCCTCCCCAAGAATGAAATTTGTATATAAAATTAGCATGTCTCTACTCCAGCGTCTTTTAAGGCGTCTAGGAGGATTATCAGGTAAATGGACGGAGGAAAGTGAACGCACCAGGGGGTTCTCGTGTTCGTGTGACTTGTCGTGAAAACGTTTGTATAGGTATTCAATGGAATTTTGTACAAGTGGTGTTTTCAAATCTGTATGTAAGGTTTTGTTGCTAACGTAAAGAGGTGCTTTTGCTATAAGGCGTAATGTTTTTGACTGGAATGCTTGAATTCGTTGCAAGTTAGAGGGTTTGGTTGAACCGTAAATTTGGGATCCGTAGGTCCAAATAGGTTTCAAAAGAGAACAATATATGCGTAATTTTTGTGCTATTGGTAATTTTGATCGTTTGTGAAGTAGGGAATATAGAAGTTTAAGTCGGGAATTCAGTAATAAACGTTTCCGTTTGAAATGTGTGCTCCAAGTTAGTCGTTTATCAAAAGTCAGACCGAGATACTTGACCGTATCTGTTTTTGTGAGAAATTCATTGTCTATGTATACTGGTGGGCAATCACCATGACGGAGTGTGAAAGTTACGTGAAGGGATTTTGTCTTATTAAGTTTTATTTTCCATGTTTTACACCATTCGTGTATAAGATTGAGATGATGTTGGAGTGTTAGTGAAGCGTGTATAGAGTTTTGGTCTCGGGCTAATATCGCTGTGTCGTCAGCGTAGGTAGCAGTGAGGGTCTGGGGTAGGGTCGGTAGGCCTGAAGTGTATACAGAACAGAGAAGTGGGGCTAAAATTGAGCCCTGAGGCACGCCGGCTAAGACAATAAATAAATTTGAGTAGGATGATCCTAAACGAATTCTAAAGAATCTGTCAGATAGGAAGGAATTTATGATAAGGTAGTAAGTAAATGGTAGTATTTCTTTCAGTTTGTGTAAGAGACCTGTATGCCAAACTCTGTCAAAAGCTTGAGCGACATCTAGGAAACCTGCGGACACATACATCTTTTGTTCCATAGACGAAGCTATGTAATCAGTCACCCTGTGCAGTTGTTGTGTAGTGGAGTGTTGAGTGCGGAATCCGAATTGATGTGGAGGTAGTATATCATGAACCAGCGGAAGAATGCGCTTGTAAAGGAGTTTTTCGAAAATTTTTGAAGGTACTGAGAGGAGGCTTATTGGTCGGTGGGAGGAAGGTAAGTGAAAAGGTTTGTTCGGTTTCTGTATCATTACTATTTCTGCATACTTCCACTGAGTGGGGAAATGTGTCGTGCGCAATATACTATTGAAGATTGTAGTAAGGAGAACGAGCGCTTTCCGCGGTAAGTGTTTAAGTATGTCAGTTGTTATTAAATTATATCCCGGTGACTTCTTACGTGGTAATCTCGAAATTTCAGATTTTACTTCGGAGGGGTGAAAGTACTTCGGCGGGAGGGATAATTGAAGCGGTTCATCTAGTGACTGAGTAACGCGTTGGTGATGTACAGATTGAATGTCATTATGGGGAGTGAATGTTTCAAAAAGATGTCTACCAAAGCATTCAGCTTTGTCGTCATCAGTTATTAGCCAGGGTCCGTCACCCACCCTAAGGGGCATCGATGTCGTGTGATGCCGTAGTAGGCGTTTTGTGCTGCGCCAGAGACTACCTTCCTTCTCGTTCAGAGTTCCAGTATAATTTTCGTATAAGCGGGTGTTGTGTGTTTGAATTTGCTGTTTCAGCTCGTTTGTCAGCCGGTTTAAGCGACGTTTATCAGATGGTAGGCGAGTTCTCTGCCAAGTGTTACGGGCGCGGCGTTTTTCACGAATAAGTTCTCTGATATGAGTGGGGTAGTGTGGGGCGTCTGGGACATTTGGACGGTATGGCAGTGATGCCTTCCATGCACACTGTTGAACAGAGGTAGTAAATAAATCAACAGCATCATCTACCTCCGTGTCCGTTTTAATTGATAATGGGATATCTAAGGCGTTTTCTAAATTGAACTGGAAGAGATCCCAATCCATAGGCCCGGGAGTAAGACTCGGTCTGCGTTCTGTAGAGACTGGTTGGTCTGAAACCGTTAAAAGTATGGGGGAATGATCGGATTAGAGGTAATTTACTGTGGTTATTTCAATAGGAAGGTGTGATAGATTCTTACAAACAAAAAAAGTCAAGGAGGTCTGGTAATTTGGTACGCGCGGAGGGCCAGTATGTTGGACTATCTGGAGAAATATAATGTAGATGATTTTCTGTTATAGCTTTTAGTAAATTTCTGCCCCTGGGAGAACATACACGGGATCCCCACTGTATGTGCTTACCGTTCCAGTCTCCTCCAATAAGAAACCGATTACCTAGACTATTAAAGAAATCTCTAAACATTTGGGAATTTATGATGTGTCTAGGAGGACAATACACTGATCCTATGGTAAAACTTATGCTCTTGCATTGCAAATTTATCAGGGTCGCTTGGACATGAGGAGTGGAAAAAGATGTTAAGACATTGTGTGTGATTGAAGATTTGACTAGTATGGCCGTACCCCCATGGCTTGTACCATCCGGATGATCGGTCCGATAGATCCTATAGTCGCGAATATAAAATCGAGACCTAGCTGTAAGATGAGTCTCTGAGATTAGGGCTACGTCAATACGGTGAGAATGTAAATATAATATGTCTCAACTCAGTTTTGCGTTTCGTCAGACCGTTTGCATTCCAAAGGAGAACTGTCAGTGAATGTGCAGTGAGTAAATTAATGGCCATAACTGTTACTTAAAGACTGTGTAATGTGGGATATGTGTGTAGCGAGCGAGAAAAGAGGCTGGAGGAGTTGATTTAGTTGAACCAATAAATTGAAAATCTGATCAACATTAGGTATCTGGGGAGAAGATTGAGGCCCTACCTGTGAATTATGAGGGTGAAGATGACGATGATTGTGTGTCCATGCATGATGTCTGTTTCTCTCCTGTGAGGTGGGTGGTTGTGGTGTTGAAGTCACTGAAACCGGCGATTCAGACGGTGGTAACTGATGAGTTGAGTGTTGGCGTGATGATGGAGTTAGGGTAGGTGTTTTTGTTGGTTGTTGCGGCAGAGGTGGAAAATCTTCCGGTTTCGGTGTGGCTGGTTGGTTGGAAGTATGTTTCGGTTGTGGTTGTGTGAAACGGTTTCGACTAGCTCGCAGGTGTTTATGAACTTCGCAGCCTCTGTAATTTGCTGGGTGATCTTTTCCACAGTTTGCGCAGGTGGCCGGTGACTGTCTCGTTTTACAACAACTGCCAGATTCGTGGCCGCCACCACACCTAACACAGCGGTGAGGGTGACGGCAGTAAGATTTTGTATGTCCAAAATTTTGACAGCGCGTACACTGTACAATTTCCCTCCGTTTATGTGGTTCCTCAACTGTAATCCTGGTATATAATAAAGTTTTTATGTCGTATATTTTGCCATTGTACGTCTCCGGCTCTATATCGACGAAAAACATCGGCAAAGGTGTACGATCTCGGTTCGAAATTGCAAACACCGCATTTCGAACTACGTAACCCTTATCTTTGAGAGCCTCCGCTATTAGCTCTTTTGGCGTGGTATAATGTAGTCCTTTAATGACAATACGTTGTGCTCGTTGTTCCTGTAGTTGGTATGTGTGAAACCGGGCGTTTCGGTCTTCCAAGTGATGGATGAATTGTCTGTATGTCGACGGTGAGGTTGGGTAGATGGTAACACCTTTGATACTTGACCGGAGTGAGAATGATTGCGGACCGCCTACTTCTTCCAACGATTTTACTAGTTGGGCGTAGTCTTGAACGTCCGTTAGGAAGATTGGTGGCGGTTTCTTATATTGTTTTATGTTTCTTTATTAAATATATTAATTGTCTTTATTTTATATTTATATTGGTTTCTTTATTGTTTTAACGAATTTTTTCTGGGATTCTCGATTTTGTTAGACCAAGGTTCGACTGTATAACGCTGCTCTAAATCTGGTGGGGGACTAGTACCTGGTTAGTGTAGATCAATTTCGCAGAGGCCACGGGCCAGTAGACAAGCTGTAGCCTTTTTTTTAACATATAACGGTACGCTTCGCAAATAATATAACTTGAAATAAAGGAGTGTAATACAGGCGCTATAAGAACTTTACTTTTACAATGAACTCTCCTATATTTGTATCTCAAGTTAAACATGACCTGTGGCTATTGGAATGTTCTTATTCAGTCCTCAATATTGAACAATATATTGAATGAACCCTTACACTCTTGTTCACAAAATTACGCTATTTTCTTGTTACGGATGGACCTGTCTCTATACGCTAATTGTTCAACACAACAACTGACTTAACTTCGCACCATTCAAAAACTAAACTTACCTGGCGTCTACCTGTTTTAAATGAAAAGATATATTATTACAAAAAAAAATAAATAAAAGAGGGATTAAATAAAAGAATTTTATTTTAACCTAACTTTTCCTGGAGAAACAACTATTGAATGAAAGGACGCTATTATGAAAAGAATAAATGAAACCTATCAACACCAATGCAAAAGGAATTCAAAACACTATTGATGAAACATAGTTGTCTCTATCTGACTTGTAGAATAGCAGTCTCTGACTCTTTAGATCGTTGATAGAAGATCAAATTAATAATTCAATCGCTGAAGAATTTAAATAAATTATAAAAATCATCATAATTAATAATCCTAATAAATAATTTCCAATTAATTTCAAGATATTATAAATCAAATTAAACTGTATTAATTAAAATTTTAAGAAGAAAAAACATAAAATACAAATAAGTTTCCAGAATTTAAATACTAAAATTTACCAAAGACGGGATCGCAAAATGAAGGAAGTTATAATTCAGAATACATAATTGAAACTAATCAACAATACGAGATAATAAAAAGAATATATTATAATTATATATAATATAATATAATTATATAATATATAATAAAAAGAAATGAGGAGAAAGTCAAGATCAATTTGAATTTTAAAACTTAATGAACCAATTAAAAGATTTTAAAAACAAGCAGTTAAGAATTTAATAGAATCAAATACCACCATAAAACTAACTGCAACAATGACTCGATGCCCCATTCGATGGATGGACAAGATCACAACTGGCCGACAACTAACTGCAAGAAGGAATTATCGTAACTATAATATAATATTAAATAATTTTGAGCTCATAATAAATTTAAACTAATTAATAAAATAATCATATTTTCAAATAATTATTTTATTACATTGCAATAAGTTTTTTTAAAAGATTTAATTTCATAACTTAGATTATAAAAATTGTGTCATTAATAATTATAATAAGAACGAATAAATTTACACTTTGTAATATCATATTTTGTTTTAATTTAATTTTTATAATTTCAAGTTCATTATATTATTTTATAAATTTTCAAAAATCTCGTTTCATTTAATTAATTTATTTTAATTTTAAATTTTTAGGTTATGTGACCAATTGAGCGTTAAAGTCTATTGCATTTTTAATAGTCACAATATGTCAGAATTTTTTAACCACGTGGGTAGACTATGTCACTTACTTTTCGGAGGGCCTGGCATGCTGATAAACATAGGCTACTTTTGTATTCAGTGCGGAAGGCATTGGTAAACCACCTCACTCCTCTTTTTACTTAGTAAAACCTCTAGTGGTTCAAACCAGCCAAGCTAAGTGGTTCAAACCATAAACCATTTTGCTGTTGACCTAAACAACATAAACAGGAGCGTCAGAATCAAATGTTAAGAATTTTCACTAAAAGGCTTCGTTGTTATTGTTTAGATCATCACCCGAAAGGCTGGTTCGAACCTCTAGAGGCTTTACTAAATAAAATGAGGAGGAGTTGGTTTACTATTACCTTCCTCCCTCAGTGAAAAGTAAACTTATGAGCATGCCAGGCCTTCTGAAAATTACCTACCTGTCACCCTACAAATGACACTTTCACTTCTTTCACCACAGGGTCTAGGTGTATAATGAGATCCATTACTTTCAGAGGATCAGCCGAAAGGCTGGTTTGAAACTCTAGAGGTTTTACTGAGTAAAACGAGGAATGAGGTGGTTTATAATATTGTCAGATGAGATAACTCTTGACTAGTGTCATTTACACCTTTACCTCTTCTGTTCGTAAATGTTTCAATCGTATAACTGGCTGACCATGTGATAAGAAACGGAACTATTTTTTGTAGCCCTGCTAGCATATCGAGTGCAAATAAGTTAATACTCGACCTGTCTGTTCTGGGTAAAGGCTCAGATCAACTTTAAATTACTCTCTGTTGGTGTTCCAAACCATAAAATTAGATTGTCTGCAAATAAGCCGCAAGCCATGATATCGCGTGACTATCGCCTGGGGAATGAGGACATTATTCAGTACCACAGGTGTTCACCTTTGACGTCGTAAGGTGAACGTACGAGGGTAGGCTGATAAGTAATGCACACATGCTTGTAGAAGACGAACAAAAAGAAATAGCAAGATGGGGTAAATAACAAATTAAAGTACAAATCTTAACCTACCAAATTATCTATTTATTTTTCAATATAGTCACCGTTAAGCATTACACATTTCTCCCAACGTTTAACAAGTTTTTTCATTCCGTCACTGAAAAATTCTTCCGACTTTCCTCGAACCCAGGACGCAATAGCTGCCTTCACCTCATTGTCCGAGCTGTAATGATTACCCTTAAGGTCTCTCTTCAGTAGAGGAAAAAAATAAAAATCGCAAGGCGCAAGGTCGGGAGAATACGGAGGGTGTAAAATTGGTTGAAACTTCAGGTTTCTCAGAGCCTCTCCAGTTGCACGCGAAGTGTGTGGACGAGCATTGTCGTGTTGCAAAATTATTGGCGCCAGGTTGCCTCTAACACGACAAACTCGACGTCGGAGGTGTTTCAGAGTCTGTATATACTGAGCAGAATTTACCGTTGCCCCTCGTTCCAGATAATCAGTCACATAAACTCGGCGAGCATCCCAAAACACAGTCAAAAGAATTTTTTTTGCGGACGGTTGTGTTTTGAACTTTTTCACAACAGGAGAATGTGGATGACGATATTCAGCGCTCTGCCTTTTTTCTTCGGGATCGTAATGATGAACCCATGACTCGTCCCCCGTCACAATATTCAAAAGAAAGTCGTCTCCTTCGTCACGGTAGCGCTTCAAAAGTTGTTCACAGCATTCCAATCGACGCTGTTTATTCTCGTCTGTCAGACGGCGTGGTACCCATCGTGCACAGATTTTAAGGTATCCCAATTGTTCAATAATGAAGCCAACACGTTCCTTAGATATTCCAATTTGGTTTGCGATACGCTGTTGAGTGATTCGCCGGTCATTTTGAATCAAATCATCGATGAGTTTGCGACGATTATCGTCTGAGGCAGTGATTGGTCGTCCACTGCGTGTTTTGTCAACAATTAAGGCTTTTCCAGGTTGGCAATCACGAAATTTTATTACCCAACGATTCACAGTAGACCTATCAACAGTATCGTCACAATAAACAGCCTTTAAACGACGATAAATCTCACTAGGATTCACTTTCTCAGCAGTTAAAAATTCGATAACAGCGCGTTGTTTAATTCTCGTTGACATAGCACCAGAACACGACGCCATACTTCCACTACTCAAAACAAACTGAATGAAAGCAACGCCTTCAAACTGCGCAGGCTTGTAGAGGAGAAATAGTACTTCCACATGCCACCAGGCGCGCTACTGAAGTTTATTTAGTTGTCTTCTACAAGCATGTGTGCATTACTTATCAGCCTACCCTCGTAACTTTTGTTTATTAGAGTTTCTCTAATAAATAAATCATGTTAATAAAAATATTGTCTGTATCCAAATACATATGTGTTAAATTATTGTCAAAAACAATTTCCAGCTTTTAAGTTGAGTGCTTGTTGTATTAATGTAAGAGGATTTGCAGGTCTTCTTCAGTTTCTTTCTACAAAATAAGAAGCGGAACTTATCGTTTGTTCAGGAGTCAAATGAAGAATATATGAGTGGAGAGGGATTATACCCTGTAGATACAGCGGTGGATAAGATGTTTAAGTTCATAAGAAGTAACAGTTGCCGTTTGAGTATTAGTAGTTGTTAGAGAACAGGACAAGACAGGAAGGAATGGGTATTGATGGTTTGGTTCATATGATCGGTAGGATGGGATTGGCGCCTAGATTGTCGCGCCACCCCCTCAACGTAACATCTCCCGGGGGTGAACACCCTAACCTCTCCTGGTTGCCAAACAACAACATTATAACCGGCAGACTTTCAGATAACAAAGACCGCTCTAACCAACTAACAGACAGACAGACAGACATGAAGCGAGAATAACTGCCCTGTTTTGATTCGGAAACTTTAACCAGTTTTATTTATCGTTTTACCTCACTTCTCATCCTTACGAAGCTTCATCCACTTTTTATTCTATCCACTAACGTTTAGTTTCCATTATTTTTTTTACTTTTTGTTTTCGTTTTAAAATGTCGAGGTAAAACTTTTGCTCATCTCCTTTTGACAGTTTATCTATTGCTTGGGAAAATAATATCTCTGAAAATTTTATAACCATCGCCATATCTGTTTCCATCCAACATCAAATCTATTGTGAAATCCCCTCAAAGGAGTGATGTTTCTCAACTCCTACATTTATGCAGATATTATATACTGCCCTGTTCTGATAACAAATAATATTTATCTATGTCGTTATTCTCGGTTCTTCTCCTCTTTAAAGCGGTATCAAAGTAGTAGTTTTTACAAACACTACTTTTCTTTTGTACTTATATCTTCAGTAAATATATCATAAAATGTATTATCAATTTATTCATATTTATTTCTTTATGACCATACATTATTTGAGTTATTTTCGTTATTGCTTTTAGAATTTATAGCCACCATTTTATTTAATTAAAATAAAAATAATAAAAATATTTTCTAAGGTCTTAATCAACTAAATAGGTTTAACAATATTTTTAAACATTTTGGATTATCAAGAATCATCTAATATTTATCTTCAGATAATTTCTTACTCCATTTATTTAAATAATTTAGTGTAAAGTTCTGAAAAATTACCCCAAATTTTGAACAATTCTATATGTTCTTAAACTAGGTCATTTTCCGCCTTCAGTCTGTCTATCACGAGATATTTTTTTTGGTTAACTACTGCTTCTTTATTACTTCTTGATCTTTATCGGTTTGACTGTGCATTATAAAAAATCAATAACTTTATCAATAATTCATAATCAAACGAAATATTTGTTATAATTATATTTTATCTGACTACGAACAAAATAGTAAATGAGGAGTTTTAAAACAAAATTGTAGTAACTGTTTTTGAGACAATCGCACGAATAATCTACTACTTCCGGTTGACCGATCTTGATGGAAATGTTCGTGTCAGATCCTCTAGTGGTACCTAACTTAAGAGAAAAGTTACAATTTCGTACGCTATTCCGTTCTTGAGATGCATTGTTCACGTCTCCTTAGACACAGACCAATCGCTAAAGACATGTTTTTTGAGTTCACGGGACCTGAATACTTGTATTTCTAGTGAAAACTCGATTTCAAAAAATCAACATGGAAATAATAGATTCCTTCCATATACAAGCAATTAGGGCAACAAATACTACAAATAATCAAATGGGGAACAAATTGGAAAAGTAAAAATTGATAAGAAATTTTGTTAAGGTAGGTACTTCAAATGATTCGAATATTCTAGCTGATAAGTTTTGTCAATACTCTTTAAATTATGTTTTTTAATGTAGAGCTACGCCTTTTTCTGTTATCGAAAGATAAGGATTACGTTTTTTACATATGTACGCCAGATACTTTCACTCCACAAATATTTTTCTTTTCCTTCCATCAGAAAAGCAATATTGTGTAGGCGATATATTTTCAAAGCATTATTTTTTTTGTATCGTGGAATAAAATTCAGTTATTATGTTGACATTATAGGAACATGTACATGTCAATTCACATCTGTTTATAGATTATATTATATTTACTCCAAATATGTCTTACAAGGAAATATGAAAATAATTTCATTTTATCTTCTCCTCATACCGTCGTTTGAAATTTACATACTGTAGAGAACGAGCGGAAAATATTATCACAGGGAAATTTACATTAGTGGTTTTTCATAAATTCCCAGATTGGTTTTTCTTTCATCATTAAAAAGTTTTTTCGTTTTATTTGAACTACTTAATATCATATCTTACTCATACAATACGCTTACTCGTTTTTTTTAAATTTCATGATATCAAATACCAAGTTTTATTATATTTTTTAAAAATAATTATTGATTACCGGATTTAGATGATTTACGTAACAATAACGATCTTGCTCTAATGAATTAACATTATAAAAGTACTCTAATTATAGAGGTATTGAGCTACATTCTCAAATACTTCTTAATTAATTAATCCTTCTTCAATATTCTCTCAAGACCTTTCATGAAGAATTTTCAAAGATAACGTTTTCTAAAAGTATGATTCTTATTTAGATAACTCATTATGTATCACAAATAAATTAGCTCCTTTGGTTTACCAAACGATTACGGTCCATTTATTTTATCTTTGGAACAGAAACTAATTGTTGATCCATTTTTCGTTTTCTTTGTAGAATTCCGAATTCATCAAAGAAAAACTACAGCTCTGGTTAATCGTTCTTCATTACAAACTCCCTTCAAAGAGAGTGCGTACTCATGTTTATCTGGTCTTTCTTCGTCCATGAGCATTTTCTTCTTTCAGGTCTTCGTCTACCAATCAATTTTCCCTCGATATGTCTGAAAAGCGTTTACCAATCAGTTCCCAAAGTCGTTGTTCCATCCTAGAGATTTTAATCATCATTATGTAAATCCACTCATCAGATGCCTCTCAAATTTTGCACGTAGCCTCTGTCAATATTTATGATGCATCTTCGACTATGGATCAGCACTTTCAATATCGTAAAAGTAAAAGTATTCTTTTAATAACTAGCAAACGATTCTTCTTATATTGTCCTTACTTCTTATTGTTCATTTACGGAGCCTCGTCCTTATATATTAAATTTCACGAACGATTAAATGACTACCCAAACAAACTAGCCCATGATCTAGCTACAAGGAACTTTCCAACTGTACGACGTCTAAAGCGAAAATGGAGTAGAGATCTCTTGGTTTGAATTACAGACATAATTACAGCCATAGTTATGCGGAGAATGTACCATTGCGTACCTCTTATCCTTAAAGTGAAATTTCAACCGCCATTTAAATAACATATACGGAAATTATGGAGCTCAGTACCGTAATTAAAATTAAAGACAAATAATGTTATAATATATTATTATTATTATTGAGTTCTGGAAAGACTTATTAAAAATTACAATGATATTTTGTATTTCATCATAGATTAAATTCCTCTTTCGTTCATTATGATGTTCGAAAAACTTGGAGTGTAAAATACTATTGTAAAAATATTGTTATTAACCGTATGCATTATTGCGTACGGTTCATTAAATCAAGTAAATAAATATCTAGAAAAATTCACCCGAAGAATGATTTACGTAAACAACTTGTTTACGTCCTACAATGTTTACTTTCTGCTCATTACCATTTTTTGGCAATACATTAACAAACTTTAGACAGTTTCTTTTCTAATATTTTTATTAGTCCGTAAATAAAGTAAAATTCTAAAGGTCGTTGTGGTAACATGCTTTATTCATTTCTAAAATTCTTTATTATTTAACCTTATATCAAACTTTATGCTAAGCTTAATTTAATTATGTATTATTGTCAGCTATTTAATTTATTTCAACTATCGTTTTGTTTTTCCAACACTAAACCGTAGAAATAGTATAGTTGAATAAACTGTCCATATAAGAATTTATTTATAAGTACATTAAACCAACTACAACTAATATAGTTTGCCCGTAACATGCAGGTGGAGTCTTTAACTTTTTGCTCTCGATCTGCTAGTTCCAAGGCTACAAAAATAGTTCTGTTTCTTATCACATGATCACCCAATTATATGATTGAAGCATATAAGAACAGAAGAGGTAGAAGTGTAAAAGACACTAGTCATAGTTTTCTTCTCTGTGAATAATGAATTTTTTCAGCCAGACCATGTTTGTGAATAAAGTGAAGGTGTCATTTAAAGTAGATGCTTTTCAGGGGGCCTGGCATGCCTTATAAGCATACTTTTCCACTCAGTGAGAAAGGTAATGATAAACCATCTCACTCCTCGTTTTACTTAGTAAAGTCTCTAGAGGTTCAAACTAGCCTTTCCCCAGATGACCTAAACAACAACTAATATACGAACTAACATTCTTGTGATCAATTTGGTGGCTTAGGTGGTAACATTTATTAGATTTATTATCCCGTAGGCTTGGAATTTAACTTAAAATTTATATATAAAAGTGCTCCATCGTTTATATCATTACGTAGATTACTTTTAAAATTAATTAAATATTCAGTTGCATGTAGTTTTTTTTATTAGAAATAATATTTTTTTAATAGGAAGTGAATTTTGTTAGGAATTAAGAAGTGGTGCAACTTCAATATTAACACAATTTTTAATGTAGGCCTAGTATTTTACGGTAAGTTGAAAATATCGCAAAATCTAATCGGTGGTAGTCACTGCTCATTTTTAATTTTGTTCCGTAGTTCATGTAAAATTGATACCATCATAGTTAAATGAAATATTTCACGGAACAAAAGAATTTGTAAGTTCAACTTCTTTAAGAATTTCGGCTTTCACTGATAATTTGGTTCAGTTTAGGGAGTCTGAAGATGATTTATTTCATTGTGTTATCTAGTTTAACTCCTGAGTGATAGTACCTCTTGATCTGGTTAGAGAAGATAAAGGTTTTAAGAATACTGATTATTTCAACAGAAAAATGGTTTTGAATGACAGAAACTTTAAACAGGTGCAATCGTTTATCTACTTATATTCATTTTGAATATTAACAGAAACAAGGATATCTTTCAATGTAGAACAACGCCTTACGATACTCGTCCTACAAAAACTAATATTTATAGTAGGCCATAGAAAACAAAAAATTGAATGTGTGTAGACGTTAGGTAAAAATTACTACAGCAGTGTTTTAATAAATAAAATTCCCCAAGAATTTATTACTCGCAGGTTAACAAAAACTCTCGACAGATAAATAGAGACTTGGCCAAAGAATAAATTTTATTTTAAGCTTGTCTTTTAGTAATCATAAAATTATTTAAATTGTCATATAATTTTCAATAAATTTTAAACATATTTTTACCAGGATTTCTTTTGTAATTAAATATTTATTTCTTAAAACCTTTAATCTGTGATCCCTTAAAAATAATTAATGATAGATCTTGTATAACAGTTTGTATAACCCTACCCTGTTTGTATAACAGTTTCTTGTATAACCCTACATAGTGTTATAATGAGCTGAGGGATTTTTGGCAGAAAATAGTGTAATTTTCTTTAATAAAGTAGGAACATTTATTGGTTTTTAATAAATATTATTTCGTTGAAAGTAAATTTTATAATATTTTAAATTTTAATAATTTAGAATAATAAATTCATTCCTTTCATTTTCTATTTTTTTCTTTTAATCATTTTTTATTATTCTACGTTTAATTGATGTCAAGTGTAAATTCAATTCCTTAAAATAATTATATAAAAATTAATTTAAGGAAAAACTTTTTTAATAAGAAGGTACGATATGTATTACTATGGACATAAGGGAATTGTAATAAAGTTTTCCCTGTCAATTTCCCAGGATATATCAGCCCTGTTTGAAAATGTCAAGAGGTCGCGACCTCGCAAAAACACTGACCCAACGTCTTTAACCTATGTTTACCTTTTGGTTGAGTCTATTTCATATCTTTATGATTGAAAATTCAAACATAAGTAATACAATGTAAACCACATCATTATTTCTTTTCTTCAAATATATTGTTAGATGAGATTTTGTACCAAAATAAAGAAAAGTTCTACATGTATGATATTTTTGTAGATTCTTTTTGTAAAAATGTTTTTATTAAATAAAAATCTATTAAAATGTGTTTTTATAATATAAAAAAAGCTATTTGGTGGTACATTGTTATAAAAAAATATAAACATTTATGTTAATATAAAATTGAATAACCATAAAACATAAAAGATAATTCAGTCTAAACCGAGATAAATAATTTTGAACAAAAACAAGTGTTTATTTATTTGTTATTTTTTTAAAATGCTAAGTCGTATTGACAGTTTGATCATCAGTGACTACTGTGGTTTTTGTACTGTAACGGTGAGTTAAACAGTGTTAAAATTTCAAAACCCTAGCCGGTAATCGAACCCGGGAACTTTCGCTTTGTAGGCTAGCGTGCTAGTCACTACGCCACGGAGGCGGTCACAGGAGTTTTCAATGATTATACAATATAGCTAAACATTAAAATAATTTTTCAAAAAAAAAGAAATACAAACTTTTTGCTTTTCTCTGTTTATTCACAGCTGTATAATATTTTCATATAGTAATTTTGTAAATTGGGTGTTCACAAAAAAGATGATGATTAGAATAATAGATATTTTTTACATGTAAAAATCAAAACAAAACTATTTACTACTGAGATTTCTGCGCCAAAACGACGGAATCATCGAGAAGGGTTAACAGGTAGACTATTAGACAGCACATTAAGTACAAGGTGATTAGGATTGTAGGTTTTATTTTCCATCCTCTCATACTTAGGACAAGTAAGGGTCTTTACAAACAATCTGATGGAGAGGCTGTCCAAGACAAAAGTTTTCATGGAAAGATGGATGTTGAATAATAGATTGCAAAACTAAGTAAGAAATGAAAATATTCCCACATAAATAGGGATGGGGCTGGATACATATTTGGCTAGATGATTGATAGAACAAAGAGATTCAGCAGTGGAGACACTGGCTGGAAAGAGAGGTAGAGGTCATGCAAAAGCACGGTGAAGAGATAACTTAAAACTAGAGGTAGAATTTAATTAAAAAAATGGCCAAGAAAGCCGGAAAAAGCAGAAAAATATTGCGAAAGGTAACAAGAAAAAGAAACGCAAGAGAAAGGAAAGTTACGCCGTGTACAAGGTGTTGAAGGAAGTCCACCCTGAAACGGGAATATCTTTGAAGGTGATGAGGATCATGAACAGCTTTGTCAACGACATATTCGAGCACATCGCCGTCATAGATTTCCAGTTCACCCACTACAACAAGACCATCACCAGCAGGGAGATCCAGACCGCCGTTCGTCTCCTTCTGCCCGGTGAATTCGTCAAACACGCCGTCAGAAAAGGTACTAAGGCTGTAACAAATATCACCAGCTCGAAGTAAGCCTGAAGTCGGTACGCAACGTACTTTCTATATAAAGTAACAAAGGATTGGGCAGGATAAGCTTATATTCAAAACTGGATGATGACAGGCTTATGAATAAGAAGAAAAGAATACCTAGTGTAGAGCCAGTATTTTCAATAAGCCTATCATTGTGTCCCTGATAGGCAAAAGTACTCTTATACGAAACAATAGATAAATCTGCACTGACAAATACTGTTCTTTGATGAATGTAAAATTATTATTACATGATGGTTAAATTTCTCACAAAAATTACAATGTCCGATTAAAAAATGTTGTTTTTCAGTTTACCCTGATTAAGACTTCCGTAAAAAATATGTCTAATCACGTAGAAACATCCACGGTTTTATATAATATATTAAAGAAATGAATTAGCTCTGCCGATTTTCATCACGCAATTTACTCTTAACTGGTATTAATTAACAGTTCAAAAAATCTTTTTACTGGTTGAGTAAGGAGAAAAGTCTGGACGCCAAAAGGTAATATGAATGTTAAAAAATATTAAAGAAATAAAATTGTTAAGGAAACAAGCTGAAATTATAATTTAATTTTTTTCAATTACTATAAAAATATATAATGATATTTAGCGTGATTTGTAAGGAAAATGTAAACACATAACAACACAGTATATCAGCAAAATATTTTTGAAAATATTTTCATCAAATTTCAGAATTGAATTAATGTAACAGTAGTACTATTCGTTATTATAAGATATCAAAAGAAATAAACTTTATTCAACTTGATACTTCAAGTTCTCGAACAAAACTCATCGAATATTTATTATGGCACACTTATCTATATAGGTTGCTTAGCTAGCCTTCTAAAAGTCCAAACAGAATGTTCAAAACCTTCCTAACAGTTAATACAACACAAATAATAGGCCTAATATGAATATTAAAGTTCATGAGTGCGGTTATACACTAAAATATGGTAGTCAAAATTTGATTACAGTATAATTTCGGTAATCCGGCCGTGCAGTAGTCCGGCACCTCCAGTAATTCGGCTCTTAAATTATTAGGCCTAAAAGTATGAAACCTCACCAAGGACAGATTTTGGTAAAAGATTTAAATTGAATTGGGGAAATTAACTCGACCTAATTACAGCGGATTTAACATAACGTGTATGTTTAGGATTTGATTAAAGAAATGAATAAGCAGACCTTAATTATTGTTAAATGGAATAATTTTTGCCTTTTATCCAAAACCCAGAACTGGGCCATACTCTATACTTCATGCTGAATTGACAACGAAACGTAATTCTCAGAATACGAGCACCCCACACCGCACTAGGCGATGTCAATAGCCGATAATTATGTTTAGTAATGACTACAGAAGTACTGAACAAACCTTTTTTAATTAGTTTATTTAATTTAAAATTACATAGAAATCAATACATATTCACTTTTTGTTTAAATTTATAATTTATAGCTCCAAAATTCCAACACATCCAGTTATCCGGCGCCCTCTCAGTCCCGAACAGGCCGGACTACTGAGATTCTAATGTACTTTTTTTGTCCAATAAACGTGTTACATTTACTTGTACGATTTTTAGATTGGAGAAAGTGGCTGATCTTGTACTCATGTTAGGAAACTATTTTGCAATTCCTAGGATTCAGGCAAATTTTTTCTAAAAATCTGTTGTAACAAAAAAATATACCCTTTCTTAATTCATTTTATATTTCCTTAATTCATACATAATGTACACTTTTCAAAATATTTATTTCCTGATATTAAACATCCATATTACATTATTGCCTAAAAAATATTCTTGGACAAAAAATACAATATCAATAAATTAAGAATAGTAGTTTTAAAGACTGTCCATTTTAGCTAAATATTTATTCAAAATTAATTTAATATATATATATATATATATATATATATTATATATATATGTAACCCTAATTGGGGTTATTGTATATTCTAAACAAATCTTTTATAAAGTTGTAGAATAACTAGTCCTGAATAGCGTACTTACAGCTTCCGTACGTGACATAAGACAAAACACATAGAACATCAAAGGTCAGATACGTGGTTATTAGTTGTAAGGAATTATACCACGCTAAAGGTCGAGAATAATTCAGGGATGCTTGCAAATTTGTAGAATAAATTAAAAGACTTATTTTTATTATATTAACTAAAAATGTTTAACTATAAAATGTTTTGAAAATAAATAACATAGCCTACCTATAAACTTTAGTTAAGTGAATCACGTTAATGCCAAGAACTTTCATCGAAAATTAAAGAAGGTCGGATTTTTAACATTTTTTATTGAACATATTATAGAATCTCTTCATTCACAATGTTTTAACAATTAATTACGAGTTTTAATACTAAATAGCTGCAACACATTGTTTACTTGTTGAAGTCATTGTTCAGTCATTACTGCTGTATATGCAACAAGATCCCTTGGCCAGAGACGTTCAAAATATCGACGCTGAGTACCCGATATTGCACTTATTTTATTGCTCAAATTTTTTTTTTGACACGTAATTGAAATTTAGTATCTGTTATCAAATTGATATAACAATTTCTAAATGTGGAGTTAATGTTCCAAATCTTGATTTACTTGAAGGAGCGTGCAGTCATCACCACAGTCCTACAGTTGGCCAAGAAGATCTCTTGGCCAGAGGCGCTTCAAACGTCTGCGCTGAGTACCCGGTATCGCCCTAGTGTACATGTTTTGTATGAGAGGGTTGTCATGTAGTTCAAATTTGTCATGCATCGTCTTGTATAGTTCTTTTGCGACATCAATTACGTATGGCATTTGTAAGTATTTGTGCAACATTGAGTTTGTGATGTAAAAAGGGGCATTGCGTTATCGTTGGTAGAATCTTGTTCTGAATCGCTTATATACGTTTCGTGTGTGAAGGTTTACCAGATCCCCAAAGTTGAACTCCGTATGTCCAGATTGGTCTTAAGACTGTTTTGTAGATTGTTAATTTGTGTGACATATTTAATTTAGAACGTCTATCGAGTAAGCGTTTTAGTTGATAGAAACATGTTTTGAGTTTGTGGCGTGTGTGTGTAACATGTGCGTTTCATGTAAGTTTTCTGTCCAAGTGTAAGCCTAAGTAGCGTGTTTGAGTAGTGTGAGGTAGCGGAATATTATTAATGTAAACGGTTAGGCAGTTTTGTCGTCTTAGAGTAAACGTCATTTGTTGAGATTTGCTTACATTAATTTTAATTTTCCAAAGTTTAAGCCATGACTCTATCAGGTTTAAATGGTTTTTTGTCTTTTGAGTTGCAATTACAGGATTGGCATCAACAATCAGGATCAGCTCAAAATTTGAGATTGTTTTATGTTCTTGGATGAAAAATACAATATTAATAATAATTAAGAAATTAAATAAGAAAATAAAAAATAAGATAATAAGAAGATTAATTAAGAAATTATCATACATAAGTACAGTGAAACCCCGATTTTCCGAAACCCGGTTATCCGAAATATCGATTATCAGAAATCCGTTTTTTTTCTGAAAACTATGTGGGTAGAAGACGAACTACTACTGGACTCAATATGTTAGGCAACGCTACGTGTACTACAAGTCGTCAACTTTTAATGAATTTAAAGACATTAGCAAGTAAACGCGAATCACTTGCTTTCTGTCGAAAGATCAGTAAAGATCGCATAACGGCTGTTGTCTGTGCGAATTTAACTGTTTCACATAGAATTCATAAAATACAAATAGTCAATCATTTGAAGCGTTAGAAACAGCTTTAATTTGGTATTAAATGCAGCCTAAAGCAGATTTTTCTACTCTCCTGGCTGTCGAACGAGTCAGGGATCTAGCAGTATTAAAGCGAAAGAACAATGTTTAACAATGCAAAATAAGAGATTTTTTTAAAAAATAATGAACTGCAATAGGTAAATGATTTTTGTTTCTTATAACAACGTAAAATATTTTATTTTGACGTATTTTTATTTTTATGTATTACAATTATGTATAAATTCACAATTTTCATTGTTTTTCCATTATTAAAATTGATATTTTTCACTACTAAGTATATTTATCTTTTTATTATTGGCTTTCCTGATTGTGATCGATTATCCGAAAAAATCGGTCATCCGAAATTGTCATGCCATTTATTTCGGATAAACGGTGCTTAACTGTATTAATATTTTATACTAAAGGGTTAAATGTACCGATAAATTAGAGTAGCGTTTGCCGCAAACTAAATTCCACTCCAACAAAGAAAATTAATTAATTTCAAATGTACCGATAAATTTGAGTAGCGAATATGCTCGTGTATCGATGTCCATACTACAGTAAATATATGATGAGCTCATACAATGAATTCTAATAGCCCAATTGAGATTATTGCATAAATTACCTCCAGGTGCCCAAAAGTAATTGGTTTGGTTCGCATGTACT
This sequence comes from Catonia carolina, assembly GCA_035578175.1. Lineage (NCBI taxonomy): Eukaryota > Metazoa > Arthropoda > Insecta > Hemiptera > Achilidae > Catonia > Catonia carolina. The sequence goes on along the minus strand of JAQMRL010000001.1, from coordinate 271,028,082 downwards.
TAATTAAAATTTGTATTATCTTTTATATTTATTTCTCAACGTCAAGTTACATGTGTTATTTGTAAGTTCTTGTGTCACATTGGGTTTGTGACTTAAAAGTGGTATTGTGTTATCGCATGTAAAACCTTGTCTTGTATCACTTGTATGAGAAGGTTTAGGACATCCTCAAAGCTAAACTCCATAAGTTTAGTTGATAGAAATCTGTTTGCAATTGATAGAAAGTGTTTATGACGTGCGTGTTCCATGTGAATTTTTTAATTGTAAGTCTAGGTAGCGTGTTTGAGTTGTGTGTGGTAGCGGAATATTATTAATATAAGCATTTAGGAAATTTTGTCGTCTAAGAATTTTGAATTAATGAAAAAATAGCCTCCAAGGAAATTCATTGAATAAAAAGGTAATTTAAAACATCTGAAATAATTATAGTATATAAATCATTGAATTAAAAATATTTCGGTCACCGTTTTTACCTCCGTTGGCATTGGGAATCACGGAAACCAAGAATCTCAATTTCCGTACTGAAACAAGTACCATATGTTCTTTAAAAAATAAGGCACTCTGGAAAGGAATTTCTTAATGATCTGAGTATAAAATAATTAATTAGTTACTATAACGAAATGAAATTCTTACACCAAGTCTAATGGAAATTAATTTTACTATACCTAATTTTATACTTCGTTGATGTTTTGTATGAATATGGTTATAGCCCATTCTACATGTACCAAGTTTATATATCAAGTTTACATATCAAGTCTACATAGGCCTATATCAAGTTTTGAGAGTAGGCTACTATTGCAATTATTGGATATTATTTTTTTAAATCCTGGAATCCAAATGGTGTCAGTAAAACATTTTGTAAATACTAAAAAAATCATGTGTAAATATTCTGTTAAAAGCCATTTAATTACTGAGTATGTCTTATGACATAGCAAACTTCTAACGCAGACATTTTTAATTACGAGTGTAATTTGTATAATATATTTCATGGGCATGTGAGCTTGGAGTGATTGCGAAGCTGTCAGATTTTTACTTACTGATTTATTAGATTTGTCAAGGTTGTTAGTTGATTAGTCGAGTTTGTAGAATGGATGCTTGGACTCTTAAGAAGCGAGAAATATACGAAATTCAACCCTTCAGTTATGGACATATATTGATGTCTCATATAGTACTATGATATAGTGTCATGAACGAAGAAAAGAAAAATATGAGGACGGCTAACAACAGATACTTAAAAAGCTAGAATCTCTGAGACTCGTCAGGCCCAATGGTTTGTGACTATTTAGAAGAACAATGTACCGTAAACAATGACAACACTACTACTACTATTCTAACATGCACCAAAAAAAGGTGAGACCATAAGGCATTAACTTAAGGGTGTTCTCTCAAAATATATAATACTCTTGCACGAAAACGTACGCTCCTATATTGCTTAGAGAACGAGACAAACGCTCGTAAAGTTGTGTTAGGACGTGTTGCTACATCCTTTTTATAGCTTTACTCTTGCCCCTTCCGATTTTCATTTGTTCGGCCAACTCAAAACCTTTTATGCGGCAACACGTTCGACAACAATGAAACGGCCAAAAAACGGCATACGATTCAAACTGAAAGGTAAAGACGTCTACGCTGCGGGAATCAGAAAGCTTACAGAACGGTGGGACAAAAATCTAAATCGTTTTGAAAATTATGTAGAAGAGCGTGTAATAGTCCTTGAATAATTTTTTTTTCTTTACAACAATTGTTATCGTTAATTTTGCAATGTCTCTCATATTTTAATACTTAAGAATTTAATTGTAAATATTGTAAAGAACTAATAACAAAAATATGTTCCATTACTGGGAAATCCTAAATATTTTATATACTTGACATACTCGTATATTCAGTATACAAAAGAAATATATTTTCTTATATACGCACTTTAATATTTTCCTTGTGTATTTTAAGTACATTATTATTAAGATACTTATTACCCTTCGTTCTTCTTACGGAACGTAATATTTTATGTACATTGCTAACTACAAAATGGAACGTTCTGTTTACAAAACTGGACATCTGTGGGCGTAGCGTTGCGGATGAAAGTCCCACCCAATCACATTTAACATTTAAATTTAACCTTCGTTGGGCAGTCTTATTGATTTTTGATATTTTTTTCATACCTGCAGTTAAATATCTATATTTTAAGTTAGAACTTTATAAGTTTACTAATGATTTTGAATACGATTGTAATTTTTTCTCTATTTTAATAAACAAATAATTGAAAGTGTTATGAATAATTATTAAACTTGAATTATGAAAGAAAATAGAAATCATAAATAATATTTATTAGGTCTCCTGGTTTGTTCCAACTTTAACTTTGTAGACATGTCGACATATTAGTTTAAGAAGTTGGCATTTCCAACTTTTTTGAGGCCATTCAATATCACGTTGTGCAGTTAGCTTTTAATAAAACACCTGTTTGATTGTTCAAGCATCTGGCAACCGATTAATGACTATACGACTCTTACCTGTATTTCCGAATAGTTGATATCACTCCTGCCACAATAAGTTCAATATATTTCTTTCTTTCATAGTCCTGCAGCTTAAAAATCTTAAACATTTCATCTCATTAGCCTCTATTCTTGATAAATAAATAAATTAGCAAATGGTTGATAAATACATTTTTTAAGACGCTACGTAACAGCGTATTCAAAAGAAGTTATAATATAAACTTATCACAGACCATAAAACCATAAATACAATTTTTGTTTAATGTGTATTGGATATTGAAAAAAATGGAAGAAAATGAGAAAACATCAATCGAAGCAAATTCAGATAAATTATTACTGACTTTGAGGGCTTCCACGAAGTAGTAATAAAGAAATCAGTCATTTCAGAAAGCCCATAAATTAAAATTTTGCCTTTTTTGCATTAATATATTTCCGGATTGATTGAATGTAAACATACCATTCTCTACAGAAATCAAAGAAGTCTGGCTTTCAATCACTGATATAATGCTGAGATCTTATCCTTATGTTATGTGGATTAACCTAAAGCCTTTTTTCCAGTTGAAAGTAAAATGGGTGATAAAGTTGAATCTGAAGTCCTAAACTTTAGAAAATACAAAGTTTCTGCGCAAAAATCTGTACTTAGAAGGAAGCTACTGTAGGTTGGTGACAACGACAAAATAAAACATGAATACGAGGTGTGGCTATTAAATAACGAGGCTGACGTAAAAAATTTAATTTTAATTTTATTCATAATCACTTATTGTTACCTTCAATCCCACTCCTTATCTTTCCGTACTCCATGGGAATTTTCCATTGTTGGAAACAGTGCTGGAAGTCATCTTCTGTCAGCTCCTTCAGGACACGTGCCGCTTTCTCTTTTAAAGCTTTCACAGATTCAAATCTTGCCCCTTGTAATACAGATTTCACCTGTTCCTTAAGAACAAGATTTGAGTCTGTGGAAGCTGTAAAAGAGAAAGCGGCACTGGTCCTGAAGGAGCTGACAGAAGATGATTTCCAGCACTGTTTCCAACAATGGAAAATTCGCATGGAGCGTTGTAGGGATAGAGAAGGAGTGTATATTGAAGGCGACAATAAGTGATTATGTATAAAATAAAAATACAATTTTTTACAACGTCAGCCTCGTTATTTAATAGCCACACCTCGTATTTCAGACAACAAATTTTTTTAAAGTCCAGAATTACAATTTTTATTGTAGTGGAAACATTCCTCGAGTCATTAGTGTAATAAATAAATATTATAACATAATTTTCTTGTTGTTATTTAACAATGAATTTCGTACAGTAACAATATAAATCAGTATTTTACTCATTTTTACTTAAAGAACAACGTAAGTCTAAAGTTTAAAGTATTTGGACCTATGTGCTTTTTGAAATGACCAATTCAAGAACGCTGAATGAATATAATAGGCTAAAGGAGCAAAGCTACAGTAGACAAATGCGGAGAGTAAGGGCTGCAAAAAGAGTATCAAGAAAAGTTAAGTTACATTATAATTATATGGTCTACAATTGGAACTATAAGAAATAAGTTAAATATAGCAATTTTTTTCAAGTCTTAAAAAGTTGTAATTCTGTCAGAAATTATCATAGGTTTTAATAAAGAAATCGCAAGTTTCATCGCTATAACAAACTAAAATTGTATGAAAGTAAATGTTTAAGAGTACGCGGAATGCTTATCTCCGTAATGTTAATATAAGGAACATTTTTTCAAAAACTATTACAGTTATTCTGTCCAATTTTTTTTGTGGTTACTTTTCTGGCTATTCTACACCCACAGAATTATTAGCATTTTTATGTATTTTTAGGAAGAGAAGAAATTTTTTTTTAAATTATCACTTTTGAAAAGCATACACAATCTTTTGCCTATTTAAGTAGAAAATAAATATCTGAACTCATTATTTTACCGTAATATTAACTCAGTACATTGAAAATGGTATAAAAGGTTGTGCAAAAATTTCATTAATATCCATGTACAGTTGGCTGAGAAAAACGTTCCTTATGTGTCAAAAATTGCTATTTACGGGAAACAAGAAAAAACTAAAAGAGATCACATTATAAATACTACAAAATAGTTACCTCTAATACATTGCAGGATCATAATCAGGAAATTTTTCAACTTATATTCACAGCTGGTCTAATTCCAACTTAAAATTTTAAAACAAAAACTAAATTATGAATTTATCGTGTCATTCAAAAAAATAGATGTTATGAAAACTGGTAACGTTTAGGAAATAATCTAAGGGTTCAACATATTTTTAATTATTTTTTGGGGGGATAAAACTCCAACAAATTATGTATTATTGTATCCAGAAAACTCTGAATTTTAATAATGTACAAAAAACCGGAAAATTTACAATTTTCTCCGTTCCGGGTACGTACAATACATCAGGAAATTTTACATAATTATGTTTGAATAGGAAATTGAGAGTGGGATGCTTTCAACAATTCATATAATTCAAGTATAAACAAAATATTAATATTCTATTGGAAAGAATTATAATGTTTTAGGAGTTGATAACAAAAGATTTAAAAATATTTCCGAGTTTGTTTTGTTTAATGTCGTTAATTAGGGATTAAACTCTTGATGAAAGGGGTGATCATCTTAAAAGGCAAATAGAAAGCACTCAAGTCTCATTTAAAGGAACATATTGTATTACAATGCCTATCGATCACATTAATGTAGTTTCGGTAGTATATTACTCAGTAGTAATATGGGTATTAAATGTGGGCAGATGTGTGGGCGAAGCTGAGTATAGTGGGTGGCTGCTTCATCTAGGCAAACTGGAAATCCTGCACCAGTTAAGCTCGCCCACACTTCGTCCGGGCTTGGATTTGCAAACAATTTCGCATTCGCGATATCGTTATATTTATTGAAATTCATTGGCGTGTTATGATCATACACTTGAAAGAAATGCATATATGCGTTAATAATTGTATTTGTCACGATTAATATTAAATAATTATTTACTACATTTAATACAAATGTAGTATATATATATTCTGTGTATTATTCGTTCTCATAACCAAACCTTAATTTGTTAAACCCTTTCAATATTCTGAATTAAATAAGATGAATAAACACAATGAAATGAACGACGATTTGACAGTACTTTCAAAATGTAAGTTAAACGTCCTTAAATCATACAAACCATATCATTTAACAATTAAAATCATACAATATATTTGTAAATTTAACTTGAATTGTAGGATTCATTCACTTGTTTACTTTATGATACAGCAAAAATTATTGTTCATTGTTGACTTATTCCAGTCCCTTGCTAAAAATATTTTTAAACATTTATTTTATTGTAGATTGACTGCAACTAGTTACGTAAAATTTACGGACAGTTTTTCTTTAGCGAAAATCCCCCCCCCCCCATGTAAATATTATGCAGTCACCCACTGGTGCGAACACTTATTTTCCAATATCACTTATACAGTGTGCTATAAACATATTAATTTCTTAAATCTCTAACTTAAACCTATTGTTAATCTACTAACTTGGGTAATATAGTATAACTATATGACTTAAAAGTAGCCTAACCATTAGCTTTAGTAATTGATATTATACGAGTAACATGACTTAAATGTAATTTACTCTAGTTTATAGTTTAAGAGTACTTTTATTAGTATTTTTCTTAACACACTAAATCTGCCGGCTTAGTTTTTTCAGTCGCCTAACAGTTACATTTTTTTCTCTTTTAGTAATCTTTTCTTTAACACCCTAAATCTACAGGCTTAGTTCTTTTCAGTCGCCTATTACACCAACAGTTACTATTACAGCAACTATTAATACCCAACAGTTGAAGCGCTTCAACGTTGATGTGATCGTGAAGACGATCTTCGTGTTTCTTGACTCACTTAAACACTTCTTCTGCTACTGTATTAACTTGTAAGTCACGATGGATGTCGCTGTTGCGGGCATACCATGGACCGTTTACAATGTTTCTGAGCACTCTATTCTGGAACCTTTGGATAGCATTTATGTTGCTTGCTTTTGTGCAGCCATAGATACGCAGGCCGTAGATCTATACCGGTTTTAGCACTTGCTTGTATAGAAGCAATTTACTGAAGGTTGACAATTTAGAGGTCCTACTGATTAGCCAATACATCTTTCTATACTTAACCCAGATATGCCTGAATTATTTTTTTTTTTACTTTTTTTCAAAATAATACCATTTTCGACTTAACTGGGGTCTAAATAGGACATTGTTACCAAACTTTCGTTTCTCCGCTGCCCTGGTTTCAAAAAAACGACCGTCCTTCCAGAAGGACGTTAGGCAAATACAACAGCAGTGTACGTCATGGAAAGGATGAACTTGTACAGGTGCAATTCCATAAAATATAATATAATGAGCATAATATAACAGAATGAGATTTTCATTATATTTATTAATTTATTACTAATTAAAAAACCTCTTGACCGTACCTCAAAATACCAATGTTAACAAAAATTTATTTTTCGGAAAATATTTTATTTTCATTATTCACTGTGGTAATATTTACAATCCTACCGTAAATATAGTTTACATAATAAAAAGTAAAAAACTGTAAATATTGATTTATATTTTAGTGTTTACTATTATTGTTATACTGCTTTGCTCCATGACGCCCAAAGTATGGAACCATACTTTCGTCAACAGAATGGTTTTCTACATGTGGAGCAAATCTCTCATACATCTCATTTATTCGTTCAATAAGAGGGCGCACCTTAGAAAATTTGTCATTTTTATTCAACTTATCATTGTCACAAACATAAAGGTTTGTCATGAAAAATTCAAACTTATCTCTCGATATCGGTTCAGGAACTAAATTATTGTGCACATCATCTGCCGTTTCTCAATACATTCTTCTTTTTGGAAGACAATTGTATCCACTCAAAAGCAAAACAGCAACACTTCATTTCATCAGCGGTGCAACTTCCACATCGATTTTGTTTTGCCGCATTCATTTGTGCTCATCACCATGTTATTTATAATGTCTTCATCACAAAAAAATTCAAAATATTTTAACGGAGTCCTTCCTTGAAAAGTTGCTGTTACCATGGGCAACCAGTTTTTATTACATAAAAGATTATCTTCTTTAGTCCAATAAAAATCACCTTTATTTTTTTTATTTTTATCGAATTTCGTTTTCTATTCACACATTTTGATATTGTTGGTTCATCGTTTGTCACCGAAGAAGTTTCTTTATAGCTTCTATACATTATTATATTTGAAGCAATAATTGCTGGTGCACTAAGTTGACTTGCAGGCAGATTATCGAGTTTTAGTTCATCCTCCTCACCAGAATCTTCATCCGTAAGGTCATCAACAGGACGTATCGGAGATTGAACTGCAATATCCATCCCACACCCAGGAATTATTTCTTCATTTCCTTCTAAAATATCGATCAGTTCATTTAAGATTATTTCTTTCTAAAATAAAGACAAAGAAAAAAAAGAAGGTATATTTTTACTTAACCGCTAAATACATAACGTCACCCTTTCAGGTGCGTGAGGTTCTGTACCTTGCTTATGATAAGACTATAATAATGGCTTTTTCTTAGACATATATTTTTAAAATAACATAATTATTTTTGTCAAAGTTAGTGTAGGCTGCTATCTAGGGTTTAGTTTATTATATAAACAAAATTAAATTACGCATTATTTCACAAACAATATTATTGTTTTATAAATAATGACGTAAAGTTGAATTTCAAGACTAATAATTCAGATAATTCATTTATTCTGTTAGTATTTCACTGTTCATCAAATAATAAACAAAAAGATTTTATTAGTAAACGTTTATTTTTTGTTCCACGTTTTAGTTCTTACATGTTCCTAGCGTCCTTCTGGAAGGATCTTGTCTAAAATACCACTACACCTAGTCCGTGACTATCGTCCTTCTGGAAGGACTGCTATAAAAAAGTCATTATAAGTCACGTTAGACACAAAATTGTTTTGAATTATTGCAACGTATACATAAATCAATAATTTAAGATGGATTAAATGTAAAAATAGTATAAATAAAAATAAAAATTAAGCAGTATTACTCACCCATCAACAACCAGGTCAGTCAAGTCAGCCATTTTCCCGAAACGTTGGTTTTAAAACAATAATACATACTTCTAATAACAATTACAGCACTCCGAACTCATGCAAATCGAAGAACAGACTATTTTCTCCCAGTATACACAATAAAAAACCATAACGTATGTACAGAGTTGCCAAAAATCACGGAAAAAAATTATGTGACACTCGTCCTTCTGGAAGGACGTCAGGGCTATCTGGGTTAATTTGTAATTCGTCCTTTTTTTTCTCAACGTGTCCCTTCCACCTCAACTTTGCGACCAGGGTCGTCTCAAGATGCTTTGATGTGTTGGCAAAAGATACTGGATTCCCATTGATAGTAATGGAACTGTGATTTACATTTTTGTTTGTAAAATTTACATGCACTGACATGTTCGTTGAGTCTGATCTTCCATTTTTTGGATCACATACTAACTGCAGTTACAGCTCGCTGTAGTTTTTCGGTCGAATCCTCTACTGAATTTCCTGACGCCAGTATGGCTGTATCGTCAGCAAATGTACCAATATTTGCTTCTTCGCTTACTGGCAGATCACTGTTATATAGCGTATACAAAACAGGACCCAATACGCTCAAAAATATTGTAAATTGACATACAAATTTTATAGTAGAGAAATATAAATGAAAGCTTTCTTTCAATTGAAATTTAAATCACTTAATATTCATCAATACGTGTAGTATTTTTCAGCAGTTACATCTGCGTAAGTCTGAGGTGAAAATATATTGTTAATTGTGTAAACCTAAACTAAAAGTTTTAATTAAACTTTATGTTCAATTAAGTAGTAAGTATTGTAATCACTCCCTGTATATCAGGGTAAGTGATACAAAAAAGGAAACGTAACGGGTATAGTTGTTGCAATGCAAATAAAACATAATAAAATGAAATTAACAAAATTTAATTAAATAGATTCTTTTTAAGCAAATTTATTACAAAAACAGCAATTATATATTTTAAAAAAAGGTTTTAGCATTTTAAGAATGACACAATAAGAAAAATTTAAATCAGAATTAATATTATCAAAAGATTTACAAAATTTTTTGAATTTAGTATTAAATTGGATCCAATAAAAAAATATTTCAAATGTTAGCTTACAACAAATTTTTACAAATCGAATATGCAGACCTTTTAAGATTTTTTGTTAAATTAAATCGGTTTTCCATTTTACCAGAATACTTACTGGCTGAATCATTAAAAAAAGGAAATTTGGGGTACAATCAACTTAAAGATACTTGATATGAAGAATTAAGATTGTCTGCTCTCAATAATAATAATAATCATAATAAAATACACTATTTTTAAATATTTTTTTTTTATAGTATAAGTACAAATTTATTCATGTACAAATCCAAAAATATTTAATTTTATTATATAAATTCATAAGTTTTAGATATATGAAATAAGAGAAAGTTTATCCAAAGTAAAAAAAAACAATAATATACTTTTTAAGAAATAATATCGATGAAAATTATGTGCTGGTCCACAGGTGAGTAGAAATTAAAAAAGCAGGTCCGAATTGTTTGCAAAAACTTGCAGCGAGTTGAGAGTAATAACGTAGATCATTAATAAATAGATGATTTAAAAAAAATAAAAATATTACATACCAGCAGAAAACTGCATAACAACATAAAATATACTTAACGCAGTTTATGAATTCCATTCAGGTTTCGAGTAAAATAATATACGTAGTAAAATTTTAAAAAAACATCCTTCGATACTTGTACATATTTTCTTATTGATGGTGAAAATTGAACTGCGTGTCCGGGCACTGATATAAGCAGAATAGTTCAAGTTGAAAATAAATTTGCATTTTAAACGGAGTGAACATTAATAATAATAAAAAAAACTGCAAAACATATCCGCAATACGTTACAGCAACGCATATTTGGAATATGCATAAAAAAAACGAATCACGACATTTTTTAATCACGCCGAAAACAAAATAAATTTTATTTACGGAAGACAAATACAACATTACATCATGATGGTTAGTCGAACACAGAGAGAGAACGTTCAACTCAAAACAGCTGATTGACGAGATAACGACAAGCAGATAGACAAGTAATCTAATAGTAGAACAAAAGGCCAGTCGTAGTACCAAAAACCCCCGAGAGATAGAACAGGCTTACAGACAACCAATTAACAATATAATAACGGTACGAAAATTCAAAATAAACAATGTAACAAGTTACAGAGGTTACAGTATATAGTAATATTATAGTAACATTTATGGAGTACATCCACCGGAGACTTTTCGAAAGCTGCCTTTCCATGACTATCTGCAGAAACGCGTCTTTGAGCCTAGTTGAACATAATATACGTGTATGTCAACGCTAGATCTATCCGCCCAGCCTGGTTTCTCGTGATGTTAACTTTTATTGGTATCGCGGAAAATCAGGTATCCATTCTATAATGTAGGCCTATATGTTGATATGTTGGTCTCAAGTTCCCTGAGCGTTTTGTGATCCTGAAACTGGATATTTTCTTCAATTACCCCTCCGACGTGTTCTCATTGAAGAAACCCTGCCCCGTCATCTCGCCCCGTTCGACCACGTGGTAATCCCCACGATGTCAACAACATCTTCTATCAGTTTCAGTTTCAATAAGTTTACTGAATTGGTTAATTTTTAAATCTCCTAATTTAATAGAAAAATAAGTATTAAAGTTACAAATTCCCTTGAAATATTGTACGTGACCAGTGAAATAACAGTAGAGACTTTAGGTTAAAGTTAAGAATCAACTTTGTTGTGTTTTGGGTTCTCAGTATTATGTTCTTAGATTGGAGACATTCGAAATGTGATCCTACCAAAGGGTTTTGAGGTTGACGTGAGTGGATCGTGTAAAAATAGGGAGCGTTATCAGAGTCGTAAAAAAAGAAAAAGAAGTTGTAAGAACCATAAAAAACCCAAATTTTAATGTTCGGGTGATATAAAATATTATTTCTAAAGTATTTCTATTTAAAGAAATCTTGGTTATTTTAAGGGAAATTTACATTATGTCAATGTTTTGAAAGCAAAATTGATCACGAATAATTTTTAAAAAGCGAAAGAATGTAGCCTATTCATCTTGCTAAGATAATTGAAATTTTTTGGTACATAATTACGTATTATTATTAGAGAGGAAAGATTTCAAAATGGCGATACAAAAATGAGTTCTACAGTAAACTTGTCTTGTACAGGAAAGAGAGGAAAGTACTGCTTGTAGAAGATCGACATATTTCTACACTATTACATAAAATAATTTTAAATTATAACCATTTAATTTGATAATTTGATTTATTTAAATAAATAAATAATATTTAAATTAAAATAAACATTTAAATTATTCCAAATAAATATTTAATTTTTATAAGAAGAATGTTTGTTTTTGTATTATTGTTAAACAGTTGATTTTAGAAACCTAATGAAGACAAAATGATAGAACAATGTTGATCAAAATAGAAATATATTTTTTATGAGAAATAAACTATTCATTAAAGAAAATACTGATATAATAGCTATTTTAATATAAATAAATGCAGAAGTAACAATTTTTCTACAAGCTTACTACATGTAATAATTCAGGGGAAAATTGTGGGAAAAAGTGGTTCGAATAGTCACATTTTGCCTGAAGAACTTGAAAGGGTAGTTCAGATGCGGCTTATTTTATTTGTTGAGAGCTACAGCATCCGCTTTCAAGGTGCCAAGATAATTGGCAACCATCTTGAAGGAGATCGAATTTATAAAGAATAAGAACGTTATTTCTTTCATTATTAAATTCTTAAAATTTAGCTAGTTTATTGTCATAGCAACGTATTGTGGCTATCCGGATTACACTTCTGTCAGTAAAATATAATTTTATGTACATTCAAACAACAGAACTTGGTGATTTATAAAGTGGTTAATTAAAAAATTTTTATTTCAAAGTAATAAAATAATACTACTATGCTATAAACAGTTTTAATGATTTTTTAAATGGTTTTTTTCACTTTTTATTAATACTTTAAACTAATTATTGAAGCTTTTGTTTCAGTTATTTTTGAAGTATCAATGAAAGAAAGTTTGTATTTTATCAATGCAATGATTAATTTTATATTGAAAATTTTAAAGCTTTACTGTAAAACGTGAAATATAAATTGAATAAAAATATTTTTCCACGTGTACTTTACTACTTGATTTTTTACGCAAGGGTTTTTTAAAAATATTATTTATCTTAAGAATTTCTTCGAAGTTTTAATATATTAATGAAGTATTCTTTGTACAGTTTGCATTTTTCTAAAGAGTGAATTTTATTGTTTTTAAAAATCACATTCAAGTATCAAATTAAAATTTACGTTGGAGGCATTTCAACGTGTTCTTATTGTGTTGTTCTTTAAATGTTTCCTGTTTTTTCAAACTCTTCGGAAAGTTTTTGGTTAAAACACTTCTATTTTAAGAAATCTCAGTCTTTTTAAGAGACATTTATATTATGTTAATGTTTTGAAAGTAAAAATTGATCGCAAATGATTTTTAAAACAGTGAAAAAATGTAGTTTATTCATCTTGCTAAGACAATTGAATTTTTTTATATACATGAAATGGGTATTTCATATTTGTATAAAAAGTTCTTAAACCATCCATTTTAGTAAACACTAAGAATATAATGTAAATTAATTCTCTAAGAATTTGCACTTTTATCTAAGCATGCGTTAGAACTGCTTATAGTACCACCAAATTCTTACTGCTTGACCGAATTTAATGTTCCTTTAATGAGAGCACAGTAATACTCTAATATTTAATAAATTAAATGGTGTTATAATTTACTATTGGTTGTACTACTATAACGGAAATTTTCACTGTTGGTTTTAATGAAACATCAAGGTAAGCTGTGTAGATACGTTTTTTTTCGAAGGTTCAAGGGTTAAATGAGGGAGGAAAAAATTCAAAATTTTTTTGCCATCAGTCTCTCGACTGATTTCATATCTACATACCTGTAACACCCTACATCTTTCGTAATTTGCTTTATATATTCTAATCTTTGCCTCCCACTATAATTCACTCCCTCAATATTACCCTCCATTATTGATAGACCAATACCTGGATATGTCTTAAGATATGCCCCACTAGCCTATCCCTTATTCTGGTAAGTTGGTTCAATATATTCTTTTTTCATCCACTCGCCTAAGAACCTCTAAATTACTTATTTTGTCCACCTACCTAATCTTTAACATTTTCCCATAACATCACATTTCAGAAGCTTCTATCCTCTTCCTTTCCGCAGCCCCTATCATCCACGTTTCACCACCGTATAATTCTACACTCCAAACATAGTGTTGTAAGGAATTTTTCCTAACCTGTAAGTCAATGTTTGTAGTCAGTAAGCTGTTTTTCATTTCAAAGCTTTTCTAGCTTGAGCAATTATACTTTTGATATCACTTGTGCTTCTACCATTCTTTGTTATTTTACTTCCTAGATAGCAGAATTCCCCAACATCCTATAAGTTTTCGTTGCCTTCTTTTAAATTTCCCATCTCTTCTAAACCACTCTTGCTGCTGCACAGCACTTTCGTTTTGTTCTTATTAATTTTCATGAAGTAATCCTTTTCACAATCTCATCCATTCCAATTCAAAATTACGAAACAAAAAGAAGTTGCAGACAATAAGTGTAAATCAGGGAGTTTGTTTTTATCGTACTAAAGGGATGGAACGTCTTTTTAAAATAAACGTGTTCTGGAATACAGTCCTGAGGGAATGAAAAGCTTTGTAAGACCTCTACTACGCTGGGAATAATTAATTTTATTTACAGGTTTATAAGAAACAATTGATTCTGGAACAGGCTTAGAGGACTTCGTCGTCAAGAAAAAATATAATGTATAAAAGAGGATACTTATTCAGCAGAAACTACGCTGATTTGTGGGTAAACAAACACAAAAGAAATTGAAAAAAGATAACTGCTAAGAAAGATTTGTGATGAGTCATGAAAGATTGAAGCTATCATCATCAGAAGTCTATACACAAACAAAAACAAATACAATATGAGAAAAAGTGGAATATTTTACAGGAAAATCTTAAAATGTACAAGGCAGTATCAATAAACAATCTTCATAGAAGACCTCAAACAACAACAGATCATAGAAATCGACGTGAAAAATCGGGGAAAATTAAATTTAACATTAAAAAAATATTTGAACAAGATATCACAGTAGAGAGAGGAAATAAATAGAAGTAGGGAGTGGAAGGAGTAAAAGAACATAGTGAACACATGAAAAGGATTTTGAAGGAACAGAGGATGGCTTGAAAAGGAAAAACAAAAGGAAAACGTGAAAGCATTCAAGATCTTTTGCTCTCTTAACCCTTTCAGTACCAAAATCCGGAAAACAGGACGTAGATTATTTTACGTAGTTATAACATCCGGTTTACCGGAGGTCCGTAAGTTATGCATAAATTGCCAACATCCGAATAACCGAACATTTCCAAAAAAAAAACTTAAAACAAAAAGTAATGGAATAATATATTTTGAAACCGCCTCCGTGGCGTAGTGATTAGCGCACTAGCCTACAAAACGAAAGGTTCTGGGTTCAATCCCCGGCTAGGATCTGGAAATTTTAACACGTTAAAACCACCGTTAAGGTACCAAAACCCTCAGTAGTTGCTAATTACCAAGCTGTCGATGCGACTTTAAATAAACCAAAAAAGATATTTTGTATATTTTCAGTGGTAGAACGATTTCTGTTTTTATGAACACAATAAAAATTAATTTTCAACAGGAAATTTTATTTTTTTGTAACGTTGAAATTTTGTTCGGCAATGTCAGGCTTACGCCTGCAAGTTTTCGAAATCGGCCATGGCCGATCAGGCAACAATGAGCACGTCCGAAATGTTGTCGATAATAAGTACTCACGTCGACAACAATTCTAGCGATACAGATAGAATAGAGTGGACAGATGTCGTTCCCAAGAGAAAAAGGCAATTACATGAAAATAGTCTGCAAAATAATAGTTCAACTAAACGTTTTAGGGACCCTCGAGTGAGGGACGAACACGTCCCAATTTCAAACAGATTCGACCCACTTCCGACTGCAGCAGATGCAGTAGAAGAAAGCGTTACAGGTAACTCCAGTACATCACCTATTACAACAAAACAGTCGAGGCCTCCTCCTGTGCACTTGAAATCAGACGTGGATTTCGTGAAATTTCAGGGTTATCTCACGAATTTGCTAGGTACAGATAAATACCGCTGTACCGCTACAAGAACCGGCATCACTATCTACACACTACATTCTGATGATTATAGGAGGCTAGTACAGTGCCTGCGCACTAACAACGCAGAATTCCACACTTACCAATTAAAGGAGGACAAAGCATATCGTGTAGTAGTACGAGGGTTGCACCACACTATACCCTCAGAAATAATTAGCGAGGAAGTTACGAAATTAGGGTTTAAGGTGTGTAATGTGACAAACATACTGTCTCACGATAAAGTAAAGTTACCACTTTTTTACATTGATTTGGAGCCAGATAAGAAAAATAGTAAAATTTTTGGCTTGACCGCACTGCTCCAATGTAAAGTTAAAATCGAAGAACCGAGGCAAAGGCGACAAATCGCTCAGTGTGCCCGCTGCCAACGATACGGTCACACTAAAACCTACTGTAATTTATTACCCCGCTGTGTGCGGTGTGCAGGTCCACACGAGTCGAGCTCATGCTCTAAAACCCGAGAAACACCGCCGACATGTGTTTTATGCGGCGGGGCATACCCATCCAATTACAGAGGTTGTACAGTACACCGCCAATTACAGCACCGTCGATCTCCAGCATGAACAGTGACCGATACGAAGAAATTGTCTTCAACAGATTCTAACTATCCAATCTTACCGCCACCTGGTACCTCTGAAACTCGTAGTCAAACAATTACGTTACCAAAAACTCCACCTCGTCGATTCTCCACGTAGAGTCAAGCTGTGAAATCTGACCAGAAGCCAGCTGAACACGACTGTTTGCCTACATCTCAGGATATTTCAAATCAGCTTACAAGTTTCCTCACAGAAATAAAAGACCTCTTCACTTCGGTCATCACAATGATGAGTCAACTGATCCAGATGCTCTTAACCAACCATGGTAAATAATAGAATAACAGCTAGTTCACTCGTCATCATGTTATGGAACGCCAATGGCATCCTTCAACACCGAAATGAAGTAGAACTGTTTCTACATGAAGAGCGTATTGGCATTGCTTTGCTAACAGAAACACACCTGACTTCTCGCAGTCGCTTGAATATCCAAGGATTTAACATCTACAGAACCGATCATCCAGACGATACAGGTCATGGTGGAACGGCAATATTAATACGACGAGGAATCCAACTTTATTTCCATCCTATGACACCACCTAGTGAACATTTGCAAGCCACAGCAATAACTGTGTTAACACGTGGGTTTGACGTCACTACAGCTGCAATCTACTGCCCACCTCGCCCGCTGACAAATGAGAGGCATTTCCAGCAATTGCGTTCTGATCTAGGCGATTGCTTCATGGCAGGAGGAGATTTCAACGCCAAACATCCAGCCTGGGGCTCACGTCTTACAACATCAAGAGGTCGAGCCCTTCACAAAGTTATTTGTGATGGCCAGTTACAAGTACATTCTCCAGGTACACCAACCTATTGGCCCGCTGCTAGAAACCGTCAACCTGATCTGCTCGATTTTCTTTTCTCCAAAGGAATGCGAAACTACCACCTTGCAACTACAGCTACAAATGATCTCTCCTCTGACCACTCAGTTGTAATCACTACGCTGAGCACTGAACCGGTGCTGACCCCACCAAAACCAACTCTAAATCTTGGACGAATGAACTAGGACTCATTCAAAGAAAAAATTGAGAACAACCTAACGCAAAACATACCACTTAAATCGAATGACGATCTTGACAAGGCTGTGCAACATTTTACGACCGAAGTACAGAAAGCTGCCTGGGAATCATCTACACCCATTAAACGTTACCCTACCACTCAAGATGTTCCGCAGTATGTTAGACGCCTGATACGAGAGAAAAGACAAGCTAGACACAGGTGGCAAAATTCTCGTCTACCAGACGATAAACAATATCTCAATAGAATCGCCAACCGTCTGAAGAAAGAATTAGCCAGATTAAAAGCAGAGCATTTTGAGACTTTTTTAACATCGATGAATGAAAGCACAGACTCACTATGGCGGACATCTAAGAAGCTTTTACAACACCGAAGTGTTTCTTTGCCACTGAGAAATCCAGATGATACTTGGGCGAAAACGGAAAACGAGAAAGCTACTCTCTTTGCGACTCATCTAACCAGTGTATTCAAACCACACGAAGATGTGCAGGACGTGAATTTTATACAAACCGTCGATGAAGAACTGCAGTCACCTCTCCAGCTTTCATTGCCTCCACAACCATTTACGATCGATGATGTCGAAAAGGCAGTACAACGGCTGCCAAAGAGAAAATCGCCGGGATTTGATCTCATTACATCTGAGATACTGCAACACCTACCGAGAAACGGCTTACGCTTTTTACTACTATTATTCAATGCAGTCCTTCGTGTGGCGTATGTTCCTGGACAATGGAAATTTGCCGTAGTTAACTTTTCTTGAAGCCCGGAAAGCCGTATTACCTGCCTTCATCCTACCGTCCTATCAGTCTTCTTCCGACGACAGGAAAATTATTCGAACGCCTCTTACTACCACGCTTGCAGATACAATGTGAAGACGCCAACATTATTCCACCTCATCAATTTGGATTTCGGCCGCTACATTCGACGACACAACAACTGCACCGAGTTGTGGACTTCATTTCGGAGGGTCTAGAAAGGAAAGAGTATGTCACTGGCATTTTCTTGGATATCAGCTCCGCGTTCGACAAAGTGTGGCATGATGGACTACTATTTAAATTGAAAAGTGTTTTAAGTGACTCGTACTATTTGGTTGTTAAATCATTTTTAGAGCATAGATTCTTTGAAGTCCAGCACGGTAATGCTTACTCTGAGCTGCACAAAATTAACGCCGGAGTACCCCAAGGGGGAATACTATCCCCATTTTTATATAGCGTATTTGCATCGGATATGCCTATTTTGGACACATTGGTAACCGCGACGTATGCTGACGACACAGCAATTCTTGTACGGGAAAAGGGCGCGGATGAGGCTTCCAGGTTAGTACAGCGACATCTTTTATTAATACAGGACTGGCTTACCCGTTGGCGTATTAAGGTGAACCCAGTTAAGTCAACGCAGGTTACGTTTACCTTACGACGTCAAACTTGTCCACCTGTGATGCTGAATAACGTTCATATCCCCCAAGCCAGAGTGGTGCGGTATCTTGGTTTGTGGCTTGACAGACGACTAACTTGGAAGCATCATCTGCGTACTAAACGTTTAGAACTTAACCGCCGCCAGAAGCTACACTACTGCTTAATTAACTCTCGATCGAAGTTGAACCTCCGCTCCAAAATTTTATTATACAAAACCCTTTTGAGACCAATCTGGACTTATGGTGTCCAGCTATTTGGAGTAGCGGCAGAGAGTAATTTAAAGTCGATCCAGGCCTTTCAATCAAAATTCTTAAGACTTGCTTCTGGCGCTCCTTTTTATGTAAGCAGTAAAACCCTCCACGACGATTTCAAAATTCCGACAGTGAAGGAGCTAACCACGTCCTTGTATAGTAAATTTCACGAACGACTGGATGTGCATCCAAACCAACTAGCCCGTGATCTAGCTACAAGGAACTTTCCACCTGTGCGACGTCTAAGGCGAAAATGGAGTAGAGACCTCTTGGTCTAAATAACGGATAATACCCATAGTTACAAATGGAGAATGTGCCACTGGGTACCTCTTCTCCTTAATGCGAAACTCCCCACCACCATTTAAATATCATTTACGGAAATTGTGCAGCTCAATGTACAGTACCGTAATAAAAATTCAAGACAAAAAAAAAGACACTTTAGATCAAACTTTTAAATATTGTTTCGACACTAAACGGGTTAAACAGGGAGTAAACGTAAATAATAATAATAACTATACTTATTAAAATAATAACATATTACAATGTCTAGATAAGAAATTAAGGCTATTATACGGGTAACCTTAAACTATTTATAGTTAAAACAAATAATAAAAAAATAAATAAATTCGCCGCTTGAAATAGGATACGTTTCTATACGAGAAAATTCCAAATTAGGGTAATGGAATGGGAAGGTATTCGTCCATGGTTACTAGTCTATGTCAAACAAAAGGAAAAACGAAAATAAAAAGGAAATATAATGCATGATGGAAAAAGAAAGATAATCTTATCACAATGGAACTTTATACTCTATACCCAAGGAACAATCATAAATAAAGAATCCCAGTAATGCCATATAAGGTACCCACAAAACAATAATACTAAAATATCTTGGAAGAAAATTATTAATAGAAAAAAATTGGCTTTCATAAAGTTCTTTCTTCAGTTTTAATTCAGATTAATTAATTTTTTATGAAATTTTACGAACTAGTAGCGAATAAAACTCAGTTTAAAACTTCCATGAAGACGGCGGTAAAACGTCCATGAAGACTGAAAATATTGTTTTAGTTTTATGTATATGTAAGTGCACTTTAACGGGACAAATTTTGTTATTAAATATTTTTTTTATCAAATCAGCGAAATTACAATCTGTTCTTTTATAAAGGAACAAGAACAATAAGTAATAAGGTTAACATAGAAAAGACAAATTTACAATAACATTATACATTAATTTTTAAATTAAAAATTACTGAAGAAAGAAGAACCACAACATTGTACACCTTGTAACACGCCACTTACAATCAAACACATCATCGCAGACTGCCAAACTACACAATTAACGCGAACACTATTTAAAATTAACAACATTTTAGCACTTAGTGACAAAGTAGCGATTCAAAACACTAAAAAAATTTTAAAATTTCACAAAATTTCAGATTTGATATATCGTAATTGTAAAATTGCATATGTTATTTTTTATTGTGTCATTCCATTTTTATTTTTTATTTTTTTGTTGTCTACATTTTAATTGAACCTAACTAATTATTCATTATGTTTTTATACATGACCTAATTGATGCCTTCTTTGAAAATTTTATACTACGTGTATTTATATGTATGTAACATGGTCGTTAATGACCTCATAGTCGATTCAACCTTAAATAAATAAATAAAAAATACAAATATTTTGCGAGTGGTAAAATAAAGTCATTTTTTATTTTATTATTTTTAAATTTTATTTTTATTATTTATTTTTATTTTATTTCTTTGGTGTAAAATTATTTATGAAGTTCATTGGTGTAAGATTGTTTTTATATCTATCGGCAGTATTCCATCTATTGTATTTTGCTGTCGGGTGTAAGGTACAGTACATTTCTCGCCAACAGTAACATTTTAAAAAAAAAAAATGTTTTTCTTGGAATTTATTACTTCAATTTATTTGCATAATTAATCAGTTCTTGTTACAGTTCTCGTTAATCAATTACAGTTCTTGTTAATCAGTTCTCGTATATACAGGAACTCATAAGGTTTTGATTAATAGTTTTGTAGAAAAATTAAATCATTTTTCATATTATGCGGAACAAAAGATAAAAATTTGTTGTTGAAAAAATCCGTTTATTAACTTTGCGGATTAAAAATATTGTAATCGAATAAAAATTCGCTGTTTAGGAATAATGTATGCTTGTACCGCATATGGAAGCAAATGTTTTTGAACTCATTTTTTAAAACGTTATAGTAGATGAATAACCCCATTAATTATATTTATATTTAATAAACGATATTTATGCGAATGATTTGTACAATAAAACCATACAACAGGCCATTTTTATTTTGTTCGAACTGAAAATACAAATGAAAAACCGTATGTAATGTGTAGCCAAATGGCTTTAAGCCAAAAGAATATAAGTTGCAATTTGTGAGCCAAAGAACTCTTTATTAAATACTGTTAAACTAAGGTTAATGAAGCAAAAATTTGCTCTTAATAATTTTATCTTTCTCAGATAATCCTGATCGTTATTCTCTGTATATTCCATACAAAGACTATAAAACTTTTTCGAATTACAATTTCTGATAATTGTTAGGATTATCTAAAAAGTTATATGACTTCTTTTTCCATATCTTTTCAAATGTTTTACTTGAATTTCCAGAAAATATTAATTTCTATAACATGCCAATTACTTTGGTTAAAGTTCTCTCCTGACGTAAAATGTTTCTACAACGTTCTTAATCAAAAATGCTAAAGATATTTCAACGCTACTTCAAACATTACGAGTCGTACTATCTACACAGATCTTAACCCTTTATAGGGCAGTAATACGGGGAAAATATAAATGTTGTGATATGTTAAATTTTGTTTTATAATTCCCGTTTTGCTTGAATAATGTATTTCTAGTGCCAGAACAGTAAAATATTTCTTTTTTAATGTTAACCCCATGTTAAGTATACATACCAAGGAATATTTTATTGGAATGGGAATCACATATTGTTTAATGGTAAGAATGCTTATTAAAACAACTTGTAGTCCTATATAACAGAAAAATGTGTAAAAAAACTTATCTCAAACTTTATATTAGCATGAATTCTTGCTTTCCCGTAAAAATTTTGAATTTTCAAAGCACTGTACAAAAGTAACAACAAAACAACACGGTTGCGTACGCTGGTATGAATCCTTACCACATTCGTGTAATTCATGAAACAAATGATCGCTGCGCACTAAGTTTAAAATGAGGATAGCCTACTTACCAGAGAACATCTATAAAACCATAATATGCCAATACGGTTCAACTGCATAGCTTAATCTTTAAAAAATCGACCTTTTTCCAGTCATAAGTATACCTACCAAAGACCTATAAAGGCTTAACATCCGTTACATAAGTAAAACAATCCACCAGGCATGTCAGCGATCATCATCATCATCATCAACTGTATCAATGGCCTGTTCCGGCATCTATCACTTTTTAGGTCTTCCCAAGCCTCGCTTTCCTCTAGGTTTACATTTCCATGCTCGCAGTGGAAGTTTGTGAGCTGGCATGCGAAGTTAATGGTTGGACCAGTTTCTCTTATAAATATTCTTAAAGTTTCCAACAGTGACTGATCATTTAACTCGGCGCGGATACCTTTGTTACATACTCTATCTAACTGGGTACAAACTTTTACTCCCCGCAAAAATCTCATTTCAGCAGCTGGGATACGAGATTCATTCCTTTGCAATGACACCCATGTTTCACTCCCATATCTTATGAGTGGTACAGCCATTGCTATAAAAAATTTCATTTGGGTTCTTTTTCGTTTTCAAATCAGCGGTTTAATTAAAAATTATAAAACAATAACAACCCCACTACTCCGTGTTTTAAACTATCCACATTTATCAGACCTCAATTCAATTTATCAGATACCAATTGTTGGTGGTAAGCAGAAGGTGGAGCAGAGATTTGGGATAGATTGACTGAATATATAAATTTTTTTACATATACATTTTTTGAGAAAAAATTCAATTCAATGCAATCTTCATATTAATTTCTTACTTTCTTAGGTCGGGGTAGAAAAGAATTCAATTTCCCAGTTGGATTAGGCTATTATGTATATTCATGACTTACTGTAACAGGATAATTTATAAAACAAGTAAATACTTCACATAGTTGACCTCATAAATAGTCTTTGGACGATGGTTTAGTGGTAAGCCCAACTGGCTTTTAAACGCGGGATTCAGGTTCGATTCCCGATCAGGTCTGGTATTTTTCTCATCACTCATTTTTATTTTCACCTTTCATCGTTTGCACTAGCAATAATGAGGAAGATAGTGGATGATAAACCAAAAAGAAAAAATATTAATCATCATTGTTATTTAATTTTTTATTTAGAATAATTATAAAAATGATGTGATGGTAATTGAAATTATGCTTGGAAAATATTATAATTACGCTAAGAGTTACGTTTGTTATTCCTATACCTTTCTTTCTAGTCTAGTAATTACTTCAGATTTATTCCACGAAAACCTTAACAAAAAGATAATTACTAATGATGATTTTTCATAAAATATTACTCAGACACTTTAAAATATTTTCTTTAGAACTTTTTTTGCTCGATTTTTTAAAAATAATATAGGGAGTTTATAAAAGAACTCTTCGATTTCAATAAAACATTATAAAATAACCTAACTAGTTAAAAACATTTTGTTTTCATAGTTCTGTCAGGCATGTCGTAAAGTTTCAATTTGTTACATTGGCTAACCTGTTAGTTAACTTGCCTGATTTTCATGCGATGTCAGTCTGCCAATCATGGCGTCACCGCAGCAGAAAGGACAGTGCGTTATTTGGTTTACAGAGACGCGTTCAGTTATTACAGTTCAGCGTAATTTTCGGCGCGAATACGGCCATACTGCGCCTACAAATAAAAAGATTCAGGAGTGGTTTAACCAGTTTAAGGCAACAGGCAGTGTCTTGAAAGGGACATCTCCAGGCAGGCCATCTGACCGCGTCGTTGGCCCGTTAATATTTGCCAAAAAAAACAATTAACGGAACTCATTACTGTAATATGTTAAAGCAGTACGCCTTTACACAGATTGACGATATTGAAGGAGAAAAAGGATCAATTTTCTTTCAGGAAGACGGCGCTCCACCGCATTACAACAACTGTGTCCGTGCTGTATTAAACATTCGTTTTCCAGGCCGGTGGATTGGAAGAAAAGGCCCGATCCCATGACCACCAAGGAGCTCAGACATTACACTGCTAGATTTCGTTTTTGGGGGGGTATGTTAAAAACATTGTTTACTCGGAAAAAATCCGTGACAATGAAAACCTACGGGAGAGGATTGTTGCAATTGTAGCAGCAATAACACCCGATATGCTGGCAAGTACGTGGAAAGAAGTGGATTACCGTTTGGACGTATGCAGAGCAACGAATGGTGCACGTATCGAAGTTTATTAAATATTTTAAAAAAACTTGAAAAATTTCTCATCCAGTATTTATTATCATGTAAGATTTCTTTTAATTAAAGCTATTTAAATAACACTTGAAATCAAGGAGTTCTTTTATAAACACCCTGTAATTTAAAGGAACTTTTTTCTTTTTTAGATTACCCAAAGAAATAAGAGAGTAATATCTCTTAACAGAGCAGATTATAATAATCTATCTTTTCAAAGTTGTAAAAAAGCTTAACATAATTCTTGATCAAATGACCACAATGATGTCATAAATTTAGTGTAAGCCTAATTGAATTTCATGTACAATAAATAGTCTTCCCAGAAGTGGACAAGCTTAATAGCTGCTATTATTAAAGTTAATAAATTTCAATATATACTCGTAAAAATAATTTAAACATATTTTAGGCCCTTGTGAATTTGTATATCCTTATTATTCAACTTGTTGTTGGCTTAGAAAATAAAAAATGATGGAAATATTTTTTTTATTATTACACTGTATAATGCATTAAGTAAAACTTATTGCTCTTATATTCAATGTTTTATAGCGTACTTGAATAATTTAAATGCAAAAAAAATAAGTTAGATTAAATGTATTCTTTATCTACACTAGATATTTTTGAATGGATGGTAATATAGCCTACTGTATCATATTGTATAATTTTTATCGTATCGTATTGGTGACAGGAGAGAATTAACAAAAACAAAACAACTTTATCACGGCTCAGTTAAGGCATAGAGTCCCACGAAGCTAGTACTAGCTACTTGTTGACTAGCAGCTAGTAAAATAGCTAGTGTCTTTGAACATGTTTTATTTTACTAGCGCTAATAGGGTAGAAAAGATCACGTGATCAACTAGCGCTAGTAAACAAGCTCGGTGTAAACGTTTAGAAACGTTGCTAGTTGCTAGTAAGCTGTACTTAGCACAGCAATACACAACACAATACTGCCCTACTAACAAAAAAGGCAGTAAGAGTAAAAAGCTCTTGAAAACAATACTTTCCTTCCTTTATATTCATATAGGCAAGACAAAGTAAAAATTTGTTCACTCAGAGATATGGTATTTGATTTCACTTCTGTACATTAAACGGAATCCTGTTTGTGAAGCCCTGTTCTGTTTCGTGACAGAACGGTCAGTCATGTAGCTCAACATTTTGGGGTTTTCCTTCGAATTCATAAAATTTATCGCGATACTAAAATTGTAAAATACTATTGCTTAAATATGAAGTAAAATTTTAAAAGTAATAACTAAAAGATTGTAGCCTGGACTTGTAGCCTGGACAGGAACTGGACAGGAACTTAGCCTGGACCTAACTAACTTGTAGCCTGGACAGGATTTTATAAATTGAAAATTTTAGCACAACACAGAAAACGTTGTTACATCCTGAAAAATGTTGTTACTCTTTTTGGGGTACTTTAATTAACACGCTGTCTATATTCAACGTTGAGTTGCAATCTAGCAAAATTTTGTTTTGGTTGTTTACCTTATAAATTGAACA
Organism: Catonia carolina; assembly: GCA_035578175.1. NCBI lineage: Eukaryota > Metazoa > Arthropoda > Insecta > Hemiptera > Achilidae > Catonia > Catonia carolina. The sequence continues at coordinate 271,002,116 of JAQMRL010000001.1, read as the reverse complement.
TTGTTTTAGGTTTAAGCAGGGAAGATTTATCCAACAGTGTTATAATGAATATCGCCTCCAACTATAATACTTATTAATTTCATAGGCGTGTGAGTGTATGGTCACATTTTTATGATTTTAAAATTCTTGTAAGCAAGTCATTTTTCATAAAATTATACTGCTGAAAGTTAAATGTTGCTTAATTGCTGATTATTACAGATTTAATTGGTAGATTGGCAAAGGTCAGTCCCCTAGTAATATTATCAGTACTGTCTGTCTATAACTTGATGGCCTCCGGTAGAGAGGAGTAATATGCGGATTTGTAAAATCATTTCAGAAAACATATCTTATTTTTTTTAAGTAACTGTAACTTGTCGGAAATGTCGTATTTTTATAAAACAAAGTATTTTGCATGTTTTTTGTTGTATAACATTATTTTGAAAAACACACGCTTAACGAGATAATGTATAATGTAGTAAAAGTATTGTTTTTGAAAAAAAGCGTATTTTTTCAAATACATCGTCATTGTTCAATAACTATTTTACGAATTAACACAATATTTGGCAGGTTTGTTCTGTAATTTAATAATTCTTTCACTAAAAATAGTTCAAATTGTTCTTTTCAATTCATTTCCTACATGTGTACAATTATCTTTAAAAAACAAAAAATTTCTCGCATGTTGACTTCATTCGTGTTTTGCGATTTTACAAAATTTATTTATAAAAATACCTCGTAACTTAAAATATAATGATTTTATGTTAAATTTTATTGCATCATTGTTTTTCATAATTATTACAGAACACACCTGCCAAATATTATGTTACTCCGTGAAACAGTTGCTGGAAAATGACGATGTATTTGAAAAAATACTCTTTTTTCCTCTAAAACAAAACTTTTACTAAATTTTTTTATCTAATTTATTATCCCATTAAGCGTGTATTTTTTGAAATAATGTTATATATTATTACATTACATTACATGCGAAATACTTTGTTTTATAAAACTTTCTCATTTCCGAAAAGTGTCAGTTACTTAAAAAAATTAGATATGTTTTCTGAAATGGTTTTAAAATCCGCATATTGCTCTACTCTGCCGGAGGCCATCAAGTTATAGAAAGACAGTAGAATATAGCTGTTATTTCATTTAGATATCAAACTACTATCACCAGATTTCAAACTATGAAGCTATCATTACCTTTACCAAAACTACTATAGAATAATATTCAGAAACATTAAAAAGTTCTAGTGTAGTGGCCAGAATGTGTAGTGGCCCGGTATAGAAACAAGATGGTTTCTACACCGAGGTTCCGGATTCAATTACCGGTCAGGTCTGACACTTTTTCATTTCATCTATTTTTACTTTCTCTTGCCTATTGAATATACAGGAAGGAAAGTATTGTTTTCATGTCGATTTTAAGAAATCGAGTTTTCACCGGATCTATACGTTTTCAGACCCCCTGAACCCAAAAAACATGTTTTTAGCGATTGGTCTATGTGTGTGTCTGTGTGTGTGTGTGTGTGTGTGTGTGTGTGTGTGTGTGTGTGTGTGTGTGTGTGTGTGTGTGTGTGAACAGAATATCTCAAGAATGGAACATCGTACGAACTTGAAACTTGAAACTTAAGTTACATACCACTACCGAACCCGACACGAACATTTTCATCAAAATCGGTCAACCGGAAGTTTATTCGTATAATTTTTCACTTTTTTGCAATTTTCTCAAAAACTGGTCCTACGATTTTTTTAAAAATCGCCTCATTTACTCAATTTTTTATTCTCTACAAGATAGGGTAGGCGCCATGTTTGCTGAAATTCTGGGTGAGGCTGTTTTTACGTAAAAAAACAGTTTTTTTAAGATTACGGCTTTAATATGCAATTTAGAGCAAACATTTATATAATAAAAGTTGTAGAGAATTTAAAATCCTACAACTTTTATTTCAAACATTTTTTTTTATAACGCTTAGTTTAGCGGTAATTTGCGATTTTCTGTTTTTTTTCTCACGAAAACGTGAGAAAAATCGATTTTTTTAACATTTCGGCCTTAGTATGCATTTTACGACAAAAGTGAATATAAAAAAAATTATAGAAAATTAAGAGATCTACAACTTTTATTTAGAGTTTTTTTCTCTACAGAGCCTAGTTTAGCGTGAAAGTGTGATTTTCCGTTTTTTTTAAGCCAAATTGAGTTCGATTTTTATTTTGCGTCATTCACTCATGATTAAAATAAGGTTATGTTTATTGAGGTTAGTTTTTGGTTCATTTCTAATGTTTTAATACTAATGTTAGGTTTATTGTTAAATATTTGCATTGGCAAGAGAAAGTTGTGTGAGTGTTTCACACCAGATTTTTTTTATATTTTTTTATTTTTATCTATCACCCGTCTCATCGCCGGCCGCATTGGCGTAGTTGGTAACGTGCTCGCCTCTCATCATGCAATCTTGGGTTCGAATCCCATTCAGGCACGGCATATTTTCATACGTTACAAAAAATTCATTTCATACTTCACCGTCTGCATAAGCAGAAATTGCAGAACAGTCAGACGATAAACCAAAAAAAACCCTTCTCATCGTTTGCATTAGAGAAATTGCAAAACAATCGGACGTAAAATATGAAAAAAGTACAAAGTTTTTAAATTTCTACAAAATTTAAAAAGATGTAATGCAATATCAAATACATTTATATATCTATTTTTTAAATATTATTAATTTAAAAAAATATTAGTATTTAAGAAAGGGGTCGGGCGAGATAAGCCCATAGGTAAACATATTAAAAACATGTTAATTAAAATGACAGATTTTTTATGTGTGTCCACAAATATTACACTGTATAATTATTATTATTATTATTATTATTATTATTGTACTCATTGAATGGATTATTACTTTTGTTACTATTATAATATTAAATGACGGATGGTAACAGAGCACAAGTTCTACATTTTCTGATAAATTCTCACAAATGTAAACAAAAAAGAAAACGTTAGCCTACATGATTTTTCCAAAAAAAAATTAATAGGTTTACCTACTATTTTGTTTACATACAATTAATTGTTGTAAAATTTATATTTGTATTTTTGGGTAAATAAATACATTATAATTGCTCTGATCTCTCAGCAGAAAAAATAACGACTACCAAGCCAGAGATCGGTTAAATAAATTCTTGACCAGATATTTTCAGTTATTATGTTCCAAATACAAAATTTTAAAATAACAAAATACAAGAGTACTATTCAATCGCCTTAACAGTTGATGAGATTGAAAAACAATGTCAGTTAATAAACAAATTAGAAGTCTAAATTAATCTTCTTAGTTTCTGAAAACTGACACAAGAAAATTCATTTTAATTATATTAAAGTTCATTATTTGAGTTACGAATAATTCAAACCAATTTTGAACGAAAACCAGCTCGAGTTCAAAGTGATTTGTAGAAAGTAGTTAGAAGGCGGAAGTTAATTAACAACCTGTAGGAGTTGTTTAAACTTAACCCGCTGATGAAAGACAAAATCTTAACTTTAAAAGCATTTAATTTTAACGGAAGTTTTTGAACATATTTATTAACTGAGTTTATTAAGTATGAAATTATTAACAAATTTTTTAAGACTTACACAGAAATTATGTATTTTGAAATTAACTATGTAAAATTTTGGTAATAACTAAAAAATTAAGCTGTCTTATAAAATTCTATAAGATTTCTAAAAATAATTTAATTATCTTATATTTTAGGATAAGCCGCATCATTTACTTAGTAGTTAATTACTACGGTGGTCATAATGTATTATTGGTATTTTTAACCCTTTATAGGTCTTTGGTAAGTATACTTACCACTGGAAATAAGGTCGATTTTTTTTAAGATAAGCTATACAGTTGAACCCTATTGGCATTTTATGGTTTTATAGATGTTCTCTGGTAAGTAGGCAATCCATATTTTGAAATTAGTGCGCAGCGACCATTTGCTTTAAGAGTTACACGAATGTGGTAAGGATTCATACCAGCGTACTTAACTGAGTTGTTTTCTTGTTACTTTTGTACAGTACTTTGGAATTCGAGGTTTTTGCGGGAAAGCAAGCTAATATAAATTCTGTGATACAATTTATGCTAATATAAAGTTGAGATAAGTTATTCTACACATTTTTCTGTTATATAGGACTACAAGTTGTTTTAATAAGCATTGTTACCATTAAAAATTATGTGATTCCCATTTCAATGAAGATTCCTTGGTATGTATACTTAACATGGCCTAACATTAGAAAAAGAAATATCTTACTGTTCTGGTACTAAAAATACATTATTCAAGCTGCTATAAAACAAAATTTAACGTTTTAAAACATGTATATTTTCCCCGTAACACTGCCCTATAAAGGGTTAACTTGTTCAATATTTTTAAAATCCAGGCAAGAATAAAATTCAGGACCTCCTGCTATGCAGTTCACGCTAATCAAGCGCTCTATGCTCGTCGCAGATGACCTTATAAATTGTATTTATAATTACTGCAAACATTTTATACTCCTAAATTACACTTTAACTAAATATAATTATGCTTAGAACAACTGTAAAAATCTTAACAAAATAATATAAAACAATTACTAAATAAATTTGTTCGAATGGTTTACAGAAGTGATGTGAAATAACTAAAAATGTACTTGGATCGAGGTCTGACTTGGCACAAGCACATTCAAATAAACAGGTAATATCTGGATTTAAAATTTAGGAAGGTAATTTATCTCTTTTGTAGGCGTTCCCAGCTTTCGATTGAAAACAAGCTGCTGTTGTACAAATCCATCCTGAAGCGGATTTGGTCCTGCAGGGTTCAGACATTGGCCACAGAATCAAATTCGAACATCATGATTTTACAACTGTTTCAATCAAATGCCCTGAGGACTGTATTAATTAAATGCACCGTGGTTATTACCAATGTTGATATGCATCGACATTTGAATGTGCAAACAACGTACGTATGTGTAGATAAAGATGTGATACCATACTGGATCTGCCAAAGCGATTCTGATGGTTTAATTTTAAATTTTATTAATAAAGTAGCAGATATGGGGCAATAAACAACATGGAAAGAACGAACCGAAAAAATGAAACGTTTACAGTATATGTTGTATTGTATTGTATTGTATTGTGATTTTAGTATATGTTGTAAAAAAAAATAATTATTTTATCCTATTCTGAGAAAACTGAGAAATATAAGAAAATAATGTGAGGGCGTTGGCTACAAAATAACTTTAATATGGCTTGCGACGATGGATAAAATCTCAGAGTGGGTGCAGGATTAGATTTTCTTTGATTTAATATAGCTCATCCAATAAGTGAAAGAAACATCTTAATTTGAGGAAATAATGTCTAAAAATATAACTACTGAGAATTTCTATTTCACTTTTGAATGTATCTTATAACAAAATCTTCAGAGCAATTATATTCATTTTGTTTTCCATAATATTCGATTAAAATTGAAAATTTTATTTTTAGGTAGAAATATTCTCATTAAATTTCAATAACAGTAGCTACTAAAAAGCAATATTGTTTGATTATATCTCTGAATTCAATTTCAGTTTTTATTGTTATTAAACCGGACAGAAACAATTTAATACAGGAGATAAGTGGTCCTTGACATTGGTAAATGCGTAATGAATTTTATATTAAATCAATATTGAATTTTTATAAATTTGTGTGGGCTCTGACATTTAAACATTTCATTTTGTTTACATTATTCAATATTATCAACAATGAATTTATATTTTTCAATCATCAATAAAAACCAATACACAGAGTACAACATGTTTACTTTTCTTTTCACAAATACATAGTTTTGTAACATAACTTGTTGCAGGTTTTACAATTTAAGATCTTTTAAAATTACATTTTATTTTGAACATGTTTCAAATATGTATATTACTGTTATATTATTATATTGATATTCTAGAAATTGTTAAGGGAACAAATTGTATTTTTTGTCAGAAATTGCCTATTGTACGAGAAGAAGTGTATTAAACAAGAATAATGGGTTGCGATGAATGGAAGTTTTGATTAGGAATTCTCAAAAATCTAAACTGGTATAGTCCATTCGACTTAAGCATGATAGTAGTCTATTAATTAATTAGTCTATTAATGGAATAAAGAATAGAGGAAATTTTGTAAATTGCTCATACGTCTGTGCTACCACTTAGAATAATTAAAAGGGAAATTTACTTTCGAAAAGGGACTTTTTATTCAGAAAAGTTTCCACCATTCAGAGACTTACTATCATGCTATTTCAAATGGACTGTAGATACGTTTGTTTTTAATTTTATTCTTTCTACCATGTTTTGGTAAAGCGGAGAAAGTGTTAGAAGGGTGTCGATTGTTAGAGAAATTATCAGACCTGCGGTCTGATAATTTGTAGTGAGTTAGTTAGTATTTGGGCTGTGAATGGAATTATGATGTCTGGCTGTTTCGAAATAGTTTCAACACAAAACCGGTTTTATAATTACGTTAATAGTTTGTGTGCGTACGGACGGTACCAAGTGATTGTGGAAAGGTAAACCATTATTTTGTTTTTTAAATGACAGTATCGTATTTATAGTTGAGTTTAAGTTTTAAGTTTTGTAATTAATTTAATTGAGGTAATCTAATTGTTATTCGTTAAAATCGAAGCTTAATAATTAATTGTATTTATTAATCCTGTCAATAAATAATTTTTATAAGTTTAAAGGAAATCTGTTCATTGTTTATTATACTCAGATCCCAAAGGACCTTAGCTTAGAAGTTACTTTTAAGATAATTTGAAACTAAAGCTGAAATCAAAACCGTAATATCAGTTTTAAAAACAATCGCATAATTTTGCATCATTAATACTGTGGTAGAACCGCAAAAGGGTCAACGTTGACACTTTTTACGCCACTTTGCAATTTGGAATTTATTTAATATTATTACAATTATTAATAAAAATTATTACAATTTAATAATAACATATTAATAATGTGCAATATCTAAAGGGGATGTGGGTTCGAGAATTTTCGAGGAAGACCGAGAGATTAAAAATGTAATACAACTACAATTTTATTAAAGGATTTAGCTGATAGAAATATTCTAGAAGTTAGAAGACTGAAAAAACAGAGGCGTAGGTATCTTATGAAGATTTAATCATATCATATGACAATAATCCATATCAAAATCATTATTCAATCATACAGAAATTAACTTTTTGTAATATCCAAACTCAACTCCTAGAAATTGTCTGCACGATAGTCTATCAGTTCAATAATTTTATTCTCTGGGAGTAGATTTTCTGTATTTATGTACAAAATGGATGTAATTTTCTAACTAAATCATTTTTGATAGTTGAGGAGAATTTTATAATTCCAATTTTAAAAAACCGATAAAAATATATAAACCACGGAGATCACAAATTATATCAGACGCTCTAATTATAATGAGTATTAACATTTTTCAATGGTTAGTTTTGAAGTTACAGTTGAGTATTATATATAGTCTAATAATCTAATTTAATTCGAAAATTAAAGCAAGATTTTTGTTTGTTTACAACAATAAACTCTTAATAGAAAATATATAGGTCATTTTAATACCCTCTACGTTGAGGTATTAAATAGCAGACGGTAATAATTATATAATAACGGACTGGGTTGTATGACTACATCAATATGTGTTACAGTATACTGGAAACTCGAGGTGGGCTGTGACGTCATCCTTCGGCTCTTGCTTACGTCAGCAACCCATTCAACAATCCTCCACCCTCTCGCGGGAATTCATTCAGTTTGCCACCCTCCATTCCATTCGAACAACCCTCCAACTAAAATCCCCTCTACTTTAGCTGACTAGACGTGACCTTACTTACTTAGTATTATAGGAAGATATTTCAACACATTGTCTCTAATATCTATATGCTTCTGTGACAAGATATAACTTAACATTTATTGGTTTTTATGTAGACAAAAAGAAAGAACAATACTTGTAGCAACACCAGTTTTAAAAATTCTAAAAATTTCATTTTAAACTCTGAATTTAAGATTTGTGAGACTAAATTAAGTGCATATTAAGTAACTTATTCTAAAATTACTTCACGTGAAGTAACCAATCAAATAAACTAATAATTATTAATAAACTTGAATATTTAACGGAATTTCACCACCTTGAAGTAAAAAAACACTATTTTCTTACCAAAATTACCTTTTTTCGAATTTTATCTTATCTGTTAATTACCTAATTTCCATTTTACTTGGTTTATTAATAGTTATAATAATGAATATCACAAAAACTGCAATGAGTTAATTATTATAATTATTATTAGTTATAGCCCAAATTGTACGTTTGTTAATTAGTTTTAGATTTTTTTGTGCAAAACTGTATAAGAATGAATGGAAATATAAATTTCATTATTTTATTGTTCGGCCAACTAAGGACTACTTAAAATGATTTTCATCTCACACCTGGTGTTTTGTTTTTTTATTGTTATTTCGTCTTTCCTAAGCCTTTTGTTATCATTTGTTGTCATCTCTATCTCTTGAGACCCCTCAAACTTGTTAACCTTTCTTTTAAATGCATTTCTGTCCTCCATCCCATCTATCACATTCATCTCTTTTATATTAAGTAACTAACACGTAGTTGTAAATACTAACACATTATAGATTACCGTAGTAGTTGCAGTAGGTTAATAAACAAAGAAGCACTGAATTGATCTACCTCTGAACATTAAAAAGCATAGTTGGGTAGATTAATTTTCCCACCACGAATTAAAATAAATAGTTTTTAGATTTTCAAAGTACGAGGGTAAGTCAATTATTATCCGCAATTTAGTTATATTTTTGTTTATGTTGGCAGTACTGTCGTTTTGCGTTGATGACGCATGCTTTGTTTATTTGTGGTTATATGTATGCAAGTTTCAAGCTGCTTGGTTAGTTTCGTTATCGCTGTCGTGCTGTTAATCATGGCTGCTCCGCTTTCTATTTGCACCAAAGAAGATCAACGTTCAGTGATCCGTTTTTTGTGGTCGGAAGGTGTATCAGGGGCCGAAATTCATAGAAGACTATCGGTACAGTACGGGAACAGTGTTTTGCCACAACAGAATGTCTACGAATGGATTGAAAAATTCAAAAATGGTCGCACAAGTGTTACGCCCGATGAAGGAGCCGGACGACCGTTTACTGTCGTAAATGAAGAAATCATTGAGCGTTCACGTGAAATAATTCTCTTAGACAGACGAGTAACTATTGACGAAGTGGCACATCGTCTGCAAATTAGCTACGATTCTGCCTACGAAATCATTCACAACACACTTGGGTTTCATACATTTTGTGTAAGATGGGTCCCAAAACAACTGACACTGTTGCATAAACAAACGCACTTGGACATCTGCAAAAAACATTTGGATCGCTATGGTAACGAACGGGAGAACTTCTTAGACAGGATCATTACTGGGGATGAAACATGGATCCATCATTACGATCCGGAGAGTAAACGGCAGAGTATGGAATGGAAACATCCAAATTCACCATGCAAGAAAAAATTCAAGATCCAACCGTCCGCAGGAAAACTGATGCTTACGGTTTTTTGGGACTCACAAGGTCCAGTACTGGAACATTATCAGAAACGGGGCACAACAATAAACAGTGTACGTTAGTGAGATGCTGACTGCCAAGCTAAAGCCTGCAATTCAAAGAAAACACCGAGGACTGCTGTCAAAAGGCGTTGTGTTGTTGCACGACAACGCCCGTCTGCATACTGCTGCCCACACTGCTGAAACGCTCCAGAAAGTCAATTTTGAAGTACTGGCTCATCCTCCATATAGTCCCAATCTTGCTCCTTCTGATTATCACTTGTTTGGTCCACTCAAAGGGGCATTAAGGGGCTGTCGATTTACCTCGGACAAAGCATTGAAAGAAGCGGTGCATTCCTGGCTCGCATCTCAACCAAAAACCTTCTTTTATGAGGGCATCAGGAAACTTGAACAACAATGGACCAAGTGCGTTGAAAAGCAAGGGGACTATGTCGAAAAATGATGTACTTGTAAGTTTCCCATTTGATTACAATAAAATTTTATAACTACATTGGAGATAATAATTGACTTACCCTCGTATAATTAAGGACATTAACATTTATGTTGTAATATTTACTTGTAGGCAATGGGAAAATAAATAAAGAAATAGACCTAAATAAAAAAATAAATATATTTTTACTTTCACTTCCCCTATCTCAATATGTAGGGAAGGAAAAAATTGTTTTCATGTTGATCTTTCAAAATCGAGTTTTCACCGAAAATACTTTTTTTTCATTATCTCTGAACTCAAAAAGCATGTTTTTAGCAGTTGGGATATGTCTATGTGAGTATGTTTGTGTGTGTGTGTGTGCGCGCGTGTAAACTAAATATCTCAAGAATGGAATATTGTACGAAGTGGAAACTTAATATTTTTAGGTACTACTAGAGGTATTTAGGGGTAAGGTACCTTTTCGGACGAAGATAGTACTGAAGAATAGAGTGTTGGAGCAGGTTCCACATTTTAAGTAGGTACTTGGGTTGTGATATAACATATGAAGGGAAATTTGATGTAATGACGAAGGTTTCTAGATTTCAACATGTTTGAAATTACATAAATAGAATATTTAAAGCTTTTGAAAATTGAAACAAATTGAAAATTTTCATATTTCGTCATTCGCTCATGATTAAAATTAGGTTATGTTTTTCATTTTACATTGTTTACTCCTAATTTTAAACATAAGTTATATTGTTCATTAAATAGGAAGAGAAAGTTGTGTGCGCGTTTTACACCAGATTTTTCAGTTACTATTCTATTTATATTCTGTGTTTTGTAGTTTTTGCATCTATCAGAAAACTGCTTCTTAAATATGTTCTCGTCCATTCCTTAGATATGACCATAAATATGTAGTTTTCTTTCTCTTGTAATGTGTGTTAAGTTTTTTATTCCTCCATTCCCATATATATTATTATTATTATTAGACGGTAAAACTCCCTTAGAAGGAAGACGCTGAGTATTGAATGGTTCATTCTTCATTCCGGCTTGTTCTTTATCGTGTTAGCCCAGTCCTCCTTCATCCCCTGCGAGAACTTCCGCTTTTTTTCTTCACTTCACTTAGGTCTAAACTGTTTTGGTTGCACTTCTGAAAGAACCTCCCACTTATCTACTTTCTTTCCGAAGACATACCTGTTTAAAATCTCCTGTTTGGTTGTATTCAGCCGTGTTAGATCCTTTTTGACATTTTCCACCCAGGGTCCTGAGCCAGGTAGAGACAATAAATATTTTAAAACTCTATTGGTTAGTCGGTGATCCGAAAGTCTGATAATGTGACCATAAAATTTCAGACGTATCTTCTTCATATTAATTTCTATATTTGAGTAAGTTTCCACGACTTGATTCTTCTGTAATCTGTATCCATCCTCTGTTTTCCTCTCTGACGTTACTTAATTCCAGGTGGTGATAAACAAATTTGTTATTCACATACCACTGGATGTTTAAGAGGCTTTGTATGATTCTTGATTGAAACCTTTCTATGTATTAATAATAGAATTTCTGACCGTTTCCCAAAAATGTATCACGTAAGTCCATACAGGCTTTATCTAGTATATTTTCAAGGTCGAATGACAATAAATTAAAAACTTTAATAAAAAAGAAAAATTGAGTATTATATTTTTTGAATCCTTGGCAAAAGTTTGGTTAGAGACTTTAATTTCTGATGATAGAATACATGACGGTCCTTTACTTTTATTTACATTGGTGATTAGTAAGTTTTATACATGGACTAGGTAGGCAACCGTTATTTTTTGGTCTGTCATTTTTGTTTACAGAGTTAACAACGCTTCAAGTGTCGAGTTAACGAGTTTTGTTTGTATCATTTAACTTTTTAATCAATCTCGTTTGTAGGTTTAATCACTTGTATTTTCGCAAATAAATATTTTATGTTCCGATCATGTTAGTCGTTTACTTTTGCTTGTCTTATAAATGGTTTTTGCTATTACAAGAATATTACTTCTGACACATGTTTACATTTTTATAAACCTAACAAATGGAAATTACTGTAAATAAAACATATTTCAGTATGTTTAGCAATAGATAAATACAATTTTACATTTTATACACAGATACATACATATACATTACATGTAGTTTTACATACATTATACTTGTTTTACCATGTAATTCCTTTGCAACCAGTTTATATATATATATATATATATTACAAACTTTAAGCAAAGTTGAGAAAGATTTTAGTGATGTTCTTAAAATGAAAATGTAAACCACACTCAGTAGTGTGTTTCAAAAATGACTAAACAGTGAAGAAAATAAAACCAAACTTGATATATTGTGAATTAATTTCTTAAAACAAGAACATGTTGCAGTTGAAGATGACGATTAGCATGTTACAGATGATAATGATACCCATTATGAGGTGACAAGATTATTAGTAGAAGTAGAAAAAAGTAAATGAGTTAAACGACTACCAAAATCGTAAGGTAGTCTTATGTTTTAAAACGTTTCAGTCCGTATGTATCTTTGCTTTGGTCGAGGAGGTTAACTGCTACAGGATTTTGATGCAAGTATTTAACGAATGATATTTTGTTTGAAATTCGTAAAAATATTTTATCAGTTTTCCAACTTAAATATTTGTCTGTCAGGATTATTATCGTAGAGTATTACAGTTGTTTTCTCTCTTGGTATAAACTTTTTTTAATATTTGTCGTAAGTAACCACTTTTTATAAATTTTATCTCCATTAATATAAATGGAGATTAAATAAATTTAGTTGTTTTAAGTTTTAAACTGTGTCGTAAGTCCGGGGGTTAGAATAAGTACTGACGATTACCGCAATGCATTGCTATTATCGGATGACAAGTGGATTATACAGGAGAGTAAAGATGAGCTTCAAAGAATAGTTTATGGTTTAAATGATTTATGTAAAATATATAATTTACGAGTTTTGGTTGATAAATCAAAGATTATGGCATTCAGAGGGAAGCATCCCACTCGATCGAAGATTGTTTTAGGCAATGTAGTATTAGATCAAGTGTCTCACTATAACTATCTGGGCTGCGATGTGAGCTTTGACAGGAACTTGGATATCGAAAATAAAATAAATAAATTTCAAGCTACTTATGATACCATTAACGGGACACTGGGTAACAGAGCTAGAACAGAGACAGTAGTGAAGTTGTAAAAGGTAATGGCAGCCCCAGTCCTTCTTTATGGAAATGAGTCATGGATTACCATGAAGCACCAAGAAAGTAGGATCCAAGCAGCTGAGATGAGGTTTTTAAGAAAATTGAAGGGCTGCTCGAGGCTAGATCTAATACATAACGAGGAAATTATATCTGAGTTGGGTGTAGTTATCCTGAATGAAAAAGTGGAGGAATACCGTAATCAATGGAGGCAACATTTGGAACAGATACCAGAGGAGAAAATACCCTTAAAAGTGACGGAATATGTTTCAGTTGGAAGAAGGGAGATGAAAAAACCTCGAAAAAGATGGCAGTAGTCGAGATGTACGGGTTGGAATACCTCGTGTTTGTGTAGAAGTACAGGATGGTTTGTGAGTTCGGCCTAATCCTTGATAGTAAGAAGAAGTTATTTTAAACTCATAAGACAGGTAAATTTATGAGAATTTTTATTTATTACACAATAGCCTACTATCTCAGTATGCTGAGTGATGCTCGGAATTCATTATACGAGGTAGGGTCAAAAAGTTCCCGGAATGGGTTATTAAAAATTTATTAAAAATATTTATAACATTCTTACATTATTTCCCTTCAAAATACTCTCCTCCTGCATCTACACATTTATTCCACCGTTCATATAATTGTTGGAAACACTCTTGAAAGCCGTTTTTTGAAAGTTCCTTCAGCCGCTCCGTCGCATTTTCAATCACCTCTGACGAATCAGCAAAACGATGTCCCTTCAATGCCATTTTTAACCTTGGAAACAGGTAGAAATCTGGTGGTGCGAGATCGGGAGAATATGGAGGATGTTCCAGAGTGGTAACATTATTCTTGGCAAGGTATTGTTTCACCATTAGGGATCGATGTGCTGGGGCATTGTCATGCAACAAATACCAGCCATTCTCTGCCCATTTTTCAGGTCGTTTTCGTCGAATTGCATCTCGTAGCCGTTTTAAGATCTCTGTGTACAATTCTTTATTTACTGTTCTCCCTTCAGGAATAAATTCATAATGAATCACTCCACGGTAATCAAAAAACACCTCCAACATCACCTTACCCCGGCTTCTGTCCAAGCGAAATTTTTGTTTTCTTGGTGAAGTTTTTGACTTCCATTCAGCGGACTGCCGTTTTGTCTGAGGGTCGTAAAGAAAGCACCATGTCTCATCACCTGTAACAATTTTGCGCAGGAAGCTGTCATCTGCATCAGCCATTTCAATCAAGTCCCTGGACATGGTCACTCTCATTTCCTTTTGCTCAGGGGATAACATTTTTGGAACAATGTGCAAGCAAACACGGTGCATGTTCAAGTCATTATGAAGAATGCTGTGAACACTCCCATGTGAAATACCAACTTCAGAGGCAATAGTATTGATGGTTGTTCGCCTGTCCGCACGCACAATTTGTCGAACGCGCTCAACATTGTCGTCTGTAGTGGAAGTGGAAGGCCGCCCAGTCCGAACGTCATCTTCAATTGTTGTGCGACCGTCGCGAAAACGCTTATGCCACTCGTAAACTGCTGTTTTCTTCATTGCAGAATTTCCGTATGCTTTTTTTAGCATCTCAAGAGTCTCCGAGGGTGATTTCTCCAGCAACACACAGAATTTAATATTGCCACGCTGCTCTAATGACGACATTGCACAATCCGACGAAAGACAGAAACTACGATCTACAATATTAAACACCGAACGCACGGAACCAACTACAACTGCCTGCTAACCTCAAAAGCACATTCACTACCAGTTATGCCAACCTCACAAACAAAAATTTCCCTTTCAGCTTACAAATACGTGACTGTAAGCGACCATTCCGGGAAATTTTTGACCCTACCTCGTAAGTTATCTTAGTTGATTGTGATTTAGATTTTTAATATTTTTGAGGTGAGTTTCGTGAAAAATATCTCAGACATAGAAGAAAAAATACCTGTTTTAAATTTGAAAAAAAAAATTGCGTGTAATTTTGAAGAAAACAAATATTTAGATTAATAATTAAAAAAAAACGGTTTAGCCTTCGTTCTTAAAAATAAATTGTTTTTTAAACGCCTAAAGATCTTCTAAGGGAGACCCAATTACAGGAAACCAGAAATGAATGATTTTTTTCAAAAAGTAAATCAAATATTCAAAACGTGACCAAATTTAGTCATTCCTAAAAATGTATAATAAATATTAAAACGTATAACACATAAAATATTGCAAAAAAATCTTTTGAAATTTTCTAACAAATATATTTATATTAAAATTTATTTTATTACCAGATCGTTTGAAAAACTAAACGAAATACAGAAAAATTACAGTACATCCTACTGATTCTTATGTGACAAACATGTACGCCAGTTTATTTACACAATATACACCAATACCATAAAAAACTTCAATGAAATACTAAAAACTGATACTAGAGCAATGACATGGAACATACATATCTTAAAATTGTCTTAAAAGACAATCACTTAAAACGATACTAAAACATCAATTCAGACTTATTCACTATCAATCTTCCTTCAATTACTCAGAAACTAAACTGTTACAATTTCCTTCTTCATCCTATTTTTACGTACGGTTCAGTGAGTTACAGACCAGCTAAGAAATCTAAGATAAAACGTATTCAAATACTTTGGAACAAAACTTTACGCATCATCACAGACTGTCCCACATAGTGGTTAATGTGATGTAGCCATCAATTTTATTTTGATTGCAAGAGTGTTAAGCTAAATCTTCATAACAAGTCAAATGTTTACTTTAGCCAACTTTTCTATTTTAGCCAGGCACCTTTCGTAAATGAATGCAGCATATTTCTTTCGGTGGGTTTTGGACCATGGAAAATGGTTACTGTAAACAATATTTGAATTAAATTTTAATAAATATTAAAAAAACGAGAAATAAGATAGAAACAAAATAAAAATTTTTTGTATTTGATTAAGTAAAAAAGTTAAATAATTTAGTTACAAGCCTACAGTACACTCGTATACTTGAATTATGATACCAAATAGTGTTTCGTTCACGTACAGTCATCAAGCGATCTCCACACCGTCTTAAACACAACAGATTCAAGTTAAAAATTCAGAGCAACTTTCTAACAGCTGATTAGGCTGATCTGGAAGTTTAATATACATGCAAAAATTAAATCGATACCCAGAATTTGAATTTTAACCGCTTTATTTTTTAGGTACCTTGAAAGTAATTACCTGAAAGTATAAAATGTCATTTATATATCTTTTAAAGAATTGCTTTAAAGAAAATTAAATCGGTGTTAGAAGTCTTAAAGAGAAAATTATTATTTCTAATATGGTTAAATCTATGATGGAGTAAGTAACCCATGGTGTTTTTACAAACAATGTAAACAATTACCGAACATGTTTCTGCAGCCAAGGGAATGTAAAAACCATTAGTTGCATAATAAAATAGTAAGAACGAACTGCAGAAAAAACTATTTTCTTTACGTCACAAAAATAAAATCCGTTACGGGTAAAACCCGTTTATGTTTGTATGATTTTGACAAGGGCGTAATTTGTCGAACAGTAAATGATTATTATGTAAACGAAAAATTTTTATCGACAGTAAGTAGGCCTAAATTGTTACTTACTCTAAGAAAGGTAATATATTTTATGGCTTAAGTCGCGTTTCAGGTTGTATTCTTCGTGGTATGGTTTACAAATGGCGCAGAATTGAATAAAGTCGGTTAGTATTAACGGGACAGCAAGATTTGTTCTTCAGATTAATTATAAAGGTTCAAAAAGTTTAATCTAATTAAGTATTTAACATAATTTATTTAGAAAGCAATCCGTTATAAAACATTTTTGAACAAAATATTTTACAGTAAAATTCAATTAGAAATACTCGTACCTACCTATTTCACTTACAAAAAAATTTCGACTAAATATTTTGTTTATTTTTTACTATTAACGTAAACGTGAGCTTCAATTAATTGATATAAATAATAGGTTAATTTTTTAATTTATTTTGGTCCCGTCAACAATTTAATTTTGTAGCGACCCTATTACATAACAAAAACAACACAGTAAAGGACGTTACAATAATGTACTAATAATAATAATAATAATAATAATAATAATTTTTTTTTGATGGCCTCCACTCACCCCTTACAGCCTATAACAATAATAATAATAATAATAATAATAATAATAATAATAATAATAATAATAATAATAATAGTAATAATGTATTAATAATGTAGTCAGTTTACAAAATTAAGCGATTCTATTAGATTTTGTACATTATTTTACCTGAGTTGTATACTTTTTATTAAAATTAGTTTTGAGTGTTTAAATTTTAGTGTATTTTTTTGTATGTCTTTAATGTTATTTTTATAAGTGTCTGGTAAGTGAAATTGTCTCCGTATAAAGATCAGAGCAGGACATTTTACTTTTTAAATGGCGTGTAATCGTCTACTCACCACGCGCCGGTGTAATACCTACTAGTAAAACAACAAGTAGATGGTGGCAACGCTTAATGATGATCAGCGAGATCGACCTAGTAGTAGTAATGTTAATAAACAGAAATTTACTATGACCTGGCCAGTAGTACAATACAGTCTTATTCCTCCGGTCCGAGACTACATGCCACAAATTTATTATTCTCAATAAGAATAACAGAGACGGTACGGCGTTCGTAGCTAAAAGCAGTACAATTGTAATACTGTGAATCTCACGTTAGCGTACTGTAATTTGTATAACCTTAATGAGCGTACGTTGCAATCTGTTCAATTCACAACAATAAGCAACCCAATACAATCAGGCTGATGTATATGACGTGTAAATGAGGTGTAATCTTGAACAGATTCAGGCCGACCATTCCTGAGAGAGTATGGTTAATTGAACCCCAACCATCAAAATCCACCATTAATCATTTTCTAGTATTCAAATCTGTATAAAAGTAACTACCTTTACTAGGATTTGAACCAGGAACCTTCGTCTCTTAAAATCAGCTGTTCAACAGCTGACTCGCGCCGGTGAGCTTACTTCCAGACCAACTCGGTGGGTCAGCGTACTGTAATAATTTTATTCTGATTCATTGACAAACGAGTCAGCTATTTAACAGCTGGTTTTCAGAGACGAAAGTTCCTGGTTCAAATCCTTGTAAAGACAGTTACTTTTATATAGGTTTGAATACTAGATAATTAATAGTGTACTTTGATGGTTGGGGTTCAATTAACCATACTCTTTTAGGAATGGTCTGCCTGGATCTGTACAAGACTAAATCTTATTTTTACGTCATACACATCATCCTCATTGCATTGGATCATGGGGTTACTTATTGTTCTGAATTGAACGGATTGGAACGTACTCACTCGAGGATAAAAAAATTACAGTATTACAATTGTACTGCTTTTAGCTACGAACGCTGTACCGTCATTACTAATTTATGATTGGGTCTCAATTTATATCCATTCTTTCTCAGAAATAGAGTCTGTACAAGATTACATCTCATTTATATATCATCATTGAGTCATCGAATTGCTTATTGAATTAATTGAACAGATTTCAACGAACACACATTAAGGATTTACAAAAAATTGTTTTATATATTGTACGGTGGAATTGTATTGGAATTTATTGAATTTGTAGCCAGATATGTTTTATATTTTATTAATTTCATCGTTCAAACCCGAGTAAAGGCAGTTAGTTTTATACGGATTTGAATCTGGACAGGGGTTACTAGTGCATTTTGTTGGTTGGGGATTCAATTAACCATACTCTATCAGGTTGACCTGAGTCTGAGCAAAACGACACGTGATATAAATATATCATCCTTAACTTTTTAGATCACTGGGTTGCTTATTAAATTGAACAGATTGCAACATACCAAATCTAGGGTTAAAAAAATAATAATTTTATCACTACAGTTTTTTTCTGAACATCACCAATTCGACCGATTAATTTCATGTTCCTATTTTCTGGTAAGCATGTAATTCAGGCTCAATTCTAATTAACTATGTGATTTATATTTTATCTATCCTCGCACGAATCACTTGGTTAACAGTAACCACGGATGAATATAAGGTAGTAACTGTAGGTTTGAACGTCATCAAAATTTTACTTTCAATGTTTTATTTTAACACTTCGTCAAAAAGAGTCACTATATCTATGATTAAATTGTTATTTTGTACCTTCCATTACATAATAAAATATCATTAACTTATTAAACATTAGTCATTATAAAACGTAAGTTAGGATGAAATTAGGATATAGAGTTTTGTTTTTGGTTTCTATCTCTAGTTTCTTTCGATAACTAACATTTATAAAAATTTAGTTCAGATATTGTTTATACAGTATATTACTCATAAGGCATAGTTCTGCCCAAAGGAATATGTTGCAAAAAGTTAGAACAAAAAATGTAAACGTTAGGCACTTGGCTTGGTATAAAGATTTAATAAACACTTAACGCATTCTTTCAATTAAAACATAATTTATGTTATTCTGTAAAAGAAATCTATTGGGCCTATTTTAAATGAATTCTTATAAAAGGATTGTTTTTATTTCACAATCGCTTACTAATCATTATGTTAACGATCAATTTTTCATGACCTTGTTCTCATAGAATGCTCTCATTATATATGCCTATTTTTGCGCTTATCTGATCCTACTTTTTTGTAGTTTGTTCTGTGTTTAAAAGTTTTATTATGCTTTTTCCTAAATTTGGTTTATGTTGATATTTTCTATCTGTTTTTGTGTAATTGTAAATTTGTTTGAACTAGAATAGGTTAGTATTTTGATTATTTTACGAACTGCAACTTTCTAAGAAATTTACTAAGTTTTTCTCTGTAACAATCGATTTAAATTCTCTGTAGCTATTATAAATCAATATTTGTTGAGAAAAAATAATTTTTACAACCGCTTCACATTTACTGTCATTATAACGCGTTAACTAGAAAACTGGGCTTAAAATATATTTAAACACAATTTAAAGGTAAAAATGAATTAAATTTTTTAAATCTATAATGTGTGTACGTTGCAATCTGTTCAACTCAGAACAATAAGCAACCCCATGACCAAACGTGTTTTCTTTTGATTTTTCTTTTTTTTGTTTAACGTCCGACTGTTCTGCAATTACTGCTAATGCAGACCTTGAAGAATAAAATGATTTTTTTGTAACGTATGAAAATATACAGTGCCTAAATGGGGTTCGAACCTAAGACCGCATGATGAGAGGCGAGCACGTTACCAACTACGCCAATGCGGCTGGCCAATGACCCAATGAGATGAGTATGATGTGTATAACGTGCAAATGAGGTGTAGTCTTGCACAGACCTAGGTCGACTGCTCCTTAGAGTGTGTGGTTAATTGAACCTCAACCAACAAATTACACCAGTAACCACTGTCTAATATTCAAATCTATATAAAAGTATAAAAGTCTGAATCAGGAATCTTCGTCTCTGAAAATCAGCTATTAAACAGCTGACTCACGGTGACGATTTACCTCCAGGCCAACCCGGTGGGTTTGAATTATTTAAAAGTCAAAATCTATAAATAAATTTAGAACAAGGCCACCTCCATAGTGTAGTGGTTAGCGCGTTAGCCAACCACGCGGAGGTCCCGGGTTCAATTCCCGGCCAGGGTCTGGAAGTTTTCACAGGTCAAAATCCACAGTTACAGTAACATAATCCAGTCGCTAATGACCAAGCAGTTGATATGACTTTAAATAAATTAATTAAAAATAAAATTAAAACAAAGTTTGAGAAATGCTTTTCAAGTTTACGCAACTTGAGAAAATTATCAACGACTATTGTGAATGGAACTTGTCGACCGCTTCATGTTTTCATTCACTAAAAATTGGGTAAATTATGGAATTTAATTATTGTTTCAGTAGTTTTTTAGTTCAATTGTTTATCAATTAAGTAATTTTATGATAAGATTTTATATTTTTAAACGTAGTTTTATAAAACAACATAAACATGTTACTGCATGTCCCAATTATACATCTGGGATTAAATTTTGTTAGTGTGTTCCCCTACACCAACCAATTTTAAGTTTGAAGAACTTCAAATACATTTTTCATTGGTTTGGTTTTGTTAAACAAATATAAAATATTATTTTCAGACTGACGTAAAAATTGTTTAGATAAAAGAACGCTCTCTTACGGATGGTCGCATAAGCTATGGTAGAGCGAGCGCTGAAGTCAGTTTGCAACCGCCGCGTCAGCAGCCCAGCTCGAAAATGTGTAGGCGTACCTCACAGGGCTGGTATTGATTCCATCCAGGGTTTCATCCTCAGGCTCTGCCCCCATGTTCAACCACCTCCCAGTACACAACAAGCAACCAGGCATCTCCTGTGGTCGACCTCGGAAAACAAACTTCTCACACTCAGTAGACAACAACCCTTAAAGGTTATAGCCCCTGACTTCATGGACTATAAAACAGAACTCTCATTCAACGGAATAGAAAAATTCCCAGGAGGTTGTAAAGATGAAGTAAATTTGTTTATTCCTCTGCTATAAACTCTTCAGTAATTAAGTATCTGTTCTAGACTACAGTAAACAAAATATGTTAACACACTCAATGCTGAGTAATTATGAAGTACCTCTCCCGCTGGGCTGATTACTCGTGCGGCGAGTTCTCCGCTTGCTTTATTTACAACTGTATGTTAGGTTTTTAATAGAATATTTAATTTGTGACCTATACATGGATTTATGTTTGCTAATAATATAAAAGTAACAATTTAATGTTTTTTACTTTCTCTTGCCTATATGAATATAGGAAGGATAGTATTGTTTTTATGTCGAATTTTTTTGAAATCAATTTCACCGGATATACACGTTTTCAGACCCATTGAATCCAAAATCATGTTTCTAGCGATTGGTCTGTGTACGCGCGCGCCCGCGTGTGTGTGTGTGTGTGGTAGGTGTGCGTGTGCGCGCACGTGTGTGTGTGTGTGTGTGTGTGTGTGTGTGAACAGAATATCTCAAGAACGGAACATCATATAAAGTTGAAACTTGAAACCTAAGTTAGATACCACTAGAGGACCCGACACAAACATTTTCATTAAAATCGGTCAACTGGAAGTAGTATATTTTTCGTGTCATTTTTCACTTTTTTGCGATTTTCTCGAAAACGGCTCCTATGATTTTTTTTAAACGTCTCATTAACTAAATTTTTTATGCTCCACATGGCAAGGTAGGCGCTATGTCTGCTGAAATTCTTGAAAAGGCTGTTTTCTCGTAAAAAAGTTTTTTTTAAGATTACGGCTTTAGTAGGCTATGCATTTTAGCGCAAAAATGTATATAGGCTAATAAAAGTTGTAGAATTTAAAATCCTACAACTTTTATTTCGAACATTTTTTTGTATAACGTTTAGTTTAGCTGGTTTAGATGTAGTTAGCGATTTTCTGTTTTTTCTCACGAAAACGTTTGAAAAATCGATTTTTAAGATTTCGGCCTTAGTAGTCTACGCATTTTACGACAAAAGTGTATATAATCAAATTTATAGGAAATTAAAAGAGCTACAACTTTTATTTGTAACATTTTTCTCTACAGACCCTAGTTCAGCGTGAAAGAGTGATTATCCTTATTTTTAAGCCAAACTGAGGTTGATATTCATTTTGCGTCTTTTACGCATGATTAAAATTAGGTTATGTTTATGGAGGTTAGTTTTTTGTTTATTTCTAATGTTTTATAACTAATGTTAGGTTTATTGTTAATTATTTACATTGGCAAGAGACAGTTGTGTGATGTTTCACACCAGATTTTTTAGGTTTTCACTTCAATTTATTTTTGCCTGTTATAATAAATGTATTTCTTGTTCTAATGTTTCTATTTACTGTTAAGAATTACACGTAATTTATCATATAGTTTTAATCTGCAAGTAATAGGCTATATTTTTAAAGTAAATTCAAATGTGTAAGCTATTTTGCATCAATAGTTGCAAAGATCTTTGCCATTGACAGCTACAACTGTATCTTGAAAACCCGTTAAAAATACTGTATGAACATGCTATACGAAGGTATAAGATGGTGTGAAGAAAATTCAAAACCATTTGCATGGTTACAAAGAAAAATCTTTCTGAGGGCTATATACAATAGCAAAAAAACTGATATCAAACAGGCCGTCTCACTCCAGAATTACTTAAAATGTGAACAAAACAGAACCCGCTAGACGAGACGGCAGCCTGGCAGTAAAACCTACCCACGACCCGCTAGGCAAGTACCTAGTACTGAATGTGTTATTATACAAACCAGAAAGATATACAAGAACATAAAATTTAAATTTTTTTGATAATTCTTATTACTCATTTCATGAGCCTTACCAAAGGTTTTTTGCCGTCTTGTTCAGTGAATCAGAGAAAGGGTTAAACTGTTTCCTTTTCAGTATTTTTCCACTTATTATATCTCTTACCCTATATGAGTATAATTAGGGAATATACCGGATATAGGCCTACACATTTTCAAAACCCATGAAACAGAAAAAAAAGTTTTTAGCGATTACTCTGTGTGTATGTGTGTGTGTGTGTGTGTGTGTGTGTGTGTGTGCGTGTGTGTGTGTGTGTGTGTGTGTGTGTGTGTGTGTGTGTGTGTGTGTGTGTGTGTGTGTGTGTGCGTGTGTGTAAACATATTTTAAGAACGGAAGCCAATACAAAGCTGAAACTTAGAACTTAAGTTCGATAGCACTACTTGACCCAAAAAAAAATTTCATTAAAATCAGTTGACCGGAAGTAGTAGTTTATACGAGCGGTCTTCACTTTTTTCGATTTTCTCAAAAACGGCTCCTACGATTTTTTTAAATCACCTCTTTTTTTTGTCATCAGTCTCTCGACTGGTTTGATGCAGTCCTCCAAGCTGTTCTACCTTGCGCAAGTCGTTTTATATCTACATACCTGTAACACCCTACATCATTTGTGATTTGCATTATAAATTCTAACCTTTGCCTCCCCCTATAATTCACTCCCTCAATATTACCAATTATACCAATTATTAATATTGATAGACCAATACCTGGATGTCTTATGATATGCCCCACTAGCCTATATCTTCTTCTGGTAAGATGCTTCCGTATACTTCTTTTTCATCCACTCCCTAAGAACCTCTAAATTACTTATCTTGTCCACCCACCTAATCTTTAACATTTTCCTATAATACCACATTTCAAAAGCTTCTATCCTCTTCCTTTCCGCAGCCCCTATCACCCACGTTTCACTCCCTTATAATGCTACACTCCAAAGATAGTGTTTTAAGAAATTTTCCTAATCTGTAAATCAATGTCTGTAATCAGTAAGCTGTTTTTCATTTCAAAGGCTTTTCTAGCTTTCAGCAATTCTACTTTTGATATCACTTGTGCTTCTACCATCCTGTGTTATTTTGTTCCCTAGCTAGCAGAATTCCCTAACTTCCTGCATGTTTCCGTTGCCTACTTTTAAATTTTCCATCTCTTCTAAACCACTCTTGATGTTGCATAACACTTTCGTTAGTAAATCACCTAGGAATAAATCACATAGTAATCACCTCATTTACTCCTTTTTTATGCTCTTCAAAATAAAATAAGCGCAATGTTTGCTGAAATTCTTGGGGAAATTTGTACTTTTGTAGAAAAAAAATGTTTCTTTAGATTGCTGGCTTAATAACTAATCTATTCTAGGGCAAAAGTGTATTTTTGAACTTATAAAAAACCTAACTTTTAAAAGCTTTTTAAAATAGACTTTTAAGTTTAATTACTTGTAGTCCCTACTACGTACGAAATTTTGTTATACATTGAGACCTCAATAAATACACTGAATACACGTCCATTAAAAATTGTAGACTTATTTCTTCTTCTTCTTCTTCTGCCTTTCAAGGATTAGGCATCTCTGCCTGTTCCGAACCTCTCAAATCTGCCCATCTCTTCCTCAGGCATCCTCGTTCTCTCCTGCCTTCCGGCTTATAGCCCAATGTCTGCTTAGGTATCATATCCTACCTCATTCTGCTTACATGCTCTAGCCACTGCATTCTGTTCTGAGATACCTTGTCGTTTATAGAGAAGATGTTGAGTTGTTTCCTTATCTCGGTATTCCTGTAACGATCTTCTCTACGTCACCCATACGTATGTTGAAGAAATTTCATTTCAGATGCTTGTAATCTACTCTCCACTCGCTTTGATAGCACCCAAGTTTCACTGTCACAGAGCTTATTTTCATTCACAATTAATTAATCACACAAGTTTAGAAATTAGAACATTGTCACAATCACACCTACCACAAAATCAGCAAATATGATCAAAGATATGTTGCAATAAGGATATTGTAAAAACATACAAACCTGGAAGAAAATTATAAGGTTTTCTTATGAAATCCTGGAATTTGTTGAATTTACGATATCTTTGTTAGGTTTATTAGTTACCAACTGATAAGATAAAAAACGTGGAAAAAGTTTTGAATTTAAAATAAGTTGGACTTAGTCATAAATTTTAAAATATTTTTACTAAAATGGTTGAGATTTACATAGAAAAAATATTTTCAGATTTTATCAAAGAACAGTAATTTTAAAGTTTACAATTCAAAAAGTTACACTGAATAAAAAATTATATTAATTAATATGAGTTTCGCAACCGTTTTGAAAGTAATTAGCTTATTTTTAAGCAGTAAATTAAAAACAACAGGAAAATTAAGAACAATTAGTATCCATAAGCAAAAGAAAATTAACTTTTTATCTTTCTTCAGTGCCAATGAACTTGCCACTAAACGTTTTCTCAATCAAGTTAAAAAACGGACAATACTCACTTAAATTTACATAAATACTGCTGGTTTTATTAACTTACATTATAGTGTTAATTGTAGTCGCTTCTGAGTGAAGACAAAATAATTTATGTCATTTAAAATTTATTTTATAATTTTTACTTTCTCTTGCCTATATGAATATATAGGAAGGAAAGTATTGTTTTCATGTCGATTTTTCGAAATCGAGTTTTCACCGGATCTATACGTTTTCAGACCCCCTGAACCCAAAAAAACATGTTTTTAGCGATTGGTCTGTGTGTGTGTGTGTGTGTGTGTGTATGTGAACAGAATATCTCAAGAACGGAACATTGTACGAACTTGAAACTTAAGTTACATATCACTACCGGACCCGACACGAACATTTTCATTAAAATCGGTCAACCGGAAGTAGTAGTTTATTCGTATAATTTTTCACTTTTTTGCAATTTTCTCAAAAACTAGTCCTACGATTTTTTTTAAAATCAACTGGTTTACTACATTTTTTATGCTCTACAATATAGGGTAGGCGCCATGTTTGCTGAAATTCTGCTTGAGGCTGTTTTTACGTAAAAACATTTTCTTTTTAAGATTGCGGCTTTAATATGCATTTTAGCGCAAAACGTTATATAATAAAAGTTGTAGAGAATATAAAATTCTACAACTTTTATTTCAAACATTTTTTTGTATAACGCTTAGTTTAGCGGTCATTTGCGATTTTCTGTTTTTTTCTCACGAAAACGTGAGAAAAATCAATTTTTTTAACATTTCGGTCTTAGTATGCATTTTACGACAAAAGTGTATATAATTAAATTTATAGAAAATTAAAAGATCTACAACTTTTGTTTAGAGCATTTTTCTCTACAGAGCCTAGTTTAGCGTGAAAGCGTGATTTTCCGTATTTTTAAGCCAAACTGAGTTCGATTGTCAATTTGCGTCATTCACTCATGATTAAAATAAGGTTATGTTTTTGAGGTTAGTTTTTGTTTATTTCTAATATTTTATTAATAATGTTAGGTTTATTATTAATTATTTGCATTGGCAAGAGAAAGTTGTGTGAGTGTTTCACATCAGATTTTTAAATATCAATTATATATGACTCATCCTCTGACAGAATAAAGTATTGGAGTAACACTACTGAAACTAAGATTTTCAAATAGCACGAATTTAAAACACATGAACACGTAGCTACAATTTAAATACAACTCTCCTACTACAGAACTCTTAATCATAATAGTTAACGGGTCGCAAACCGTCGCAGCTGATATTAAGAGGAATACGCACAAAATTATGTTTGCTAAACCAGAGGTAAACAGAGACAGTAATAAAACAATTTTTAAAACACCAAAAAACTAGTTAGTTCTGCGATATATCAAACTTTATTTATTAGTTCGAAAGGAAAATGTTTGAGTTCTGAATTTATCTGAATAAGACCAAATAAGAAATAGAATATCGTCAACCAGACAAGACAGTAAAAGTACTGGTAGATAAATTTACATGTCCAAAACAAATTTACCAACTGATAAGATAATAAATGTGATAGAAAAAAAACTGCAAAAATGTAGACAGGATTGGATTTACAAAAGTTAACCCACCAATAAATTGAACTTTGTCGTAAATTTTTAAAATATTTTTACTAAAATGCTTGCAATTTACATGAATAAATTTTTTTTTGTGATTTTACCAAAGTAGTATAGTAATTTCAAAGTCTACAATTTGAACAGTTTCATTGAATAAAAATTATATTATTAATTTTTATTAATGTATATAATTAATTCATAATAATAAATTATATATAATAATAATATCTGCCCATAACAGACAGGTGGAGTGTCAAATTATTTACACTCAATCTGTTGGTTGCAGGGCTAAAATAAATAGTTCTGTTTCTTAACACATGGTCAGCCAATTAAATGACTGAATCATTTAAGAACAGAAGAGGTAGAGGTGTAAAATACACTAATCAGAGTTATCTCCTCTGAAAGTAATGAATTTCATTATACAGCCAGACCCTGTGGTGAATGAAGTGAAAGTGTCATTTGCAGAGTGGAAAATGTGCTTTTCAGAGGACCCGGCATGCTGATAAGCGTACTTTTCCACTCGGTGAAGAAGGCAATGGTAAACCACCTTACTCCTCGTTTTACTTAGTAAAACCTCTACAGGTTCAAACCAGCCTTTCGGCTGATGACCTAAACAACAACAACAACAATAATAATATAATTATTTTATAATATTGATTTGTATTATATACATAATATAGCATATTATATAATAATTATATTATACAATATAGTTATGTAATATAATAATAATATTATTATTATATTATATAATTAATAATATTGTTACAACTCGTTATAGTAAAGTAAAATTGTAAACTTTAATTTAATTAACTCACATTATATTTATTCAACAAGATTATTTGACAAAAACTAACCAATAAAAATGACGACAATGAATAATAATGAGTTCATGAAAATAAGTCATTAAACATTTAAAACAACGCAATTCACGCAATTTATCAGCAATAAAATAAAATATACAATTTCCCTTGCCAAATTAATCATTAAATACAATGTCTGATGACAAAATAACAAACTTCACCGTAACGTAGAATCCCGTACAATTTAAGCCACTAAAACACCAGCCATTCAAACCGCAGCGGCCCTCCAACAACCAAATGCTTCGTTTTTTTATATTTAATCAGTCAGCTCTTTATGAACAGAAGATTTCATGTTCCTCCAAATGTATCGTTTTTATAATTAATCAGTCAGCTGTTTATGAACAGCTGATTTCATTTTCCGCCGCTTCATTATAACAATATATGTTATGTATAATATTATAATAATAAATTATTATTGATTATATTAATTATGTGTTACGAAACCGTTTTGAAAGTAAAAAAACTTAAGGATATTTTAGATTGGAGGTATATTCAATCACTCCAGTAAAATTAATACGCCTAAACTCTTAAATTATTTACAAATAATTATTTAAGAGATTGTTTGAGAAGATTGTATTGTAACAAGTACTTTAAGCAAAAGGTCTTCGTACTGTATGTAAAGATGGTAGTTTGTTGTAGGGAACAGGAAATTATTAAGTGTAAAATAATTGTTATTGATGACAATTTTTAAAATTGTCATCTATCATTTTCCTTTGTCCGTTCATCCGTCACACCCAGATGTCAGAAAAAACACAATATAGCAATAAACAATTTTCGGATTCGTAAACTACACAAAACGTTAGTGGGGCTGGATAAGGTTTCAAGTTTCGGTTTTGACAAATAAGGCCCAAAACCGGAAACCAAGAAATCAAAGTCGGAATTTGGAAACAAAAAAGTGTCATTTGATTAAAGAGTAGATACAGAAATCATTGGGTTTGAAGTTCTGGTTTCAACCGGAAGAGCGCAAAACCGAAAGTCAAGAAATCAAAGTCGGAAATTGGAAACATAAATAATATTGTCATTCAATTCCTCTTAAAGATAATAGAGATAATTCAAAGATAACCATTTTTAATAATTGCCACCAGCCATGAGACGTATCGTCTGATGAAAAGGTTTTTTATTAATTAAGTTAGTTTAAGCTTTCAGTGTTGTAACTAATTAAATTAAATTAATTTAATTGCAAATTGTTAGTAAGATAAGCATAATAATTAATATTGTTAATTGTAATCTGATTATTAAATAATTGTCTATAATGTAAAGGAAGTCTGTTTATTATTTATGATAACCAGATTCCGAAAAGAACCTTCAAATATTTTAAGTGTTATAGTATTTGTCATATAGTTTCGCTTTTAGTTTCATTCACAAAATGAAACACCATCTGATACTCTGTAATATTAAAACCACTGTAATATTGAAACAAGAGAAGTATTCAATAAAATAACTCATCATGATGGGCAAATTTTGAATTTCTGTGTTTTAACGTTGTAAGATAATATGTTCAGAATAGGCTGTTATGAAAGAAAATTGCACACTCAGTAAAACGTACTATGATAAAAGAACAAAAATTGTAGAGAGAAATTTTTAAAAGAATATATTACATTGTATTAAAATAAAAAAAAAAGAAACACTGTAACAGTCTAGACTCATGTGACAAGAATCTGGCACACAGCCACTCAAGGCAATGATATCCTAACCAATACTACTATATATAATGATGAGAAAGAAATAAAGAACAGTGTGAAAAATAGGGAAACAGAATGAGAAGATAAAACACTCAAATAGAAAGAACAAAAAAAACAGACAGAGTTGGTAGAGAACATGCAATTATTAGCAACTGTTCAAGACCCGTCTTTTCAGGCAAATTGCTTCGTAAATCTGTTTTGTCCATTTGTTTCAAGGATTCAATTGATAGCTCGTTAATTAAAAAGAAAAGATAAAAAACAAATTAATAACTCGCCTCTCTTTTACAATGCCTTGAAAATTAAAAACAATTAGTGTCCATAAAATAGTTAACTTAAAATAAATAACCCTCTCTTAAAGAGGTTCGAGAATATTGAATCGAGTTTAGAACTTTAATTTATTTCAGCTTGTTTAATTAAAAAAGCATTAGTGTTTATAAAGACACAATTAAATTCGTTCAACATTTAATGCTTCGATAAATATGTTCACAAATTTATAAATTTCTAATTAAATTAAATTACTTAAATCTATTATAAGAATGTTCATTGTGAGTACAGCCATGTAACTAAAATGATATTAACACAAGAAATTTTATTTTCTTGTTCCTTATATGAATCCGTACATAGGGAAAGAAAAGTATCTATTGTTTTCTGGTCGATTTTTCGGAATCGAATTTTCACCGAAATTGTACGTTTTCAGGCCCCCTGCACAATAAAAATGTTTTAGCTATTGTAATATACACATTGTTTTTGTTTAGGTCAGCCAAAAGACAAATTTTAACCTCTAGAGATTTTACTAAATAAAACGAGGAGTGAGGAGTGAAATGTTAACTCGGAAAATTACTTAAAAACGCTGCAGGAAGTAGTATTTCCGGAACTTGATAACAATCCTCTTTACAATATCCAGTCGCTCATCTGCCAAGAAGGTGGTCCCCAGCACATTCCGATATCGAAGTTTGTGAGTTTTTAAATTCCAAAGTTGATGAATGGATTAGTCGTCGTAGTAAAATCGAATGGCCTGCGCGCTCGCCAGACTTAACGCCATGTGATTTTTCACTGTGGGGCATTGTAAAGGAACTAGTGCATTCTTCCATGCTACAAAATCTGCACGAACTAAAAAGTTCAATTGAAATTGCATTTGACTATGTAAATTACGATGAAATATTACTGTTGAAAATTTGTAAATCAGTTTTAAGTCGCTGTTTAACGTGTATAGAGAATCATGGTGGACATTTTAACACCTGCTATAACATTTTCAAGGTAATATATATGTACAGTTCATATAATAAATTTGTTTTTTTTTTGTCTATTAGTTTCTTATTCCATTAACCATTCTTTCGATTTTCGTAAATATTGGGGAAATGACATATGGGCTAACCTGTATTTATTTGTATTTTACATACCACTAAATTTTTTCCTTATTGAAAAATGAATTAAAAATTATTGAAAGCCAATAACCACATATGAGGTGTAGCTATTAAATAACGAGACTGACGTAAAAAAAGTTATTTTAATTTTATACATAATCACTTATTGTCGCCTTCAATATACACTCCTTCTCTATCCCTACAACGCTTCATCCTAATTTTCCATTGTTGGAAACAATGCTGGAAGTCATCTTTTGTCAGCTCCTGCAAGACACGTGCCGCTTTCTCTTTTACAGCTTCCACAGACTCAAATCTTGTCCCTTTTAATGCAGATTTCACCTTAGGGAACAGGTAGAAGTCACATGGTTTACGATCTGGTGAATAAGGTGGATGTTCTATCACTGAGATGCTGTATTTGGCTAGGAACCTTATGATAGATAACGTGGAATGAGCTGGCGCATTGTCTTGATGAAGAACCCATGATTTGTCCTTCCACATTTCGGGGCGTTTTTTCCTTACTGTTTGACGAAGTTTAGAAAGTACCTCAAGGTAGTAATATTGATTAATTGTTTGACCTGCAGAAACTCAGTGAAGGTACACAATCCCATGGATATAAAAAAAACAATCATCATTGCTTTAAATTTTGACTTGCTCATTCGAGCTGTTTTGGCTCTCGGTAAAGTTCGGCTCTTCCAGTGCATGGATTGGCGCTTCGTTTCCGGATCATAAGTAAACCCCACGTTTCATCACTTGTTAATATCTTCTACCTTTTCCCTAAGGTGAAATCTGCATTAAAAGGGACAAGATTTGAGTCTGTAAAAGCTGTAAAAGAGAAAGCGGTACGTGTCCTGAAGGAGCTGACAGAAGATGACTTCCAGACTGTTTCCAACAATGGAAAATTCGCATGGAGCGTTGTAGGGATAGAGAAGGAGTGTATATTGAAAGTGACAATAAGTGATTATGTATAAAATTAAAATTAAATTTTTACAACGTCAGTCTCGTTATTTAATAGCCACACCTCGTACGTATAACAAAAACAAAATTTTAATTTATAAAAATTATGTGATCAATTTTTTTTAAACAAACAGTTAATTTCTTAGACCCATATTAAAGAATTACAGAAATCTAACAAGATATTTTATTTACTTTGTTAGGCTTATTCCAATTCAAAATTTTCTTCCACTCTGATCGATGACTTTTGATAAAATGTGTTACCGTTTCAGTATTATTTAGTTCTTCAACAATATACTCATTTTTTCTATAATGGATTATTGATTTAAATAAAAATGTTTGGATTATACTCATTTAATACAATAGTACTTTTATTGTAATGTAAGTTGGTCCAAACCTAAAAAAATAATAATATGACATATTGCCGCGTATTAGACAAATGACCGAGTGGTAGCCTTGTATATAATATAGTTATTTTTATCTTGAGTATAAAATATGAAGCTGTTATTCTAGATTATATTAAGTGCCTCGTAATATACATTAAAGATTATATTTTTGCTTTTATTATATATTATTCTGTAGAGTCATCTACATTAAGATATATTCTTAAAGTGATATATAACTAATGCGATTTATACAAGTGAATAATTCTATTTTTTCTATATTTATCTAATTGAAAATTCCCTTAAATTCATCTCACAATTTATACAAATATACAAATCGAATATTTCATTGTTCATATTATTTTTAAGCATTATTTAGTGTTTGAAACGAATAAATATTTATGTGATTTATGTTAGTAATTTTTATGTTATATTGTACTCAGATAATAACTTAAAAATGTTATAAATTTTATGTGTTATGTTTACAAAGATATGTGATAAGAAAATAGGTGAATGTTGATAAGGTAAGTAATAAATAACACTTTTTTGTATTCTATCAGAATTATAAAAAAAAATTCTGTTGTGATACACTCACACGTTTTTCTCTTACCAATGTAAATAAAGAACAATATTATCTATATTTCATCGTGAGTAAACAATGTAAAATTAGGTTTTATTTAAAACAAAACCTAATTTTACTCATGAGTGAATGACGCAAAATGAAAATCAACCTCTATAGGACTTAAAAATCCGGAAAATCACGATTTTACGCTAAACTAGGCTCTGTAGAGAAAAATGGTTGAAATAAAAGTTTTCATTTTTTATGTTACATAACTTATGTACAAATAAGCCTATATAGTTTTTTCCTATAACAGGCAGGTGAAGTGTTAAATTATTTACACTCAATCTGTTAGTTCTAGGGCTACAAAAATAGTACTGTTTTTTGTCACATGGTCTGCCAATTATATGACTGAAGTATTTAAGAACAGAAGAGGTAGAGGTGTAAAATACGTTAGTCTGAGTTATATCCTCTAAGAGTAATGAATTTCATTATATAGCCAGACCCTGTGGTAAATGAACTGAACGTGT
Organism: Catonia carolina; assembly: GCA_035578175.1. Classification (NCBI taxonomy): domain Eukaryota; kingdom Metazoa; phylum Arthropoda; class Insecta; order Hemiptera; family Achilidae; genus Catonia; species Catonia carolina. The sequence goes on along the minus strand of JAQMRL010000001.1, from coordinate 270,968,396 downwards.
CATTTACAGGGTAGACAGTAGATGTTTTTCAGAGGGCCTGGCATGCCGATAAGCATACTTTACCACTTAGTGAGGAACGCAATTGTAAACCATCTCACTAATCGTTTTACTTTGTAAAGCCTCTAGAGGTTTAAACCAATTTTTCGGCTGGTGATTTAATCAGAAACAAAAATATATAGTTTTGTCGTAAAGTGCATAATAAGGTAGCAATCCCAAAAAATCACATTTTGTTTTTTATTTAATGAGTAAAATATAATGAATCACAAATTGATGTTAAACTAAGCGAAATTTTATAATTACTCCTACACACTTCACCCTGGAGGGTAAAAATTTAAAACGCTTTGCTGTCGAAGCAGGCCCTAGCAGCGTTTAGTTATCTTAATTATTAACAAATTCAAGGGGGTAATTTTTTAAAGATATCTCCACAAGTAGTTACTTTTCCGTCTCATTTCACTTTTTATAAATTTGTTTATTGTTCTATTAAGAACAGATTGTAGATCAATTTTTTATAATAATAAATGATTTTCAGGCCAGAATTTAATTCCGGAATCGAATTAACTTTTCTCCAAATTAAAATCCTTTAAATTTCTGATTTGCGCCTTCACGCGGTTGGGCTGGATAGCTTTTTGAACTGGAGAACTTCTATAATAAGTTAACTAAATCAGAATTCCTCTATGGATAATATCCAAACTTGTAACTCGGGGCTTGCCCCACTCAAGGCTGACTACCTACAACAGTCAAATGTGGGAAGGTCTTTAGGAAATATTACACTGTCTCAATCCATGGGAAAGCGAGTGAAGGTTACATCGGATTCGGTGGGTACTGGGAACAAAAACTTTTTGTTTTTTATTTAATGAGCAAAATATAATGAATCACAAATTTATGTTAAACTAAGCGCTGCAGAAAGACTGTCTTGAAAACAAAAGTTGTAGGTTTTTAATTTTCTACAACTTTAATTTTATACTTGTTTGATCTAAAATGCTGAAATCTCAAAGAAAACATTTTTTACTACGAGAGAACAACCTTCACGAATTTCAGCATACATGTCGCTTTCCCTATTTTGTAGAACATACAAAATTTAGTTAATGAGGTAATTTTTTAAAAACCCAAAAAAGATGTTTTTGAGAAAATTGCTAATATATAAAAAATTACACGATAAACTATTACTTCCGGTTGACCGATTTGATAAAAATATTTGTGTCGGATCCCCTTGCGTTATCTAATTTAAGTTCTAAGTTTCAGCGTAGAGAACTCTGATTAGTGTCTTTTACACCCCTATCTCTTCTGTGCTTAATTACTTCAGACATTTAATTGGTTGATCATGTGATAAGAAACATATTTTTTTAAATATTTCTGTAGCCTTTGAACTAACAGATTGAGTGCAAATAATTTAACACTCCATCTGTCTGTTATGAGCAGATGGTGTTATTAAAAGTAATCATAATTAATTAATTACTAGAATTTCTTTTACATGATATTACGTACAAATATGTAAAAACTTGTCTTGCTTTATTATTGAGTGACGAGTTCAATTTTTCACATGCCTTAATATAGTCTGTATCGAATTTCAAAATGCATATTTATGTATTTCAGAATTCAAATTCATATTTAAGTATAAAGTAATTTAATTTTTGAATTACTTATCACGTTAGCAATTAATATAAGTGCAATTTAAGCGTAGTGATATTACAAAGTTTGAAGTAAATTGACTGTTAATGGAAACTTATAACAAAATAGATAGCACGTGCGTTTATTCACACGGGTTTATACACATGCGTGATTGTTCATCCGAACACAAAATATAATGCTCCTTTAATTTCATCTGTGTAGGAATTCATTCATTTCAATGGTGTATCAATTAATTTCTATTATTTGTAATAAATTAATAATATTATCTATTGTAATAAATAAGACATTCTGCTCATTTGTAGTTTAGTAATTACTTAGGAACGTATATTGTTTGTATAGGATATTATTCTGAATAAGTTTTGTGTATTTTTTTATCTTTGATCATTATTACTAGTAAGTCACTCGATCGTAATCTGCCTTTCTGAAAATATTGATTAAATTTAAAAAAATAATCGATATGGTACTAAAAATAACAAACACATCCTACGGAACTAATTTTTTTCTAAATTTTGGCACTGGTCACCTTTTGTTTTTTACGTTTTGGCCTTCTTTGGATCGCGTTAAACCTTTTGCATGATGTTCTGTTTCCTCTTCCTTTCTTCCCAGAACCTTTTTACCCTTTCACTCATCATCTTCTTTATTTTATCTGACCACTTTATGCTGATTTGTCTGAACTAGTGTTTCGGCTTTTAAAAACGTTGAAGTCGTCTTCGGCCTTCGTAAATGTATCTCTGTTCTGAATGGCGTTTTTCTGTATTCCCATCTCTTCGAGGAATCTTTTTACATTTCTTTAAAATCTCCAGTTGTTGTCTTGATCCCATTTAAATATGTGAATATTCTTTTAGTCAGCACTGCCCACCTTATTGAAAAAAAAAATTCTGTTTTAAACTAATAAAATGTATTGATTTAAAAATAACTAACAATACGGTTTATTTCAAACAACTCAATTCTACCACCTGTTTGTTTTATTGCTGGTAATTTCATTGCGTCTATTTGAGTAGGTTTTTTATGTTTGTTCATGTCTGGCTTTTAGTAGATCACCATATTTATTCGTTTGCCCAACCGGTGCAACTTAACAGTTAATAGCAGCAATAAAGCAACAGGTTGGTAAGTCTGGTTCAAAAACTTATTCCGTTTTTGTTATCTAAGAAACGCACTTTTCAGAAAGATATCTTTTGACCTGTAAATGTTTTAAGCTAACACACATTAATTCATATACCTGCTCACCCAGACAGTATTTTTAAAATTAATATTTCCGTTTTTGTTGACGCCCCAATACTACTATATTGGGGCGAATTCTTAACCATGAATCTAGGAGTTATGGTGGTGGTAGTAGTCAATTCCTGAACAGTAATGGTTCAATAGAATCTACATAAGTTTTGAAGTCAGAACCTACATGGTTAAGGAAGTACGTTTCATGACGGCAAGCTGAAATATATTTAATATTCTTGAAAGTAGTAAGCAACTCGAACTTCTTTACTATCGTTGTTTAAAAGTCAAAATTAATAAATTACATAATTGTGTAAAATCTAAGTTAAAAACACTACAAATACCGTAAGTTTGAATATTTTTTTTGTTTTTTTTAACGTCCGACTGTTCTGCAATTACTGCTAATGCAGACGGTGAAGGATGAAATGATTTTTGCTACGTATGAAAATATGCCGTGCCTGAATGGGATTTGAACCCAAGACCGCATGATGAGAGGCGAGCACGTTACCAACTACGCCAATGCGTCCGGCATTGTAAGTTTGAATAAAATTTTAAATCTTTTAATCGTTCGTTCAAAAATAGTTGTGGATAATACTAGTATGGAGAGAGTATCTCACTTTCGTTATTTAGAGTGTGACGTAGTATTTGATTCTGATTTGGATATGGAGTAGAAATTGAGCAAATTCCAGAGGATATGCGGAACTATAAGAAGAACTTTAGAAAATATAGCGAGGAAGGTCACAAAACTTAAGTTCTATAAAGTAATAGCAGCTCTAGTTGTTCTGTACGGAAGTGAGGCATGGATAACTAACGGGTGATTCAAAAAGAGCGCCGGTTTTTAAACGGCTGGTAAATTTTTGTTTATCGGTTGGCAACATTGTTAGACCTCATTTCTATTTCGGAGAACATTCCGATTGACGATTCAGTTGTAGTTTCTCTTGTTCGCAGTGTAGTACTCTCGCAGTCTGTGTCTAACCATGGAGAAGTTTACTATTGCACAAAGAGTGTTAATCGTCAAAACATTTTACCAGAGTGGAGAGAGTTATGCGGCTACTGTCAGGCGACTTCGCGGTACTCTAGGACGTAATGAAGCACCGAATGAATCAACAGTTCGCAGGCTCATGAAAAAGTTTTTTGAGACGGGTTCAACAGTCGACCTTAAAAGTTCTGGACGTCGTCGTTCTGGCCGAACTGAGCAGAACGTTGCGTTGGTTCGTGACAGTGTGGCTGTTAGCCCAGCAAAATCAATACGTCGCCGTTCTCAACAATTGGGTTTACGATGTTCTTCTGTACGGAGAATTCTTCGGTACGATCTCCAATATCACCCGTATAAAATTCAGTTGACGCAACATTTGAAAGTGGCAGACCACCAGAAGAGACGACAGTTTGTTGACTGGGTATTGAGAAAACGGCAGAATGATGACACCTTCGCAAACAAAATCATTTTCAGTGATGAGGCGCACTTCAACTTAAACGGTTTTGTTAATAAACAGAACTGCCGTATGTGGGGTTTAGAAAACCCTCGCGTGGTTAATGAAAGGGAAATGTATGCACATCGAGTGACAGTTTGGTGCGGCTTTTGGTCGGGCGGTGTCATCGGCCCTTACTTTTTTGAAAATCAAGAAGGACAAGCCGTGACAGTAAATGGAGACCGATACCGTACGATGATTAGGGAGTTTTTGTGGCGTCATTTGGATGGAATGGACATTGACGAGTTGTGGTTTCAGCAGGATGGTGCCACCTGTCACGCTGCACGAGAAACAATGTTGTTGCTCCGTTAACGGTTCCAGGATCGCATCATTTCTCGTAATTCCGACCATCAATGGCCACCAAGGTCGTGTGACTTGACGCCTTGTGACTTTCATCTTTGGGGTCATCTGAAGTCATTGGTGTATGCCAATAAACCCCGAAACATCAATGACTTGAAGGAGGAAATTCGACGGGTTATCGAGCAAATGGAAGTCGAAACTTGTCGTGCAGTAATATCCAATTTCATGGACAGAGTTGATGCGTGCCAGCGCAGTAGAGGAGGACACATGCATGATATCATTTTTCATATATGAAATCGGAAGGTAAGATGAACTTGTTGATGTATTTATTTTCAGTTTTTCAATAAAATAAATCTCTTAATTTGATATATCAAAACCGGCGCTCTTTTTGAATCACCCAACAAAAACCCAAGAGCGGAGAGACCGGACGACAGAGATGAAACTTCTGCAAAGGACAAAGAGAGGTGTACACGCTTGGACGAAAAATGAATGAGGAAATAAGGTCAAAATTGAGTATTTACAACTTGAAAGAAAAGATAAAGGATCATCGCCAAAGTTGAAGACAGCACATGGAAAGGATGTCAGATCACAGGATACCTAAGCAGGCGTACTGGTAGCTCCAGTAAAAGGGATGTCGGCAGACGTAGGAAAAGGTGGAGGTAGATGATAGAGTGTGTGAGTTTGCAACAAGCTACGGTCTAATCCTTGTTTGGAAAACGAAGAAGAAAATAAACCTTTTTAATTGTACTTAGAATTTTCCACTTAACTGCCGCTTATTATTCTACCATGTTCGCCGAAAAGTTTTCTTATGGTAAGTGCTCAAATAAAATAAAATTAAACCAAAATAACTTTACAGATACGTAACAAGTTCTACTAAAATTATTAACATGTATTTAATATATTGTAAAAAATTATTGAAACATTCGTATATTGTAAGAAAAAGTTAGATGGTATTCAATACAAGTGAATTTTAGTTCAATTAAAAACTTTTTGAAATCAGAAATAATTCATTCAAAAATTTTTAATTTTAATGGTATTTTGTAAGTCAATTTTTAAAAACATTTAATACCAGAATACTCTTTTTTCTTTCCGCCTTGAACTTTAAAGATAATTTGTACATTTAACATAATAAAATTGTTTGTAATTAACAGATTTTAATTAATCTCCTCTAACCTAATTAATTGTTAATTACGAGTATCCACTTTAAGCTCTTACTTCCTTGTAGCTTGTAATCCTAGGTCGTACTATTGACGGATAAATCACGTACATTTTATCCGTTTTCTTGTTCACCCACGCAAATGTAAAAAAGAATTTAAATTACCTTACACTACTCGATAAACTTATCCTTGTGTACAAGCGTTCTAAATGCTGTTCTAATGAATAAATTAAACTTTTAATTTAAAACTAATTATTTTTTTGATTGAGGAAAACACGTTACAAACAGCAGTTAATCAATATTATTTATAAATTCTAATACTCCTATATAGTTATTATAAATAGCTTTTTTTAACATCTGAGATTATTTACAATCAGTTTAAAAACAAAAAAAAAACTATAAGTAAATAACATGGAAGTGTTCACATGACGAAGACAATACCCAATCGTATTGTTTCGAAAAGATAAACAAAATTATTTATAAATTTTTAAAACATTAATTAGATGAAAGATGAATAACAGTAGGCTAATAGAAAAGGTAACAAAATTAATAGCGGTGATAATAGAATGCGTAGAGGAAGAACGCATGAAGTTGATGTTGATACAAATGATGTTGATGATGTTGATGTTAATATGGACTTCAATTATTGACAATGTAGGTTAGTCGGTAAATCTAAACAGAAGGTCAAGAAATTTTATTCGTTTTAGTCGTGTTACGTCTTCGCTACCATCAAGTAAATAAAGCGCCAAAGAATTTGGGTGATCTGCTAATTTTTCTTGATATTTAGAACTTGACTGCGTAATTTCTTCTTTCACGGTGTTGACACTAAGTCCTTATGCAATGTATCATTTGTCACATACCATGGAGTATTTGTTATAATCCGTAAAACTTTACGGATATGGTTGGATGATAGCAAGATTCGATTTCGCAGCTGATCCCCAAAGCGGTAACCCATAAGTCCAAAGCGGTTTCAATATGGCTTTTTACGGTAGGAGCTTGCTCTCTAATTACAACTGTGAATGTTTGTTCATCATCCAATACAAATCTTTTAGCTTCAATTGCAGTCTTTTTCGTGTGTTCCAAATATGTTTGGACCAGGTAAGGCGTCGACCTATGTGCATTCCCAAGTTTTTGGCATCATCTGACTGAGGACCTGATCTTTCATTTGTTCGTATCGGTGGACATTTGTCTTTTCTCAAAGTAAATGTAATATGTCTCAATTTGTCGTCATTTATCTTAATTTTCCATTTCTTACACCAGTTCTCAACTAAATAATTTAATGCTCTCTTTAAATATTGCTTTTAAAGTTTCACATAAAAAAACTAAAAAGTGGCTAATTTGCTCATTTTCTTTACAAGAAATTCTTTCAAAAGGCTAAGAAGAGGTTAGAACAGATATTTGTTGCTACCTTAAAAATTTGGATGACTAAAGTGGCTTTATCTTTTTAATTCAAATGCAAAATTGCATAAGAAAAACAAAACCATAGAAGCTCCATCGATGGGTGATCTCCTTCGTAACTCCGTTCATGTTATGATTTGTATCACCGTCACCGTCACCATCATCTCATTTCTTATTGCAATACACCGTACAAACATAAAAATAAGGTCAAAAGAAATTAGAAACAGTTCACAAAAAGCACTAAAATAAAAATATGCAACACAATAATATGCAGCATATTGGCTTGGAGGTCGAGAGCTGGATTGTTGAATAAAATAAATAGAAGTTTAATGCGACTGAAATATAGATCTGGAAGCAAATCTGTGGTCTAACAAGAATGAACCGTGTTACCGATGAGGAAGTACATAATATATGATAATGCGGGTAGAGATTGTTGTTACAAGCAACATTGAGGAAAATATTCTTACATGGTATGAGAATATAGAAAGATGAATTGGTAACGAATCCTATGGGAAGGTGCAGAGAGGCAGACTTGGATGGCTTTTAATGAATTAGATGGACGAAATCATGAAGAGGAGAGGTCTTTGGGAGAAGGATTGACTGGATCGAGATAAATGGAGGAAGAATTTGAGGGGGGAGACGTTAACAACCGCAGAAAACTCCTAAAAATTAAATTTTGTATCCTTGTCAAAATAAAAATACTAATAATTAAATCATTCAGGTTTACGCATCTTCCCTTTTGAGAAAAATCAACTATCATTTCATTCAGGTGTAATTTTAAGAATTTTTCGAACGAGGTAAGATCATTTGAATTCAATTTTTATATACAAAAACATAGACTTTAAACACAATGTGTAAATACAGTATCTGAATTTTAACACTAGATGAACAAAAAGACACATTCAGTAGTATGTTCAAAAAACTTAACTCGAAACTAAACTGTACATAATTATTTTGAGACGTGACGTAGATGAATATAATTATGATTTGATGAACAAAATTACAATTAGAAATAATAGTAAAAGTCATAATTAGGTAATAACGTTAGTTAGAACGAATAAATGAAATTAAGTTAAAAATTAGAGAAGATGGATCCAATATTTTAATACATTTCAGCCTGTGAATATATTTGTTGCCGTCGGGAGGTTCATTGCCAAAGGATATTGAAAATCTTAGCTCTGTTAGGAAATCAATTTCCTCATTAAACTATAAATTTCTAAACAAAACATATAGGTAATCTTATCATGGCAAATATCTGAAGACTTTATTTTCCCAAAGACATATAAACTTAGAAATTAAAATATGTGGTTGAAATCATACATCCAGATATTTTTCTGTACGCATTTACTTTGTAGGGACCTATTGTACCTAGCATTATCTAATAAATTTACTTGCAACATCAACTCTGTTTAAAAAACTTCTCAGAAATAAATTATAAAGGGGATCTTTCAATTTATTTTCATTGAGTTAAAGTACTATATTTACAATGTTGCTAACAATGTGCACCCAGTTTAGGATTTAAATAGGCAAAGTACTCGTTTTATGGAAACTTTTAATTATTGATGGCAATTAGCGCTGATAATTTCTTTGATATTGAATATTACTTATATGACTTGAAAGATAATTATTGCTTTTATTTAAATATTAAATTAAGTTAAAAAAGTGTACCTATAAACAATTTAGGGAATTAATAGACTTTTCAAGTTTTATAAAAGAGTGTAGTATATGGTTTGTCAACGAAGGCAATATTCAAAATTTTTGTATGGTACTATTTTCCTAAATTTTCTAGTATTGATATTAAAATAAAAATATGGCTTCATTGATGACTAATTTGAAAGCATCATCTGCTTACGAAACTTTTGGAACTAAAAGGACGTCAGAAACTATTCTTCATAACTAATCTTTGATCAAAATTAAACTTCCGTTCCCAAATCTAAACAAAACTGAATGTTTGTTGTGAAACTTTTTGAAGCAGCAGCAGTGTGTAATTTGAAGTCAATTCAGGCTTTTACTCAAAATTCTTGTCAGGCCTAATGGTGAATAACACCCATAACTACTCAACCGTACAATGTTTAAGTGGAAATACAAGATAAATCTCTTGAACTTAATAGTGAATAACACCCATAACTACTCAAATGTACAATGTTTAAAGTGGAAATACAGGATAAATCTCTTGAACTTAATGGTGAATAACACCCATAGTTTCTATTGAACGAGGTATCACTGGGTTCATCTGCCCCTGGAAATAAAATTCTACCCGTTAATTAACTTTTAATAGCGTATACGGAAATTAAACCGATCAGTAGACCTACATAACCTTACACAAAGACAGTGACAAAAAAACATTATTTCCGAACACTCTTGATAATATCAAATATCCACGTGAGTTAATAATAATAACACTATTAATGCATTTATATAAAATAAAATAGAATAGATTCATACCTGTCACAATAAAATAGAATTTCAAAAGCTTGGACAAAAGAATTAATACGATCGGATGACACGTGTAACATATTTTTGTTGTACTGCCGACTAATGAGGTGGTAACTCCATGAAGACTTCATCGTAATTTTATTATTTTATTAGTGCAACGAGGTAGTTGCATTATCACTGAATAATATATAAATAAATTTAATAACATGTAACCGTATTATTATAATTTATTCCTATTGTTAATAATTCCAATTAAAATTACAATATAAACACGTGTTAAGTATAAAGAACGTATTCTTTATGACTCATTTGTTCAATACTCAACTTAAGCCTTCTCCAAACTTTTTTATGTTTTATTTTCTGCTTTATGTTCAGTTAAATAACGCCTTCATGTCATCATTGATTGAAGTTTAAAAAATGTATTAATTTTGTTTTTATTGTACATTTGGAAGTTAACATTGTTGATCAGGTCTGATGGAAACCAACGAATTATAGAATAATATTTTTAAATGTACAATAAAAAAAATTAATTTTTTAAATTAAAACCAATACTGAGGTACAACTTTCATTATTTTGAAAGAGGCTATATTAATGTAACCATATTTTATGGTCACTATTTTTGTTGGGTGTTCAGAATTATAATTTGTATTACATATTATTTGTTCTTGTTTCACTGAGACCTTCAACACGAGGTATCACAAGACCATAGGTTCCATTTGAAATTTTATAATTACTCCTACACACTTCACCCTGGAGGGTAAAAATTGAAAAAACTCTTTGCTGTCGAAGCAGGCCCTAGCAGCGTTTAGTTATCTTAATTAATAACAAATTCAAGGGGGTAATTTTTTAAAGATATCTCCACAGGTAGTTACTTTTCCGTCTCATTTCACTTTTTATAAATTTGTTTATTGTTCTATTAAGAACAGATAATAGATTATTTTTTATAATAATAAATGATTTTCAGGCCAGAATTTAATTCCGGAATCGAATTAACTTTTCTCCAAATTAAAATCCTTTAAATTTCTTATTTGCGCCTCCACGCGGTTGGGCTGGATAACTTCTAGAACTGGAGAACTTCTATAATAAGTTAACTAAATCGGAATTCCTCTATGGATTATATCCAAACTTGTAACTCAGGGCTTGCCCCACTCAAGGCTTCCTACAACAGTCAAATGCGGGAAGGTCTTTAGGAAATATTACACTGTCTCAATCCATGGGAAGCGAGTGAAGGTTACATCAGATTCGGTGGGTAGGCGTACTGGGAACAAAAACTTCAAAAGAGATCCAAGAAGTAATTGACTAAAGTGATCCAATGTGGTCAAAAAAGGAAAAAATAATGCAATTTTTTCAGTACGATTAGATTTCGTGACGTCTGACTATACTCAAACATGTACCAATATGAGTTTTTATTATAAACAAAATTATTGTTCTAATATTCAAATGAATAGGTTGTGACGTTCTACATTTGTTACAAAAAATATCAACAACAAAGATATTAATTTGGTAGAAATTTTAGTCTGAAATTACGTTTTCCCGTGTCATTATTTTTTGTTTCATTAACAAAGTTGGTTAGACATTTTTTGTCAACCTTTTTTAATTTTTAATTTTGTGTTATCTACCCACAATAATTTTATCAAGCTGAAAGGGTATGTTTTTATTGTTTTATGCGCTTTGGCAGGATAAATCAAATGAAGTTTTGTGATGATTTTGCGTGTTTTTTTTATAAGTAACGTCAGTAACACGTAATTGCTGACGTCAGTACCATAATAAACGAAACGATCAATATTGTGAAAATGTATAATAATAAATAAAAACAATTTGACGACATCGGCTTCATAATATTTTTAATATTGAACGCAAATTTTCATTACTTAAATTCATATCAATGACGTAAATTGTAATTATTATAAGATAAAAACAATACATTTATCTTTCGTAATATAAAGTATAGTATAATTTTTTCTACGTAACATTTCTTTAGTAAAATAGAGTGCTGTGATGTTTATTCCAGGTTCTTTCAGGATCTTCTTCTTGACATGCTTATCCGGTTCGAATGTTGGCGCCCATCATGGTTATTTTGACCTTATTAGTCGCAATCCGGAACAATTCCGTGGAGCTCTTACCGAATCAGGTCCTCAAATTGGCGAGCCAGGAAGTTTTTCTTCTACCAGGATTCCTCTTTCCCTCTATCTTGTGACCTTATTAGTCACAATCCGGAACAATTCCTTGGAGCTCTTACCAAACCAGGTCCCCAAATTGGCGAGCCAGGAAATTCTTCTTATACCAGGATTCTTCTTTTTCTTCTATCTTTTCCTGCAGAATGCGCTGCAGTAGATCATATCTTTTTTGATTTCTCATTATATGACCGAGGTACTGCAGCTTACGGCACATAAATTTTTTTTTCAATCCCAGAACCTTGTTAATTCTCAACAAAACTTCAACATTAGTGACTTTCTGCGTCCATGAAATTCCCAATATTCTCCTATACAACCACAGTTCAAAACCCTCAAGCCGGCGTGCAGTCCCCCAGTCCAATGTCAAAGTCTCAACACCATACAGAAGAACAGAGAACACACAGCATCTCAGGATCCACATTTTGGTGCCCAATGTCAGGTCATGGCTCCAAAACACTGAACCCACAGCATTGAAAACCCCTCTGGGCTTTCCAGTTTTCAGGATTTAGGTATTGACAAATAATAAAATGTCCTTTTAATTTTGAATTATTACAGTTATAACTACTAGAAAATTACGACAATACTTAATCTTATAACAGACTAATTTAAGTAAACTATGTCACAAAGATACTGTTTTATTTAATACGCGACTCACAAACCGGTTTTTAACTTATTTACTTACTACTGTTCTAATCAGGCTAACTCTCAAAAGAGCTGCTTTTATAATAAACAATTATAGAACCTTCTCGATGAATCAAGAATATAATTAAACATAATAGATCATTCTACTAAAAAAGCAACAAATGAGTGTAGGCTAGTGGAGCCTGGAAAATAATAATTTACACTGGGAAAACTTGAAGATCACTCGCGCTAAAAAGTTGCTCAGACAAAACACCATCGCCCAGCCGGCGTACATCACATTATCGTAGAGAATGGTTTGAGACAGAATAGAGTATTTATTATTTCCTCCTGTTATTTACAAACATGGATGAAATACACGAGGGAGTGAAGAAGAGCAAAGAAAATCCTGGGATCTCATTGTTTGCAGACAATTTAGCTATACGGAAAAAGATAGAGAAAGAGTTGGGATGGGCACAATGAGGATGGACAGCCTGATAAGGAGAGTTGGACAAATAAAGCTACGATGGTTTGGTCGTGTCAGTAGGATGTAGAAAAGTAGATTGCCTAAAAGTAAGATATTCTTGGAAATGGATGGGAAAAACACCAAGAGGAAGTCCAAGAGTGAATTTGATGGGTTCAGTTCTGGATGAATTAGAAAAAAAATGCGATGTCAAGAAAGATATAGAAGAGAAATAGTTTGATAGAGTGAGGAGGGGAGAAGTTCTGTTGGGAAACTGAGGAAACTTGGGTGAGGGGAAAAAAAGGTTGATAATGATGATTTCTCTAGCAACATTTTAGAATAAGAATTTTTGCGTAATAAAATTTTCAATGGATAACTGAAAACATAGCATAAATCTTAACTATGGTAGATACTTAATTATTTTAATGTGCGTAAAATAGGAAGAACATCTTAAAATTAAAAATTAAATTCATTTTTTCATTAGTTTTTATAATTCAGTTGAACTTTCATAAAACTCGAACGTCTATAACTCGAATTAAATTTACTTTCCCTAGAATTTACTCGTTAATTTACGTTAAAATTAGCGTACAACTCGAAGTTCTTGTTTGAAATTTTTTTAAATCCTAATTCGTTTTTGTTTTTAACACAAATGTGTACGAAAATGTTTTTTTAGCCTGAAATAAAAGAAGGTGTATTAATTTGGCTGCAAGAAGTACGCTGGAAAACTTTCCAATATCAGGTATAAAACTAAGAAAAAAATTAGATCAACAAGCGATACAACATGGTCGTAAAAATTTAAAGCAAGCAGTAGATAACTTAAAAAAAATTAAAATTATCATAGAATCATTCAAAAGTTTATTTGTGATGAAAGTACCTCAGTTTCTAATGAAGATTGCTAAACTTACAAGCAATCAATATTACTTCCCTAGATCAAAAGTTTTAGCGCAGAAGATTTGTTTAATGCCATTAAAACAGAATTATTTTTTAAACGTTTAATATCATCATTAAAAATTTATTAAAATTCTATAGGATAGGAATTGATCAAAATTTTATAGTTCTGTTGTTCTGTATTTTAAATTTTCTTTAACTCGAATTAGTACCATATTGCCTACGTGGTTCGAGTTATGGAAATTCAACTGTATTAAGAACATTGTAGGTTCTTAATTTAATATTGTAGGCTACTTCGTAATAAAGTTGCTAAAGTAAGTTTGTACCACTAAAAGACGGAGTATACCATACAAATTATTATTGCATTTTTATAATTTCAGTCACGTTTAGCGACATTATTTTATTAATTTTCTTTACTTCACTTTTCATTTTTATGAAATTTAATTATAATTTTATATCTCTTTTACATTACGTTGAAGAGATCAACACAAAACTACTTTTTTATTAATTTTATTGGAACACATCAAAATTACGTCAATAAAAATTCAAAACACGTTTCTACAACATATTGAAACGTTTACTCGACAATCATTTCAAATTAAACACTTTACATAAATTAACATTTAACAAAACAATCAAAAGACCCATCTGGACATACAAAAGATCTGCTAAATCTTCATTCACTAGCGATAGAATACAAATTTTTACGATCGGTGACACAATTCCTCTTTTACATCACGAATATAACGCTATATAGTGGCTTACAAATACCCTTAGTAAACTGTTGGTTTGGTCAACAGCCGAAAGGCTGGTTTGAACCTTTAGAGGTTTTACTAAGTAAAACGAGGAGTGAGGTGGTTTACTATTGCCTTCCTCACTGATTGGAAAGGAATGCTTATCAGCATGCCAGGCCCTCCGTAAAGCACCTACTTTCCATTCTGCAAATGGCACCTTAACTTCATTCACCACCACAGGGTCTGCCTGTATAATAAAATTCATTACTCTCAGAGAAGATTGTTAAGTGTCGTTCACACCTCTATTCATAAATAGTTCAGTCATATAGTTGGCTGACTATGTGATAAGAAACAGAACTATTTTTGGTAGCTCTGGAACCAGCAGATCGATTGTAATTAATTTAACATTTCATCTACCCGTTACAGGCATATACGTAAACTATGCATGGTGAAACAAGTATACACGACGATGTACAACAAATTTATATCACATACGAACTCTCTAATACAAACATTTAAAAAATGTTATTTTCAATTATTGTTGGAAGTAAGCAGTTGACGTAAACAATTGTTTCAGCCAATGACTGTTCACTGTTCACGTGATCGACTGACTAACCAGCATACCATTTTGAAAATACTCGTAGATTGGTATAACTACATTATTCAACTCAAAAAGTAACGTTGTTGTTGTTTAGGTCATCACCCGAAATGCTGGTTTGATCCTCTAGAGGTTTTACTATGTTGAACGAGGAGTGAGTTGGTTTACCATACCTTCCTCACTGACTAGAAAAGTATACTTATCAGCATTCCAGGCCGTCTGAAAAGCATGTCCTTTTCACCCTTCAAATGTTACCTTTATTTCATTCAACTCAGGGTCTGGCTGTATAATGATATTCATTACTCTCAGAGGAGATAACTCTGATTATAATACTTTTCACCGTAGATGTGCTGTGCAGTTCCACGCGTTTAGACCAATCAGAACGTTTTCCAGCGTTGTCAGATTGTACAAATGTATCAGCATGACAAAAATTACGCGTGCATGCGTATAAGAGCCATAGTAGTTCACTGGTGTTTTGCATCTCGAACTAAACACGTCGATTATAGAGCGCGTTAAGATGCAATACTTTATAATAAATAATCATTTGATTGTATGTTCATAGGTTATTGTTATTGAACGACCAAAAAATTGTCTGACAAAATATATAACAGTTACGTCAGTTAAGTATGTCATTCAAATAGATTTGTTATTAAACAAACCACCTGCGAACCGGTTGTCCAATTCTAACGTCGTACGCATTACTTTCATCTCTGGTTAAATGAAGTATAGAACGATAACGGGTAGTCAGTAAAGAGGTTTAAAACACTACTGCCAAGAAATCTTCTAGGAGAGGGCTAATTGTAGGACTGCAGTGACTGCAGTGAAGCAATTAAATCAAGTTTTTAAGTCATGACAAAGATTTTGTAATTACTTGTTAAAATAATTATATTAACTGATTCTAAATAATCGATAAAATTTTACAAAAATTTTATGTGGCATCAGTTTCTTAGATTTGAATTGACTACGTTGGGTAAAGGAAGAGTAACACTGGTCTCTTCTTCTCACAATCAAAGAATAGGCTTCCGCCTGTTCCGACTCACAACAGCAACAAACTACTGAATTATTGCCATCTTTTGAGTGGACTCCCAACATATTTTCTCCCCACCGGTCTGTATTGCAAAACACTGAGGGGATCCTTCCCTCAGGAATTCTCTCTACGTGCTCCCTCCATCGATTACGATATTTTGCAATCTTCAGTAACTCTGGTTTCTAACGAATTAAAATTTTAATTTTTATGCATATAATTAGGAATTGATCCCAGGGTGTTAAACTTAACAGGAAAGAAATTAGACCTGTAAGCCACGGAAGCGGGACTTTTAATTTTAATTCGTTGTATTTTCAGTGAAATGGTTTTTTGAATCGTACTGAAATCTTGTTTGTTTTAAAAGATTTAATCTAGTAGATATTTATTAAATGAACTTTGGTCACACTTCTTTAACTGGAGTTGTGGTAAGCAACTAGTTATTTTACTACGAATGCAAAACACTGGATTTCCCTATTTTACTTCAAGACTCTACATAAATGAAAAATGCAGCAACAGGCAATCATAATGTTGGGGACAGTTTAAAGGATATGTTCACAACACAACAAAGAGTTAATTAAAAAACGTTCTTTCAGTTAAAATTTCATTAAATGTTTGTTTCAGAAGACTTCGTTAGTTAAAATTTCATTTAATGTTAAATTTTAAAAGACCTTGGAAAATATACGTTTAAGAATAACACTTGTTATTGTAGAGGAAAATACTATAAATATTCTAACAGCGTTACGCTGTTAGATTGATACAAAAAGCCTTTTTTGTTTTTCTTGTATTTTCCTCTTGATTCAGTTCAATTTAACAGGGACTTTGCTGTTGAGTTTGTTTCATTATTTTTCCTTTCTTGCTCCACAATATGTTTACAGACGAATCGATATTTGTTACTCTCAACCTCTGTTTTCTGATTTTCTACTCTATTTATTTTCTTCGTGGCTATTTTTAGATAAAAGACATTATTGGATATGGTCAGCCCATTATTGTCTAGATTGAAACACTTTTATCAATTTACTTAGTATCTTAATATAAGATAAGAACTTTTAGTAATTAATGGTGTTGGGTTCGAATCCGTTACTACGACAATTTATTCTATCAAAATGTTTATCTTTCATTTACACAAAAAAATTAGATGCTGTTGACAAAATAGAGGTACAGAGCATGAAAAAATATGATCGACTTTTTGAAACAAGGCGGATTGTTTAATTATATTTGAATTAAATAAGTTAAATTATTTATTTATTGTGTGCTTGTGGCACATGCGGTGGGCCCTTTACATCCAACATATGTGTTTTAAATGTTTGACGTTTGATAGAGTTCCTTTAAAACTTAAATACATATTGTTTTAAACTGTCACGGGCAATATTCACCCTTTTATTTTAGCTGATTAAGCATTTGACTGATTATGCATAAGCGAATATAATCTATTTAAGTTAACAACCGGGTATTCCAGTTACAGTAAGTTTTTTTGATGAGGTTTCTTTAATTGAATTTTGACGAGGGCTAATGACCAGTAAACTATTAATATAAATCAACTGTTGACTTATTATTTGTTAAATATTAGATTCTTCATTTTACTACCATGCCATGAATTTTAATAATTATTGAAATTAATTTATTATTTTTAAATTATTATTAAATTAAATAATTGTTGAAGAAATTATTTCTTCGAACATATTTACGGAATAAATTTTCTTATTAACTCTTCAAACTATTAGGATATTTTACATTACTTTCACAAAAAAAAGAACATTACTATAGATACTAAAGTCACGAGATTGCCTTTTGCCTATGGCTGGGCTGTGAGAAAGGGAATTGAAATTTTGACAGTGCTGCCAACCTCAACAGTGAGACACTATTCGTACATTTCTCTACCGTGCAGTTTCCACATACATTTTGTAAACTGTGGTTTATGCCCAGAAAATATTTTCTTCTTAAACCTTATAAGAAATAAATGTGACCTGTAATATTGCCTATAGCTTAATTACATGACTAGACATGTTTGATTTACTGTAATTACCAGCTAACTAATTTCATTGGAACAAAAGTTTACACGAATGAATCGCCTTCTTTACTATCGCTGTCACTGGCGTCTTCACTATCAATCTCATTAGTATCTACCTAGCCGTTCCTTTTTTTACCAGGTGTCAACAAAACTGTTGAAGAATAGCGCTTCACGTCTTTAAGTTCCTTCTTTATTATTCGAATTGTGAAAAGAGAAACATCACAGTAGTTAGCCACTCGCTCATGGCTTTTGGTAAGAGGCAGGGAAAGGCATTTTTGTTTAGCTTCAACTTCACAGCATTATTACTCTGCATATTAGATTTTATTTTAGCACTGTGAATATTATTTTTCCCACATTTTCGAGAAACTAACATTTCTATGCACGGTAACAAACAATTATATTCGTACAGTTAACCAACTAAAGGTTCCGCGATATACTGTATATGCTCTGGGTATAGTATAAGTTGTTGTGTTTGATGTACTGAAATTAAAGCATTAGCGCATGCGCACTGATGCTTTTCCCCCTTTACCTCTCGTTACAAACAAAGGACAACTCGTGCTCAAATAACTAAATCCACTCTACCATTTTTTTGTTTATTATTTAAATTAGTATCCACTTATTTTCTTTCGCTGTGGCTTATGAGTAGCTGCTGAAAGCGTTTTAATTTTCAAACGGTAGCCAGACATTGTAACTGGAATTTTGGTAATTCACCATGACACAACAAGGGGGCGGGTAACTGTTATTTGTTTCTAGTGGTTAAAATCGCGAGAATTGCTGTGATTATCAGCAACTCATTCTACATCTATTAAGAGTACTGTGAAAGAATATTGTTTGACATCGATTTTAGGGCTGAGAATCGATTTCAAGAAGATTTGAATACTCTTAACTTTTAATTTTGCCAGCAAATAGTTTATCTCTAATAGTTTAATACTAAAACAAATTTTAACTGGAAATTATATTATCAATTTAGTGATATATATTTTACTATGTAAAAATATTGCTTGATGTAAGCTTTGATAGGGATGTCAAAAATAAAATAAATAAATTTCAAGCTATTTATGGTACCATTAACAGGACACTGGGTAACAGAGCTAGAACAGAGACAGAGTAGTTAAGTTCTACAAGGTAATGGCAGCCCCAGTCCTTCTTTATGGAAGTGTCATTGGTTACCACGAAACGCCAAGAAAGTAGGATCCAAGCAGCTGAAATGAGGTTTTTAAAAAGTGTGAAGGGCTGCTCGAGGCTGGATCTAGTACATAACGAGGAAACTGAGAACTGAGTTTGGTGTATTTAGCTTGAATGAAAAAGTGTAGGAATATCGTAATCAATGGAGACAACATTTGGAACGGATGTCAGAGGATAGAATACCCTTAAAAGTGACGGAATATTTTCCAGTTTGAAGAAGGGAGGTGGAAAGACCTCGAAGAAGATGGCCGTAGTCGAGATGTATGGGTTAGAATATCTCGTGTTTGTGTAGAAGTACAGAGTTTGGAACAGGCTTATGCCTAATACTTGATAGTAAGAAGAAGAAGGAGGAGGAGAAGGAGGAGGAGAAGGAAAAGGAGGAGAAGGAGGAGATCTTTTACTATAAATAAATTTAAGGGATTTTCTAGAATATTTCGATCAGAACAAATTATATTAGTCGATAACACTTTTTAACATAAGAACAAACAAATTGGTTGCCCTAGTGATGCACTTGTGAGGACCTAATATACGCTTGACTGTAAAAGATGAAATCTTCAGGCTGGTTCTATATTAGAGTTAGAAAATTTGTAACAAATTTAAACGCATTTTTTATCTTCTGGTGTCACTAACGTGCAAGCTACTGATGTACCTTTAAATAAATTAAATAGTTACTGGTAACACATGATTTATGTCATTTAATTTTCTTCTTTTCTAATATTTAAATTAATTTATTTCTAGCCAAGCAGAAAGCACGTTTATTAAGTCATACATGCTTTGTTTATCAGCCGAATCATTTTTACATCTGTCTAGCAATTACGAATGTGTTTTGTGCTATCAGAACTAAGGATCGTTTCAAGTTTACTACGATAATTTATAGTTGTTATTACCTCCCTTTCTTATAATTGCTGAACCCGTTCAATTAAATCTTCTTGCATATATTTCTGAAAGCGTATATCGTTTATATCCCATATGTTTAGATTTTTATTTTTATCAAGTAAACGTATACTTTAAATGGGACCAATAAAAGTTTTAATTTTTTTTTTCAATGGAAAACTATCTTGGCACCGTACTTCCTTTTTTAAGCAATGCCACACACAATACAGCTTCAATTTTAATGTTTTATAAGGATTATAAGTTCGCATAACCTTGTATCTTATAGGTTTCTTATAGGTATCTTTCGTTATTTCCATTAGTTAGAAGTAAAAGAATGAAGTCCTTTAAAAATTATTTATTCACTCTAATCATTTAGCTACCATCTTCTTGACTAATACTCTTGATTTTTCTTGACGATATCGTAGAATATCGAAGACTTTAAAAAAACCAGTATATTACATCTCCTTCATCGGTTCACTTGTATTAAAACTCTAAGTCATTCTTTCAAATCCAAGAAACTAAATTGTAAATTAAATCAATCTCAAATCACTATGAAAATAACCATAACATTTTATTCATCAATTTGAAAACAATATTGAATTAACATACAAGTTAATGACACATCTTGATTCTATTTACTCATCGTCAAACAAAATTTTTATCATTTTTCATCTCAAAGAAAAATTGCATATCATCTGTTATAACCAGAAGAACATACAAAGCTGTTGAATGCTGCCTTCGTTAAGATATATTACAAACTTTAAACATTTTGTTAAACTTGAATTGGAAGATATTTTTAATACCTGCAAAGAAATCCACTCCTGAGAGCCAGGTTTGAGTCTTTTTTTTTTTTGTCTTATGTCACACTGACAGATTATATAATTCATATCTACATTTCATCTATAAAATTTGCCGACAATAAAGTCTAAAACCATAAAAGAACTACTATAAAAGAAAACAGTATAATATAATATAATAATTCACTGAAGTTATGATTAATTTAGAAAAATCTTTTGTTAAACTATTTGTAAATAATGCTTGTCGGTTTAAAAACAATCAGTAAAAATTTCCAGGGAAAAAATCTAAATATTCTTTGTTAAAAAATAGCGCTTAACTTCAGCTTTCATATTCATATAATTCTACAGTAATTACCCGTTTACAATGATTTTGTTTATCTGTTGAAACCTAACTGAGAAATTATCGAGTTATTCTTTGTCAGCAATCAGTTTCGAAGTTTCTTACTTCCATTTTGAAATAGTTATGTAATTTCAAGCCAAATAATTACTTAAGTAGCTAATAGTATATTTTAAACGCAACTTAAGGTATATAAACCCTAAAAACTCGTAAAAAATTAACTTTTCTTTTAATTTTTAGGATCATTAAAACATGATTTAATTTTGTTTAAAGCTTAAAAATTTTTTTTTGGTCTGTAAACTAATTTTATTTAAGTGTTATTAATTTGCTTCAATTAATCGCGATGAGTTCAATAATAAGAATGCTTTTAGTTTTTATTATAATTTTGTATTGTAAAAAATAAAACGTTTGAAATATGAAATATTATTTTAAAAATATCGTGCAGTGAACGTAGAATACAATCAGCACAGCTTTTAGCCTCAGTAAAAGTCAATATTAATTTTCTAAAAATTAATTAGTGTGATCATTATAATTGCAAGATTTTGCAAAATCTATTTTGTCAGAAACCACACCATTTAATTTTGTAAAGTTAACAAAAAAAAAAAAATATGTAGAAAAATAGAAGGACGATTCGTTGTAACAAAATTACATAAGAGAAGAAAAATACAAAACAACAGTTTTTACATTATGGGTCTCGTGACGTCATAGCGGATATCGATCTGTTAGATAGTCCCGGGGTTCTATTTCTGGATACTCTCTTCCCACTTTCATTTGGGTAGGATGGTGCCTAATAAATTGTACATCTAGTCTGGTTCAGCCCCTGTACCCGTGTGTAGGGTCTATCTTCATTCACAAACATACACCAGTCTTCTCACACACTATTCCACTGTTCTCTAATACGTGATTTGTTCGTTCTGATTTCTCATTCATAACTTAATAACATACAGAGCTGCATTTATTATATTTATTGACACATACCTTCATTAGTATTTACAACATTACACGTTTTATAAACATAATGTTCAGAACTTATACAATAAATCTATATATATATTTTTTACATAATTCCAACATTGAATTCCTTAAATTAATAAAACCATATATAAACTTGTGGTAAAAAAATGGAAATATCTAAAAAATTACACCATATTTTGAAATTCTCTCGTAGCTTAAAACTTTAAAAACAAAGCTTGGATATGTGTCTTGCAGTCATTTTCTAATTAAACCACAAATGTAATTAATAATCTCGTTCCTCTCGACAAAAATTCTTAGATTGTTTATTAATCTCGTTTTATAATTTTTGTTTCTTGAATGTTTTTACAATTATATTTTAGTTCAAAATATATTAAAGATTGTGAATTTTATTAAACTTTTGTCTCATAATTTATTGTGAGCTATTTTTTATATCCGGTTTATGTACTCTGTATTTGCATTGTACTAAGTTTATTTGTTTGTTTTTCATAACTTTGCTATTTGTTTTATTACTAACTGTATAAGAAAAACGAGCAAAAACGTTAACTAAATTAACAAAAAAAAAATTTTTTTAACCCAACCGCGTTAGTGGCTTTGAGGAGGACACCACCCAGCGATAGCTCTCCAGACATCGATAAATGTGTTCATTTTTAAATTAGTATGTATTTGTACTATAGGTAATAATGTTACAATTCCGTTAATGTATCATGTCTCTACTCCATCGGCGTTTCAGTCGTCTTTGTGCAATTCCTGAAAGGTCCGTAGAACTCATATTGCATATTAAGGGGTTGTTATGATTGTGAAGTTTGTCTCTGAATCTACGGTACAGTTTTAGATTAGTGTTGTTGTCGTAAGGAACGCGTAAGTCATCGTGTGGTGTTCTATTGGATACGTAACTCGGGCAATTAGTAATCGGTCATAAGAACTTACTTTGAAAACGTTGTATTCGTGAAATTACTGATGGCTTTGCTGCACCATAAATTTGACTATCATACATCCAGATCGGTTGAAGCATCACCTAGTACGTCAAGAGTTTTGAAGCCATGGGTAGTTTTGACCGCTTGGCTAATAGCCTGTACACCTGTTTCAGCCTGATATTTAGTAGTTACCGCTTTCGGTTGATGTGCTTTTCCACATCAACCGCCTGTCTAAATATAGCCCAAGGTATCGAACATTGTTTGCTTGCGGAAGAGGTTGCTTTAAATAAAAATAATTGTTGACACGTTTGCCGACGAAGGGTGAAGGTCATTTACAAACTTTGCTAATTACTGACTACACTGTTAATGTTACAAAAAGTAAATAAATGTAAAAGTAACATCTATTTTATTTATTTTTTAATTTATCAATCACAATACAGCAGAAATCTTCTTTTTTTAACGTCGCATCAACTGCAACGGTCATTAGTGACGACGTTGGGGTGGAACTTTATGCAATGTAGGATGAAATGTTTTTTTTGTAACGTATGAAAATATGCCGTGCCTGAGTGGGATTCGAACCTAGGACCGCATGATTAGAGGCGAGCAAGTTACCAACTGGCCAATGCGGCCGGCAGAAATCTTATATGACTATAACGTATACAGATGTTAACAAGACCGTTATCAATACCTAATAATAATCATCACAAAACAAAATAGGTTTATATAAATAATATATGCCCAAAACGGGCAGGTGGAGTGTTATTTTAATTGCACTCTATCTGTTTGGTCCAGGGCTAAAAAAAAATAGTTCTGTTTCTTATCACATAGTCAGCCACTTATATGACTGAACTATTTAAGAACAGAAGAGGTAGAGGTGTAAAAGACACTAGTCAGAGTTATCTCCTCTGAAAGTAATGAATTTCACTATGCAGCCAGACCCTGTGGTGAATGAAGTGAAGGTGTCATTTGCAGGGTGGAAAGTGAGTGCTTTTCGGAGGGCCTGGCATGCTGATAAGCATACTCTTTCAACTCAGTGAGGAAGGCAATGGTAAACCACCTTACTCCTCGTTTTTACTTAGTAAAACCTCTACAGGTTCAAACCAGCCTTTTGGCTGTTGACCTAAACAACATAAATAATATGTCATGTAGTACAAGAGATGAAAACAGACTTTCGGTAACAGTAGGGCTAATGTGACATAATAAACCGTTTAAACGTAGACATTTATGAATTCATCAATAGAGTTTTGTACTGAATATGTTTGTGAGTTATATAATATGTGATTGGTTACTAAATTCTTTAACTCTACCATATTCTTCAGTATTATTTAATTCTGATATAATATTTTCTTATTCTTTCTATTTAATTCTTACAATATAATTGTTCATTTAATTCTGAATAAATTTCAAGAGGTATGATAAAATATTGAAATGTATTACCGTTGACAATATTATTTATGGCTCACTTTGAAGTCTGGAAATTTTCTGAGTTGGTAAACGCAAGTTTTCTAAACTCTGTTTTAGTGTTGTAAGTCAGTGCAAGGAACATTTTTACATAAAATTAAATAGATGATGTTTTTGAAGATAAAATTAGATTAAACATTGACTACCCGATTACCGCATACATGTACATTAAAACTAATGGCAAAGTGTAAAACTCATAAAGTTCTAAGATGTTTATTAATCTTATATTCAATCTTCTAGACAACCGAGCTACAAACTAATTGCTAGCAACAAACCCGCACGAAATTCGGGCACAATTAATTGAATAGCTGAGTGGATGAAAGTGATGTCATTTTTTTAAAACGTAGTTTTCATGATTGATGAACATTACATGCATATTTAGTTACTTAGGTGGCATAGAATTCTCTATTTCAACAGTTTAAGGAAATACTAGAAATCAAGGCGGCAAGTACCATTTATAATTTGTGTTTTGCATTAAATAAAAGGGGGGTAACATTAGAGGGGGGGGGTTGTTGGTCACCTTGTTTCTCTAGAATAGAAGACATTATAATTTTATACATTGTCAGTAACAATTAACTCTTGTAATAAACATTAAACGTGATCAATAAATATTATTGTAAAAGCCAACTCTTCATCCATTCTCAAAGGATACAGAATTTTTGTGGATGAAGAAATTATATGCGGAGGAAAGTTGTAAGAAAACTGATATAGAAGAATAATGTTGAAAAGTAAAATTTCAAGAATTTTTAAATTCATTCATAATTTTCCGTGAATGAACTATAAGTAGGCAACGAAATAACAACACACTCACAAAAAGTTGGGAGCCTTAGATTTTTTATTGCATTTTGTTCAAAACTATAATTTTGTAACATAACACCTTCATCGGCTAAGGTCTTCAATTGTTGCCATTAAATATAGTGCATTAACCAAATAATAATATCGATTATATTCAAAATAGTATATACATTATTTGAAATTTGAAATAAAATTTAACTTTTTTCAGTTAATTTAAGGTCATTAAGAGCTTGGTCATAAGTAACTACTGAGGGTTATGAAACAATTGGAACAGTGGGTTAGGAGTTGTAATAAATTTCGGACCCTAGTCGGGAATTCAACCCGAAACCTTCCGCTTTGTAGGCTAGCACGCTAATTGCTAGACGATGGAGATGGCCGAAATAAATTTTATGAATTATATTTTGTGTAAAGTACCTAATAATAATTTTGTTCTATTGATTTTAATTAAATGTCAAAAATTAATAAATCCTGGATAATGCGTTATATTTGCCCTTTCTCTGAATTTTACTTTAACGTTTTATATAAAAAATTGAAATTTTCGGGAATTTAATTTTAAACAAAAATAAATTAACTAGAAAGTAGATATGCATATGATACAAAAATGAAGCGCGCTGAACAGAACGCAAATGACACGCCTGTTCATAAAATATTAGCGTTGCGGCGACCACAGTTAATTGCTTGTAACTGGGTGTGCTTAGATAATTTTAATTAATGAGGAATTGGAACAAATTTCATTTAATCTCTCCATTTAAGTGACATACAAAATTCAGAGAATAAATTAATGAAGTAATTATATCTCATTTCACAAACTGTAAACTTTTTCATCAGTTTTCAAAAATATTAGAAAAAATTGAAAATTATTTTCTTTCTAGTATACGTATGTTTAAAAAATCATTAATTTGAGTCTGCACTGTATTAGGCTATAGAATGCTTTGCGTGGGGTTTTTATAAAATTGTTCAATAAATTGACCGAAAATAATAGACTTAAAAATGTCAGATAACTGGATTCAAAGAAGTCAGATAGGATATTAAAAAAATGGAATAAACCGAGAAAACTTAATGAACATAACCAAATTCAGACAATTATTTACGGACTTTAAGAACTTTCATAAAAAACAAAAACAGAACACTAGGTGGACAGAAGAAAGGAAAAACGCCTACAGTGAACAAATCCTGAGAATGTGGGCTGCAAAAAGAGCTACCAGAAGTTTCTAAAGTCACCTCACATGGTCTAAAATTTGAATGCAATATCTTCAGGCTTAAAGCCGAGTGTATTGATCACTAAAATATAGTTGCGGAAAAAATTGTTTGGTAAGAGCAATCGTTAAAATCTATAAGTTTTTCAATATAAAAGAATGTCTTATTTTGTGATTACAGGAAAAATTCCTAGACCCACACCAGGATTTTTCGCACTCCGATCCGGAAATCTAACCACTTCGCCGCAGAGGGGGTTTATTAAAGTAACTTTTTTTTATTAGCTCTTTTTACGATAAATCAATATTTACATTACTTCCTTATGTTCTGTCCATTCTTTTCATTGTTTGGATTTCCCTTATTTTCTTCGATCACTCTCTCCTAAGTTGTTCAATATTGTGGAATTGACGCCTCCTCATCTCAGTCTTTCGCGAAAATCACTTTCTGGGCCTTGTTTCTGAAGATTTCTCTGTTGTGTATGTCTTCTATGGTGTTTGTGTGCTACTTGAAAATAATTTAGTGTTAGTGTCTTTAGTCTTGAGGTTTATTACTTTATCAAAAATTTGTTTTGGTTAGACCTGTTAGACCTATACAAAGCAAACCAGATGACTGAGAGCCTGAAGGCCTACTCTTTTATGTCGAACATTTTCTCTTATGAAAGAAGCATCACTGTACCGACATTTTTCAAAAGACCAAAAACACTATTTTGAGAACCATGTCCATATTTTCGTCAAAACCAACAGAATAAATAGTTCGACTTAGAGAAATGGCGGAATTCAAGTTATAGATGGATTTTTACATGTTAAATGCATGGAAGGTTGAAGGAACTGAAATTAAATTCGAGATATAGAAAATTTGAGTTACAGACTCTCAGATTAAATATATTATTATTTATTATATATATATATATATATTTATTTATTTGCTAAGAACATCTAAAAATATCGTTGACTACTTTTTTTAATAACAACATGGAATAAAATTTATAATGTTTACTGAAATATTAGTAATTTTGACACTTAATTTTACAATTATATTTTTTTGAAGAAGGATGGTAAAATCCAGGATTAATTTTAAATGAAAAATTAGCCCTATTTATTTTTTACGTTAAAAATACATTTGTGACATTTAAAAATTTCTTGTAGTTTTATTCTTCTTTTCTAAGCCCTCGTTGACTTTTAAGTTTAAGTAATTGCTATAAATAAGTAACATTAAGAGTTGTTAGCGCTGAAGCATTAAAAAATACTTCTTAAAATTGAGATTTCGAAACGTTTTTTCGTGTAATTATTTTAATAACATTTTGTTAACAGTGAAATACGTGTAATAATTCCATGTATTTTTTGTTTTATCTTAATTTTCAAGTAATTAAAATTATAATTAATTCTATTTATGTTTTAATGAACTCAAATTTCACAGAATTCAAAGGGATGGAAATATAAACTTAGGAAGAAACCTTGTTTACATTTCGTAGAAATTAATATATTTTATATACAAGTGAATAAAGTTACACTCAAGGGTATTTTTAGTGATAATTTTATTAGCCATAACACGACATGAGTTCTGGTGTGACTTTACCACGAAAATGTATTGATAACGTGTTCAGTTTTTAAGGCCTGTTAACCATTCAGCTCTGACGTTCGATAAATTTCGTGGATATTGGCCTATTTTACACGAATTACTGTATGAATTTTTTATTTACTTTAAACTCTATGAATAAAGACACTATGAACTCTATGAGTAGACTTGCCTATATTATAGTATATTTCATAAAATTTTCAAAATTTTTGTTCCTTGATTTGGGTTACAGCATTATATATTAACTTAGCGACACAACTTCCGTATGTGGTATCTTCTTCCTTGTTCCTCTTTACGGATTAAGCACATTGCCTGTTCCAGTTTCTTTCCATCTTCTTCGTGGTCTACCCATCGACTGTACTCCTTGCAGACGGTATTGTAATGCCAGTAGCGATATCGATCCTCTGGCATGCGGCTTACATGTTGTACCCAACTCTCCTTATATCGTTCAATCCTCTAGCTCAAAGTTTCCGTTCTACCCAAATTATGCCGGATTGTCTCATTCTTCATGCGATCCCTAAGTATTATTCCTCTCACCGATCTCAAAAAACGCATTTAAGCTGCTTCCAACTTCCTACCCTCAGATTTGTTTAGGACCCATGTTTCACTACCGTCAACAAAAGAGGTAGTGCCATTACATCATATAGACTCAACTGCGTTTCTTTTTGGGCCCTTGCTTTAAATGTTCTATTTATGTAACCGCAAACACATTGAAACCTAGAAACTTTCGTCATTACATCAAATTCCCCTTCATATGTCGTATCACAACCCTAGTACTTAAAATGTGAAACTTGCTTCAACACTCTGTTCTCCAGTGCTATCTTCGTTCGAATAGGTACAAAAAATGTGGTATGAAAAGTTAAAAAAACAAGTTGTAGAGAACTTTTTTCCAGGAATAGGTACCTAGTGATAATTTCTCCAGTTATGACTACAGCTGTTATTATCTATTCAGAAAAAGATGGCTCTGTTCCATTTCCTTCTTAGACATCGTACAGTTACAAGGTTTCTTATAGCTAAGTCACGGGTTAGTTGGTTGTTATGGTTTTATAGCTGATTGTGAATTTTACTTTAGAATGACGCGCTAGTTATTTCACTGTCAGAGATTTGAATTCAACGTGATTATTGTTTATTTAGAAAGGATTACAGGAAGCCATAATAAGTTTTACTGAAAGTCTGCATCGACTTAATTTACTCTCTGTCGCTTCTTCAAAGATCTAGACACCATAAGTCCAAATTTATCAAAAAAAAAGTTTTGTAAATTAAAATTTAGGAATGGAGATTCAATTTTGATCGAGTGTTCAAGAAGCAGAACAGTAGCTTTGACGGTTTAGTTTTAAACGTCTGTTACGCAGACGATACTCCCATATTTTTTTTGCAAAATTTAACATAAACGCCAACAACCTTAAATGAAGAAAAGTACCTCCATACTTGATTAGCTCCATATTTATTCCATCCATACCACTAGCTATCCCGTTTTTCGACTCTTTTATCGTCAGCTTAAGCTCCTCGACGGTGATGTCGTCTATGTGACAGTTAATACAATCCACTACTTTGGTATCTAGGAGTGTTGTTTCACGAAACCTAAAGAATATGTAAGAGAAACTGGTCCAACCATTTAATTAAAACTTAAGGGGAAGCGAGGCTTCGGAAGACCTAAAAAGAGATGGATGCCGGAACAGGCCATTGAGCCTAATCCTTGACAGAATCTGTCATTGCCTTGACAGACTCTGTTCATCATTATCAGATAATAATGATGAACATTAATTTGGACTACAAATTTTTTATGTTATAATACTGCTTTACAAAATGAGCACTAAAAAAGGGTTTTCCGATAATCATTGTCAATAATTTCTCACACACATGTATACATCAAATTGTACGTAAAATTAATTTTAATTTGAATCAGGTAAAAAAAGAGCGGTCGTAATCAGTAAATTTTTAGTTTCAATTCAGATTTGATTAACCCTAAATCTCAAAGTTTAATAAAACTGGCGTTGAAGATACCTGTAGACATTAATATGAGTGTCCTAACTATGACAAAGTAATTTTGTAATCTGTACCTGCTATAGTAAAAAGACAACAAAAGAGAACAAAGGAGCTGGGGTTGACAAGCTGTGAAGAACTGTGAACTATTTGAAGGAAGGCGCTAAAAGTTAAATGAAGTCCCTCTTAATATTGTTTACAGTTCCGTCTTTTCAACTTTACAACTGATTTTCAAGCCAAAGTTTTGTTTTATAACGAAATTATTTAAAGTAACTTAATCAAAAGTTCATAAAAGATTAATAAACGATAACTTTTACTTACAGTTTTTGATATTTGAATTAAACGTTATATTTTTTATAATAAGTTAAACGTTTATGTGATTTTTATAGTTGATTTATTGAAGACCGAATCTACAACGAGATAATTAATGTACTAAATTAGTAAATTATAACAAACTAGCTAAAATATGAGTTCTTCAAACGGTTCCTTGGTGCTCTGGACGGCCTGTTGGTGTACTGAGTAAATAAATAAATAAACTATTTATATATTACAATGAAAAATGATGATTTGAAGATTACCTTACACAAATCTGTGTGTGTAATGTAAGTGTAGGAAATTTAATTATTCGCTGCAGAACAATAAAAATTGCTGTTATGATACCGTTAAATGAAAGGTAAATCACAAAAGGAACACTCCATGATAGTTAACTACTAAGGTGACTGTCATTCGTTTTTAACAATGTGGCCGAGAACGGGTTGTCGCGTGTGGTAGGATAGTAGTGGAAGGGGTTAATTAGGTAACTAACAGAGCTTCGGAATGAATACCGGCGGCGCGTAGGCCTATGTTTATTGTTCTGTTTGTTTTTTTTTCTAAAATATTGCTATATTAATTTTTATCTCCGTTATTATGCATAAAAATGAGGGACTTTACATAATCAAACTTATTTGTCTTTAAACGTTTCGTAATTTTGATTATATAACATGTTTTTTTAATACATTGATTTTTAACGGAGATATTCGTAGTTTTTTGTTTACCCCTCCTTCTGAACTCCCCAACCCTTTGAGATATTATAAAAATTTATAGCCTATTTTCATTTCGATTATGTCCAGAACCTAAATACCGAAATTTATTGCATTTGGTTGAGCGGTTCTTGAGTGATGCCATAACATACGAACAGACAAAAATTCAGCTGAACTTATTTTCAGTGTTTACTTGGTAGCTCTGGCGTAGAAACAAAATTTGGGGAATTTTCAAAAATTTTACAGACAAAATTACAATTTTATTTATTTAACAAAAATGATAAGAAAAAAATTAGTACAAAAACTTAAAAATGATCAGCGATAGTGAAACTGTCACAAAAAGATTTGCGGTTTTAGAAGTTGATATATATTAGAATATCTACAGAAAACTAAACTGGTGGTAGAAATGTGGTTAAAGTTTAATGAAACCAATAAAACTACTTACTATTATTTTCATTTACACATTGAATCTACAAAGTGTTTTTAAACGTAGAACATTTAGTAGATTACTTTTTATTTATTTTTTTTTTTTAGTTTATTTACAGTCACATCAACAGCTTGGTTATTATTATTTATTATTATATATAATTATATAATATACTCATTATTATGCTATTATTGGTTATTTAATTCTTAGGCTATATTAGTTAATAGGACATATCAGGTAACGTGCTCGCCATAGTTGGTAACGTGCTCGCATCTCATCATGTGGTCTTGGGTTCGAATCCCATTCAGACACGGCATATTTTCAAACGTTACAGAATATCATTTCATCCTTCACCGTCTGCATTAGCAGTAATTGCATAACAGTCAGACGTTAAACCAAAAAAGGGGTAAGAAAAGGTTGTTGATTGAAAAATTATTGGAAATTCCAAGTACAGAAATATTATTTTCAACTATTGATCAGCTTTATTTCTGATGGCTTACTATATTAATACTATTAATATTTAATAATTTTTAGTGTTTAATAATAATTTTCTGTTATTGAATCGCTGTATTAATAATTAATACAGCGATTACAGAAAAACATCACATAATGTCATCACAACATCACATAATTACATAAAAACATCACATAATTACATAAAAACATCACATAATTACATAAAACATCAAAATTAAATAATTATTATTTAATTATTTAAATAAATTTAAATTAAATTTAAATTAATTTAAATAAATTTAATTTAACGTCATCAAAACATCACAATCATAATCATAATGTCATCAAAACATCACATAATTACATAAAAACATCACATAATTACATAAAACATCAAAATTAAATAATTATTATTTAATTTTGATGTTTTAGTTCACATGAAGTTTGTGTACCTTCATATTATATTTTATGTACTCTTATTTGTAAATTTGTCAGAATGAGAGTAATTTTTATTTTGTTTTTTTATTTTTATTATATTTTTATTCAGAAATTTTGAAGGAGGCACCAAAAATACTAACAGTTTATTTTTTTGTTTATTTGTCTTATTGTCGTATTGTTTATCTCGTTTCGTTTTGAAAATTCATTTCTAAGTGATGGTAACCTCCAATACAGTACATGGTTCAAGAAGAAGAGGAAGACCCTGGAAGAAATGAGTTGGTGTTAGGGACTTGTGCGGGGGAAACTGGCAGAAGGATACTCCGGACCGTGAAGGGTGGAGAGGAGTAGTTGCTTCAGTCTAGGTCAATTACAGTCTCCCACGACCGGATAAGTAAGTAAGAAATTAATATATAGTCTTGTAGAAATCTGATGCGTGTTCAAGGTTTGTTTAACACAAGTCAGACGGATTTTGTTTGCTTCAATCGACTTCTAGTTTCAAAGTTGTTCAGTAAATTCATAGCAAGATAGTTGGAGTGCGATTAAAATCCTCTGTGGTGTCAAGTGACGTATCCGGAAACTTTTTCATTTTAATGGTATGTACTGTAGTGCACCTGTTGATTTGTAGAACGTAGATGTTATGCATATCTATATGTCAAGCTCCCGTATTGGTTTAAATATGAAGTACTTACAAATAAAAAAACTGTAATTTAGTGATAATTTTGAAATAAGTAAAATTATTATAGAATATAAAAAAATACAGAAACTGTAATTATTTTATATTCTATAATAACGTTATATTCTATAAAAGTAACGTGAATAATTAGAATAATAATGTATCTATTAAACGTTGCATTTTAAATTATTATAAGAATGGAAATTTAGTTAAGAAAATTCAAAGTGATAAGTTCTACATACCAGTTAATGAAGTTTTCTAATTTCAGAAACTGTATTAACAATTTACAATATTTAAATTCTTTCAGATTGTTTTCAAATATTTGTAATATTTTTTACTCTTTGTCAAACGGATGAAAGTAGAAAAATTTTGAAATTGTGGCTCGTGTCATCTCAGTGGTGTAATATGCAATTTTATTATTTGTCCATTTAGATTGGTATCCTAGTACGTACTACTTTAGTAGTAGGTACGTTCAGTTTTTAGAAAAGTACAAAGCAATATTAGTGTAAGTTACCGATAAAATCGGTCTTCATAATTATAGTTTTAAATTTTTCTCATAGCAAACATCTGCTTAAAATGGAAACAAAGTATAGGTGGTTTCGATATTTTAAAATTTTAACTAACTGGTTTTTGTTCAGTTATCATGCGATTTTTACAGAAAATTGTTGTAGAACAATATATTCTTTTAAAAATCGTACTAAGACAGATTATTTTAGAAATAGCTACAAACACTGATAGATGAGTATCTAACGGCAAAGATTTCGATAAATTGGCGGTTTGAAAATACATCACATTCTGTCAAAAAAGAAATAATAATAATAACGTCTTTCTCTTATCGGAAACACATTTTGTTTCGATTTTAATACTGATCGATAAAATCATAGTTTATTTTCAGTAGTGAACTTTTAACTTTGGAAAAACATTCAACAACACAATACAGTCGTGATTAAAAGACGCACCTTGGACAATATTATATCTATTTATATTTTTTCTCTATTACCAATGTACAAACATAATCTTAAAGTGTTTTTTTTAATTTATATTGTTGTTAGAATTAAAATATAATATTACTGATATTTTATATAAATGTAATTGAATTTATCATTTAATTTTCTGTTTAATTCTATTTAATGTAATTCTTGCAGCCTACTTAACTGTAGTAATTTAACTTATTAATTTTTATAGTACCTAGTTATAAGTATTTAAGTGATTTTTTTTTGTTTTGTATACTCCTATGCGTGGACAGAACTCTTTGTGAAGAAGAGTTTTTGCGTATAAGTATATTTAGTTTAAAATATTGCATACTTGTACAGCTTACTTTAGTTCAGTATTAAATTGTAATGTATATTAAACTAAATAAAATAAATAAATTTAAAATGCTGTACAAATTGATATCTCGACGTTCAGTACTTCCAATCCAACTAGGCAGAAACCAACGATATATAAATCCCTTTTTAGGCCCATTTGGATGTACGCCGGTCAAATGTATGGATGTGTTAAACCCTCAGTGATAGCTCGGATTCAGAGGTTTCAATCGAAGACCTTACGGATATAAGTCAACGCACCCTCTTATATTTCTAACGCTACCTTACATAATGACCTCAACATCCCTCTTGTAATTGACGTTTTCATTCAACTTTATCAAAACTTCAATAACAGACTTTTCGCTCATCCAAACGAACTGATACGCAAACTTTCCTCCCGTCATCTACCTAACTACGTTCAAAGACGATTAAGGAGGAAGTGGAGCAGGGATCTTATGTTTTAGAAAAGGTTATATGTTATTAGTAAATTAATTAAATTAATCGATGAATTAGTAATAAGTAATTAAATAACACATCGGAGTGTCATCCACCTGTCAGTGGATGGTGCACTCCATACACATGTCATTTCATTCATTCTTTCACCCACCATCATATTCAAGGTTATTTTGTTACAGTTGAGAGTTTCATTGATAAAGTAAATATAAAAAATGAACGACAGTAATAAAATTTTAATGAATACCTTAGTCTTTTCTTCTTACTACAAAGGATTAGGCATAAGCCTGTTCCGAACTCACAAACCTTCCTATGCTTCTACACGAGATATTCCAACCCGTACATCCCGACTACTGCCATCTTCTTCGAGGTCTTCCCACCTCCCACCTCCCTTCTTCAAATTGAAACATATTCCATCACTCGTAAGGGTATACTCTCCTCTGTCATCCGTTCCAAATGTGCCTCCATTGATTTCGGTACTCCTCCACTTTACCATTCAGGCTAAATACACCCAACTCAGATCTAATTTCCTCGTTATGTAATAGATCCCGTCACGAGCAGCCCTTCAACCTTCTTAAAAACCTCAATTCAGCTGCTTTGATCCTACTTTCTTGGCGTTATGGTGGTAAATACCTTAGTAGTACGATGATTTCGATGGAATTTCGTTTACTTTTTATTTACTTTATTTACTGGAAAATTTTAGCCAATACTTGATAAAAAATCTGTCTCTGAGTCTGTCCGCAGCCAGAAAAGAAAAAAAGTGGATCTATACAGATTCTTCTTATTCTAAAAGTACGTATAATAATCATGAATAAATAGACCTACCCTTAGTTAAATAATAAGAAATTTGTTCATAAATTTTACTCTCAATACTTACATTTTTATTTTCGGCTTTTTCTATGACGCATTCCTAGAGTGGTAGACTGTACTAGATTATGAATCAGAAAAGCTCAGATACTATAAACAAAACTATTTATGTTTTTCATTATTAAAATGATTTGTTTCTGTAGTATTGTGACAATATCTAAAGGGAATGTGTATTCGAGAATTTTCAAGGAGAAATAGAAATATTATGTACGATTATACGGTAATGTATAGTACAGGTAGGCCTGCCTATTTTGTTGTACGGCTATTATGAAAGAGCCGGGTACCTATTTAGATAATTCGCCTTTTTTATAACACCTTTTATTCAATCCTAATTTATTTACATTTTGTTAAGAATTATCCAGAAGCCGTCAGAAGGATTTTGTATTTTTATTATTATATCAAAAATTTCTGTCCTCGAAATCTCCATAGCCCACTTATATAAGCAGCCGGTTTGTTTAGGTTGAGACAGTCTCAATTCATCTGTAATTCAGTGAGCGAATTGCGTAGTGCATAACAGTCAGTGCGTTAGAGAAGGTCAACGTTACTGTGAATTATTGTCTAACGTTAAGTATCATTTGTAAGTAGTATTCGGTTTAATTAAATGCGTGTTAAGCTTGTTTAGTTTCATTATTTATTGTAATTTTTAGTTTGTAATAAACACTTGTAATTTTAAATTTTAGTGTGTAAATTATTTATTTTACCCAAATCCTAAAACGGACCTTAGAGATAAGTGGCACCGTATATTCTAGGTCATATGATGTATTTGGTTTAAAATGTACGATCTACACTTTATGTTATTAAAATTAACGCCTAAAGGATTTAAAAATTGAAGAATAACTGTAAGCTTTACAATATTTTTTACACACATTTAACAATAAACCCTGTAAGGTACCTATTAGTTAAAAAAATGATCCGTTATTCTCAGAGTTTTATAACAGGTGTTATTGTTTTTATACGGTCAGATTGTAAATCTGTTTAGAAAATAAGACCTAATATTTTTTTTTTAATTGTAGAATTTAAACTGTTATTGTTGAACACTTTTGGTGGTAGGAAATTTCAGAGTAAAATAATATTGTGTATCAAGCCTACGTGTTTATTTAAAAAATAAAACTCGCAGTTGGTTATTTATAAAGGAAGATATGTTTGGCGACCTTGTGGAAAAACTGGACGCAGTCCAGTTTTGACACAGTCCAGTGTTTTTCCATCCACAATTTTCTACCTGATACTATTTCCCTCTCTATCGTATGTTCTTTTCTACCCAATCTTCGTCAGAATTTTCCTCCCTTTCAAAGTTGTGCTGGGTTGGGTTTTTATCATCTATATAACACCAAAAAACTAAGCTTATTACAATAATACGACAACGCGGGGAGAAACCAATCAGAAAAGAGGTCGTCGTTCTGTTAACCAATGGGAAACGTTGTTGCTAACTCCCCCCTACTCTTGGCTCAGTTCATTGAGAAAAGCGTAGGTTGTGGATGGGGGTTGAATATATAAGCTCCAGTTGTTCCCCCACTACTTTACACTGCAACGCCAACTTCGTCACTTCATTCATCGCTCTGTTGGGTCAACACTCGCTCCGCTTGCCTCCTTTTCTACAACTGAATAATTGCAGCCATATATTAAAATCAAAAAGGTATGTTATAGAAATAACTTTATTACACAATAATATATACTTAATTAATTGTAAATAAGCTTTGTCCAAAAATATTTATTTGTTTTGTATTACAAAAAAATACTGATTGTAAATAATTATTAGTATATAATATTAAAAAAACTCCAAAAGAAACTTTTTTTGAAATTGTTTACATAAGGGTATATAAAACAAAAATGATTAATAGAAAATTATTGAGATATTTATTTTTATTATTGAAAGAAAATCATATTTTCTTTCATTCATTACGTATCAGCTGTTACATTTTTTTTTTTTTTTTTTTTTTTTTTTTTTATTTAACGTCTGACTCTTTTGATAATGCAGACGGTATCTTTTATGTAGAATACTACTATTAGAAGAAGTTTAGAATTTACAGTTACGACAGTATTTTTATACAATCAAAATTAATAATATATTTACATTTAAAATTACCTTACTACATTCAAATAAACATTGTGAATTATTTACTTAATTTTATCCTAATGGATCTTATAGAAAATAGAAACATGATATTAGTTTCACAAGTTAATACCAGATTTCAAATTGTTAAAATACATTATTGTAGAATATGAATACATAATAATTTTGAAAAATCTAGAATATTATTTTATTTACTGATAGATTTACATAATTAAATGATAATTACATATTTACATAATGATAGTATTTGATAATTAGCTAATACTCAAAAAAATTAGTAGAAATTGGACATAGCCTATACTGTTCTTGATTAGTAAATGTTTTGTTTACATAATAATAAATTAAGTAGGGGACCTCCGTAACGTAGGGGTTGGCGCGCAAGCCTGCAACACGGACGTTCAGGGTTCAATTCCAAGCTAGGGTTTGGAAAAATTTACAATTCAAAACCCACTGTCTTAGTTACATAACCCACCGTAGTCGCTAATAACCAAGCTGTTAATGTAATATTAAATAAACAAAAAAAATTAATTAGATTAGATTGTATTTACATAAATTGTCTGTTTTAAAAATAAGCCCGTTGGATTCCTACCATTCATTAGTATCCTCTAAGTACTTAAATTTTGTTTTATGTTTTTATTTTATTAAGTAGCTGTGCGTTTTACAATTGTGGATGTTGATTTAAAAGGTAGATTAATTGTAACTATAAACGGGTTTTTACAAGTGTATTTAATAGCTTAAATCTGATGTAAATATAGCTGGATGATTCATAAATTTTTTTAACTATAATTACTGATGGTGTTTTATATAATACAAACTATAGATAACTTCTTTATCTACGTATCCAATCAAAACAATCGGATAATACCTGATGAATATTACCTAAAAACTTATAACCGTTTGTTTTTATGATATAGATTTTTGTACTATCGATTGTTTTATACCTTACAATTAGATTGTACATAAATTAACAAAATGTTTACATTGACATTTTTATTTAAATTGACGGTTCGATAAATTTTGTTTTAATTACTATTTTAATTTACCTGTTTACTTATTTAACAAGTTATTGAATAATTGTTTTCTTAGTGTGACTGTATTTTACATTGATATAATTGCACAGTATTGTTCATACATACATATACTATTATTGTATTATTATTTTATTACATAATGTAATTGAAGTACTACATTGAATATCTGAGAAACTAAAGATGCATCTACGATTCATTTCATCTAATATTGCCTGCTTAATAGTAGTATGGATACATGACGATGTAATTAAATAGATTGTTTTAGAAAATGATCAAATAACCTGGATTATCATATTATCGTTTAATTTCATATAATAATACCTGTAGAAAATATTTGAAGGTTTGTATTGCAATGTATTCTATGACTTTGTATTAATATATACTTAAGTAGGTAGTAAATAACAATCTTTTTAGAAACCCGTACTTAAAAGTTTACGTTACGTTTATTAGTTTCTATATTATAACAGTGGAGTACGTTTAGCATAGGACGG
The DNA here is from genome assembly GCA_035578175.1 of Catonia carolina. NCBI lineage: Eukaryota > Metazoa > Arthropoda > Insecta > Hemiptera > Achilidae > Catonia > Catonia carolina. The sequence continues at coordinate 270,928,973 of JAQMRL010000001.1, read as the reverse complement.
AAAAAAGAAAAGACTGCAACGAACGAATGTTGAGAGTACGGGCTCCATAAAGATCATCTGGAAATATCTGAAGTTATTTTGCGTGGTCTGAAATTAGGTCTGTATGGAAAAAAATAGTAAGAGAAAGTTTTATTTAATTTTTAAAGGTAGTCTCGTTTGTGTTACCATCAAACCAAAAGAACATAGGTTTTTGAAAATTTGTTTTTTCTGTGTTTTTAATCCGAAAGTTTACGGTTTAAAGTTACGGAAAAATCTCTGTGAAACTTGCCGTTTGGAATTTTACCGTATTTCCCGAAATGGATACAGTAATGACCTTACAGCACGTATATAAACATAAATACGAGTAATTTATTACTGATTTTAATTCAGTTACATGAAATTTTCTAAAACACAGCTCTAGCCATACAATTGACCGTTTATTGAATTAGTTTAACCAGTTTTTGTGATCATTTAGATAGGGTTACGTCTGGTAAATATCGGGTGGGGAGGGGGTAGAACTACTTTGCTTTTATAGCAGAATTTATTTTTGAATTTTAAAATTTATTGTATACTATTTAAACTTAATAGTAAAAACAATTACAATTAAACAAAGGTCTTAAGTTTTAACAAAAAAACAACTTATACGTCGTTTAAAATTAGAGGATTACTGGTGTATTAAAACGCGCATCAAAGGGAGTAATGGCATATTGAAGTAAAGTTTGACATAAGTTATTATAATTTATGTTTAGATCGACATCTATTTGAATGTGCTCTTTTCACAATACTTCTTTGTATGATGGCTTATTTAATGATGTTTTTGACTAATAAGTATAAGCGTAGCGGATTAAATTTCTATTTTTATCCGACAGTTTCTGAATCAAAATGGCTGCCATATTGTATTAGTTACAAAAAAGTTTATTTAACTTGCTTGTTAATACTTTACTAAAAGTTTGTCATTACTAGAATAAAATTTACAGTTACTCATTTCGCTAATTTCCTTTCCACATATAATTAATTAGAAATGTTTCATCAGGTTGTTATATATATAAGATGTTGCAAAACATATGGTACAAAACTAATATGGCTGCTGTAAAACGCGCCCGCCCTTTATGAGTTTTGGTACGTGGGTGTCCCTGATGCAAAGGTCATGCCGATAAGTAGATGAAGGAAGTTGGAGGGATTAAGCTTGTGTATTAAATGGCGTTTCTCTCTCTTTAAACGGAATCTTTCTTTTTAAACTGAATCGTTTAACTTTTCTGTCGCCTAATATTGAAATTGGGGCCTTCAGATTCCAATGTAATATTGTATTTAATAAAAAACGAACCATTTAATAAAATAAGAAAATATATATTTTTTTTATATATTTAGAGTCGTATTAACAGCTTGGTTATTAGCGACTACGGAAACTAGAACGATTGCTTTTGACTTGTAATAATTTCCAGACCCTAGCCGAAAATCGGACTTAGGATCTCCGCGTTGTAGGGTAGCGCGTCACCATTCACTACTGAAGCAGCCAGAATATTTTGGAAACCGTTTCCGGATACAACGCAAGCAGTTTTCAGCATTAACTAAATGCCCAAAACATTACTCTAACTTTATCAATTAAGAAATATTACAAATATAAGCTTTATTTTTGATAAAAAATAAAATAGCCGCGACTGTGGTGAAGTGACTTGCACGCTGCCCAACAAAGCGGGAAGTCCCGGGTTCGATTTCCGGCTAGGGTCTGAAAGTTTAACACGTTAAACCCTACCGTTAAAGTACCGTAACCCTCAGCAGTTACTAATGACCAAGCTTTTTATGCGACTTTAAATAAACTAAAATGAAAATAAATAAATAAAAATATTATATAGGCTTTTTTAAATAAATAAATCGCAACATGTGCTTCAGAGGTTATAAATATGGATAAATAAAATAATTTCCCAACAAAATCAATCGAAAATAGTCTTAGAAAAATTTAGTTCATTCAAGTTTTAATAAATAATACCGATATAAATTTATAAGAAAAATAAATAAATAATAAGAAACTGTAAAATAACTTTTATGTTATCCTTGAAATTTGACATATTTATGTCAAGATTTGACATGCTGAAATTTATTATGAAATAAAATCAATGTTACAGTAGTTGTATTGGCTCTTATTCTATTTATTCCATTAAACTTTTTTTTACAACCATACAGTAAGTAAATGACAGAAAAAGCTTTTAAAGTTCTAAATGAATTTCTAAGAAATAAAACGGTATATTTCTCTAACCCAGAAGGAGTATAAAGGAAAATAGAAAATATTTTATTTATTTAACTTTTATATCACAAAGAATGGTTATTTATAACATTGTAGTTTATAAAATAATGGTCCTGGATTTAAGGTCATTCAAAGCATATATTTTTTACACCCTGGTCGGGAATTGAAACCAGATCATTCGGTTTAGTACATAAAAGTTATCGACATTTATAAAGATAATCGAGTTATTTTTTTAACAATATAATTTGTTTAGTGTGTTTACCAATGTGGATTAATGGTTAGCGCATTACCCTGCAAAGCGGATGTCCCGGGTTCGATTCACCGGCTAGGATTTTGTAATCATTAGTAGTCAAATATTACCGTTCCATCAACTACTGAAATCGTTTACGACTCGGCTGTAAATGCGACTAAACAAAAAAACGTTCTGTAGAAAATACGTAAATATATAATAATAATAGGCTAATTAATATTTAATTCGCATTCAATAGATTAGAGAAACATATAACATACGAAAATTACTAATTACACAAATTAAGGACAACGCAGTACATGCAATTTTCTACTGCAAAAGATGGATACCAAAAGGAAGGTTCTATGGACCAAGTTTGGCTCGCCGATTTCTCCAGAAAATCTATGTGACTTTATGATTGCAGAAAAAGAAAGCTGGAAGCCCATTGAGGAGTTCATCCAGAAAATGCTGAAGTGCAGAGAGGCTCAGCTGCGTTAGTCCCATAAGAAATCACTCAAAAAGGGGGTAAATGGGTGGTAAGAAGAGAAATCGCTGAGATTTCGTTATCCAGCGAATAAAGAACCTCCGGCTTGTTGTGAAGTTATGTATAACGGTGATCCCGCGGCAAGCCGGGATGGGATAGAAAGGAACTGAGCGTTTTTGGCGAATAGTTGCCTTCGGTAGAGTTCCGCATACCCCAGGTAAAGACCTCCCTGGGTACGGTAAATTCGGTTTCCTCTCGTAAAAAAAATTGCACAAATTGATAATTATGATGCGACGGAAATCAACCTACCCAACTTATCGCACAGCGATGTTTTAAGGTAGACTTGATGAGTGCTTTCCGTTAGAGCAGAAGTCTGTTTTATGGCCCAAAGTAAGTGAACCAGTTAAGAACTTGAAGAAGTCAATTTTTATCTATCTTGGCTAAGCAACCACAAACTACCTTTAAAAAACTTTATGATGTTTGACGGTTTCCTGATATCAATAAGCATAAGATTGAAAAGTTTAGGAGCTAAATAATCCGATTGCCTTTTGGTAAAATTTGGTGGAAGCTCTGTGGAGTGGAACCGAATACTTGTTTCGGGAATTATAGCGATGAATTATTGTTGAGGGCAAGGTGTTTTTGTTTTTAAATGCCTGGATAAAAACTTCTCGTGCCTAAAGCTGTGAATATCCGATACTTGAAAATCCTTAAAGAGCTCATCAGATGGAAAGCGTTGTGTTTTTTTTTTTGGATATTACTTTTAGTATTAATTTCTGCGCTCTTAAAGCAGCATTATATAAGTGACGTATGTCCTCCCCGAGAAATAGTAACGTAGGAAAGCACCGATTGAGCAACTGAAGCGAAAAAAACCATTAAAAATGCTTTTAAACAGGCTTTTAAAGGCTTTAAAACAGGTAAATAAATTTCCTTAGACGTTGACTAGCCCATTTATATTCTCATCCCAGTGAATTGCTCAATCAATTATTATTCCTAGATATTTAACTACAGATATTTTGGCAAATATGTAAGAAAAACAGTTAGCTTTACAGAAAAGGCATTTATAACTATAGAAATTTATCAGTATTTATTACAATATACAAATCTTTCATTCGATATCTTTCGCTAAAAGATTTAGCCCAAACCACTTTGTTGGAGACATTTGATTACAACATATACAACTACATTTTAAATGTACTATCTAAAGAGCGTAGTCTCGAAAATGTAGTTATAGTAACATTCTATTGAACATATAAGTAGGCCTACTATTATGGTAAACGTAAAAGTTCCAAAAAAAAAATTGAGCCTGTTTTTGAGAAAGTTAAATTTTTGTATTAATGTGTTGTTTAGGTCAACAGCCGAAAGGATGGTATGAGCCTCTAGAGGTTTTACTGAGTAAAAAAAAAGGAGTGAGGTGGTTTACTATTGCGTTCCTCACTGAGTTGGAAGAGTATGCTTATCAGCATCCCAGGGCCTCCGAAAAGCACCCACTTTCCATCCTGCAAATGACACTTTCACTTCATTCACCACACGGTCTGGCTATAATTGGCTGACTATGTAATAAGAAACAGAACTATTTTTTGTAGCCCTGGAACCAACAGATCGAGTACAATTAATTTAACACTCCACCTGCCTGTTATGGACATTTTTGTATTAATATCAATGTTAACTATGATTTAGAAATTTACGAAAATTTAGAAATTTGATTTAGATTAGTTTTGAATTTGATTAGATTTAGAAATTTACGATTTAGAAAACACGATTAGAGATATTTCTAAATTAAAAATACCTAACAACTGAATTTTTTAAATGTTTTACGGGTATTTTGATGTACAAACAGAATTTGAAACCCCTTATTAATCCAGGAATATAAACGCGAATGTTTTGTGGAAAAGTCCAGAACATTTTTTTAAAGATTTTTCTGTAACAATACGTTTCCTCTCTTGAATGCAAGAAAGAAAAAACATTAGAGTACCTTTCATTGAAAAATAATGCGAAAGAGATATTAAAATCCTAGTTGAGGATGTGAAAGAAAAATGATGGTAAAGAAAGAAACGTTGAAGGACAGTGTTGATGAAGATCAGATGTTGTTTTCTGACAGATTGAGATAGCATTCACACGTACCCTCGAGCCTTTTTAATCAGCAGAAATAAGAGTCTCAGATGAAATAAAAAGGAAAGTACAATTTGAATTAACTTTTATCCTCTGAGACGCAGTAATTAATTACAGCGACAGCATCGTAATAGTAATTAAGAAAATATTGCTACGCTTGATTTAATCTCTAATAAAAATTAAGGGTTAAAAGCAGTAATACTATTAAATTAGTACTATGTCATAGAAGCTGACAATATAGATTCCTGCTTTTTATTACAGAACATAAAAGACTATCTATAAATTATATAATAAAACTTTAAAAACCAGCAGTCACGGGACTGACCTTCAGAAGTGACTTCTTAATTAATAAATTAATTAAGTTAGCAAATTAAATAAAAAAGATTTTTGTAAATTAATTTCATGGTAATTTTTGATAGCCGAGCGTGACGTGACGGAAAACCAAAGATTTTTCCCGTGCAAAAAACCCAGTCTAGGCGCGCAAAAAGAAGTAGTCACTTTTTAGGCTAGAACCTTTTTCTCCTTCTGATTGTAAGATTCTGTGAGAGTAAGAAATTTTTGTTATCTTTTGGTTTTACGTCCGACTGTTTTTGACATTAATGCTAATGAAGACGATGAAGGGTACTAAATGAAAATGAAGAATGAAAGAAGTCAGATCTGACCGGGAATAAAACTTTTGGCATAGAAGCCAGTTAACTCTTGATCTAGCTGCTAGTAGTAGTTGTTTATGTAAAGAGGAAATGAGCAAAACTCTTTTGATCTGAACTGCGAATAACACCCTAACACTTATATTTTCGACCGAAGAAAGTAACGTTGGGCATCTATGTTTGACCCAATTAAACTTTCCACAACCCAACAAATTATCTTTTATGTCACACACGGAAAATATAATGTTCAGTGTATGGTATTGGACCCAAAATTAAAGCCAAAACAATTCATATTTTTATAAAAGGAATGTTGTTATCAATGAAGTCAGGATATACTAACCAAAACTTAATTCCCAGTATATAAATTAAAGAACTCATTAACTATGGCTCAAAATAGATTTATAAATTTAATATAATTCCCATAATAATATAAATTTTAACGTATTCGTTAGTAATTTGTTTTCTGTAAATTTCCTTTCTCAAGGGACTTAATAATATACTATGTTAGATAAAAAACCGAAAACCTTTTTATATATAACAGTAATAATTAAACGAATCCATTAACAAAATTACAATTTAAAAAAAACATCTTATGTGATACAATTTGTTACATAATGAAATATTTTGTCAATATAAAAAGTGATAGATCTAAAACGAAAGTGTGTCATGGAATAAACAGGAAATTCAATATGTTTTTCATGAGATGAAATGTGAAAAACCTATCGCCGGATAGTACAAGAATGATGTATTATATCTTTCTTCAATATTATATACATTACCTTTTTGTATAAACTAATACAAAGAAGATCAAGTTTCCAGAGGATAAAATAAAAATATAGAATAAAATAAAAACAAATAATCGGATCATTTATTTCATCCAGGCCTCCTGTCAAAAATATTTTTTATGAAGACTGGTATTTGAAAAATAAATTTAATAATTGTTTATACAAACAGTTTCATCTTATGACAGACATAAACTAATTACTTCATGTTTTATTTACTTTATATTTTAAAAATATTCTGAAACGGTCGATTTTTCATTTAGTTTTTGATATAGTTAATCCTTTCGGTTTTATTTTTCTTAAAAATTAAGTAAAAGTTATTTTAAAATTAGAAAAGTTATGTGTATTTTTATTTTTGGAGTCTGTAGTTGTACTAACTATTATGGTCATTAACCATACTGTTTGCAATATTTTAATAGTATAATATCGGTGGATTGAATCCGGGAATCAAACCCAGGGCCTTCAGCTTTGTAGTCGCTAGAGTATAGCGTTGTAATCCATAAACAGCTTTATATATTCTTATCGACACTGCAGTATAGTAATATAATGCGCTTAAAATTAAAATAATAAAATTTAAAAGAAATAAAATTATTAACGAGATACTTAAAATTTTTTCTCACCCCGGGTCTATTAACCGGATGTGGCTTCCACTTCTTAAATTGGATAACAATATGCAAGCTTACTCGGTTTCTTTCATCCCATGTACGTGTCAGTTCCAGTAATGTTGGATATCACCACAATATAAACCTCTCTGTGCCTTACGAGACGGGAGAACTCAACCCTGAAAATCCTGGAACAATTCCTTAAGTTCCTGCCAAGTCACTACCAAGTCACCACCTGTCACCAAATAATACTACACCATCTAACAATTTTTCTTTTCAATACTAATGTTTATAATGGTCGTTAGTTTAACGGGACCTTCCATCTACTAAATGGAAGATCCCGGATTCGATTCCTGGCTAGGGTCTAAAAATGATTGCAATTAAAAACCCATCGTTCCATAACCTAAATTAGGTGCTTACAAGATGTTGTTTCGATTTTAAATAATTTGAAAAAAAAATAGAACAGAAGCTGTTTGAATAATCTTTCTTTGTGTAGGGTTATTGTTTTTCAATGATAATGCTAAGTTGCAGTTGTAAGAACCGTAAGATTCTACATTCGGTCGGTTTTATATCATGAAATAGAGGTTTGAACATTTAAAACTGCAAAAATCTACTTTTTTTGTTTTACGTCCGACTGTTTTGCGAATTGCTGATAATTCAGACGATAAAAAGTGTTAAGATGAAAATAATTGATTGAAAGTGCTAAATCCGACCGGGAATTGAATCCGGTCTCCTGGCATAAAAACCAGTTAAGTTGGCCACTGCACCACCGGCCGACCAAACATCAGCTATATTTTTTGAGATATGGCTTCCCAGAAGAATACTTCTTGTGCTAGACAGCATGTAAAACGAATGAGGTGTTACAAAGCGATTAAGCGTGAGGAAATTTCAACATTTTCAAGTACATAAAATCGGTGTACTTGAGACATGATCTTCAAGGTGATCATTATAAACTGCTCCAGCTTATATTAAAAGAAAAAATTAAAGGTCAGTGTGGTGTTCAAGGTGTAAAGAAATTTATTGATTGCGCCTAAATTACTCTCTTTTATGCCCCACGTTGAGTGACAAAATGTAATAATGAAATTGTAATAATGAAATATATAAAGAACGCAAATTTTAAATTGAAATAAATATAAATTGATTTTAATTGAAACTTATGAAAATTAACAAAATTATTTATGTTACAAAATTATTAAATTGAATTGAATTTATTGATAACACTGCTCTAAATCACTGCTCTAAATATATTCTAAATTAATTAATGACATGTAATTATTTGTTTTAGTATTGAATTGAATTATTATTCCAAGTCTACCTATGAGCTCAATTATTAAATTATTAAATAGTTACGGTTTTTTTATGAATTCCTTGGAGTCTTATCTGCTACATGTGTTTCCTTCCATTGACCGAGATCGAATGGGAGGGCTTGGTCAATATTGCAATTGGTTTTATAGATGTTCATAATCTTATTCAAATCTTTTCTTCATATTTTTTAAAATATCAGAATCATTTTAATTAGTTCCACAATTAATTGGATTCTTGTTGTTTTACTAATCTTCTTTACTTATTTTCTTATTTTTAAAATTTATTTAATTAACTTATACTTTTTTTTGTTTTCCTTGATTAAATTTAAACTATTTGGTTTCTGGAATATTTCTTTTAATATTTAATTTTCTTCTCATAAATCTTCTTAATATTTATTTTATAACTGTTTATTCTATTTACTTTTAAAACTGAAATTATTTAATTTTGGTTATTTTTAAGATTATTTTTAAAATTATTTCTTGAATTAACAATAATTGGTTACTTAAATTGAATCATCTATCAACAATGTAATAGAACGTAGACTGCTATTCTACAAAGGTGACAGATATCAAAATTGAGGAACATATGGGACTGGACCGAAATATCCAGGTTTGAGGGGTTGTTCCATCTAGCAAAGAATAGGGAAGAAAATTACGCAGTACATTTAATCATTTATTATTATTATCATTCAATCTCGAACCCTTTCTTCACAGTTATTCATCTTAATAGTTATTTTTACTACCTTATAAGTGGACAAAAGTCATTAATCATTAGTTAAAAAAGTGAGTTTTCTAATTAAAATTCCTTTGAAGTCTATTTTAATAATTAGTAATATAGTATTTGAATTAATACAACATAATTACGTACCTTATTTATGAGGGGTTATAAATTATTTGTATTTATGATAAGAAATTTAAATCAAAACTAACTGAAGATGTTGAACAATAGTTATATTTATAAGAGGTGTATTGTTCTAAAAGAAATTTAATTAACACTATATTTAACTACTAAGTTGGTTTATCTCATAATTTAAAACATGAATTAGTTAATAAGTTTTATCAACAGGTTGGTACGAAAATTGTCACTTTCGTATTTAACTAATTTATTTGAATAATTATTCCAGACGCTTTCATAAATAGAACTATTGTGATAATATTAGAACATTATTCCTAGTTCGAATGTTAGTTAAAATCTGTTTTAATTTCTATTTTCGTTTAATTAATTTAAATTCCTTTAAACAATATTAAGTTATTTTAAGAAGAACTTCAAAACAAACTGCATAGTAATTTGTTATATTATACCCAGGAAATACTGTAGGTTTTTAATCTTTAATGAATTTGAATGGGAATCTTTGAATAAATTAATAAAAATAAACTGTTCTAAGAAAATGAGGCTGTTTTATTTCTTCCAAACGCCTTAATATTCGATAGTCCGCAAATTAAAAATTTCTGAAATAATACGTTAATAAAATACATTTGAGATCGTTTTAGGTCCTTTAAGGAACATACTCAATTAACTATCTGATATTTACACTTTTAAACCTATAAAATAAAAGAATAAATACCATGAAAGCTTTTAAAGTCTTAAACTTTTAGTAAGTTTTAGACCGTAACCGGGAATTGAATCCTGCATCTTATGTTAAGCATTACGCTACGAGGAGTTCTATATAAACCTTTTCATCTATACAAACAAAAGTAAAATAATCATAATTATCAATCAGCTAACTTACGTATTATATAAGGATGAACCCAAAAATTGGATTTGGAAAGGAAGTCGACATAATAAGTTATACAACCAAGTTATAAATAAAATGGAGGAAATTTCATTTTAAAAAAATAGTACTTTATGGATGATAAACTATTTAGAGTAATTTCTTTGCTTTCAAAAATCTCCACAGTTGCACTCCAGTGGATTCTTCATTATGCTTTCAATGTTTCATTAAAGTTTAAGAGTCAGTAATTCTATTTTATGTAAATTTATATCTACCTTTTAATTTTCCTTTTTACTTCCTCTTGTCTTTATAAATATATAGGAAGGAAAATATTGTTTTCATGTCGATTTTTCGAAATCAAGTTTTCACAGGATCTACATGTTTTCAGACCCCTGAATTCAAAAAACATGTTTTTAGCGATTGGTCTGTGTGGGTGTGTGTGTGTGTGTGTGTGTGTGTGTAAACAGAATATCTGAAGAACGGAACATCGTACGGACTTAAAACTTGAAACTTAAGTTAGATTCTACTACCGGACCCATCAAAATCGGTCATATGGAAGTAGTAGTTTATTCGTGTCATTTTTCACTTTTTGCAATTTTCTCAAAAACGGCTTCTACGATTTTTTTAAAAATCGCCTTTTTTACTGAATTTTTATGCTCTACAAGATAGGGTAGGCGCTATGTTTGCTGAAATTCTTGGAGAGACTTTTCATGTAAAATATTGTTTCTTTTTAAGATTGCGGCTTTAATATGTATTTTAGCACAAAAATATATAAATAAAAATTGTAAAAAATTTAAAATTCTACAACTTTTATTTCCAACATTGTTTTGTATAATGCTTAGTTTAGCGGTAATTAGCGATTTTCTGTTTTTTTCTCACAAAAACGTGTAAAAAATATTTTTTTAAAGATTTTAGCCTCAATACGCATTTTACGACAAAAGTGTAAATATAATCAAATTTATAGGAAATTAAAAGTTTTACAACTTTTATTGAAAGAATTTTTCTCTACAGAGCCTAGTTTACCGTGAAAGAGTAATTTTCCGTATTTTTAAGCCAAACTGAGGTTGATTTTATTTTGCATCATTCTCTCACGATCAAAATAAGGTTATGTTTTTTGAAGTAAGTTTTTTTGTTTATTTCTAATGTTTTGTTACTAATTTTAGGTTATATTGTTAATTATTTTCATTTGCAAGAGAAAGTTGTTTGAATGTTTCACACCAGATTTTTTTAATTAATTCTGTTAATGAAGGGATCTTATAGATTTTGTGTTAAAAAATATTCCTTTCGGGCTCAGAAATATTTTTTGTAATATAAAGCGGTTGTTTGATTAATCAGTTCCTCTACAAACCAGAACAATAGAGGAGGTTCGGTTGAATATTTCCATAGAACAGTCTTGGGATTATTCCTTGTTTGCAGAGAATAATCACACAGAATAGATATCAGTTATACAGACCATTCCGTCTTACAGACAATAGAATGAATTTCTAAGAACAAATTAATGTATTCCATTTCTGTACACTGTGAAGAACAAGAGAGCAGATTAAACGGCGATTTTAGTTACTTAAGATACAGTATATTCCGACATATTTCCTACCGTAATAAGATTTGAATTGTCCCAAACTAAATATTTATTAGAACCTTTTTATATCGTGTATTTCCTATCCCGTTGAAAACAAACGCAATAAAATATTTACAACAAAATAATCCATTTTTACCCAAGAGCTACGATAAATTGATCTAGAATAACTCTATAAAAGCAGATTAGCGTGATTTAAGTTGTTCTCATAAGGAAATGGTTGTTGCCAATTTATAATCCATAAATCATTTATACGGAAACTCATGTGTAATCGATACAACTTATATTAAAACAATTTTCTTCGTAATTTTTTGTTGGTATTGCAACAGCTAACATTCGTTCAGTCTTAAAATAGAAATACACATATATGAATTATTTATAAAAGTATCTCGACAGTTTTTACGCTTTCCTATTACAATTAGGTTAACCCTCCAAGATATTTTTAATATTTTCTCCGCATTTACAGTTGAAGGTTAAAAGGTAAAATCCTGTTGAATGTCTAAAGTAACTTTAAATGCCTTAGCTTTTAAAGTAATTTAGATACGTTATTTAAATTATTAGATAAATCCATTTAACAGTAAAAATCCAATTAACAGTAGTAATCCAATTAACAGTAAATAATCATTAAAAAATCCATATTTTTACAATACAATTTAAAAATAATTTTATATAATTTTCCATAAGTGGTTAAATTTATACTGCTTAAAATAAAACTGGTATCTATTTTTGTTGTCTTTAATTTCTATTACGACATTGAGCTGCACAACTTCCGTATTTGATAATTAAATGGTGGTGGGAAATTTCACTTTAAAGGAGAAGAAACCCAGTGGCACATTAAACATCAGATAAAACGTAAAACGTTAAATAAATAAAAATGTTAACGGTTGCGTACTCGACTAAGTACTTGACTAAGCTTAAGGTCGCTGGTTCGATTTCCAACTAAGATATGAAATGTTTATTTCACTTATTTACCCCGCAGAAGTCGACATACTCGTAAAAAAGTTACTTAAATACTTTTTCGCTTTATTTGTTTTTATTTGCAACTGTGCGGTTTAGCACAACCGGTAAATATGCATGCAATATATACTTTTCAACATGACATTAGACGTTAATGGAGGACACCACTCATTAGTAGGACCCCCGCAGTTAATTACTACAGTTGGCCTTTTCATAATTTAATCATTAAGACTATTTCATTAATATAGTAATTTTAATTACTTTCTTACGTTTTAAGTATTTTTTATTAAGTTTAATTAAATTTTTCTTTTATTTTTCAATGTGTAATTTGGACTAAATTAAATTAAGTTAGCCCAAGTCTCTATTCCACCGCCTCCTGAGCCGATGATATTGCCTGGTAAATGTGAAGAACTTAGTTCGCGAATTAACGGGTTGAATTTGTTTTGAAATTTTAATTGAAATACATTTCGTGTATAGTGTCATTAATAAATGGGATTTTTACGAAGCAATTTTGATTAAAACCGTTGAAGTTTGGTTATGACTGATGGTTAATACTTAACGTTTATTTTTTTAGCTTTTATTTGTTATCGGGAACTGTACATTGTTGACTACTACCCAACTGCGCATTGGCGCAGTTGGTAACGTGCTCGCCTCTCATCATGCGGTCTTGGGTTCGAATCCCATTCAGGCACGGCATATTTTCATACGTTACAAAAATTCATTTCATCCTTCACCGTCTGCATTAGCAGTAATTGCAGAACAGTCGGACGTTAAACAAAAAAAAACCATTTGATCGCTGCTTTTTGCTGTATTTTTGACGTAGATTAGACTTGAGTTTGAACAGGGACCCCCAGTAGAGTTTGTTCATGGATGGCTGTCAGCTGGTCACCATACAAAGTCGCTAGCCAAACCGGTGTTACTTAACAAATAATAGCGACTTACTACCAGCTGACTGACGGGGCTGGCCCGGAGGCCAATACTTAAAGTTAATTTTTGTTTTATTATACCGATAATGTTTTAGACTGAAGTTATCTTTTATCGTTTTTAATACCAGTAGATTAAAGTTGAATAAATTTTTAGGTATGAGTTTGACTGAGATAATAAATATTATCTTTGCTTTGTTATATAACTAAAATTTATTTTTAAATAATGAAAAAACAATGTTCTGAGATTTTCCCTAATGGAAAATAACTCGCACCGTAAATTGTTAAGTTAATGAAAATATTCTCAACACAATGAAGGATGATATTCAATAGAAAAGCACAACATAGAGACGAGAGACGCAGGACTTTCACTCTCAAGGGAAAGTGATCTGTGCCTCCAGGGAAAGTACATGGTTTTAGATGGGGTTTTTGTTAGGTGTTAGGGTTGGGGATATGCCACGTGGAATCGAGTATCTAGGTCATTGGCCGTTACCCATACTCCTTTATTACAACTAACTCGACTCACAAATCTGTTCGCACCATTATTCGGATCGGAATGTATAGTTCGCTCAAATCCATGCTTTTGGTCTGACCCCATTTTCAGAATTCAATTATGGAAATTTATTTTATAAAAAGTACTACTTTTACTACTAATATTTTTGTATAAATATTTTTCATAAGGATTATTCATTTATTCAATTTAGCTTTTCACAGTAATCCTAGAAATTAATGCAGATGAACGCTGGCTCATTATCAAGCTAACCTAAATTCATATAAGAGGTTAGCTTTTAAAACCTGACCTTTTGTTATTTTTGTCGTTTTTAAAGCTTTACAATAGAAATTATTCAAGTAAAGTTGTAACAACTATTTCAACCTAACCATGTATTTTAATTATGTACCTAATTATTAATTATGTGCAAGCAAAAGAAGACGAAGTAAGAGGTAAATCGAATATTAATGTGTTATAATAATAGTTATCTTAATAATTAAACAAAAACAAAACCTTAATTTTTTTCGATGCACAAAAAATAAACTATTTCTATTGGAGTTTTTATTGAATAATAAATTCAAGTGTATTTGAATTACCTTAAGAAATCTACAGACTAATATTAAAAATACATTTTTATAACAACTTAAATAGATAACTGAATAAAATAACGGTAAATAAGGAGTCCATTTCCCTTATCAATAATATGAATAAAATTGTAATTATATAATAAACGACTTCCTCCATCTCCTGTTCAATTTTATCCACTCTTTAAACGTATTTTCTTACCTTATGTAATAATAGGCCTACAATTTTTTTCTTTACAGCCGGTAACCCCCTCTGCTTATTGCATAAAGCGATTATTAAAATAGCTATATTAATGATTCCAGATTACGTTAAAAATTGATAAAAACAATGCATCCATGAAAAATGTCTCAAATTAATTAGGTACAAAATTAACAGTTAAGTGAAGGGGGATTCATAAATAATATTTGTGATAATTTTCTGAAATCTGAAGGAAGTTAAACATCTCAGTTAAATGTATTAGAGATTGTATGGGATATTTTTAATACTTATGGTACCGGGTCATCGAGAAAGGTTGCATCCATTTAAAAAAAAATACAGTTTAAAAACTACTGGAGATAAAGTCATAAATTTTTTTGTTGTAAAATAAATATTAAAGGTTTTTAGTTGGTGCGATTGTACCGCAAGTTGAACAAATTGAAATGGAAAACATTAACATAATTTGGCAACAAGACGGTGCGCCTCCTCATTTCAGTCTTCTAGGGCGCCAGGCCCTTAATAAAAAGTTCTCTGACCGATGAATTAGTAGGGCCAGAACCTACGCTTTGGCCTCCGACGAAGAGTCCAGATTTAACCACACTTGATTTTTCTTCTGGAGTTATGTTAAAAACCATATCTAGACTATGGAAAGAAGATTCGAAATGTGAATCATTTACATCAATTTGCTTCTGCTGTTGCTTCGGTCACGCTCGATATGACAAAACGTACCTGGACAGAGATCGACTAGCGTTTAGCTGGGTGCAGAGTGACCAACGGTGCTCAAATAGAAAATTATTAAGTTGTAAATTTTTTTTAATATTTTCTGTTTACAACAAAGAAAAATGACTATCTCTAGTAGTAATTTTTAAATTGTAATTTTTTTAAATGGATGCAACCTTTCTCGATGACCCGGTATATTTCTCAGACATGTTTTATATAAACTAAACATACGAGGTATGGCTATTAAAAAACGAGACTGACGTTGTAAAAAAATTTATTTTTATTTTATACATAATCACTTATTGTCACCTTCAATATACACTCCTTCTCAATCCCTACAACACTCCATGCGAATTTTCCATTGTTGGAAACAGTGCTGGAAGTCATTTTCTGTCAGCTTCTTCAGGACACGTGCCGCTTTCTCTTTTACAGCTTCCACAGACTCAAATATTGCCCTTTTTAATGTAGATTTCACCTTAGCAAACAGGTAAGTCAAATGGTGCAAGATCTGGTGAATAAGGTGGATGTTCTAACTCTCAGATGCTGTACTTGGCTAGGAACCTCTTGACAGATAACGCGGAATGAGTCTTGGTGGAGAACTCATGATTTGTCTTTCCACATTTCGGGGCGTTTTTTCCTTACTCTTTGACGTAGTAATACTCAAAGTAGTAATATTGATTAATTGTTTGACCTTCAGGAACCTAGTGAAGGTACACAATTCCATGGATATAAAAAACAATCATCATTGCTTTAAATTTTGACTTGCTCATTCGAGCTTTTTTGGCTCTCGGTAAAGTTTGGCTCTTCCAGTGCATGGTTGCCGCTTCGTTTCCGGATCATAAGTAAAAACCCACGTTTCATCACATTTTATTATCTTCTACCTTTTCCCTAAGGTGAAATCTGCATTAAAAGGGACAAGATTTGAGTCTGTGGAAGCTGTAAATGAGAAAGCGGCACGTGTCCTGAAGGAGCTGACAGAAGATGACTTCCAGCATTGTTTCCAACGATGGAAAATTCGCATGGAACGTTGTAGGGACAGAGAAGGAGGGTATATTGAAGGTGACAATAAGTGATTATGTATAAAATAAAAATAAATTTTTTTTACTACGTCAGTCTCGTTATTGAATAGTCACACCTCGTACAATGAGTAAAACTTAACATCCCTGAATGTGGGAGTAGAAACTCTCTGGAAATAATTTTAATTCTTTCAAATAATATTTGAAGGGAATCTCATAGGAATTAATTGTTATCTTAAGTTACTTACGATGTATCCAACTATAGATAGTTACTGTCAGAAACAATTTCTCATACAAGAAAAGCGGCGCTTCTAAGCTGACATTTGAAATGTTGTGTAGCCTTGACTTGAAAAAGGGTCAGCTAACAAAAACATTCTACGCGTTTCATCTCAAGGATTTATTGCGCAAAATAATCGGTTTGCATTAAAAACAAAATATATTTAGTTATATAATACTTTATTAGATTAAATTTAATGAATGTTTTGGTTAATGGAGTTTTTTTTAGTTTATATAAAGTCGAGGCAACAACTTGGTCATTACCGTTAATAATGAGTTATGGAATCGGTAGGTTTGAACAAATAATAACAATTTCCAGGCACTTTACGGTAATCGAACTTCCACTTTTCAGCTAAGCAGGGTAACCACTGCGCCACGGAGGCGGTCATTGTAATTTGTTACGTCGAAAGTTCAATTACCACTAGGGTCTAAAATTATTACACTTAAAACCTTCCGATTCATTACCGTAACACAAAGTAATCGCTAATAATTAAAGAAATTGATGCGGCTATAAAGAAAAACTAAGAGAATAATACAAAAAGTATAAATTTCATTTTATTATATTGCAGTACTTACAATCACGATCCGAAAAACAAGATATTTATGTAGTATTTTAAAATTTAACTCCATAACAATTTCGTTCATTTTCTATCCGTCGTCTACCAACAAATTATTAAACTACATTATTACTGTAATTACATGACAAGTAGCTATAAACTAATAATCTCTTTGAAATATATATAGGCCTACAACAGATTTCGTTACTGCTCTTGCCGCTTCTCCGTCCCCAGTTTCCACTGTTTTTTATCTAAGGTTACATCCTCTTCTAAAATTTTAGCCGTCATGGCCTCATTCACGCCATCTCTCCAATTCCGAAGTGAACGTCCTCTTTTCCTCCGTTCTGGAGGTATCCATTTTAATATCTTTCGAGCCATCTATACTCTGTCTTCCTCTTCATTATCCAAACCACGTTAATTGTCGTTTTTTAATAACGTCATTGATGGTTCTTTCCATATTCATTTCGACTCGTATGGCTTCATTTCTAACTCTCTTAAATCTTGATTTCTCACAACTTCTTTTCAGAAAGTCCATTTCCGTGGCTCTAAGTTTATTTTTGTTGGTCTTTGTGACACTCCAAACTTCTGAGCCATAATGTGTGATCCTTTGAACTATACTTTTGTATATGTTTTTTGTGGTTTTTGTTATAGACCTACTTCATAGTAAAGAATTAAGTGTTCGGATTGCTGTTCTACCTTTGTTGATTTTGCTTTGAATTCCATTCTCACTGTTTCCTTTTTGTTAAATATTTTTATTCTCTTTGAAATAATTTATGAAAATAACAGCCTTAAATGGAAGTCCAGGTTTCGATCACTAACCAGGAGCCGGAAAATTGTTACGCGTTAGAACCCTGCGATACTGTTTCATATAGATATTGTAGTTACTAATAAACGATCAAGATGTTAATACGATTACAATAAATAACAAAAAAATTATTAAAATTTCTGAGCACAGTTTACTTAAACTTTTCTCTTTAAGAATGAGTAAGTGATCTATTACTCGTTTAGGTACTCTTGCATTTTTATTAATTATTAGATTAGCCTAAGTACTTGAATATTTTATTTATAATTAAGTAAATAAATTCAGTTATTATTTTTTTTTAAACACAGAATTTTTAAAAAGAGAATTTACAGATTTTTTTATTATTGGCCTATATAATTTATTTTTTATAATAACTTTAAATATGTCTTTAGCATTTTGATAAAAACCATTAGAGGTTTTTCAGCGTATGTAGGTCAAAAAATAGGTAGGCCTATTGATAAATGACTTCAGTTGCCACGTGGCGTTCACCCTTTCCTCTGTCAACGAAAGTTCAACTGAGGTGAAGCACAGCTAAAGCAGGTTTCCCTACCACTTGCCTCTCCATCTCCCACTAAAAAACACCTGCTGCTTTTAACCCTCTCATCTATCTCTCTTTGTTTAAAATCCTTTCTCTCTTTCTCTAGTTTACCCCGTGCATTTTCCTGTGGTCTCTTCCTCTAGAACTTCGACCTGATTTATCTTTATCAATTGTTATCTAGTCGACAAGTTAGAAGTAGTGGAGTAAATTTAGATACTATCTAAAGAAATTATAGTTTCCTTTAAATTATAAATTAAACTATATTCTACTTATGTTAGATGTTCTTTATTAGGAGAAAACTATATTATTCATGCAAGTTCGTTATGAATACATAATAAACATGTGTATTTAATAGAACTCTTGGGATATAAAATGTTAAATACTTACTTTATCAACAAAATGCACACCTACCTAATGTTCAAATGAGGAGCTTAAAGATAAAATGAAACATGCTTCAGGATTAATAGCCTATAAAAGAATACATTATTACTGATCACGATTTTTACATTACTTTGCTGTACACTTTATACACCCAGAAATTAAAACACACTTTTTGCCACACTTATATTTCATTGTGTAATATAAACCGGCACATGGTTTTCTCATTCCACTCATACCGTACTCATTATTCAGCTCATTTGAAATTGTTTCATTAAACATTAACAAATGAAACATTTGTTTAAAAAAATACTTCTAATGAAGCTGATAAATTTGTTTTTTACAAAACTTTATCGTTATTCGGAAAGCATGACTTTGATTTCATGGAGTATCTCTCCGAACTAGCTTAAAAAAACATTTAAACAACAGATTGTTTTTCATTATGGTAAATACAGTTCATGACTACAATAAAAATGATAAAATAAAGATTATAAAAACGTACAATTCACAAATCTACTAGTAAACTTGTTTAGCTAAAACGATATGCGCATGATTTTAATTTCAGTTAAATTTGATAATGATTAGAAAAGTTCAATTTTTTAACTTCATTAACATTAATAACAACTGTATACATCATAATAACAACTATTCAATTAGATGATTACGTTATGAGATGGTACGTAAGGATATGATTGTCTTAAGGTAGAATAGTAGGCTTCTTCTTTTTCTTGTTCTTCTCCTCCTCCTCCTCCTCCTTCTCGTCCACCACTACCTTCTTCTTCTTCTTCTTCAAGAAGCCATCATGGATATTATCACTTTGTCAACAGCAATACGAAAGAGTTGAGACGAGGTTATGTTGAACCAGGTTCTAAAATATTTAAACTACGATAGCCTTTTTCTTCCGGAGCCTCTTTCTCTGAAGATCTTCCCCTGCAAAATACACTGATCCAAGGAAGCACTAAATAGTAGGAGGCTACTCACAAGTAATTAGGTAAAACTCTCATGGGTAAACTTATTTTTACAAAATGTCTCTACTCCACCTGCTATGAAGCGTTGGGAGTTGTCGAGTTAATGTGCCATTGTACGAGTTGGTTGTTTTTCGCAAGAAATTTTCGTTTGAAATGTCTGTAAGACTGATGAATAGTATTAAAGTATGGTATGCATAAATTGTTATGTATCGTTTCATAAGTCACGTACCAAGGTATCTGCATAATCCGCATGAATATAGATTCGAAGCGTATTTAATGATTACTGCGGACTGAACGGAGCCAAATACCTGATATCCGAAAGTCCAAATAAGTTCGGAGTAAAGATTTGTACAACAGTTTTGAATTAAAAGGGAGTTTTGACCGTCTCAAAAGCAGCGTGAAGAAGTACCTACCTTCGAAATTTTGAAATTTAAAATTATCTAGAAAACGTATAATTATAATCTATCACTACTTCTGAAAAATGTATTTCTGTCTATCTAAAAGGAAAATTACATAAAAACTTTTGAACCATTAGAGTTAAAGTTAATAATACTGGTTTAACAAAAAATCTTTTTGTTTCGTCGAAAAATAATTGACAGAAAC
The DNA here is from genome assembly GCA_035578175.1 of Catonia carolina. NCBI lineage: Eukaryota > Metazoa > Arthropoda > Insecta > Hemiptera > Achilidae > Catonia > Catonia carolina. Next base: position 270,908,299 of record JAQMRL010000001.1, on the reverse strand, counting down.
ATGAACATTTTTCAAAAACAAAATGATTATGAAAATATATTATTATTTTATTGAAGCACTGTTCAATAAAGTACTTTATAGTAACCTTCTTTACTTAATAGAAAATTCTACCTCGAAATATGAAATATAATTTTCAATATTTGAAGATGTACATAAAAATAACAGAGGCTAAGTAAACTAAAGGGGTTGTGTAAAATAAAAAAGTATCTCTTCAAAGAACTGGAAAACATTTTCGTGGGTATCTTTAAACGAAACATTATTTATTTTATTACTTGTTATAATACAGACGACGGTATTGCGTAACTGAATTGAACGTTTTTCGTAGTTATTCTGTGAAGCTTTCTTTAAAAATGTATTAAGGATAGACCGAACGTAGTATTTTATTTCTTTCAATTCTAACTTGTATTTTATTTTTCAATCTCTTGGGAAAGTCGTAAAAAGTCATACGAGAAAGAAAATAATACTGCATAGAGAAGTTTTAAAAGAAAAAAATAGAATTATCTTTATTTTCATGAGAAGTGGAGTAAATATTAAGTTTAAGATGGTTATTTTTACAAAATAAATGCATAAAAATATATCTTAGCAATTTTTAAACTATAAACATTTATTTTCTTAATTTATTTACATATAAAAAAGATCTTTTTAATATCGTTCTAATAAAAACATGAATAAGCTGACTTAAATATTATCTAACCTACTTTCGAATTGTTAAAATCTAACCTAATATTGTATTCATCGCGTGATACAGTACACTAAAAATATACTATCTTATGGGTGAATCCGTTCCAAAAAATCGACCACCTGTTTAAGTTTATATATTCCACCCACGGATTTAACATCTACTTTCTGTGGAATTATTTTAAGGACTTACTTTCATAGACTAGACTCTTATTTCCATTGATCTCTTCAGATTACTGTATGTATTTCTGTAAGATATTTTCAATCCTTTATAACAAAAAATGGCATACTTTGCAAGTAATGGATCAAAAAATCGTTACAATAATTTTGGGGAAAGACTTTCACCAACATTTTAATACTGGGTTTAATTTTCTCTTTTCTCTTCTTAAAATAAACTTTTTAATGAAGGTTATGATTTAAAATTATTCAAAATATTCTATTTTTCTTAACATTTAAGGGAGAGGTTGGAGTTTTAACTTACGTTAACCAATAGGCCTAATAATTGGTATAAGGAACATTTTATCAGCTTGTACTGACTTGATCACTGTGTTTTTTTTCATAGTTATTAGTTCTCAATATACAGTCATACAACAAGAATATAGTTCATGGTTTTTTGCAGCCAGGATGACAAAAATTATTGCCGCTTTTCATCGAAATTTCATTATAACCAGTGTATCTGTAACAAAGGAGTAGATATGTGAAAAAAATAAATGATGAAAATCAAGAAAAATATTTTTCACCCTAAAAATTACATGAACTCATTTTCATGAGTTTTTTTTCACACACTTTTTCATGAGTTCATGCTTTTTTTGCAGTCAGGATGAAAAATTATTGTCGCTTTTCATTGAAATTTCACTATTAACCAGTGTGCCTGTTGTAAAGGACGTAGATTAGGGCAAAAAGTGATGAAAATCAAAAAAATATTTTTCACACTAAAAAATAACATAAATTGATTACACATGATTAACTAATCATTTTATGATTAACACGAAAGTTTTCAAAATTTTGATTTAATAAAAAAATCCTGTTTCAGTCTTAATCCTTAGAAATTTTAGGTCACTTATCTCTACAAAAGATTTTGACCAGGTTTTCAAAGAAAAATTCACGTTAAAATATGTATTTTATTTGGACAAAACATCTATGTAAATTTTATAGAGATTGGCGGACTGGTTTCTGAGAAAATGAACATTTTGTGCTAAATAAAACAATTTTAGGTAAATCACAAAATAAAAAACAATGTGATTTACGTCAAAATATCTCACCTTAACTTATATTTGATATTATTATATTTTTGTCTGATAAAATTGAAGTGTAACGAACACAATGTAAAATCGAAAATTTAGAATTTAAAAAATTATTATGATGCTACCACAATTTTAATCGAAGTCATAACAAAAATTCTACATTTTTTCAAAACCAAGAAAGACAAATATATCTTTCAACGCTATTTTAAAAGTTGGTTAAAATGCAAAGAATTATAAATTATGTATCAGATTATAAAAGAAATTCTGGAAATTAATACAACAAATAAAGAAATTATATTACAAATCATTTTTTAACTTCCGACTTCCCTTAAGAGGCTTTTCGTTCAAGGTAAATTTTCATTAAAGAATTGATTCAAAATTTGGATGTACTTTTAACAGCTATCTTACTGGTAACGATGATATTTTAAGACTTACGGGGAAATTGTACCGTAGCTTTGGCCAAACATTTTTAATTTTACTTTTATGCTCTCTCTATTTCCTATATAGATTTTCTTGTAAAAGATAAAATTAATTTTATCCTCATGAAATGACTGTTAGCTAAATAAATGAGTATGATATCTATATTACATTTTATTTTTGCAAGCAAAAATTCTCAGTTTTTAACCAAACTTTTAACATCGATTATTTTTGTAAATATTTTAAAATTAAAAATTAACAGTTTAAAAACTGAGATACAAGCATAAACTTTCCGTATTAGAACGTTCAAATGACCTAAAATGAGAAATATAATGAGAAAGAAGACTCTGATAATCCTTCATACATAAAAATTAAGTAAAATCTTATTAGGCCTACCTAGTAATTTTCCGTAAATCTTCTTTTTTACGCTTAGTCGTGTTTCCTTTTCTCAGAAATAGCTAATTACTGAGAGCTAAAATTTTTCCACCTCTTTATTAAAAGTGTATTTTAGTATTAGAGTCTTTACAATAGAGGTAGACAAGTTTAACACCATTCTTTTTTATAACTTTTTTATTTCTCACGTCAGTATGCTTATACTTGCAATTTGTTAGATATGTAAACATAAAAAAGTTATATTAAAATATTCCACTTCAAAAATTATCTATACTTAGCATATGAAAGAAATAGTGTGCAAAATTCTAGGTATCACAAATGAACCAATCGTTTGAGATTGGTTAGGTTTATCACATTTCATAAGAGAGATACATAGTACAATCTCCCTTTAAATAATCTTCTCGCTATTGGAATTCGATATTCGGTTGGACAATTTCGATATGGATGATTCTATAATCAAAAAGTAACTGTTTTATTGTCCAGGCAAAGCAAATATTTGATAAAAGACGCGGTTGAGTTAAGTTAGATCGATTAATAAAATATTAGTTTTAACCTAAATCGTAAAGAATAAAACTGTTTAATTTAATAATTCTAAATATTTTACTTTGAAGTTGAACAAATCTATATAAATAAAATTGTGATTTTGTCTGTACAATTTTTCAAAATGCCCCAAATTTTGCTTCTACGCCAGATGTACCGCGTAAACTCCGAAACTAAGTTCAGCTGAATTTTTGTCTGTTTGTATGTAACGGCATCACGCAAGAACCGATGAACCAAATTTAATGAATTCGGTATCTAGATTCTGGACATAAACAAAGTGAAAATAGGCTATAATTATTTTTAATATCTTTTGGGGGTTAAACAAAACAATACGAATGTCTCCGTTAAAAGTCAGTGTATAAAAAAATGTTATATAAAGGAAATTACGAAACGTTTAAAGACAAATAATTTTTATTATAAAATGTTTTTCATTTTCATGCGTAATAACGGATATATTACTAATTTTTTAAAAAATAAACATTTTTAGAAGAATATTAACATACAAAATAAACAGAACAATAAACATAGACCTCCGCGCCGGTGAAACCCGTATTCATTGTCTGTTACCTACCTACCTATTCCACCAGTACCCTATACACCTTTTCTCGGTCACATTGTCGAAAATTAATCAGTCGTCTTGATAGTGGTCACCATCGTGGTGTTCCTATTATGATTTTCCCTTCATTTATTATGAAAATAATAAAGCGCTCCATATCTTAATTTAAAAATATCAAGATCTCGCTTTTATTTTACGTTTAACTTGTTTTTTCATAAATAATAATGCTGACGTTAAAAGGAGGTAGATAACAATGAATAGTTAAAGAGTATCAGACCTGACAGGGATCGAACTCGGTACCCCAACCGACCATCCACAGCACCAAGGAAACCGTTCGAAGAACGGGTACTTTAGCTAGTGCAGTTAAATAGAGCACAGTAATTTTTATAGTTGCAAGATAAATTAATTGGTAGAGATATATGGATTCCTATAAAATGTTCTTAAACATTTGTTATAATTCCGTTTCTGATTTTTGGAACTATGTTTTATTTCAGATGTGTTCTTTAGCTGGATGGCTGCTAGTGGCATCCGCGTTACATATGACCACAGCTGGTCCTCCAGTTTTTGGGACAAAAAGATACGCTAGAGGTTGGGCTGGAGTATCACCCTACTATGGTGGAGTTCGAGTTATGGCGCCGTATTATGCTACGGATTATGATCTAGATTATTATTACCAGGATCCTCCATATCCTGCGTATTCATACTATCCATCACCGTCACCATATTATCGGCCATATCCGTATTATGGTTACGAAGACCCTGTTGCTACTACTGAGAACGTGGATGAGGAGCATGCTGATTACGGAATGGAAACATGGTAAGTTTCAGTATAATTTTTATAATGAAATAACGATTCGGTTACAATCAAATCTGTACCTAAGAGGTAAAGCAAGTTTTTTTTTATTCCTAATTTGTGTACGTTGCAATCTGTTCAATTTAGAACAACAAGCAACCCCATGACCCAATGAGATGAGGATGATGTGTATGACGTGTAAATGAGGTGTAGTCTTGGACAGACCCAGGCCGACCATTCCTGAGAGAGTATGGTTAATTAAACCCCAACCATCAAAGTACACCGATATCCACTGTCTAGTATTCAAATCCGTATAAAATTAACTACCTTTACTAGGATTTGAACCAGGAACCTTCGTCTCCGAAAATCAGCTGTTAAACAGCTGATTTTGGCGACGACTTTACCTCTAGACCAACCCGGTTGGTAAAGCAAGTTAACTCCATTTTTTTAATTTTTCAGAAGAACCGAAAACTTGAAGTTTCTTATTTTGTAAAAAAATTTTGAAGGTGTGAGAATTTTTTTAAAATTTGTACCAAATAAATAGCTTCTGATACAGAAATGTAAATGACTAAAAAACTTCCTTAACTTCAACTACCCTTTGACCACCCACAGAACTTCATACTCTTCATATCTTTTTAAGAAATTTAATGAAATTTAAATTTTAAATTTTAGTTACATTAGTGTTGACCCCCAATGTAACTTTAATTAAACAAACGGAAACGAAACAAAATATATTGAGCTAACTCTATTTTGATAAAGAAACAACATTTTATTAACAATAATGTTTAAAAAAATACAGAAATCAAGCAAATTATGAGGTCTATCAGTAAGACAATAAAAACAAAATAATTCAAAATAAAATAACTTTTTGTCAATAACAAGTACTATACATTCAATTAGAGTTAAAAATAGTAGTAATTTTAAAAATCTTCTCAATCATTGTACAAAAGTGGAGTAAATGTGGTTACTGCAACTTTTATAGAGCTTCTTCCTGATTTTCAAACTTAATTTTGCCAAAATTGGAGTTAAAACACTTTACCTCAAAGACACAGAAATAATTTTTATGTTTGTCGAAACTTATCACATTATTTTTACATGAATAATTATTATCAATTAACCTACTCAATGACATGTTTAGATGAGACTACTGTTTAAAAATGGACATAAGTAAAATTACTAACAGTTCTGAACACATTACAGTAAAATTTTCATGGTAATTCTCTCCTTCCTCACTCTCTTTCCTTATCTTTACTTTTATACTATTTCTATTGATGTTATAACCTTTATCGCTAGGTATAAAAACAGTATGACATAATGTTCTAAATTTAGACATACACTATTATTAAATTGAATTTATTATTATAATTAATTATACGCCAACTTATCTGTTTAATAATATTCGTAATATTATTGCTGGTTAGTTTCCGTTGATGTATTGTATAGATTATGGTATAACAATAATAATCACAAAATAAATATAGTAAATAAAATATACACACTTTACTTGTGTTTGCAAAGGCTACGATAGCTTAATGTTTTCATCATGAATAGTAGTTCCAAACTCTCATAAGAAATGCATAGCCCATACTACTCATTAGTCTCAATTACGTTATAAAGTTTTATACGTACATTAATGAAATTTTAAAAATGCACGTCATTTATTTTTAGCAATCATTACAATGAATTAAATTTATAAGTTCGCGGTAATACTATATCGAATAGAAAAATATTACTATTATTTTGGTTTTACGGAATGTTATTAAAACTTCATAAAACTTGGTAAACGTCCTTGGACTTTTAATTAGTTATTTATTATATTATAGGGAAGGAAGTACATTGATCGTCAATAGTGGAAGGGAGATACCTGGTAACCATGGTAACATCGTACATATCCTCTGTACCGTCTCCCTTCCTTTTCTACCAAACACAACATTATTTAAATCGATCAGAAAACCCTATGACCTAAGACAACATGGCCACTTTCCTTGACTTGATCCTTGATTTTTTATTTTGTAATGTGGATATTTCACGTAATATAAGCATGCAGTAAATCAGTAGCTACAATAATTGCAAATCTGTAAAACTACCATATTGATTTAACATTTACACTAATACATTACGACGTTTTAAAACTAGTTTTCACAGTTAACTTCGTAAATTGTTTTTGTTGTTTGGATATAATAAAATAACTGTTTTAAGGGTTTTAGCAGTGAAAATAATGATAATTTTTTTAATTTTCTTATTCGTTTTTTCCCAATATTATAAAATGTACTATTGTTATTTATGACAATGTCGGATATACGGGCCTACGCATAGATTCTTACAAAAGCCTTACCAAAAGCTTACATGGAAACAGCACATATCTACCAAAAAAAGAAACCATATAAATGTTCGTAAAATAAACTTTTAAACAAACAATATCTCGTACCAGAATAAAATAAATAAATAATTTTAAAATATATATCATACATTTGAAATATTTCTGCAAATTTTAATATTCAAATTCTAGAAAGATTTCAGTCAAAAACTATCAGAAACATGTTGAACATACCCTGGCACATAAGCAGTAAATTTATTTTTGGAGATCTCGATTTAAATACAATAATACAGAAAATTTCAGATTTCAGTGTTAAATAAAAGGATAGACATGAACATCGAACTTTACTAGCAATAAATTTATTAGAGAACAGTTTAATTAAAAATTCAAGGTCAAAACGATTCATTTTTTGAACTAGCCTTACTGCAGTTAAAATTTAATGTAACATTATTAGAATTTTACTTATTTTTCGTAAATTTCACGGAAGTCAAATATCGATGGATTTTTGACTTCCTTTGTTTTTTCCCGCTTTCTACCATATTAGTTGCTTGTTATTCAAATAAAATGAACAGATTTTAATGTAGCAGTAATTAAAAGAAGAAGATAAATATGCAATTGAAAACAGTAATCAGTTTAAGTGTTTTTTGTCAGAACTTACATTAAACTCTTTGTAAAAAAACTATAAAAGGATATAAGGTTATTTTAAGCCATCCATAATTTATTAGCCATTAAAATATTACTTTCGGAAGATCATTTCGAATCTAAGAAAAGCTGGGTGGTTAGCCTTACTGTCAAAAACCTATACTACTATTTGAAAGCATCACAATCCCCAACATCTGAAGGTAGCTTTCTGATTCAATTTCAACTTACACAAAAAAATTGGTGGTTTGTCTTTGATCACCAAAATATTGTTTTTTTTTTTATAACGAGAATTAACTTAGTACTTAGTACTTAGTATTAAGTTAACACAAAAAATAATAAAATAGGCTAATAAACTGCATTTTAGTATATATTTTAGTCTGCTTGATAATATATTTAATCTATAAATTACATATTAGAATTACTAAATGTCCTTTTTCTTAATTTTTTAATATGTAATTAATTTCTGACCAGGTATGATAACCATGCTGGTGAAACGGACAGTAATGCAAGGGCCAATGCGATATTTTTACAGAATTTAATACTTGCTAATATGTACAATGATCAAGCTAATAATTACAAACAATATCGGCCTCTTCATTCATATTTTCCAACCAATAATGGAGAAGATGAAGAAGACGGTACATGGGTTTATGGTGAACCAGTACGAACAACAAATGGTAAGTAAATTAAATTTATTCAACTAATGACTTTCGTTATTTTAATTATTGTTTAAATAAATCGTGTGTAATAAAAAATTGAATCGGCCGCCTCCATAACGTAGTGGTTAAAGCTCTAGCCTACAACGCTGATTGGTTCGGTTTCCGGCTAGAGTTTGGATCTGTCAGTGGATGGTGCTCTCTTGCACGTCACTCATGTCATTTCATTCATTCTTTCGCCCACCATCAAAATTCACTGGTTGTTTATCTTGTAACAGTTGTGAATTTCATAAAGTTAATAAAAAAAAATGCTCAACCCACTGTTCTAGATACAAAACCCACTACGGTAATAACCAAGTAACTGATGCAAGTTTAAATAAACCTAAACTTAAAAAAATTTGAATCATATAGTCTGAATTTTATAAAAATCTGGGTGTCATACATTGAAGATACAAATTATACGGTTCCAACTGTTCTTCAATGTTGAATGCATCTGGGTTTCAATCCCGGTAAAAATCAACAAAATATATTTTTGCTATTTTGTTTACTTTTCGTAGCTACAGCTTTTTTAATCCTGGATATAATTCGTGGTGTATCATCTAAGGATTGGGAGATCTAACATAACTTATAGCTATTATTTTAAAACATGAAATTTTCCAATTTATTTTAAAATGTTAATTATGTTTACCCTGAAGTACAGTTCTACCAAACTGATTTAAATAATTTTTACATGGTTGAAAAGAGTATTTTTTGGGAATTCTACAAAAATACGAATATCAAAATCATTAAAAAAATATTAAATTCGAAAGTAAATCTCAATTAAGTTGACATGCGTTTTTAACTTTTTTATGCTTATTTTTTAAATTTTAACGGTCGATCTTCACAATCCTTAAAGTGACAGAAAACTTATACAGTCCTGATTTGCCGATTAGTATTTAAGTACCGTAAAAAGATTTATTAAATTTTACGGAAAAAATTAATAATTTAATTATGGATTTGATAGTGCTGCTACTCTGATAACGTTAGATTTGCTGCCCAACCTTTTTCCCTCTCAAATCTAAATTACAGTCAAAGTTCTAAACGACCACCTTAATCCAGCGATCACCCCTATTTACAGCTAAGTTTTTTGAAGGACAGATTTTATTTTGTATAGTTTTTTTGTTCATATTTTTTTAAACCTCTTAAGCGATCACATTTTTCACGATGCAGTCAGTATTTCATTTTTGTTGCAACTATAGAACATTTGAAGTTTAAAATTTTCGACTAAACAAAAGTATTTTGTGAACCATTTGGGATTGATTATAGGATACAAACCCAATATGTTTATCATAGCAAAAATCTGTTCAAGGTTTAATGACATCACTTAGGATACATTGTATGAATTTATTTAGGTGGGCCAGATAATGCAAAAATAATGGTCATCTGTTTCAGATGTTGTATTTAAAGTCATTCTAATTAAGGTAATAATTATTTCTTATTGAAGTACTTTTATTTACAATCGTAGCATTTTTTTGTGTTAAAATTAGGAGCCAGTACTGTTTCAAAGGAAGATGAGGACGTAAGAGAATTAAAAGAACTTGTAAATAAAAAGAAAGCAAGAAAAGAAGAATTATTTAGAGAACAAAGAGAAGGTGCTAAGAAATGGCAGAGGAAAAGATCTGAAGACAATTCTGTTTCAGTTACAAGTACAACAGAAAATCCAGTAAATAACGCAGGAAAAACAGGAAAAATGGGTCAACTTGAAGTAGTTCTTCCTCGACCTGCTAACCCATCACGTAATGCTGTTAATTTTCATAAAACAGTTAACAGCAGAACATCTCATAAACCATCTGTTTATGACACGATTAAACAATTACTACAAATGCAGGAACGATTACAGGTAATTAATTTATTATACGTATACCTACATTATATGTTTTCAATATTTACATTATCGTTTAATTTTTCTATTATGGGTACAAGAAAGTTCTGAAAATATCTTGAATGAAATTACAATCAAATATGCTAAATATATAATAAACGTTTTTAATTTTAAACAGTTTTCATATCTGTGTATTTTCATGGGAAATACTTCAATGTTTATAATATTATTCTATGTTGACCTTGAGATCTGTGTTTATAATTTATTAAATAATTACTTTTTTATTAACTTTGTTATTTATCTGGAGAATAAAACTTCAGTTCATGAAATATTTCATCTTATTACATTTTTTAAAAAAAACATTAAAGTTTAGTTAATTTTAACGCAATAGTTATTATAGTAATAAAGATGAAAAGTACTTCAGTAGTATTTTGTATAATAAAATCGGACAAAATTTATTTCTTTAAAAACAATTTAGCATCAATTAAAAAGTACATTAATGAATAGTAAAGTCGAGTGATCATTGTTTGTAGTGATTTATAAATGCGAATAAGAATGTAGTGGAATGAGAGGTACGTGGGTGTCCATGATCCAAAATGGTGACAATTTGTTTAAACTAGGATCAATAAGGGTTAGTTGCAGAGAAAAGAGAAAGAGGTTGAGAAACAGAGATAGAAGTTTCATTCATGATAGGAGACTTCATGTGCTGACGTCAATGCAGCAAAGTACTGGAGTTTGAGAGAGGGAATAGGAACGAGGGATAGTGGGGTAGTTGGCGGAATGCCAAGTTGGCCCTGGGCAAAAGCTGGATACAAGCACTCATGAATTAAACTACCCCATTCCTTCATGGCCTTACTTAACTTTTTTTTTGTACCCCTTCCTACATCAGGATTCTGAATTCTATTTATAGAATGTATAAAAATAGAACGGAACTTAAAATAGAACGGTGGTAAAATATCACCTAACATTATGAAATCGTTTGATCAATAGAATTTCATTATATTTGAATAAGGGTTATATTTTAATCTGTAGATACTTAAGCTAATACATTTTAAGAGTCCAATGTACCTTTATATTAGCAAACAAAATATTTTTCCAAAATAAGACTTTCTTTTATTTTTTGAAACTCTTATATTATATGATTGCCCGTAACAGCCAGGTGGATTGTTAAATTATTTACATTCAATCTGTTATTTCCAAAAGTAAAAAAAAAGTAGTTCTGTTCTTATAATATTGTCAGCCAATTAAATTATTGAATTATTTAAAAACAGAAGAGGTAAAGGTGTAAAAAACACTAATCAGTGTTATCTCTTCTTAAAGTAATGATTTTCATTATACAGCCAGATGCTGTGGTGAATGAAGTGAAGGTGTCATTTGATCGGTGCGAAATATATCCTTTTCAGTGGGCTCGGCATCCTGATAAGCATACTTTTTCACTAAGTTAGGAAGGCATGGTAAACCACCTTACTCCTTTTTTACGTTAATAAAACCTCTAGAGGTTCAAACCACCCTTTCGGCTGATGACCTAAACAACAACAACATATGAATTTAGTAATATGCTTGTTTTGTTGTAATATAACTAGAAAATATCTTGCGACCACATGATGCACTGAACATTTTAAATCTTGGAGAAAAGTATCCATTTTACAAATTTCTATATCTTTGCATAGAAAAGCAGTAAATGGATAATTCTTTTATTATCTCTAGGCAAAAATATGTTCTACATTACCACTAGAATTTAGAGAAAGAAGCAGACTTTAGTTAGGAAGTTGCGAAAAAAAAAACATCACGAATATTAGTTATGTTTTATGGAAATTACTTTTTCTTCTGTATTCCACAATTCGTAATTTTGGAAAAATTCTGGAATCATGATGTTTTCTTAATAAACCAATTAGAAATTATTTGTTCTGTTATTTTGTTGTATGGATACTTTGCCATGTTTAAAAACTCAATTTACTTTAAAAATTTAAAGTTCTTCAATATTTTGCACGTTAAAAAAATATTTTTTCTAAATAAAAGAAAATGTAACACCTATAATAATTCTAGAGCCAATCATAGACTAGGTCTTATATAAAGTACCTTTTTTAATTCCACCAATAGAAACTTATGCGACTAGGGCGTACTAGGCGACCTAAACTTCTGAATAATTCACAAAACAAATATTTAAAATCAGTTGAGTAAGCCAAAAGTTATTATTTATGAAAACAGGGAGGTAGTACTATAACTCAGTTCTTGAATGAAATATTATAGTTTAAAATTAGAAATTTTCACAAAAGTAACTGTTGATTTTGTTTTAACATCGCTTTAATTTGTATTTATTTATTGATGCAAAACAAAGGATTTTAACAAAACAATACACCTTTTGTTCAGAATAATCTGCTCTATAAAAATACCAAATTTTGTTTACAACAATAAAATTATTTTTTTAAGGTAGACTTCCCTCTAAGGATTATTGTCTAGTGGTTTCAAAACTTCAAAATTGTTGTAACAAAGTTTTAAAATATTTGCTTTTTTATTTTTCAGGGAGATGAAGAACCAGAACGAAAAAGTAAACCACAAAAACGATCTTACATCCCAAGTGAGGAAAGCCTTGTTGCACAACTTGGAGGCCTAAAGAAAATGGCTTCTTAAATTATATTTCCAAGTACTTCCAAGTCAATACTATTAATATTTAATTAATTTAGATTGTTTAAAAAAATCAAAAGATACAAAATGAAAACTGATAGTTAACTAGAAAATATAAAAATCTAGTATTTAGCCTAATTTCAACATTAATTTACTGTCATGTTTCATTTCTAAATAACTTTTATGTTATTTAAAAATATTATAATTATGATTTATTTTCAAAATATTTCTAAATACTTTACTCAAACTACCTCTTATATAATTTATTATATTTTTATTAATTTATTTAAAAATTATTTTTGTTTTAGAATTAGGTAAAATATTTTAATTGCATTAAAAGATTAGCAGCTATTAATTGTGAAATAAATGTGTTACGTAGGCTAAGCTTATTTGTTTGCAGAGTTTATTTTTGCAGTTGTAATTATTTTGCATGTAGAATAATAAATGTAAATTTATTCATGTTCACTATTACTATTTTAATACTTATGAATATGTAGAATAATAATAAAAATAATGCATAATTTTTAACTTCATGAATATTATTCAGAAAGCATCCAGTTTTAAAGGTTAGTTTTAAAGGTTTGTTCATATTTGGGATGAATCAGACCACTTACTGAAGTTAAGCAGCTACCAATAAAATTTTACTTAATAATATAAATTGTTTTATATTTTTAAGATAAATTTAAGTTTTTGTTTATTGAAATTTTTATCAACAGCTTGAAAATTTTATTAGTAAGCACCATGCTACTTTGCTGTTAAGCTTTTTAATACAGCACCACAGTGGCGGCCTGAATTTTTATTATTTCATTTAATATATCTAAAACATACAAAACCATAACTTAAAGTATCTCAATTACTACACTAAATGTGTTATTTAGATATTACTAAACATGGTATTGTTTGCAAAACTTTCAGACCTAACATTACCTTATTGTACTTACCTAATCGAGAAATACTTACTTCAGCTCAAGTAAAATATTTAACTTAACTGCTTACACAAATATTTGTAGCAGTATTATAAACAGGCCTATTTATTATTAAATTATTTTATAATTATACTAACTGGATGCTTTGTTAATTTTTTTTAATCACTTTTTAATAATTACGCTCAATTTATGCTTCCTCACTATAGATAGACTGATGTGTATTTTACTTAATAAATTAAATCTTCTTTCTAACTTGTATAAAATGCAAAAAAAAATATGTGTTTAATTTTTTAGCTTGTTATTTATTATTTAAGCTGTTATAGTCTTTAAATAATGAATTTTATGTTTTATTTTAATGTTACATTATTATTAGCATAAATGTATATTTTCTATCATAAATTTTATTGAGCTGAATTATTATGGATGTTATTATTATTTTTTATTTAAATAATTATGAAATGTTATTAGATTACACTGCTTGTAAATATGGAATTGATTTCAAAATAAGGCTGTGACTAAATATTTTTATAGTAGATTCAAAAATATTTTTGTTTTGTTTTCTTTTTTTTAGTAAATATTAAATGAAAAATTATTTTACAAAATTTTCTAGTTCACTATTGGAATTTGAATTATTCATTATAATAGATTAAGATTCTTTAAATTATTTTCTCAAATTTTTAATAATGTGTATATACAATATTGATTAATAATTATTATTAATCAATTTTATTTTATTATTCATAACCTAGAAATGTACTGTCTTTAATCTTTAACTCCTAAAGATGAGAATTGCTTAAAGCAGTTACATTTCAAAATATTCTTTCAATTTTTCATAGTTATACTTGGGTGATAACATAATAAAAATAATTTTATTTTTATTTTTAATAAATTATTTTTGTTGTGTTAATTTTTCAATATTTATTTCCTCATAAAGAACTGATAATCGTGTTCTTTAAGATACCTTATACTATTTACAAATAGTAAATAGAATCATTTTATTAAGTGTTGCAGATATTTGTACATTTGTGGCAAAAATACTGTAGACTAGTTTTATTACATTTTTGTAACTATTATAATTAACTAATTTACTTCTTTAAAATTATTTTCTAATGTTGTTGCAAGGGCTTGTTAACAAAAATTTCCCTTCAGTGTTTTCATTTCTTACGTACGATTTAATTCTGTTAATATTATTTTAAGCCTATATATCATTTGGGTTATGATGTTTTGGGGTAAGTTTAAATATATTACTACATCCACTAAATGTTCAAATTCTTATATCTCAAAAAGTGAATATTGTTACACAGTAGATTGTGTTAATTAGAATTCTCTCAAGTTACACTGTTTGGTATTTAAAACAAGAATTTTTTTAAAATAAAAAGAGTGTTTTTGCTGTGTTACCAGATTATTAATGATAACAATATTCTATTGGACACCTTCATAGCATAGTGGTTAGTGCGCTAACCTACAACGTGAAGGTTCTGGGTTCGATTCCTGGCTAGGGTCTGAAAATTTTCCCAAGTCAAAACAGTTGCATAACCTTAGTCGCTAAGTGGCTAAGCTATTAATGCAACTTTAAATAAACTAAAAAAAAAAATCCATTATTTCACTTCAATTTACATTTTAAATGTCATAAAATTATAATTTTTGAATTTAATAACTTAAATAACAATTCATTGACCCTAAACTTATTTACATTTTATTCGTTTATAATTAGAAAGAACTTAACTAATGATCACATTTATGATTTTGCAACAACATCATTAAGTAATATTTAAAAAATTTTACAATTGTATTTCCTAAAACAAAAAATAAAATTTAAAAAAAATTGATGTGTTTATTTAAATTTATTGACAGATTTTTTTTAAAAGTAAATAGTTTTTGAAAATGGTGGTTAATGTTACCAGATCAAAGCATAACTAGTTAAAACTGTAATTATGCAATTTGTTAATTTTACTTAAATGTATTTAAATTAAAGAAAATTTTTTAGAGAAAGTATATATTCATCTTAATAAAAAAAATACTAAAATATGTTAAAATAATTTTGTTTTAATGTGTTATCCTTTGAAGATAAATATAAAAAATTTTGGAGCATATGAATATTTTTTAAAAATATTTGTTTGAAAATTGAATTTTTCATTAAAATTAAATGTGGATACAAACATTAAAATAATAAAATCAGAAGTCAACCGTACCTTAAATTACTTATTTCCAATTAAATCTTCTAATTAATTTTTTAACAAATATTTCTAATAATTGGACAATGAACAAAACGTTTAAATTGTTTATAAAATGAAAATTAATATTTAAAAAGTTTTAATGTTGCTACCTAACAGTTAAAAAATTGTAACAAAAAATATAAATCACAGATGGTTATTTTTGTACAAATTTCAAATAAAGCAAGATTTTAAAACAAATATAAATATATTCTTAATAATAAAAACTTACAAAATATTTTCTCATGTAATTACATTTTTATATAATAATTTATAATAAAATTAATTTTATAAGGGTAATAATATTTATTTTATTACTCAAATTTTATAATATGGTATTAAAAATTTACAACAAATCTTTTGCAGAACAGTAATTTAAAAAGAATAAGGGCATGTAAGATCATATATTCACATATAAATTTGAGATGTGAAATTACATGTACATATGATGATAAAATATTAGAGTTAAGTGAAAATTTATCTACTTATTGTAATAATTTATCAATTGAGAAAGTAATAATTCAGTCAATCTATATTGTAATTTATGTAAAATAGTAAAGCTAATTTTTTAATTTATATTAATAATATTCATAAATATTATATTATATTTATATAATATAATAATATTCATGCTTTTAATAATATTGTTAAAAACAAAAATTAAAGCCATAAATCATTTTTATGCTTTTAAAGGCATGACAGATGCATACAATTCCAAATAATGTAATTATCACCTTTCCTTCCACCACTTATTTTATTTTATAAAAAGTTAAATTTATTTCTGTTTTCTTTTTAAAAATATATTTTAAGTATTTAAATATTTATGTATATACAAGATAGAGAGCAGCAATCATTAAATTTACTATTACTATAAAAAAAGAATGTGTGTATTTATATTTTACAAAGTTTCAAAACATATAAAAATAAATTTGTAAATATAAAACAAAAATTACTGTCTTCTTTGTTGTTTTTAAATATATAATTTAAGAATATTAGATAATTAATTTAACAATGAATATTAAATATCAATCAGGAATCAATGGTATTTAAACTGATATTTAATTTCCTAAAATTTTGAATTTTTTTACAAGTTTAATAATTTCAAGAGTATTTTTTTTAGTTAACAAAACAAATTTAAATGTTAAAAATAGTCTCGCTGTCATTTTTGAAGAATTGTAATAATAGTATGCAGTTATATTATTTATTTAGTTTAAAAATTATTAACATTTTCTCTGAACTATTTATCATATATATTTTTTTTAATGAACAGGATATTTTTTCTATATTGATAACTAAAAATATATTGGGCTCATTAAGAATATTGAATTAATCAATTTGAGCATGACTACAGTAATTTTGTAATGAACTATTTTTGGCCTATATTCTAAGAGTAAATTGGAATACATCTTGTACTGTTATAATGATATACTTTAAGTTGTGTTAATATTTATTACTTTGTTCACAGACTATACAAGCCATTGATTTTTTCATAACAATTATGTTCCTACTCATCCATGAAAAGTAGTTCAAAAATATGTAAATGTTAATTTTAAGTACAGTAATTTTAAATTCAGTAGTAGGCCTACTATATTTATTATACGTAATTTTTCTTTTAAAAAACTGGCCTTTAATTAATTTATTATTGTGATACTACCACTATAAAGTCAATTTTATTAGTTTTTTTAATAAGTAGTAAAAACGTGTTCAATATTGTGTGCTTTGCATAGTTTAGTTAAAAAAAAAAATAAAACAAAACTAAATATTTAAAAATTTATTTCCTTTGCAAAGTTTTCAAGTACTTAATATTTTTTGAGTACATTTAATATAATTGATAGACTACAATATCAATTTGTTGTAATTTGTTTTTACTGTTGTAGCAATTACAGCTTACTCAATCCTGAGCTACAGCAATAATTTATAATAAAAATGACAAATAACTGTATTAGTAATACTAATATTTTTTCAGCTGTAATTATATTTAAGTTCCTGCATTACTGACATTACCAAACTATCATTTACAAAAGCCTATGTTTTTCTTAAAAAACATAAACAATAAAGATTTTTTTTATTTTGTTTTTGTTTCAAGAAGGATTAAAATTTTATACTCCATAAATTTGAGTACATTGAACTAAAAAAAAAAACTTGTTACAGTTATATGAATAAAAAAAATAAAAATAAATTAAAATTATAATCAATATAATGTATTTATAAGTATTATTTATAAAGTTATGTGAAATTTTGAAAAATATTAGTGGAACTATTTCCATAAAATATTTAATGATATCTAGGTATATCAATTAAAGAATATTGGATTATAATTTTGTTTACAGTATATTTTTTAATGAACCAAAAAAAAAACGGAAAAATTTTCAATTGAAAATCAAACAATTAAAAAATTTAGGAGAGAGAATCAACTCTGAAAAATATATTTACTTGCTGTGTTAACATGTAATTAATTTAGCAAATGCCTCAGTTTATTATTAGTGTTCATTACTGTTAAATTTAACAGATTTTACTGGTAATCATATTTTTCCTCAAATCATACCCATTGTGAAAATGATGTTTATTATTTAATAAAAGCGAATTACAAAATTGGTCTCAAACATTACAGAAAAATGTAAGAATAAAGATATTCAGTTAAGATCATCACAAAAAAATGTTTTTGTTATTTCAGGTCAATGAAGGTAATCATAGAACAGGAGTACTAGTTCACAGGTTATTGTGTTTAATAAACAATCTAGGTGTCACTATATAATATGCGGCTTACCACATTATAATTAGAGAAGTTTGTATTTGTTGATGTGGTAGCACTGTCCACTAGCACTTTTCGCATATTATTACAATAAAAAGATAATTTTAAAAAAGGATAAAATAAGGATGATAAAAAGGATAATTTACAAGAAAATTATAATAATAGAATAATTTACAATAGCAAATGATACTATAATATAATATGAAAAGGATATTAAATATTATAGGTAGGTAAATTTTAATGTATGTTTGTACTGTGTTGAGTAGATTATGCTGCCTCAAAAAAGCCACAGCTTTTCTTCATTAGCTATTACATTTCTATAAAAATGTTTTAAAATTTTAAATCTATTTAATAGATAACCTGACAGTAGTTATGACATAACCTTAATGTAAAATATGTGAATCATGCGTGAAAAACACTAGTGGACAGTACTATCACATCAATAAATAAAAACTTCACTTAACATGACGCGGTAGGCCACATACTATAATAGTACCAACAATCTATAAGTAACACATGCTTTATGTACATACTACATCCAATAAACGCTGTGAATGAATTTTGCATGTGAACTGGTATGCTGGCAGTGTGTCGATTATGTGAACAGCACTACAGCCATTGGCTAAAATAAATACATAATAAATTTTTTAATTCATTCGTGATCCTATTTGAAGCATGTCTAGTAAGTACAAGCAAACTATGATTAAACAGAAAAGACTCAATTTGCAACAAATTTAATGTAAAAGACCTAATTTGTAACCAGCTTTTATTGATTTATTATATTTTATTTTTCCTAAACTATGTCAATTTTTTGCAAGTATGCTTCATTTTTTTGAACTGAACTAAATTGTTTTTGTGTTTAAAACACGAATGTTAACATTAGCCTTTCAATTTATAAAATAAATGTCACGTATTTTATTCTAATGAATAAATGAATTCAACCATTTCTGTAGCATAGAAAAGTTTATCAGGTTATTAACATAAGATCTTTTTAAAAATTATTTTCAAAATATATGAACAAAAATTTCACATGATTGCTTAACAATTCTATTCATTTTTAATTAATCGCTAATTTGTTAAAAAATAATTAAAAATCCAATAAAATTATTTTGAGATCTAAGAATGTCAATTTTACACCTCATCCGTCCATGCCACTCTTTATCTAGGTCTTCCTTAATCTCTAATATTTTTCTATAACATTTTATCACCTATTATCTTGGATCTTTTACAGTAAATTAATGTATCAGCAAATACCTTGAAAGTCAACAATAAAAGTAACATTCTTAATGAAAATAAATCATTGAATTTTGTTTTATCAGTTAATATTTTTCTCATATAAACAAAATAATTTGTTAATCAAACTAACTCAAGATACATAACATATTGCAATGTTTTCTGATTAAATAATAAATTATGTAGGAGGAATAAATTTAATGTAAGCTTATTTATAAACAAAACTGTTTTAATTTAACTAATGACTGGTTAACACTTGCAATTCATAATTATTATAGTTAAAATTATGCCATATAAAATAATTAACTGTTCACTCATGTTAATAAAGCAATATAATTTATCATCTACATTATCCATAAAATTGTAGCAGTTAAAAATATTGTTATAAAATATTTTGACATAATTAATAAAAAAAATGAAGCATACTAACAAATATTTTAATTTACATATTTTGTTATGTATTTAATCACAAATAAAAAACTATTATTATTAAAAACGCATCTGTAAATATCCTCACTAAGTTTCTCTATCTTAAAACACTGATAAGCTCCAAGACTGTTAGTTTAAATTTATATACCTACATGTTAAATGTTAATAAATGTCTAAAATTAATATTATGTACTGTAATATAAGTAAATTATTTAAATGTATTGTGTTTTTGAATGTATGAGTGCATGTGTGCAATAAAAGTGTAACATAGATTTACAATTTCAAATTCTTAAACAAATCTATAAAAAAAGCTATTAGAAGCTTTCAATTACTGAACTATTTTGTCAATTTCTTACATTATTTTACACATTTAAAAAATATTGTAGTTAATTCTGTTGTGTAATGAGTTAAAAGAAAGTAATTTTCTTTTATTATTAAAGAAATATTTTGTTTATACCCATACGAACTTAAGACTGCAGATGAGATCTAGCCAATAACAAACAAGGTGGCGTTGGACGTTGCCACTTCGCTTTGTCACACTTCAGAAAATAAGCTCGAATTCCCTTAAGCTTGACATGAAACTTGCAATAAAATCTTCATATCATTTGCTGTTTAATTCTCCAACTTATGGATTAAAAGATTTCAAACATTTCATGTGACCGTTCAAGAAGATTGAATTTAAAATGTTTAGTACTGTAAACTGTAGCGATATCACAACGTGGCAATCCAGATTACGGTTGATAAAAGTGAGTTGGCTCTTTGGTATATTCTGGGCCACTATGCTCCACCTTCGTCTGCAGTCTTTCGCTCGTCAAGTTATAGTTAAAATTTTATGCAATTATCATTAATTTATTACGTAATGAAAATAATAGTTAAATTTAATTTCCTATTTTCTCAGGGTTTTAGTTCCAATATAAAAATGCTAGATGAAATTTGTGTTATGAAGTAATAGAAGTAACGTTATACAAGTTAAAATATAGGTTAGAAAGTAGGTATTATTTCATTAATTAAATGTGTTACTCTAATTAAAATTTATAAAACAAAAATTAATTAAATTATGTAAACTTAAAATTATACAATAATTGTTTATAATTTCTCACCTAAAAGAAATAGTGGAACCTAAGTTAATAATATTAAAATATCATTTTTTCAGTAAACAATAAACTAATGCAAAGAAAATCTTAAAAAAATAATTGTTGCTTTTATAAAAATAATTGTAATATTAATTTAAAATATAACTATAAATATTACAATTATATTATAAATGTTGGGCTGATGCTTCTCTAAAAATAGATGTGTGTATCTGAAGTATTACTTTCAAACAGTTTTACCAACCAAACAAAAAATAAAATTGATTGTCATCAATATGTCTTGTTAAACATTTTTTATGTTAGCTAATAGAGTTCTATAAAAAAAAGTAGAATTATTACTTAAATATTTATTATAATTTGATTAAAAAAACTTGATTTTTACTTTTAAAAAATTATAATTTTATTAAATGAATAAATATTATCATTTCAAGGAATAAAAAAATATGTTGTACCTAACCTTATCTAAAATCAATACGAGACTTAATTTATTTCATATTTCTAAAAGTTTATAATTAAAGAATATACTTAATAACAATAATAATTAATAATAATCAGTAGAGACTGAATGTAATGTTAATAGAATAATAAAGTGATTATAATATGATAATAATTATATTTTAGTAGGTGTTAGTAAATGTGGTAAATGTTTGCAGTGACAAAGTACAAATTGTTAAATGTTTTACGGTTTTTATTTCATATCTATATGTTTCTGGTGGTGGTATATAATTTTGTCTGTTTTTGATGTGAACAGTATTTTTAATGTGCATTAGCATAAATATTTTAAGGTTATATGTTGCTAAATATTTCTAAACAACCAGTATTTCATTAATACTACTGTTTAATGAATTGACTGTTTGAAAATACTGTACTACTTAATAATTGTAGTAATCAATTAAAAAACTTATCTTTCTAAAAATATTTGTATTAACGATCAAAATATATTTTTTTAATGACCTAAAACTATATTATACTATCCTTAGTTTAGACTATTTTTATTATTATAATAAAGGATCGTTTATCTGGTCACCTTTACAAAGTTATTGTTGAAAAAATAATTTTGAATATTTGGAACAAACTTTGTAAGATAACTACATGAGTTTTTCTATAATTTTTATGTACGCATGGAAGTGGTCATTAAAAACATATATTATAAAAATTATTAGATTAAAATGATTGTTGTTCACATATTATAAATGCTATCTTTGAACTTTAATTTATTTAAAACTTGTGTATTTCAAATTATTATTTTAATTATAACCCTAGAATTTTAAGATTAATTCAGCTATCTTTGTCACTAAAAAAACTGTTATTTCATTCACTTAATGTATTTTAATTATCTAGATTTAAACAACAGGCTATAATTATAATGTTAAAAATTAATGTTAATTATTTATACCTTGTCTGAACATATCCTGCGCTTACATATTGGTGTAATTTTTATATGAGATTAATGTAAATAAGATAATATTATTGTAAGTATATTTTGATAACAAAAAATTGGTAGATTTGTAAAAAAATAATTATATCAGATTGTTATGTTAAAAAATAACAAAAAAGAATTGTATAGCATTACAAGATATGATTGAAAAATTGTATCGTGTTATATATATTTCAGAATAAACAATATATCAATGTGTAAAATTTGTTATTCATTTGGTTTCCTTACCCTTTCAAATTTTATTTTGTAGTATTACACAGATGAATGTAGATTCCAGAGTAGTAGAACTTGTCCTGAATGTAACCATCAGATAGACCTGGTACAGCCTGCAATGAGTGCACCATTCCACCTGAGAGGAGAAAAGCTAGAATTGGTTTTAGCTATTATTTGTTTCTGGGAGCTATATTTATTGATGGGTGTTGTTTATTTAGGTCATCAGCTGAAAGGGTGGTTTGAACCTCTCGAGGCTTTACTAAGTAAAACACAGAGTGAGATGGTTTACCATGCCTTCCTCACTAATTGGAAAAGTATGCTTATCAGCATGTCAGACCCTCTGAAAAGCAACTACTTTCCACCCTGCAAATGGCGTCGTCACTTCATTCACCACAGGGTCTGGCAGTATACGATAAAATTCATTACTCTCAGAGGAGATAACTCTTGATTAGTGTCCGTTACTCCTCCACCTCTACTGTTGTTAAATGCTTCAGTCATATAATTGGCTGACCATGTAATAAGAAACAGAGATATTTTTTGTAGCCCTGGATCTAACAGATTGAATAAAAATAATTTAACACTACACCTTCCTGTTATGGGCTTATTTATTGATAATCGTCCAATTTAACACTGTATTTTAGACTTAGTGTACAAGTAGATTTGAAGACAGACACTCAGTGAAGGTCATGAGTACCAACATGACCTTCACAGAAAAAATTATTATTATTATTATTATTATTATTTTGGGATTAAAAATGGGGGGCAGTGGTTCGCTGTCAGCTGGTCATCTGGTATTTAAAGTTGCTCATCTAATATTGATGGTACTTAAAAATTAATACCAACTCTCTAACTTTAATAGCTGACTGTCTGGGTTGACCTGAAGGCTGAAATAATTAAATTATACTGCTTCTAGATTTAAGTTAGGAACTAACAATCATCTGGTAATTTTGAAAACGTAAATACTGCGCTAAAATTTTAGGTAAGGTGCACTTTGGCATAACAAATCAAGGATATCCACTTGCATTTTAATGAGTACTATCTGAGAGCAATGTAAACTGATCTTCACAGTAATTGTGGCATTGTGGTTAACATGCTAGTGTACAAGTTTGAAGGTCCAGGTTCAGCGCCTGGTTCTCTTCTTAGAGTGCTACTTAGGAAACCACTGCATTAATGATCCTTCTTCAAGATTCCTTAGTTCATTACAATATACAGATCACAGTTAGGGTCTGGAAGAAAATGATTACAAGTAAAAACTTACCGTTCCATTTCCATATTCCTCTGCAGCTGCTAATGAACAAGCTAATAGTGTAACTTTAAATAAAAATTAAAAACAGCTGATTTTGAAATAACTTTCTTAAAATTTAAAGTTCAGAACACTAGTTTTTATTCCTAATTTGTGTACGTTGCAATCTGTTCAATTTAGAACAATAAGCAACCCCATGACCCAATGAGATAAGGATGATGTGTATGACGTGTAAATGAGGTGTAGTCTTGTACAGACACAGGCCGACCATTCCTGAGAGAGTATGGTTAATTAAACCCCAACCATCAAAGTACACCGGTAACCACTGTCTAGTATTCAAATCCGTATAAAAGTAAATCTGTAGTAAGAATTTTCCAAAATGGTACTGAAAGTCCTTCCTCACTTTGGATTCAGCTTACAGGTAGATAAACTATTCTAATTTTCAAGTTGATAAAAAGTTCCAGTTCAAAGGTTTTGATTTTGGAGCTTATAAGGTAAAATCAAGTTCAAAAGTGTAGAGAATATGGGCCTCTTGTACAAAATAGCAACCTGAAGGACCAGGTCCCAAGAGTTTTTAAGAAATGTAGGAGCCAGAAAAGGTCAGTGACCTCTTCTTTGATAGAGATGATGAAAAAAAATAATATCAAGTATCTAGTAAAAATAAATTTTGATATTTTATATCATAACAAAAAAAGTTTGCCAATAAAACCTCGGCCTCAAATACTTGGTGTTGAGAACTTAGTCGACTCAACTGTATGGTGTAATTAACTTAAATTATACAGAAACAAATGCCATTCTCACAGTTCTTTATCAAAGTGAGTTTTAAATAACTTCTGGCTGATATAGTAGCATCTAACTACACAGAGATGTTTTTGTAATGTTGAAGAAAGTAACCATTTCAGTTTAATCAGCTTTGCTTTTGTTCAATAACTTTTCTTTTGAGGAGATGATTAAGCTCCAAATTTCAACTTCTTACACCATTCAGTTCTTGAAATATTTTCTTTACACACAGACCATTTGATTTGATTTGATTTGACCCATTTGTTGCACCAAAGGATAGAGTGATGTTCTTACAATAAGAATGGATCATAACTGAAAAATAGAGATGACTGGTTGTTGCATTAAGGTCTTTAATTGCTAAAAACATGTTTTTTTGGGAGTTCAGAGGTCTTACCAGCAAAATATGTATTTCTGGTGAAAATTCAATTTTGAAAAATCAATATGAAAATAATTCTTTCATTCCTTTTATTATACACATTCCTTATATTCATATAGGATAAAGAAAGTAAAAATTTAATTTGAAATAAACTTTTGTACTCTGTAAAATAATCCATCAATAAAATACATTTTTAGTTTTTTTTAAACAATAACATATACACCACAACTTTTTTAAAGCTTGTAGTCATTTATTAATGTGTTTTTTTACATGCATAAGTAGCTTCTCGTACATACTTAAGCCATGCAACCCATATGGTATACTGTATACTAAAAAATATTCTTTGTGAACTCAGATTCACATATGATAAACTCGTGGTTTGATAGGGTTTCTTTAATTCATTAACTCCATTACGGTATTACCGTAATGGAGTTAATAAATATTTAACTAACCAATTAATTAATATTATTGTTATTATTATAATAACAATAATATTATAGGATGGAATAGAACAGCTATACTATTTTTCAGGGCTGATGAGCTCTGAACGTATGCATTGCCCCCTACCTACTTCATAGCTAGCCAATGACTTGCCAGCAATGATAAATATTTTGTCAGCCATTTTTTGGTCTTTCAGTAACAATCATAACCTATGAACATACAATCAGCTGATTATATTATAAAGTATTGTATGTTAACGTGCTCTATTATCAATGAGTTCAGTACAAGATGCAAGACACGAGTGAACTACTGTGGCTCTTATACGCATGTGCGCATAATATTTGTCAGGTACAATCTGACAACACTGGCAAACATTCTGATTGGTCTAAACGCGTGGAACAGCAGAGCTCATCAACCATGAAAAGCATTATAGGATAGGTCTGTTTTAAATCAAGCAAGAAAACAAAACACGAAAAATTATAATCATGATATAATTTAATAAATAATCACAATAAAACATTAAACAGATACAGGGGAAATAGTAAAATTAAATAAGAATAAACAATTTAAATAGTGCCATAATCAACACAACAAAATAAATTTTTATAATTAAAAATTATTACTACACAATATAATAAAGGGTTGATAGTCACAAAATAATAGGATTTAACAAAAATTGGTAAAGTAATAATAAAGGTAGATGAAAGAAAAAACAAACATTTAATTACACTGAAATAAAACAATAAATATTTGATCTAAACAACTTAACAAATTTAATAAAATAAAAACTAACCAATTAAATTTGTTAACAATACAACATAATCATCATGGTTTCAAGTAAATATAAAACTTAAAATTGCTGACATTTTTCGTTTAAAAATAATTAACATATTAATGCCATAATTTCAAATAACAATAAGAAAAACTGTCAATAATATCACAATTAAGTTTTATTTTACATGAAACCATAAGTAATAATAATAATAACAACAACAACAATAATATTTAAATATCTATAAAAAATATAAATTTATGTAAATTATTTTTAAAACGAAATGAATTGAGTTTTTCATATTTATATACCTTTGAAAGAAATATAGTTAAAGAGAGAAAGATAATGAATACAAGAGAGAAAGAGAGAGATAAACAGAGACAATAAAATGAATTATTAATATCCAATGAAAAGATGAGGCCGTTCGTTCGTTTTAATTTTCGACAGCATTGACAGCTCAGAGATGAAGACTGAGGACTTACAATGTGTTCCACCCCATTGTAAGATCGCTCAAAAAAAATCTTCACTTAACAAAATAATTGTTATTGAAATACTAAATCTACATTAATATAAAAATTATCTAAAAAATTATACCAAAATATATATAAAATACTATAAATTATATTATTGTTTTTAATGGAAATCGACGACAGAATGTTCTCAAATTACTTTGTATTTATTTAAAATATGAATTGCATTTTAAAGAAAAAAAAAATTACATCAGATATAAAAAAATAATTAGTAATTGAAATTAATAATATACCAAATATATACATTACAAGCTAAAGAAGACCTGGTAATGTTAAGAAGAAGTTGTTATTATAAAAGGACCCCCGATCACCTGTTACTTAATTAAAAAATAATTACATTCTTACGAAAATAATATCTTGTGCAAAAAAAAAAAAATGGGACGGATATGTATTAAAAAAATATGGGTTATACTAAAAATAATATTTTTAAAAAACCTTAAATAATTAAATATCAGGGATTAAAAGTAATTAATTAAATATCACAAATTATTAAAATAATATAAAATTGTCAGTCAAATTACAATTAATATTTGATTTTCTGATTAAATTTTATGAATTAATTTAACATCAACAAAAATGTATTTAATATACATTAGAAATAATACACTAAGTACGTAATGGTAACAAAAAAACAATTTAAAGTTAATAGATTTTTAATAATGACTCGAACAAAACTTAAAAAAAAAAACAGAATTGACATACAGTAATTTATAATAAACGTCCATAATTTAATAATAAAAAAATTTGAAACTGCGTTAATATGAAGTTTGAATACTTAAAAATTAATAAATATAATATTTTTTTTACAATATTAACAAACACTACAATTTTTTAATGCAGTTAATGGTCCGCTCTCAATTAATTAATTAATTACTTAAGTTTATATAATTAATAAAATGTCTCATGTATGTATATATCACCAAGACAAAGGCAATTGTTATATATAATGTATTTTACGTATAATAACCGACACACACACAAACGATGACAATATTATAAGAATTTTATAATTGGAAGCGTGTAATAATTATTTAATTATACCAAGTAACTATTTACCCATAATTAAGTATAATTTGATTGATTTACATAATTATAAAAATATCAATAATACAATTCCGTTTATTTTATTATTTACATTAAAAAATTTATAATACAAAGTTAACAATTTATCAAGATAATTTATTTACATTAGGTAATTCAACTGGAATTTTTCACGCATTTATATTCATCGAATAAATTTGTAATATAAATTTCAAATTTATTTCGAATAATTACAAAATGTTAGTATAAATTTAATAATACCATAATAATAAGATAAATCCCTGATAATGTCCAATTTTAATATTTTTTTATTTGAGATATTAAGTTGGAGGTAATCCGTTATTGTATCGTAGCATTGGTTCAAGACTTCTAGCAAATGTATTAGCCAGTATACATGAATAATCTTCTTCTCCGACTGGTACTAGTGCAGCCACACCCAAAACAATTAACATTAATGCTTGTATTGGTAATGAAGCACGCAATACACGTCCCAAAAATTGTGTTCCTCTGGTCAAAACTGATGTATCACCATTTTCTTCACTGAAAATAAAAAAAGAGCAATTAGTCTTAAGAACTGATGAACAAACCTACAAGTAACTTTAAGTTTTTAACATACATTCAAATTGCTGTCCAACGTATTTTAAAAGGATTTTCTGTTTACCCTTAAATACAGAGTTTTACTGAATGGATTTAAATAACTTTAACATGGTTGTAAACTGAACGCTTTCCGAAAACGAAAATTGGTAAAAACTATAAAAAGATTTAGAGAAGTAAATACCTAACAAGAATTTTATACATGAAAACTCCTCAGTATATTTAAATTACAAACTGACTTTAACGCATGTCTTTCCTAGAGTTCAATACGGTCAATTTTTACAATTTTTGTAAAGATGGATCCTTAAATTGTGGTGACTTGTTAAAAAGTATTTAAGTTTAGAACCTAACCACTGTCAAAAGTTGGTAATCTTCTGCTTAATTTAACACTTAATCGGAACTGAACCGGTTCCAAAATTCTAATTCACAAGCCCTTTTGCAGCCAATCTTGACTTTTAGTGACAAGTTCTTTGGAGCAACAGCAGAATAACTTAGTTTAAGTCTGTCAGTCAAAATTCTTAAGATTTGTTTTTGGAGCTCCTTTTTATGTAAGCAATAAAATCCACCACGATAATTTTAAACTTTTGGCAGTAAAAGAACTAATCATGTCATACTACTGTAAATTTCACAATTGCCTAGATAACCAACTGCAAAAGGGTTTGTAAATAAGAATTTTGAAACAAGAAGTTTAATTCTGATCAAGTGTTAATTAAGCAAAAGAGTAGTTTAGGGCAGCGATTAAGTTCTAAACATTTAGTATGGTTTTTTAACTTTTCTTAACAAGTCAGCACAGTACAAGGATCCTGTCATTGTGAGAATTTTAAAAATTTATCTGTTAGAACTCCATCTAATATGTTAATAAAAACAAAAACTCCCGAAGAAATCACCAAAGAAGTCACAGTTACAGAATAAAATTGATAAAAATATAAATTATCAAATAAATTAATGGCAATAACCTATTAATATTAGTTGCATCTAAAATTTTTAAAAGTTATATCCATAGTACTTTTAAATTTTAACTTTTGTTATTTATCATAAACTAATCTATATACAGAATATCTAACACCTTTAAAGTAACATGTTATCATTGAAATTCCAGAAAATGTGTCTAACTTATGGTTAAAAAATTTGTTAAATATGTAACAAGTTTATAATTAAATAGACTCTTAGTTACTTTTATTCTTTTTCTGGATAACAGTTACACTAACAATCTGTGATTCCCACTGATCTGTGATCTACACTGTTTGATCTACTAATAGATCTTACCCATTAAAAATGTTTTGAAACTGAATTTTTGTAATATCGATAAAATTTAATACATGTTCTGAGAAGATAGTTTTTTCTAAAAAGTGAGAAATTGTGAAAGTTGAACTCTCTGTGATGATGAAAATAACTTGAGTAAAAATGATTAAATCAGACCTGAATATGAATGAAGAAAAAAATGATTGTAAAATAAATTCGAAGAAAAAATGTGTTTCAAAATGTTTAAGTGTTATTCCTACTTTTTGTAAAAGAACATACCAAATTTGTACAATGAAAAGAGGTGCAAAATGCAGTTATGTACAGAAAGTTATGTACAAAAATAATATTGCACTCAAAACTATTGCACGGTAATAAATATTAATCAGTATAATCTAATGAAAAACAAATACTTTAGTAGTTATTAAACGGTATGTAAGTAAATAAGTTAAAAATTTTAAAAATATATAGAATGTGTCTCATGAATCATACCCAACATAACAACATACTCATTACTAAACAAGTGTAGAATAAATTTTATAGAATATTATTAGTATTTTAATAAACTTTTAGTGGAAGAAATAAAACTACTGAGAATTAAAAACACTATTAATAATAATATAAATATCTTCTTCTTCTTCTTTCAAACAGGGATTAGGCCATGGCCTGTTCCGACTCACATTCAGCTTATATTAATAATTTTAGAAAACATCTATATTAAATATGTAATTCATATTTTATCAATGATAAATTTAAGTCTATCTTATAACATTTGTTTTTTTTTCTTTATGGTACAATCATTGCCACCTTTTCCGTGGCCTGCCTATACCTCTTTTGCCTACCGGTTGATACTTGTAAATTTTTAGTGGAAGCCTATCGGCTGACATTCGTTCAACATGTTCTTTCCACTGTTGGCGATACGATGCAACTCTCTCATTCAGGCAGAAGATGTTCAGCTCCCTCCTTATTTCCTCATTCCTGATGTGATCTCTCCTGTCACAGCCCGTAGTTCTGCGAAGAAATTTCATCTCCGCTGCCTGCACTTTACTCTCAAGTGTTTTTGATGTGACCCAAGATTCACTACCATAGAGGAGTATTGGAGCTGCCATTGTTTTATAGAATTTCATTATTGTGTTTGTGGTAGCTTTTTTCGCCAATGTCCTACTGATACTTCCACAAATCATTTGGAACTTTCCTATTTTCTTCTCCACATCCATTTCATCTTTGTAACTTATGTCACAGCCCAGATATGTGAATTGAGACACTTGCTCCAATACTTTGTTGTCTATCACAATTTTAGATCGTATTGGGTACTTTCCTTTAAAAGCCATGATTTTTGTTTTCTCCTTTGATATTTTGAGATTATATTCTTTACAAATTTCGTGGAGGATATGCACAGATTTTTGGAGGTCATCTTCGTTTTCCTGTATCACACACAAATCATCAGCAAACAACAGTGCATTTAGGTAAACGTCTTTACCAAGATTGATTCCTAAATCTACTCTACATTTCCATTTTCGGAAAATGTGGTCCACATATATATTAAATAAGGTGGGCGATAAACTACACCCTTGTCTAACACCTTGGTTGATCGTGATTTCATCTAGTCGTTTATCACCTGTATTGACTATTATTTGAGTATTGTGATAAAGAGATCGTATTGCGTTTACAAGATGCAAAGGATATCCTCTTTCCATCAGAATTCTCCACATAAGACTTCTATTCACTCTATCAAAAGCTTTTTCAAAATCAATAAAAGCCATATGCGTTTCGAGGTTGAACTCTCTTCTTTTCTCTATCAGTCTTTTAACTGAGAAAATGTTGTCTGTGCATGAACGACCTTTTCTGAACCCACACTGCTCCTCATTTAAAACTGCTTCAGCGATACTTTTCACTCTAGAATTGATTATTTTTGAGTATATTTTATATCCTGCATTCAAAAGACTGATACCTCTATAATTTTTGCAGTCATTTCGTTTGCCTTTTTTGAAGAGAGAGATTACTTCTGCTTTACTCCACTCTTTCGGAATTTGACATTTCATCCAGCATTCATTTATCAGGTGTAAGACCCTTAATTCTAGTAACAAACCACCGTACTTGAAAAGCTCACCAGTAATTCCATCCAAACCTGCAGCTTTTCTGTTTTTAATGCTCTTTAGTGCTTGTTGTAATTCAGCCATTGTTATTAAATCCACTGAATTATTCCGGATTTGATTTTGAGGCACATTTACATTTTCATTATCAGAATACCAGAGATCTTTGTAATGCCGTATCCAGTCATCATCCGAAATCATACTTAATGCAGCATTGTCTTTATCACTCCTATTCAAAGACCTCATTATTTTATACGCGCATTGCTGTCGTCCATGAATATCTCTCTCTATAACATTAATAAACTTTTCCCAGGACTCCTGTTGAGCCTTTCTCACAACTTGCTTCGCAATATTCCTTTTTTGCATATAGTATTCTCGAGCTGCTTGCGTTTTCTTCTGCAAAAATACAAGATAGGCCTTTTGCTTTTCCTTTATGGCAGTTTCTATTTGTGGGTTCCAAATTCTCAGACGTCTATTATTCCTTCTCTTCAACCTTTTACCAAGTGCTTCAGTTGCAGCTTTTTGAATACAAGACTTTATATTTCTCCATTCTGTCTCTACATCATCTGCAGTTGGAACTAACAAAAGATTCTCCTGCAACCTTCTCTGGTACAAGTCCCGTACACTGTCATCCTGCAGAAGTGAAATCTTGAAGACTTCGGTTCCCTGTTTTTTATTTCTCCTGACAGTTCTCCATTTCTTTAGGATCAGCACCTTACTCATTAGAAGGTAGTGGTCGGTATAAATATCACAACCCCTATAGACTCTTACATCTTGTACTAAACTCTTCATTTTATTATTTACAATGATGTAGTCGATGATGGATTTTGAGCCTCTAGCACTCCAGGTGAACTTATGGATATCTTTCTTTCTATCTATATATAATATAAATCTATCTATATTTAATATAAATATTAAAAATATAATTCATATCTGCTTCTTCACCAGCCCTATACAGAGTGTAACCAAATACTTATTTGATTGGTTATTAATTTTTAAATTCTAGTGATCAAAACACTTCCTAATACATTAAAGTTACCAATGTTTCTCTGACATCAAAATAATAATTAACATTTTGTAACTCAAAATTATGGTGAAAAATATTATTACAAACAAACTGTTGATGCTACATCCATTCTAAGTTATAAGTTCGATATCCTGATTCTTTGAGTTAGTCTTTGTCAAATTTGAACAAGTTGCGGCTCGTCAGTAAGCTTCCAGAGCCAGAAGAATAAAGTTGTGTTTACAGTGTCTGTTGCACATCATGGATTTCCAACAATGCGTTAAGTTAACATTAAGTTTTGTTTTAAGTTGCAAAAAAATGCCAAAGAAGCTCACAAAATTTAAAAATTAGTTCATGGCGATAATATTGCAGCTCTGAAGACTGTTTACATGTGGTATGAGGAATTTAAAGGCGGAAATGAGTTGATCGAAGACGATTAATGGTCAGGACATCCTTCAACCTCATAAACAAAGAAAAACTTGCAAAAAGTGGCAAAACTTGTTTGTTCTCACAGGTGATTGACTATTCGAAAGCTTACCGAAGAACTTAACATCTTGTACGAGTCTGCGCAAAACATTTTAACTGGTAATTGGCAAATGAGATGAGTGAGTGTTAAGTTTTCCCCAGACTTTTGATGTCCCGTGCCACACCTCGCTTCTGATCCGCGAGGTTTTCGCCGACAAAAAAAATTTCCTGTCGGTTCGCATCGACCTTACTCTCTGGATTTAGCACCATGCAACTTTTGGCTTTTCCCAAAAATAAAAACCGTGCTGAAAGGAAAATGTTTTGACAGTATTCCCAATACTAAGAGGGCCACAAAAGAGCAGGTGAAGGCCCTTCTGAAAAAAGCCTTCCAGAAATACTTCCAATCTTGGAATCAACACTGGGATACATGCATCGCTAGCCAAGGAGAGTACTTTGAAGGAGATTAATTCAAATTTGATGTAAGCTTATTACTTTGTTTGTAATACAATTATTCACCGTATTTTTTCATCACACCTCGTATTATATTGGTCTATCATTTTGAATAATTTCAAAAATTACTTTTTATTTTAATAGTAGGCAATAAATAACCAGATTCCACGAGAAATTGTATAACTTTAAATTTATAACTTATTTCACAATAATGAGAAAATCAATAAAAATTCAAGACCAAGAAAATTTTTAAAAGAAAGAAACATTTTCTTGATCTAGAATGTTTTTCCAGTAGGATTTATGGCAAGATAACTTTTACACACTTATCATAATCATATTTTTTATGCTTTAGGTTATATGATTATATTAATACCATTATCTTTGAATAACTCCCAGATTTCCATCTATAAAATGTAGTCAGAACAGATAATCACACTTAAATATAAAACAATTACAATAAAGTGCTTCTAATGTGCAAGAATCTATGTAAGCATAAAATAGATAAACCAATGAAAAATAAACTAAATTATCAACCAAAAACACAAAAAACAAAGTATTTACTTTTCATCTCGATGGTCAGATGATGTGGTGGCTAGTAATTGTCGTCCTCCAGCAGCTTCATCCAAAAGCTAATAGGAAGAAAGAAGAAAATAAAAAAAGAAAATTACAAAAATGTGATAATAATTGAAACACACATTAATCTACAAGTGTAATAAGAAATAAAATTAGACCATTCATGTAATGAGAAATTTCCAGTTTCTTTTATGTTTGTGATTATATTGCAACATTTCAAAAACAGACAAAAAACTAGTTATCTCTCCTTTGAAGGAGATGTTCTCATTAATTTAAGAGGTACTTTTTTATTATATTATATAAATTTCACTGACCTTTACTGCTGCCTTGATCCTACACGTGTTTCGGTGGATCCAACATCATCATCAGAGTACACAAAATATCATGTGAAACTTTAAAATTTTTATTTAACAATCTACAGAAGATTTTGCATATAAAACAGGTTTATATAGATAAATACAATATCTTCCATAAATTTAAATAAAAATTTTGAAGTTTCACATGATATTTTGTGTATTCTGATGATAATGATGTAGGATCCATCAAAATACGTGTAAGTAGATTTTAAGGACAAGGCAGCAAAAAAGGTTAGTAAAATTTATATTTTAAAAAAAATAGTATTGATTTCAAGCAGCAGGATGAATTACAATGATTTATTTTTTAATTTAATACTTGTAAAACTTTAATAAGAAACAACAAACTATTTTCAAAAGCATTGCTAATTACAGATGTTCAGTTTAGTTGGGAAGTGATGTATCTTATGTCCAATCATGAGATGCAGAAATTAAACTGGAAAAATTTCAACGGCTTTACATAGACTTTGAGAAAAAAAACACTAGTTGGTAAAGACCACTTTAAAAATTTTACGATATTTTGATTTGGTTAGTTTTATGGCTCAGAGTACTGGACCCTGTCTGCTTAGCAAATATTAAGAATAGAGGTCGAGATTATTAAGACCTTTTTAATTATTTAATTTAAAATTGGGGATCAATAACTGGACCGTAAAAGAAATGAAGATATTAGACTTGACTTAATGTGCCATGGTTGGTTATCAAACATTTGAAAATACAGATAACAGTGGTATTTTTTTTTGTTGATACCAGATGATCAAACACCAGGTATTTACCTATAAACAGTATGAACATGGTACTGAATGACCTTAGAAGACATGGGAATTCCAACTTCTTTAAGAAATAGCAGATTACTAACTTTAAAGTTGGAAAACGCCATTTATAATAATGAAGTTTTAAAAACCATTAATTCATAATTCAGAACACAAAATACTTTCAGTTTAGAAAGTAATATTCTAAAAAACACATATCAGAGTGCGTGAAGCTTGACAAAAAGGTTATCTTTTGGTTTTAACGTTTACAACTTTAATCCTAAATCTGTATTGAATGGTTTTTGAACAGAATTAATGTTGTAATGGCTATTAAAAAGATTATTAAATGTATTATTAGGCCTTCAGATCAGACTAAATCAGTTTTAAATATTAAACTAACCATGGATTTCAGCTACTTATAAATATTTTCTACTTTGAGTCTATTCAGTTTCTAGACTCATCTAAAATGATAGAAAATCAGGTGATTGTTCTAAAAAAAAAAAACACTACCTGACAGCAACGAAAATTGTAAAATCTCTCTTTACACAAATGTTTAATCAAAATACACATAAGCTTAATGTCAAAATAAATAAAATAAAATTCTATTGTGCTTGTGTAAAACTACTACATCATTCAACTACAAAAAATTACTGAAATAAATTGTATGATACATCAAATTTTTATATTAATTAATTTTAATAAGTATACCACATTAATTTTACTCCTGCAGAACCAATTTTTAGCACCATAGATCAGTCCAAACAATTTTCTTTCAATGTAAATTTAAACGAAGAAAGAATAGAAAAAAACAGAAGTTTATTTTCACTTTTATTACATTACAAAAAAATGGACTCTCTTCACACAGTACAATAATTTTCAAATTAAGATCTAAAATATTAAAATTTACTTGAAATGAAAACCTTAACTGAAAAAACTAATCACGACAGTACTAAACTCTGCCATGTGTATTTAGCTTCTTTTTATGAATACTTGGTTTATTAACGAGCTAATGTTTAAAATTACTTGACATATCCTACAATGGGTTTCTGCACAACACAAACTTCATTACAAACTAGACCATGTTACTTCTATAACAAGAAATTTGCAAAAAAAAACACTGTTGTACTTCAACTGTGAATACACTTATGTTTCATAACGGAGATACAACAGTGATTTTATTAACAGATGTAATGTTGTAGAAATAAGTATGGACTGTTTTTTGCTACAACATTTTGTAAATTCACAATAGTACAGTAGGGCATTTATTTGTTGAGTGAAAATTAATTATCAAATTTTTGCTTTGTTTATCATAAATCAATTAATTTTTAAACATAACTGAATAGTTATTATGCTCCCTGCTATATTATTTCCTTCTTTAATTATATAAGAACTTATTTATAAAATGGATTCACTGCAATACGATAAAAATCACATTTACCCTTGTTAAAACGAAAAACCTGATATCTATCTGTATAACAAATACCTCTTTCATGTTTTATTAAACTTTCCTCAATTACTGTAATCTAAATAAAAGCCAAGATCTTGAAATTATTATTTTTCTTTCACACTTAAATTTATATATATCGAAAAACATACTTAAATAACTTTAAATTTATTATTTATGAATAAAATATAAACCATCATAAACAGACAAAAATAGTAAGAACAGAATTATCAAAAATACAGGCAGTCCTTTCTATGCTTTGCTACACTGTCAGCCTATTAACGACAAAATTTTCATGTGAAAAAAAATTGACTATGTGGTGAAGTCATAAAAGTACTACATGCGTTTTTGATAAGTGATGTTACCATTTTCTGTTAATTTACAATATTATTTAAAATCTTATAACCTCTATCTTTGGTTCCCCTTAACTATAGACAACTCTATACAACAGAAAGTTTTACAATCCCCAATCCCTTGTTAATAAGATTTCTTGATAACAAGCTCCTTACAGCAGAAACTGCTGAACAACAAATAGAATTTCTTACATTTTTAAAGAATAAGTAATAATATGGGATTCTATACAGTATTCTGTTTTCTATTACAGTACTATTGGGCCAAATTCTCACATTCTTAATGAACTGGTGACGAAAACTGCCAATAATTCATCCAAAAATATTAAATAATTCAACGATACGATTCATAATGTTATGGCTGTTAGGGGTTTTACTAGAATCAAAAAAATTATGAACTCAAGTTTCAAATGGCACAACCATTAATTTTTCATTTAGATAAACAAGCTTGTCTAGCAAAAACAAAAGCAAAACAAGAACATATTACAGATTTCTTTTAATTAAAATAAAATATTACTATATATGAATAAATAATTTTCATCCATTTTTTTATAAAATTTATAAACTACTCTATTATTTATCAAATTAATAATGCGATCTTATTTTGTTTTAAAGTGATTCACTCTCATGTAATATAACTTTTATTTTCGTTTTTACACTTTTTCTTAATTTTTGTGTTAAATCTGATTTCAAGTGATAGAAATTTAATAACATTCATGGATCCTGGAACTGATACTACTGAATCTTGACTGCGAATTAAGTAATTTAAATACCGCACATACGTTTTATATTTTACTGCAAGTTATTCTGTTTAATCTGTTATCAACAATTTAAAAATATCATGCTATAATTTAGTAAATTTTCTCATCAATCATTAAATTAAAATCAATTTGAACAAACTTTTTTTTTAAAAGGTGATGTAGGTCAGAGTTTTTCATTAGTACAGTAGTAATATTAGTCAGTAGTATTAGTCAGATTACAGCAAACCAAACTGTAATCGTATAATTTTTCTCTGATCCTTCTGAACTACGAAAACCTTCAAACAATAGACATTTTGCGTGGTCCGATACTGTAAGGCTATTCAGAGGTTTTAGTGTATATAATGGTTTGTATATCAAAATGTGTTACAAAGTCATACCTTAATTTTAGAAATAAAAAATACACAATTGTTTTACTGATGGTTGTAGATACTATATAAAAATAACCACGTATTATGATTACATTTCGATAAAATTATTCTTATGCAGGATTCATTTGTTAATAATTATCACTTAATGAAATAATAAAGGCAATATGGATTAACTTATATTATATATAAATATCTTAACAACTTAATTAAACATATTTTACTATACTACGACTAATGGACAACACATCATGCATGAATCAATTTTTGTATTGATAACTTACCTCATGTGATAAAGAATCTAGGGATGTATTTCTAGGCATAATGACACTAAGTTCTTCGGTAGGTTGATGTCCAAGTACAGCACCAAGTTTAAGCATATAAACACTAGTTAGTCGTATTAATGATTGTAATTTTAAACGAAGGTTGGTCAGACGTGTGCAAGCATTTTGTGCGCCATCAGGTGAATCGCTGCTTTTTAATACTTGATTCGCAGCTTCTTGTAATGAAATAACTCTTGGTTCACAGCGTTCTAGATCATGATGTAATTGCTACAAAGAAATACAAAATTCATTTTTATTAAAACAAAAAATAAGAGTATTACAAAGCATAGTAGTTTATCAATGCATATCGTGATAATATTTTGGAGATTTTTTCCGTTTTACAACTGACTTTAATCAAATTAAGGGTGATACAGACAATGAAGTATAATAAATAATAATAATAATAATAAGTGAAGGGTGAAGAGATGAAAATGAGTTATGAAACAAATGACAGATCTAACCAGGAGTCAAACCCACGACCCGTGGCATAGACACAAGTGTTGTGCTGACACTACATCAACCATATTTTTAATATGATATTATCAGTAAGAAACAAAAAATTAAGTAAAGCACTTCTATTGTTTTTGGACAACTCTTGTAGTCTATTATGCACAAACAAACATTTTGCTACCTAAGGGGGAAGTATTTCCTGTAAAAATTAATTGTAAGGATTTGAAAAAACATTGATTAGTCTACATTCCCAGCAATACTATCAGATATATTTGTTTTCTAGTTCCTCTCCTGCTGGAAGTTAAATATCAACTGTAAAGCAGCCTAACTACTCAAAATACTTTTATCCAGGATGTCTTTATTTTTCTCAATGAACAGCTAACTTGATCTTACATTACATTATCAATCAAAGCAGTCAATTTTTACTGCCTCTCATAACAAGCCCTAAGTACTCAAGTTTCCTCTTTTTTGTATTGTGAATAGTATATCCTAGGTTTCATTCAATCACAAATAAAGTACATAGTACTTCTACAACAGTGACTTTGAAAATCCACTAAATGCAAATCATTCTTTAATAAAGTCACATCAAGAACTTCAAAATTCCTGATGTATTTTTTTCAATTTAAGAGTTCAGAAGTTATTAAAAAGAAATAAGATATATTAAAATCGATTTTTAAAACCAATGCATTCAAAAGTAAAATAACATTTATTTGAATTTACCTTAAATTTATTATATTTATCTTGAATAACAGATGTTTCTTCTGCTAAATCAACTGGTTCAGTTACCCTGATAGAATTTTCTTTTCTTTCAATCCATTCAGATAGTTCTACCATAACATTATGGAACTCATCATTCTGAAATGAAAATAAGTATATTAAATTAGTAACAAGAAAACACTAATTTATGGGATAATAACATTTTCTAGACAAAAAATCATTGGAAAATTATATTAAAATAACTAAATACAGACAACAATCAAAATCATGTAAAATAAGAAAAATAATTTATAATAAAGAAAACTTTCTTGTTGAAAAATGAACAAACAAATATTAAACACTACAAAACGGTCACACAACCACAAGTTACAAATGGCAGCGAAACATTAGCAAAAGTGACCAAGACAAAAGCAATAGACAAAGTCCTAAAACTCAAAAGACGAATCCTAAGAACCGGCATAGGAAAGAAAAACAAATTAGATAGGCAATGGAGAATTCTAACAAACGAAAAGGATATTTTTTCTTGGACATCTTATCAGAACACCTAAAGACAGAATTTTAAACAAGATGATTAGAAAACTCTTTCCAACGGTAACATCAAGAGCATGGATCCGAAATGCCAAAGAAGACATGATCGAACTCGGATTAACTTTTGATGATTTAGAAAAGAAAACAGAAATATAAAAAATCTTAAGAAATAAGTAGAGTAGATTTGAAACAAAATCAGATGGAAGAACAAACCCAAGCAGGAAGAAACCAGTCATTTCAGAGGAAGTTCAGCAAGCAAGCAGCCCGAATGAAGGCATACTGGCAGAACATCAAGCTAAAGAATATGAAAAAGAAGAAGCTTTCTATTTGACTAAAGTGATCCATTGTGTTCATAAAATACAAAAACAAGAAGAAAACTTCCTTGTTGATTGTTTCAACCATTCTAACAGTACTGTACCATTTTAGTTAACATTTATACAAATTTTGCACCTTTTAATAGATCAAACAGTGAAATGCGAAGTTAAAGAAATCAATAATTCACTGAAAACAGCTAAAACAGTCATTTATAAAGCAACAGGCATAACAATATTTTTTAATTTCATGTATAAATTTATCTTTATATTATCTTGTTCATTCTGTGAACCTTCATAAAAAAAGACATCAAAAACATCAATAGAACTTCTTGTAAAAGAGAAAGGGTCCATAAACTGAATATTGTTAAAGTAAACAAACATGGCTGCTTCACAGAACAATATTCATATTTTTATTTTCTGCCTATTACACATTATCTCGTCACAAATTTCATATTTACCTCCATTAGTGCAGTCTGAAGTAAATTCTGCCACCTTGTTGCAACAGTAAATACATCATCCCAACGTCTGTTTATAACTGCAAGACGTTTTCTTAATTCCATAGCTTGTGCTTCATCATCTGTGTGTTCAGCTAGATGTTTCCCAACGATATTTAATGAGACAAGTAAACTTTTATGGCTTTCCATATCTAACAAAAGTTCCTGTAACAAATTATAAAAATAAACATAAAATTTATGATATATAAAGGTAATTTCGTGAATTTAATTAAAATCTCTTCATTCTTAACTCAATATAGCACAGTCAACTGGCAACTGTTTTTCTAGAAACTCATTTCCATAACTGCTATTCTGCATTTATATCTTAATTGGAGAGTCCAAACCTCTTAGTAATAAATGTAAGAGATTTCAACAAAACAATGAAAGATTCTTCTTAGTGTCACAAGATATACAAGTTACTTTAACAAGACATGTAGTTAATTTTATTTTTATAATTTTATTCTGTCCTACTTACTCTATGATCAAGTATACTGTCTTCAAGTTGTTCAATTCTTGTAGGTGGTACAGTTGGACGAGACGACTGTGTTGCTTCGGCAAATTGTAGCCATTGTTCCAGTCTCCAAATATCATTTTCCAGTTGCTGCCAGGTACGTGTTGAACACAAGGGGCATGTCATATTACCAGGATTACTGTAAAATAGTAACCAAATAATTACTAACAATACTCTTTAACAAATATTTTAAGCATATAATGAGTATGGTGTCTAAGTAAATAATACTTAATTTATGATTTAAGTCCACAAAATTTTATTTTGAGGTAAAAATATTTTAATTACAACAAAACAAATGAAGTTTATATACCATCTTACGACAATACACATAAACTACAAATAAAATCAGTGGTATATCTCACAACACTACTGTCTGTTCACGAAGTGACCATTATCTTAGTAGTATGTATTGTAAAACAACAGAACATTTCATAAAAATTGTCAACTACTAATAGATGCAATCAATGCAACTGAAATCACCTAGAGTAGTTTTTATACAATTGTCTCAAAAAAAAGATAACATGATAATTTAGTATGCAAGATATTTAGATGTATGTATTTAATTTATAAAATGTAATGATAAAGGTTGCAAAACTACTAAAAACAAATTAACTACGTGTAAATGTGAAGTACAATGAATATGTAACTGTTTTATAATTAATAAGGGCTTTACTTCGCCTTAAATACATAGATACTCTAAATTTTACACTGTAATAATTTTTAGAATATTAACTTTGAAAAATAAAATAAAATAATTGAAATTTAATAAAAATGAAATATGCTCAAAACTACTGAGGAACAATTTGTTATAGAGATTGGATGATACATTAGTGGAAGGTGAGATAGAAAAGAAAACAAATAATGATATACAGTAGTCAGTGTTTATTGTAGTCACAGGTTAACTCACAGTCACAGTTACGCTGGCCTGTTGGCATAGTGGTTAACACAACTGGCTTCTACGCTGGGGTTCCGGGTTTAATTCCCGATCAGGTCTGGCAATTTTCATCACTCATTTTCATCTATCACCCTTCTCACCATCTGCATTAGCAGTAATTGCAAAACAGTCGAACATTAAAAAAAAAGGTCAATCTGATCAGCTGTTTACTGTGATAAAATTCAAAAGAGTGGATTCCTTTCAGAAAATTATATTAAAGTTTTCCAATCAAAGTTTCTAATTTCACAATTTATTATGATCAAGTAATAAGAGGAATAATTTTAAGAAATTAAAATAATTGTAAATACATATTATTATATGGTCAGTATTAGATGTAGAGTAAAATAAGTTAAAAATTTATCTATCATCCTTCTCAGCGCCTGCATTAGCAATAGTGCAACACGAAGTTGACATTGTAGAATAGTGTAATTAATGACAATCGATAAAGGGTACAATAATATACGGTTCGACTCTGGAGGACTACGAAGTGGACTGTAGAGAATAGCAGCATTTGTATAATTTGGTGACATGATTAAATAAATCAACCACTAAGATGTAAATAAAATAAATGACTTTTTTCTTCTATTATATTAATCAATTGAATTGGAATATAGTTTTCAGCTTGTTAAAGATTTTTTTATTCCATTATTTTTATTTTATATTTTGCATCCTCACTCCTAAATGTTGCTGTGAATGATTCTGTCCATCAATTAGGCAAATGAACTATAAATTCAGTTTTCAAAAAATATGATCAAAATCCAAAAATCCAGATGTAATTACAATAAGCGGCGATAACTGTATACTCTAATTCAATATAAAAATTTATTTACAAAGTCCATATGATAAACAGACCCCCAAAAAATAATGTGCATACATTATTATATTATATATTATAATTATATATATTATATATATATATATATATATATATATATATATATATATATATATATATATTATATATTATATTATATTATATATTATTATTATTATATTATATATTATTATTATTATTATAGCAAGTGAAAAAATAAAATAAATAAAAATAAAACTATATTACATGAAAGCAAATATGAAGATATACGAGGGCTATTCACAAAGTCCATTATGTTTTGCTCTGTAGCCGCTAGGAGCAGGGCTATCGCGGCCATTACGTGTCACAGCGTTTCTCCATTCAGCCGTGCTAGTGAGAGGTTGCTGTTGGTCCTCCTTATTTTGCAGTAACAGTTTGAAATGTGTGCCCCAATTGAAAATCCCGCGAGTTGTGAGGTGCGATCGGTAATAGGGTTTTTGTTGGCAACCGCTGATTCACAATAACAGAGCTCTTGCTTAGTTTTCCACAAATTTTGTGCAAGATGGGTTCCGAAAATCTTGCCAGAAAAATCAGCATATGGCTGTTTCATTGTCATTTTTGGAGTCTTACAAAAACAATGGTGATTCACTACTTGATCGAATCATTACTGGAGACGAAACTTAGGTAAAACATGTGAATTGCGAAACAAAATTGCAGTCTATGGAATGGGGGCATACAACCCTCCCAAAAACCCAAAGAAATGCATGCAAACATTGTCTGCAAGGAAGAATAAGGCGACTGGTTTTTGGGACAGGAAAGGAATTCTTCTTGTTGA
Source organism: Catonia carolina (assembly GCA_035578175.1). Lineage (NCBI taxonomy): Eukaryota > Metazoa > Arthropoda > Insecta > Hemiptera > Achilidae > Catonia > Catonia carolina. Next base: position 270,863,761 of record JAQMRL010000001.1, on the reverse strand, counting down.
TTTTTTAGAACATGGCACAACAAAAAACTCTGTAAGGTATTGTGAAATGTTAGAAAAGTTAAGAAGAGCAATTCAAAATAAGTGAAAAGGAAAATTGAGTTCTAAAATTTTGTTTTTGCATGACAACACCTGACCACATTACACAAATCGGACTCGACAAGTCTTGGATGCTTTCAAGTGGGAGGTGTTTCCTCATCCACTATACAGTCTGTATCTTGCTTCTAGCGACTACCATCTGTTTACAGCAATGAAGACCTGGCTTGCAACGCAGCAGTTTGAAGATGATGCGGAACTGCAGGAGACCGTAACTACCTGGTTGAAGTCTAAGGCACCAGAATTCTTTAACGCTGGAACTTCAAAGCTAGTTTACCGCTATGATAAGTTCCTAAATTTGTATGGCAACTATGTCGAAAAGTAGTATTATAGTGTCACTTTCAATGGTATTTAATAAATTTTTCTCTTGTATGTTGTTTTTTTTCTATACCAAAATGTAATCGACTTTATGGATAGCCCTCGTATAATTTAACTCCAGTACCACAGATGAAAAATTGTGCAAAAATAGGTCGCGTGTGAAAAAACGTAGCCCACAGATTATAAGAAAGAAAACATACCCAAAATAAAGACATAGAACATGCATAATTTTAACAAATGGAATTTCACTTAACTGTATACAATAGAAAATATATCCATCTGTCAGGGAAGACCTGTAGAAAATGAAGATGAATAATAACTTCTGATATTAGGGTAATTAATAATTTATTAAAATTTATACCTAATCAAATCAAATACCTAACTGAAATCTTTAAAAAACTACGAAATATTAGGTAATAAAACAAGATTGTTTCAAAATATAGAGTTGTAAACATTTCACTAGAAAATTAGTTCATTCTTAAATATATTCTTTCAAATTTGTTGGAAATAGGATTCTGATAGTCAAAACTTTTAACAAAAACAGTTGTTCAAATAAAATGAATTATATTCTTTATTCCACAAAAATATTGCTATAATGTACTGAGTATATGTCGCTGTAGACTGACAACAGCTGTTAGGATAGAAAATCAGCAAGCAGAAAAACAGACATTACAATGAGTTAATTTTTTAATGTTAGTAACATAGCTATACGATTAATGTAAATTGAACACTACTTAAATATAATGTTAGAACTGGAAATGTTTTTAGCGAAATTATAAAAATATTATAATATTTGTGTTATAATCATAAAAGATCTTTAATAAGACAATATATTGACAAATCAGTGAAAATAACAAAGTTAACAAATATATATGTAAGAAAAAAGTAATATAAACTGATACGCACCGTAATTCAGTTTGTTGTCTTTCATTTTCCTGGAATCTAGAAATTAATGTATCTAGTCTAACAGACAGTTCATTAACTTCAGATCTATGAGCATCTTCTGCACTGATTCTACACTGTTCTTCAAGTAAATTACTCAGGTGTTTTATTAATTCTACAGATGACTGACAAGTACCAATGACTTTTCCCTGAAACAAAAAATTAATTTAAAACTTGCATGTATGCTTACTCATCACTTAACAAACTATTAAGCTAACCAGACATTAATAAAGAGACTTTAACTTATTTAACAAGTAGTTTTGTTTAACCTAAATTAACAAATCAAAATATGAGGTCAAAAATAAGAGTACTGATTGTCCTAAGGATAAACTGGTAATGTAGCACCTTTGAGATGTATATCAGCGCATAGCCGGTAATCTTGGCTGCCTGTACAGACTTGTTTCAACTGGAAAAACTTGTTTTAACTGGAATTTCATGCGCTACTGCTGCTTTTGTGTGGTCATGCTTCATAACCTCATTACGTTTGCAATGCAGGAAAATATTGAACAACGGTACATGATTATATTCAGTGTAAAACTCAACAAGTTTGCCACAGAGACAAAATGGTGTGGTAATAGATGATAATTTACATCATTTAGAACATGTGATTTAATAGGCAGTTCGGTACTAAGACACGAAGCGTGTATCTGAACTGTTCACGCAGCTACACCGGCCAGCTTATTTGGCAGCCGCTCTAAAACACTCCACATAAACTAAAGTAATATCAGTAAAAAATTGATTATAATAAATATTTATAAATTATGAGCTACTATAATTTCATTAAAAAAATTACTTGTGTAAATTACATAAACAATATAGACAAATAAATTGTTACTTACAATAGCATGAGATGATCCTGCTCCAGGCTGCATTTGTTGTAACTGATCAAGATTATCCTTACATTCCTTAATAGCCACTTCTAACTCATAGAGATAAGCATCTTTTCTTAATAATGTTGCTGGTAACGTATTCACTTGTACAGATGTATCCGTTTCAAACTTGAGTGTTTCAACTTGTACTTCTTCATTTACAACCTTTAAAATTTCAACCAAAATGAATAAATCTTATAATATAATTCACAAAACAATTTAAAAGAGTAATTTAAAAAAACAATCAAAATTAACTTTTAACAGTTCAAATACATGATGAATCAGTTAGTATATATTCTGTTCTCTTTAGTTCTTACAAAAATCTCACGAATCATTATAATACAAAATAAAATTCCTAATATAGTACACTTTTACGTCAGCATCCAACATTACAAAAAGTGTTTGTTGCAAGTAACACGGATACAAACTGAGGTACAACCATTTACCCAACAGTTACGGACATTAACAACTATAATGAAATGAAACAATTTCAAAATACATTAGTATCTGCTAACGGTTTTAGCCACTCACGGCTAAACCGATTTTCTGCTTAAAACACAGTTCTCGTGAAGTCCCTTGATTAATAAGGTAAAACATGTGTATATTTTTCCACTTTATACACATTCAATCCCACCTAAACATGCTCAAAACTGATGACTATTTTAAAAATAAGTAATGGAAATTTTGTTATTAGTTACAGTATTTATGGATATATGTATTAGTGGTGCTATATGTTTGTTTTTTTTAATTAAATGTGATGTTCAAAAAAAGGTATGTATCTTTACGTTTATTTATGTAGTACCTATAACCCATATATTTATTTTTATTTATTTTATTTTATCAAACACCCTAGGTAGGATTATCAAAAGCCGTATTATTTAAAATTGAAATATATATTCCTTTGCCTTGAGATAAGGATTCCTTATCTACCGTGGTAGGAGTAGGAAGTTTTAAATTATAATGTGAAAATATTTAAAACATTTTTTAATTTACTGAAGATATGTACAAGATAAACGAAAGCGCTATAAACATTGGTAAGTGTTACTGTTACCGTATTCTGGTGGTTATAAATATATATTTCAAATTATTTACATATAACCTTTATGTAATTACTGTTATTAATATTTTCTTACATAACGCTGAATGTTTCTGCCTTCAATAATGATTTCTTTAAAAACCACTCTCTTAGGATAGTCTTGGCCGCTTCTCGGCTAAGACGATTTTCCGCTTATGACGCTAATTTGTGTCAGACCCATGAAAATCGCATTAAGCGGATTATACTGTATAATAAGGTTTCTGACCCTCAAGAAAAAATTTCATTCATATATTAAGTACATGATTTCATATTTTCCTAATAATCAACAAAATAATTATTATTTTTAAAAATCTGGTGAGAAACACTCACACGTCTTTCTCTTGCCAATATAAATAATGAACAATATGATCTGAGTTTAATCATGAGTACACAATGAAAAATTCAATCTAATTTTAATCACAGTGAATGACGCAAAATGAAAATCAAACTCTAGAACATAAAAATACGGAAAATCACTAATTGATGACTAAGCTCTGTAGAAGAAAATGCTTAAAAGAAATGTTGTATGTTTTTTAATTTCCTAAAAAGTTAATTATATCAACTTTTGTCATAAAATGAATACTAAGGCTTTTAATCTTTAAAAATCCCGTATTTTATAGATTTTGAAGAAAAAATATACAGACCAATCGTTAAAACATATTTTTTGGGTTCAGGGGGCCTAAAAACATATATATCCGGTGAAAAGTTGATTTCAAAAAATCAAAATAAAAACAATACGTTCCTCCCCTGGATATTTATGTAGCAAGAGAAAATACATAAATTAATAAAAAATTTTATTGAAAAATACAGTGTGTAATTTTTATTTTTCATTTTCAAAAATCAATCCTAGTAAGAAAGAAGAAAAGTATTAGATTACATCAAGTTTTGATATCATGAAATGAAAACTTGTAATGCTTTTTTTCGTACCAACCAATTAATGATTTTGATTATCTGAAAGCGAAAATTTTTAAAGTTAACTGATTTCATACCTCTTTCTTATTTAGTTCTTTCACGCATTCTAATTTGAGAGGTTCAAGCCGACTATTAACATCCTTCCACAAAGTTTGATACTCATCAATCATTGACTGCACTTCAGGAACATCTGCTGATACACATGATTCCATAACTTCTAATCCTAATATGTCTGCTTTCTGCAATACTTCTGAATGTTTATGAAGATCAGCTTCCAATAGCTGTAAAATAAAAAACAACCAATTAGCAATCCTAATTACAATATTCTTTTTAAAAAAATACACTTCAATAAAAAAAAATCCTCAGTTATATTAGCTCCGGGTTTCTTTATATCTTCGATGTATAAATCTGTGTAACAGTTTCACAGGAAATTTTTTTGCAACATTTTTTCAGTATATCTTTATAAGATTATTCAATATATTTTTACAAGTTCATTCAGTTCCAGGGCTATAACAGAAAATAGTTCTGTTTCTTATCACATGGTCAGCCAATTATATGACTGGAGCATGTGAAAACAGAAGAGTTAGAGGTGTGAAAGACACTAGTGCAGTTACCTCTTCTGAAAAATGAGTTTTCATTATACAGCCAGACCCAATGGTGAATGAAGTGAAGGTGTCATTTGGAGGGTAGAAAGTAGATGCTTTTCAGAGAGCCTGGCATACTGATACCTTTAACGATGCCCATAACAGGCACGTCGAGTGTTAAATTATTTGCACTCAATCTGCTAGTTCCAGGGCTACAAAAAAATAGTTCTGTTTCTTATCACAAAGTCAACCAATTTTATATGACAGAAACATTTAAGAACAGAAGAGGTAAAGGTGTAAAAGACACAAGTCAGAGTTATTTTCTCTGCCGGCCGCATTGGCGAAGTTGGTAACGTGCTCGCCTCTCATCATGCAGTCTTGGGTTCGAATCCCATTCAGGCACGGCATTTTTTCATACGTTACAAAAAATCATTTCATCATTCACCGTCTGCATTAGCAGTAATTGCAGAACAATCGGACGTTAAACAAAAAAAAAAAAAAAAAAAAATTTCTCTGGGTGTCATCAGCAGGGTGGAAAGTAAATGCTTTTCAGAGGGCCCGGCATGCTGAAAAGCATACTTAACCATTCAGTGAGAAAATTAAATGTAAACTATCTCACACCTCATTTACTTAGTAAAACCTCTAGAGGTTCAAACCAGCCTTTCGGCTGACAACCTAAACAACATCTTAACAAATGCTGTTAAAATATTTTTGATCACACAAGTAATTGGATATCTTCGTGGTTATTTTCCATATAAATAAGAGAAAAATACAAGGGGATAAGAATTTAATATTTAAAAAAAGGAGTTACTAATATTTACGAACATAAAAAATATAAAATACCTGTAATTTCCTTAATCTGTTAGCTGCCGAGTCAAGTTGAGTTTCATCTGCTGTGTCCAAATGTTGTAATTGTGTCAATTTAGCGTCTGCTTCAGTTAATCCTAACAAGGCAGCCCCTTGCAAGCTTACAAACTGATTCCACCTGAAAAATACATGTTTACATGATTAAATTACTTAAGATGCTTGTCAAATTTGTCATTTGTAATAATGAAGATAACATTTTAAACAAACAGAAAATTGGATTGAAAATGTTATAAAATAGTACAGTTACTTTTTTTTTTTTTTTTTTTTTTTTTTTTTTTTTTTTTTTTTTTTTGTTACTTGCATCCTGGAGACTCCAAAGGGAGTATAGGACATGTCAAGGTAAAATTGATGAACTGAAAGTTTATCACCAATGTAATAAATTTACTACTTACCACCAAAATTTGTTTTTGCTACTGCTTACTTCAGTAGGCTTGTCATGAACCCTAATGAATTAAATATCACACACAATAAATAATAAAAATAAATCAAACACAATGATAAATTCATCACTTACCAATAATTTCCCCCTACCACTGCTTAACTCAGCAGGCTTGTCAAGAACCCCTTTGTATCAAATTGTATTTGTTTAATTCAAGTTAAATACCAAAACTATTTAGAAAGGAATTCGTGCACACTGTAAAATGTTTCATCAATCAAATATTGTTTTAGCTTTTTTTTAAAATGACTTAAATTGTCACAACTTTTTAAACCTTGAGGCAATTTATTGATGTATTTTCTACCTGCATAGGTTGGTTTTTGTTCAAACAATTTAGTGTTGTGATTAGCAACATAATAATCGATTCTGTTTCTTGTGTAGTGGTTGTGAACATCTAAATTCTGTAAAAAGGTATTTTTCTTTACGTACATTATCACTTCAAAAATGTACAAAGAAGGAACCGTGAGCAATTGCAGCTCTTTAAATAGTGATCTGCATGAGGTAATGTGGTTGACTCCCATCATACACCTAATAGCTTTTTTCTGTATTTTAAAAACTCTTTCCATGTTACCCTGTGATGAATTACCCCATACTAATATGGCATACCTGATATGAGATAAAATTAAACCATGATAAGCTGCTATAAGCAATTTTTTATCATTTAATCTGGCAATTTGTTTTAATGCAAATACCCCAGATGATATTTTACTACAAATTTGATCGGTGTAATAATCCCACGATAGGGTCCTGTCTAGTGACACTCCTAGAAACTTCACTGTTTGCACATGATCTAGGATATTATTTTGTATCAAGACATCCACTTCTCTGTTTTCCCTTACATTGTGTTTGTTTTTGAACTGTAAGAACTGACACTTTTTCCCATTAACTGTTAACATTAATTCATTCAGAAATTGGACTACAGATTCTACGCTAATCTGTGTGTTCACTTCGAGACTATCTACCAGTAAACTTTTGTTTATGATTGAAGTATCATCAGCAAACAATAAAGCTTTACTGTTGGGTAAGATATCTGGTAATCTATTTATATACAACAAAAACAAAATGGGACCTAAAATTGAACCCTGTGGAACACCAGCTTTGACATCAAGCTTTTCAGACAAAATTTTTGTAAGTTTCCCCCTAACTACTCTAGTTATTTCTACGCACTGTACTCTACCTACCAGATAAGACTGAAACCATTTAAGTTCTACGTCCCTAATACCTAACGACTCTAACATTTTCAACAAAACTTCATGATCAACACAGTCGAAAGCTTTACTGAGATCTAAAAACACAGCTAAGGCTTTCTCTCCTGCATCCAATATATCAACTATCTGCTCAAAAAGTGAGACAATAGCAGTTTTGGTTGACTTACCCTTTTGGAAACCATGCTGATCTTTTGAGATGATAAGGTTTTCAGTCAAAAAATTGATTAACCTAATGAACACTACCTTTTCAAAAATTTTGCTAATAGTGTTTAATATACTTATGGGCCTATAATTTTCAACTACTTGGGTATTGCCATTCTTAAACACAGGCAATATTTTACCTTCCTTCAGTTGCTTTGGAAATACACCTCTTTCCAGGGAGAAGTTAATTAGATGAAGGAGAGGTGTTAATAAAAACTTTTTACATTTTTTAACAACAATACTTGAGATCCCATCTAACCCTACCGTTTTCTTACTTTTTAAGCTATCGATAACTGATTCTAGTTCCTCATATGAAACTGAGCTAAATACAAAATTATCTACAACTCTATCCCCCCTAACTTCATAATATCCCTCAGTTTCCGTAATCTGCTGTTTAAGCTTTGAAGCTACTTCCTGATAATACTTATTAAAATAATTACTAATTTCTGATCCATTCTCTATAACTTCATTATTACTATTAACAATTTTTGGTATATCTGTGTATCCCCTATTACTAACTACATTCCGATTCCTATTTATTGTTTCCCATATTGCTGAGTTTAAATTAGTTGATTTACGAAGGACTTCAGCAGTTTTTTTGCATTTAGCACTCTGAACTTTTTCAGCATAATATTTTTTAATTTGTTTGTATCTTTGCTCATTCAATTCATTTTTATCTGATTTGAACTCAGAGTAGACATCTCTGACTTCAGATTTCAGTTTCAAAATATCCCCTGTAATCCATTGGTCTATTTCACTAATTCTCTTTGTTAAAACAACCCTTTTTACTGGACAACTACTATTATAGTGAAATTTTAAAGTTTCAATAAAATAATGATATTTTTGATTAATTTCGGAAGCATTGATAACAGTCTTCCAATCTTCTTTGGATAAACTGTGCAATAAACAATTTATATTACCCTTGTCCTCTTGCCTAATTTCTTTATTAACTTTTAGATTCAGGGCCTGACCACCTAAATGCTGAATTTCTATTACTTGGTACCCGTGATCAGAGAATTCTGAACCCCCTAACCTAACCTGACAACTAACAATATTTGTTAGAATATTATCTATTATCGTTTGAGAATGGCTAGTAATCCTTGTATAATCACTAACTTTTATATCCAGATTGTTCATGTTCACGATATCCCTGAACTCTTCGGACATTTTACTCTGAATAGCAAGATTTACATTATAATCACCCATAACAACAACTCTTAAGTACCGTTCAGTCAAACTCTCCAGCAATGCACTGAACAATTTACAGAACTGGTCCCAATCACCATTTGGAGACCTATAAACACCAACGACAGCCATCCTTTCCTGTACCCCCAACCTAACTTCTAATCCTACTACTTCCATATTCATTTCCTGAGAAAACCTGTCTACAAAAGGTAAGTTACGTGTATGTATGTTCCTACTAATATTAGTCAGTATACAGACTTGGTAAAGCTGCTGCACACTAATGGTTTAAAAACTACTGCCCTGGGTATTGACTAAAGACCAGATCTAATTATGCTTATTTAATCTCTTTAGTTGTGGCCTAAATCAAATGCTCGTTCCCATTCTAATTACATCAAACTATCCTCTTTTCCATCCTAATTTTACACCTTTCTACCTTAATGTTGTTGCATCTGCTTCTGTGTACCTGCCCTCTTCGCTCCCTGATTCAGACACACTATGTAATCGTTGAACCATTCAGATGTGTCGCTCCAGTGATCCCGCCTCTTTTACTGATTGGGTCGCAATCCTGTTTTTATCATCCATGTAAACAGTTTAAGTGCAAATATAAAACTATTGTTTACGTATCTTATTTGTAAACCATTTTTATGGAATATGTACACAGTTTTAACAGTGAAATTAGCTAGATAACCTTGTGACACCACATCAGTGAAACCTTTATGTCTTTGTTCTGCAACACCAACTTCAGTCACATCTAATTGATCTTGTTGCCTTTATTCAAGTTTTTTTGACTTAATAACTGTAAGTAATGTGCTTAATTTACTCCTAACATTGATTACTATAGTTAATAATTAATTTCTGTGTATTTCCATTGTCTGTGTGCCTTTCCACTCCTAACTTAAAATTACCCTGAATCCATGCTTTGATCTTGGGCTACAAATTACACATCTGGGGTACTCTTCCGTTATGGGGACGGCACTAATATAGAGGAGGTAAAAATTATGTAAACAAAATAAAAATGACTTTATTAATAAAAAAAAAAACATTGAAGAGAAACAAAAAAAATCTCACTCTTTGTCTTCACCCAAATCTTTAACGGCAGGTCAAAATTTGGCAATGTCGGAGAGTAGCTAAGAGAAGCAATCCTCAACAGCTGCAGTCCGTCACGTATATTTCTGGCAGTTCCTCTTTGATTTTTGTGGCGCCATTTAGCGGATCCTTACATCCTCTTGACATTTTGCGTTGGCCCCTATGTCAAGGACAACAAAATGGCAGACAAAGAACTGAATCTGGTCCTCTAAGTTACCAGTTATCGTTTTTTGCTCAAATAGTTTCACAAACCCAACTAGTTCCAATATTTTTATTTTTTTTAACATCAAACATTTTTGTAATGTATTTTAATGGTACAAGAATACATAAGAATGGGAAACAAAAACATACAGATAAAAATAAAACCAATAATAATAAATACATTTATGTAAAAATATTTAAAAAATATAAATTTATTTTTATTTTGAATAGAAACAAAATCTTACCTAGATAATGCAGCATTTAATCGGCTTAGTAATTCAGTACTTCGATTTCCAAGATCATACCACCTTTGCAATATATTACGTACTTCAGGAGCAACATTTTCGACTGATGTCTGTGTTGTTAATCGTGTGTATAATTGTTCAAGTAAAGACAGAGCTGGACGTTGTAATTCCAATTCTTGTCTAACAACCTGTATTTGTAATTATAAACAAATCAATAAATCATTTTTATCATTTCATAATATTTATACAGAATCCCTTTTACTTACATAAGCTAAACACTTAAAACCAAGATAACAAGATTAAGTGTTCTTCACAATTTGTTTCATCAACTTGAATTTAGTTACATAAATAAATACCAAAACAAATTGGAAATGTAAAAACAGACTTTTGTAAACTAATGTTTTTAAAACAATTAGTTATCGGTAATTTAGATTATAAATTAGAAAATAAAATAGAACAAAGATGAACCAGTATATAGCAAGACCTCAACAAATGCAAATTCACGTTAACATGATTTTGTTGTCCATAATAATATATAATATGTATTATGTACTGTACAGTAGGAATAATGTAAAACTGCCAATGGGATAGAAAAAGACAGTTAAGGGTTGGTACGTAGAAAAGTATACGTACATTATTGAAAACATTTGACTCACTTCATCATTTTTTGAAAAAGTTTCTTTTCTTTCAATATGTTACATAAAATAAGAGAAAGTGAGGCATATGTACTAACTTAACACTGTTACAAATTGATTCCAAGAATCATCGCTTCTATCGCTTATCTTATAGACAGACATTTACATTTATGACCACTGTTTTGCTTATTGCTCTTGAAACTGTTACAGTAGTTGCCCTCCCCATTTTTACACTGGAATTTTATCTTGATTTGCTTCTATTCTAAATATTAGTACTGTTTAGTGTGTTAAAAATATCAGTCGTGTAAGGTTGCGTAGTTCAATTATTTTGCTACATGAAAGGGGTGAAAAAACGAAGGACATAAAAGTAACGACTGGGTTCAGTGAATCAATACTACGGACAATTAGCGGATGTCATAAGGTTAAACGGAACAACTCAAGTTACAAGAATTTCACGTTATGTGATGATTTTGCGGAATGCATCCCTCGCATAAGTCGAGGTTTTACTGTAAAGCAAAACCTGTAATAAATATTTAGGTTATTACATAAATTTAAATTTAAGTTATCCAACAATAACTGGATAACTTAAATTTAAATATAGACCACAAAAGTAAGTTATTTTCTTTTAAACTCTTATGAATCTTTTTAAGTGTTCAAATACTTATTCATTTATTTCATAATAACATAAAACACCCATCAAACTGAACATGTAACGATTTTGATTTAGTATTGCAAAAAGAATACATTCCATTTAAAATGCTTAAAATTTTGATAATTACTACAATATAAACTTCAAGTTATTAGAAATTATCGTAGTTTGATTGACCAAATGATTTGATTAATTTAAAAAAAATTAACCCTTTCAGTGCCGAAACAATGTTTAAAAAGTTTAATTCTAAGTGGCACTTAATTTGAATAAGGGTGTACAAAAAGTGCCTGCCCTTATTTCGAAAACTTGTAGGTGTAAGCCTGCCATTGCTGACCAAAATTTCAATGTTACAGAAAAATAAAATTTTCTGGGCAACATAATGGCAGACAAAGAATCGAATCTGGTCCTGAGTTACCAGTTATCGTTTTTTGCTCAAATAGTTTCACAAACCCCACTAGTTTAATCGGCTAAAAAAAATTAATTTTTAGGGTTTTGGTACCATAACGGTGGTTTTAACATGTTAAAATTTCCAGAACCTAGCCGGAAATTGAACCCGGGACCTTCTGTTTTGAAGGTTAGCGAGTTCATCACTACACCACGGAGGCGGTTTCAAAATACATTATTCCATTAATTTTTGTTTAAAAGTATTTTTTGGAAATGTTCGGTAACTGGGATTTTGGCACTTTATGCATACTTATGGGCGTCCAGTTAACCGTAGGTTATAACTATGTAAAATATATCGACGTCCTGTTTTCCGGACGTTGGTACTGAAAGGGTTAATACAATAATTTGATCACAAATACAAAAATTTCTGATATATTATTTACAATATTAAATTCAACATATTTAAAACCTTAAAACTTTAATAATTATTTTCAAATATAATAATTTATAACTTACCTCAACATCATTTATAAGTTTTTGAAGCTGTTTATGTCTGGCAGTATCAACTTGCTCATTAACTTTGTTCAAGGCGGCTTCTTGTTTTTTCATCCACTCTTCATGATCAGCATACACACGCATGACGTCTTCTAATAGTGTAATTAAATTTAACATTTTCAAGTTCTTTTCTGCTGAATTTACACAAACATTTTTCCATCTAAAAATGAAAAAAAAATTTGAACTCTCAAGCTGTATCAACAAGTAACTTACGGTAGTAATGTATAACTTATTAATTTACAACAAATGCAAAACAAAATTTCTTTAGTAAAAATAAATATTACTATCCCAGGTTTGTTTTAAGAGTTTACCAATAAAGTTCTGATATTGTTATTATTAAAAGTAATTTTTGTTAACAATTTCTCCCTAAAACAATTAACTGTAATATAGGGAAATCATGAAATGGCGAGTTTACGCATATGTGGGGACTAGACATCCTCTCCACTACTTGATGTATCCACAACTCAACATGCTCTATTATCTGATGTATTATAGAGAAATGTTTTCAGTAACGTACGATATTTGATCGGTGTCAAAATGGCGCCGTTCAGCCGTCAACAACTGTATTCCTTAACCTGGCCATCTCATGGATCTTCCACCAGTAGTTGAGTTTTATTACTTTAAATACAAACATGAATTATTTTAAAAATTACTATTATCATGTATATATTGGAACAATATTTTCATATTTTACTGTAACAGAAGGGCAATATTCACTTAATTGTTAGATATTTGATAGAAGTTGTTTCATAAAAACATGAATTATTAAAAACTTTTGCTATCACATCTTTCTATGTAGCTATTCTACGAAAGTGTAGCCATTATTATTACCTTAAAATATTTTACGAGAAAAGTAGACTTACCTCTTTTCTAGTGTTTTCATAGCAAGAGTGATTCCTTCAGTATTTAATGCTATTTGACAATTATCACAATCATTTAATAAAAGCTCAAAAAAGTTCAGTACATCCCCAACTTTACCACTCTGCTTTTCTATACTGGTCTGTAATTCCTGAAAATACAAAAGAAAATATTATTTTTCTAGTAAAAGTATAAAAAAGAACATAAAAAGTTAATGAAAAAAATTTGGTTCAAATACTTAAGCTGTCATAAAAAATTATAAATAATGCCATATTAACATTTTGGTGATGTCTTTGCAAACAATTAATATTTTATCAAGTCCATATTTGCAAAATGATGAAGTTGCTCTAATTGCTAATGTGACTTTAAAAGTGACAGAACTAATAATATCTTTGTTAATTAACAATAATTTTGAACAAAACTGATAATCTAAACCATTAAAAAATATGAATTTAGCGACTTACTTCATGTTGTTTAAGTTTATTTTCTAATTCACTCTTTGTACATTCTTCAAGATGAAATGGAGTAGCAATTTGTACTTCAACTTTATGTAACCATTCACGAAGTTCTTCTACTTTTGTTTCGATTTGGCTCATTCCCTAAAAAACATGAGGCACATTTATCATGAAATGAAACAAAACAAGATTTAGGTGCGCACAAAAAACCTAAATATAAATTTAATTATTTCTAAATGTAGAAGCAGAAAGTTTATAACTCAATTATTATTTTTATTAAACTGAAAGAAATGACAGAAAAATTTATAAGAACAAAATATATGAATGTTTTTGACCTGATGTTTTAAACCAAAATAGTAAATAAAAATTTCTGGTCAACAGTACAATACGAATGGAGAGCTAATTAGGGCTGGGTCTATGGAGAGCACATCCTTAGGGGTGCCAAATTGACCTTTCACAATATAAATAAATAATTTATATGTTTAAATACTATATTATAACCTCTGCATCAATATAAGACACAATATGGAAAAATTGGAAAAGTTGATAGCAGTAACAGAAGATAAGCCTAAATAAACGAATAATGGTGTGGTGAACCTAATTCAACCTAAGTTCTATTTACAATGTTTTAGTTCATGTGACAGTATTTTGTTTACAAACTGTCAAAACACATGATTTATTATAAATATCATCTGTTTTGACATGTTGATGTTTCAGCAAACACTTCACCTTTACAGTGGTAAAGGTAAAATTATACAGAGCAAAGCACAAAAATGGCGAGTGAAGTTATTAAGGTATGTGATGAAGAGGCCTCGGAAAAAAACTGTGCTTACCATTAGCGAAAGCCTCAGAAAGAGCAGAGGTTTACATGAATTAATCAAAATATATGATTTCAAATATCAGAAAAGAAAAGAAGAATGTTGATTCTCCTCCAGGATACAGCATTTCAACAACCGGTAAAATTTATATGGCGGTATTAGAAATGTTTTTGCACACCTGGTTTGATACTACTGTCAACAGTATGGGTAGAAGAGGGGCACAACTCAGCCACATTCCTCATGCATTCATTCTTATTTGGGTTGGACGTTATATATTACCTGAATTATATGACGTAATTTGTTAACTCTAGAGTTTGTGATCTGTTGCAATTTATCCCATGCTTCTTGAACAGCATTTACTTTTGCTTCTAAAGCAGACTTTTGATCCCCTTCAGAAGCTGCCAATTTTGTACCAGTTTCCACTAACCAATCAACTTCTCTTCTTTTCAGTACAACTTCTGCTTGTAATTCAGTTTCTAATTGTCTTAGAACTTGATCAGGTTCACACATTCCAACGCTTAAACCTTCGATTCGAGATTCTATTTGTTTTACCCAAGCTAAGAACCTCTGTTGCCTGAAATTAGAAATTATTGTGTGAAATAAATATTTACATAGTTATTACATTATTTATTTTAGTTTCGAGTTTACTTTTATTTATAATTTATTGATTCAAGTTTTTTCCACATACCATTATTGTTTATTCTGTTTTTTCTTTGCTAGTTTCATTCAGAAGCCCACAACAGGCAGGTGGAGTGTTAAATTATTTGCACTCAATCTGCTAGTTCCAGGGCTACAAGAACTAATTCTGTTTCTTATCACATGATCACCTAATTATGTGACTGAAGGATTTAAGGACAGAAGAGGTAGACGTGTAAAATACACTAGTCAAGAGTTATCTCCTTTGGGAGTAATGAATTTCATTATACAGCCAGACCCTGTGGTGAATGAAGTGAAGGTGTCATTTGCAGAGTGGAAGGTAGATGCTTTTCAGAAGGCTGAGCATGCTGATAAGCATACTTTCCCATTCAGTGAGGAAAGCAACAGTAAACCACCTCACTCCTCATTTTACTTAGTAAAGCCTCTAGAGGTTCAAACCACCCTTTCGGCTGATGACCTAAACAACGACAAACAGTTTCATTGATATCCCTGTGCTACATGATTCAGAATAATCACTGTAATTTTCATTCATTGTATCAATTATAGATTTAAGAAAAGTTTGTGTTAGGTAGCCTTCACGTGATTATAATTTCATATTATATCATTAGTATCATTATTATTTACTAATACTACTTAGTTTTTACTATGTTTAGAACGTAGTAATATTTATTTATTCTATTAGAATTTAGTACTTATTTATACTAATTGGCGTTAATTGAACTCAACCATCAAAATACACTGGTAACCACTGTCTAGTACTCAAATTTATATAAAAGTAACAAATTACTTTTACTAGGATTTAAACTAGTCTATTTATCGAGCCCAGTCAGTAGATCAAAACAAGAGCATGTGGTGTTCACGTGATAGGTGGCCGGATTGTGGCCAAATGACATCAGTTCTTCGAATGCCCAGTTCACAATTGCAACTGAACAGGCACGTGTTGTATTTCATTGTTTCGTGAAAAGAGTGTAAAAATATTGAGATTTACTGTAGTTTTTAACCGTTCCTTTGCCTGTAGGATTACTTTTCTCGTTTCTTTGTTATGTACCATTAACCGCATCAAATTAAAAGTAGAAAAACAAATGTGGGAACTGGACGATACAATTGAAAGTATGATTGAACCATTTATTATTAACATCAATGAAAATTTTTGTTTATCGTCAGATTCTGGTTAAAAACAGTAAATAAACGTAGTTGTACCTCTAATCGTAAATTAAGTATGTACTATTAACTTTGTTAAATGGCTGAGTTATATTTATTTAGTCTTGCAAATAATCTTTGTTTCAAGTTTTATTTACTGTAAAATAAGCATGAAGTATGCGTATTAGTGTAAAACGATATACAGTTACGCTCTCATTTTGGAAATTCTGCCCACATTTCATAATTTGCTAATAAGGTACGTCATTATATTACTTACAGTTAAGCAATTGCATTTTACTAATTGCTTACTATTATTAATTACTAGTAATAACAATTTTGTATAAATAATATTATGCAAAACTATAATAGACAGTATACAATAATTCAAGTCATATATGTGAATCGGACTCCTATAGGTTACGGCCTTCAAGTCAGGTGATCACACGCTCAGTGTTGTTTAGGTTTACTGACTTGACTCGATAAATAGACTATAGAAACCTTCATCTCTGAAAATCAGCTGTTAAACAGCTGACTCACAGTGATGACTTTATTCTTATTCTACTGGGTGATTCATTTAAAAGTAGCCCGTCGCTCGAGTAATTTAATTTATAGCCGCTCGAGTAATTTTCATATGCTGTACTGGCAGCACTGATCCAAGCTGATAAACAAACTGACTGGCCTTTATAGTACAATTTATATAATTATTTAATACAATATAATATTATTATAGAGTACAATTTTTTCCAGCAAGATGGTGCAACATGTCACACGTCTCGCCAGTCCCTATCTCATATCAATCAGGCTTTTCCCATGCGAGTTGTTAGTAAAGATTTGTGGCCTCCTTGTTCACTCGATTTGAGTATGTGCGATTTTTTTCTTTGGGGTTATTTAAAAGGAACTGTTTACCAAACAAACCCCTGCAGTATACATGAGCTAAAGAATAACATCGTGGCAGCCACTCAAGCTATAGATTTCCGTATTGCGTCGTGTGTGCATTAATAACATTGAACGAGCGCAAAAATGTGTAAGCGTTCAAGGACGCCACTTTCAGCATCTACTGTAAAGGTGAAGTTGAAATTTGTATATAAATTTTAAATAAATATGTAAAATTATGTATTAAGTAATTCTATTTATTCATTTACTATTTGAATCCAATTGAGTGCCGAAGGCCGCTGTTAAATGCAGCGGGCTACTTTTAAATGAATCACCCTATAGTAAGTTTAAATTTTATAATAACTTCTTATTAGTTTTAGTTACCTTTTATTAAACATATCACTAAGTTGTAACCGCTCCATTAATTGGTAATTTAATATATCTAATTGATGTCCAAGATCTATATGTTGTTGTTTTAACAACCAAACTCTTTGTGTAATATTCTTCATATCCATAGGGCTAACAGAGTCATTAAGTTGCATTTGTAAAGCTTCCAAAGACTCTAAATCAGTTGTTAAGCCAGTCACTCTATCAGAAGCGTTCTGAAACAGAATTTTAAACAATTATAAATAATTATTATTACACTGTTTTATGACTACAGTTATGAGAATTCAAAGAAGCATTTACAGAAAAAAGACAATGTTCAACTACAAAATTATAGATTAAGTTGTATATTGGCCTTTGGGTCAGCCCAGTCAGTCAGCTGGTAGAAAGTCGCTATTATTTGTTAAGTAACACCGGTTGGGCAAGCAACTTTGTATGGTGACCAGTTGACAGCCATCCATGAACAAACTCTACTGGGGGTCCCTGTTCAAACTCATGTTTAATCCACGTCAAAAAATACAGCAAAAGCAGCGATCAAATTGGGTAGTTGTCAACTATGTAGTACAGTTCCCAATATCAAATAAAAGCTAAAAAAAAGTTGTATATTATATTACAACCACAGAATATTTTAAGTTAAATTGGTCATTATTTTTACTTAATCGTGAACAAAAATGAAGAAATAAATTTGAACAGCGATACATAAAAATATTATGTAATAATTACCTTAACAGCAGCTAATCTTTGTCTGATCTGAGACACAGGTGTAGATGTTTCATCTTCATATTTGCCAGTCTGTTCTAAAACAAAGCTATTCAGTTCTGTGAAAGCTTTCTGTACATTTGTTACTTGAGCCTCATATGCTTGAGATAAGTCATTTAAGTTATCCAAATATTTTCGCCTGCAACAAACATATTAAATAAACAAAAACCTATTAAAAGGCTACAAAAAATAGTTTTGTTTCTTATCACAGGGCCAGCCAATTTATTGACTGAAGCATTTAAGAACAAAAGACGTATAAGTGTTAAAGACACTAGTCACAGTTATCTCCTTAGAGAGTAATGAATTTTATTATACAGGCAGACCATGTGGTGAATGAAGTGAAAGTGTCATTAGGAGGGTGAAAAGTAGATGCTTTTCAGAGGGCCTGGAATGCTGATAAGCATACTTTTTCACTCTGTGAGGAATGCAGTAGTAAACCACCTTGCTCCTCGTTTTACATAGTAAAGCTTCTACAGGTTCAAACCAGCCTTTCGGCTGATGACCTAAACAACAACATATATATTTTCTATCAAGTATTTTTTTTTAAGCTTTTCTTCTAAATAGATACAGGTTACAGATCGTGGGAATTTACTGATGTAATTTTTTATGCATAAGCAGGGTTTTGTTTCGAACAACTTAGTGTTTTGATTGCTAAGAATATAAATTCTTTAAAAAGTATTCTGCTTTGCACACATATTCTTTCAAAAATTTACAAAGATAAAACAGTAAGCAATTGAAGTCCCTTTTAATAAGGTAAGGTGATTTGCTTCCACCATACACTTAATTGCTTTTCTAAATTTCAAAAATGTTATCCAATTACTGGTGAGATATTACCCCCACAATAACACAGCATTCCCAATATTACAAAGAATTAGATCACGATAAGCAACTATTAGTAGTTTATCGTGAAAGATTATATTTGGTGATTATAAGTTTAATTATATAATTTTATTTGCGGAACTAAAAAGATTGCTACTGAAGTAAGAAGTATTTTAAAATAAACAGTGGCAATGATCAATTTGCAAAGTATAATGTTTATGGGAGACTTGGTATCAAGAATCGAAAAATATTGGTATCAACACATTACTTCACATCGACTTAAAAGCTCTGTTTAGCTAAAATTTGTAACAGCCCAATACTTACCAGCAACTTGAGGTATACAAGTAAATATAATTTAAAACAAAAAATAAAAAACAACCAGCAGCAAAAAATAAACATTACAAAGTGTATTTAAAATTTAATCAAACTTCTGAAAACTTACCAAGTTTCTAAAGCAGCATGAATGTTGCTAATCCTGTCAACAGTTGCTGAGTGTTCCATTCTTATAGGCACTGCAAGTCCTTCATCACAGAATTGTGTCAGATTAATCAGTTGTTTAGTAAGATTTTCTGCTTGTACTTCACCGTTCGGGATTTTATCTAATAGCAACTGTAAAGATCGACAAAACAATTTTATAAAAACTGCACAAGTAATGACATGAATGGTAATCTTAAACATACAATTAGAATTCAATTATTTCTTGACCAAGATTTTTTGGAATAAATGTCATGTTGGGAATAATGTTTGGAATAAATTGTTTAAACATATTTTGGTGATATTTCAAATAATCCCACATTTTGAAGTATGTTACAAATACGTGGGTTAAAAATTACTGAAAAGGACATGAAGTGAAAAAGTTATTATAATTAAAAAGATAAAAACTAAAACATAATGTCTTTTACTCATAATTATCATAATTCTTTCAATAAATAATTTCTCATTTTTTAATTTTTGCAATAAGATAAAAAATCAAACATAAAAATGACAAACCTGTATTCTTGATCTGGCTTTATTTATCATACGTAAATGAATGTAATGTAACTTAAGAGAGCTCTTTTCCTTTTCAAGTTCTTGTAACCATGCGAGTAACCTGGCTTGATCTTTTCTATATTTTTCCCACGCTTCTAATCTTTCTCGTACCTAAAACAAAAACATAATTAAATCACTGCGTTACACTATTAATATAAAACTGCTATAAATGTAATTCAGAAATTTAATTAAAATTACATTTTTATAAAAGTAACAAGATAAACTAATAGCTTATTACAGACACATTATTGTCATACACTGGGGTCTAATTGGAAATCGATTTCACCTTCCCACATTACTGACGAAAGTTTTGCCTATAATTATGTATTTTCTTGATTCATGTATAAGACACTAATAAAATTATACAGAAAGAAAAGGAGTTAAATGAATGGGTGTAAGAAGCATGTGGTTTTCTTCCTAAGTGTGGGAAGCTTAGTTTGGGATCAATAAGTTTCCATGCTGCCCATAACAGGCAGGTGGAATGTTAAATTATTTGCACTCTATGTGCTAGTTCCAGGGCTACAAAAACTTTTTATTTCTTATCACATGGACAGCCAATTATATGACTGAAGCATTTAAAGAACAGAAGAGGTAGAGGAGTAAAAGACGTTAGTCACAGTTATCTCCTCTGATAATAATGAATTTCATAACACAGCCAATCCCCGTTGTGAATGAAGTGAAGGTGTTAATTGAGGGGTGGAAAGTAGATGCTTTCCAGAGGGTCTGACATGCTGATAAGCATACTTTTCCACTCAGTGAGTGTTCGCATGGTTCAAAATAGCTTTTTGGCTGATTATCTAAGGAACAACAACAAGTTTCCATGAGTGCCATGAGTGTAAGAAAATTAAAAATAACGTATATTTTGTGCCAAATAATTATGATGTAATAATATAATCACATCAATGACTTTTTGTCTTTTAAAAAATGATGTAATTATGGAACAATTTGGGACAGACAGTGTGATATAGAGACTTCGACTGAGAACACTGCATGTTGGTCAGATGGAGGAAAAGAGACAGCCTTAAAGGATGGTGTACTTAGAGATTGAAGGATAAAATACCACAGAGAAGACTAAGAGAGAAGAGAATGGGTTTAGAAATGGATAAATAGGGGAAAACAATGCAATGCCGAAAGAGCAATGTACAGGAGATGATTCAAGGATAGAGGTAAAGAGGAGTTGTGTTGGGCCTGACGTGAGGAAACTCCTAAGTTTCCTCACAAAACTGTGACTGGTTTTTAGGGGAGGGATAAAGAGGTTGATTGCATTGTTTGTAATTTCACAACAAAGTTTTTAAAACTTTTGTTGAGAGGTTGATTGTATTGTTTGTAATTTCACAACAAAGTTTTTAAAACTTTTGTTGAGAAGTGCTTACATAATTTGAAACTTGGATGACGGAGGCTTGGATAGTTGTAGTCTTACTGTATAGGTTTCATATTAATATCACTAAAAATAACATGATATTATGAAGTTAAAAATAATAATAATCTATACACTTACCACTGACTCTCTGTCCATAATTTTTGCTAATGTTTCATTGTGCATATTAGTCAAAGTGTTAAACTGTTCAACAACAGGTAAATGTCCTGAAGCTTCCATATCGCTTTTATTTAAAAGAAGTGCTTGTTGGCTAGCTAATAGATTCTGATGTACCTGCACAAATAACATTTTTTATTATTCATAAATTGTATTTACAAAGTGAATAGTTTTTCAGATAACAAATGGTATGTAATATATATCCGATATAAGTTCATTTACTAAGTACGTTTGCACACATTTATTTTTCGTAAATGCTGATAAGTTAGATTTTAATAAAACAGTGAAACAGTAAGATGATTCTATCAGGCTGATTCATATTTTGAGTCAGTTAAAAAAATAATTAAACATCAAACAAACAAGATAAGTTTAAAGCAATGAGTGAAAACCAGCCATATTAGGCTTACAAAAATAAGTTAGTTTATTAAAAATTGTGTAGATACAGCAAATCCTCATTATTTGCGTGGATTACATTCTGAGAACTTACTGTGAATAACAAAATAGTAAATATGTAGTAAAACCAAACCCATGTAGGAATATGAAGATTATGCTTGTTAAACAAAACAATTTAAAACACTATTGATAATTTTAATATGGTATAATTAATTTACAAAAGAACTTAAAAAGATTTTTGAAATTTTGGGAAATTTCAAACCAATATAAGAAATGCAGATTAATCAGTGACACCTTGTCAGCATATTGCTGAACAAAATGATTGCATAAATGTGGAAGTTTTCCTTGAATTTAAACTGAACTAAGAGGCATACTGTTTTGAGTTCTATCTTCAATCTAAAAATTTAAATCCTTTTCGATTTTTCAATGTTATAATTTTGGCAAGCAGATGTAACTTTTGTCAAATGGTAAGTAGTTTCTTTGATACTTTTCAAATGTTTTCTTCGCCTTTGACACATTTATTCTAAAAACCATGCCACCAAGGCTACACTTTTACCTTTGTCTTTTAAGTTGATCGAGAAGTTCAATCTTTTTAAATAAAATATAAAATCAATTCATGCAGCTTTAAACAAGAACAAAATTAAAATTGCTATTAACTAATATTAAAAAGCTCCACTGAATAGAAACTGGGAAAACTAAGTTCTAGATTCTTTTATAATTAAGACAGTTGGACAAAGCAACTGTGAATGGCAACGGATTACTGTATTTCCGAACACTTGAAATTACACCTGTTTTACTTAAAATAACATTAAGATTTTTTTGCAACATTTATAAGATAAAATTTAATTATAAACATATTTATTTCACAAACCTGACAAAGATTTTGATGTTCAGTGAGTGTGTGATAATCATCAGGAATAGGTGATGAAAGGAATGCCTGAACATGAAGTAAATATTCCTGCCATAATCTTAAAGCTTCAGCTCCATCCTGGCTCTTAACAAGTCTGGCTGATAATCTATGATATTGTTGGAATGTCTCTCTAAATACTTTTTGCCATAACTGTAACAAAATAAAAAATGTAGTCAACAGTTGGAATTACAAAATATGATTTCTGGCACATAAAATAATTAAAACCTTCATTTTGTCAGTTTTTAACTACAGATGCGATGTATGGTATATTCAACATGATTCTTCATAATAATATTCTTCCAACACAAGTTTTTTTACATATTCCAAATTATGATTAAATTGTATTTAACATAATCAAATATTCTGTACTAAACGTGATTAAATACACACCTGTAAAACATCAATAACTGTAGTGTCCTGTTTTGCTGGAGGTAATTGTGAAGATTTTTCTCTTAATGACTGTATCTGACCATCTGCTTTTCCAAGGGCTAATAAATGATTTCTTAAAGCATCCAATTGTTCTGCTGCACCTTCTTCTGATGACAAGTCTACTTTAACAAGGGTCTAAAATAACAACAAAAAACAAGAAAATATTATTAAGTTTATATTCATCCACAAAAAGAACTATGAAATAAAACTACAAATATATTTTTACCATCAATAAATTAAACTCAAAAACACACACTTAAAAATACACACTTAATAAAA
This sequence comes from Catonia carolina, assembly GCA_035578175.1. Taxonomy (NCBI): domain Eukaryota; kingdom Metazoa; phylum Arthropoda; class Insecta; order Hemiptera; family Achilidae; genus Catonia; species Catonia carolina. Next base: position 270,839,979 of record JAQMRL010000001.1, on the reverse strand, counting down.
GATTTAAGATTTTTCCTTTTCCTAATCGTAGAACATAATACAACACTGCTACTTAAGTATATTAACTATTGTCAAAAAATGGTTACTACACAAAACATGATAAAAACTGGGTGGGAAGTATATGGGGTGTACATCTTTTTGTTGAGTCCACTTTAATAACACCAATTTATCACCAATATGTTCTACCACCCCATATCCCAGTTTATCAATGTAAGACATTCATCTACATAGGTTTTAAAACACATTTGCTAACACAACAAATGTTGAGATCTTACTTAATCTTTGTCACTAGACAGCATCCTTTAAAATCTGTAGTAATCATTCATAAAAAAAGAAAACAGTAAAACTAGAAATAACCTATGAATGCTTTACCAAAGTTCTAAATCTATAAAATAAACTAAAGTTTTAAGCAATACATTAACATCCCAAGAAATAGTAAATCTTTCAGTCAAGTTTCTAAATAAATAATACTTGTAAAATATTAATCACAAATTTCACAAAAAAGTAAGTGTATTTGAACAATAGAAACAGTCATTAAACACAAGAAGGAAGCTACAAATAAATAGAGATAAGTTACACTAATTAGGTGCCCACCTTTTGTAATTATAAAATATAATTGAACAAAAGGCAGACCAAGTATATAATAATATTTCTTTTAATTTAACGATAAATTTAATACACGTAAATGGTAAAAAAATCAACAAATCGGAATGCCTACATTACTGTGGGGTGTACCGTACAAAACTTGAAAACATTAAAAATCAGAATGCGGGAGCGTACACAATAGCGTAAATCAGTACGATAGCGTAAACAAAATTATAACCATGGAATAGTCGATGGCCGTAACGACACACACTACTGACCCACTCACCAAGCATACACTGTTACAATGTAACAAAATATATTATGTCAAGACTGCATACTGTCAACCCACTACGAGGATGGGCAGTTGTAGGGGTGGGGATTCACCCGATAACATTTCCTTTCATTCAAGTACAATGGCCTTCCACCCTTCATCACACGCATATTGACATAATTTATTAAAAAGTCTTAATTCATAGAAAGTCTATTTTTGGCTGTTCAATCACCCTACAAAATAAAACTAGCTATGGCTTTAAAAATCCTATTTCCACAGAAAATTATTTTTTATTTAAAAAAAAGGAAACTAGATAAAAATTATTTCACTATTAAATCTCAAAATATTTTACTATTTATACTTTGTTACTTATTTGTTGTTGTTGTTTAGGTCAACAGCCGAAAGGCTGGTTTGAACCTCTATAGGTTTTACTAAGTAAAACGGGAATGAGGTGGTTTACCATTGCTTTTCTCACTGAGTATAAAAGTAGCCTATGCTTATCAGCATGCCAGGCCCTCCGAAAAGCATCTACTCTGCACCCTGTAAATGACAACTTCACTTCATTCACCGCAGGGTCTGGCTGTATAACGAAATTAATTACATTCAGAGGAGATATCTCTGACTAGTGTCTTTTACAATTCAACCTCTTCTGTTCTTAAATTATTCAGTCATATAATTGGCTGACCATGTAATAAGAAACAGAACTATTTTTTGTAGCCTTGAAACTAGCAGATCGAGTGCAAATTTAACACTTCACCTGCCTGTTAAGGGAGAGTTACTTATTTATAACGCCTTTACTTTTCAATTAAATATTAAGATTTTAAGACAAAATTTAAGCTATAGATTTATTTTTAAATTTTACGGCCTCTTTTATAATAATTAACTAAAAATAATGTAACTATAAAAAACCTAATTAACAATAACATGTAGTTTAAATATGATAAAGGCCTACTAAGAATTCTAAAATGATAAATATTTTACGATTTTACAAGGATTACAAGATGTTACAAGAGAGAATATACTTTACAGTGAAAGTTTTTTTTTTTAATTATAGAAAGTAAAATGATACAGTTCTTAAAAACCTTCCATCCGTAATAAATCACTGCAATCGGTATTTTAAAACAACAAAACGATGAAAAGAAAATAGAAACAATGATTGATGTAAAAATACCACTATTATTTTTCTTTTTAACACGCACTGTTTCAATGTTAATACAAGAAAACAGCTTACCGCTTAATGACCTTGTTAAAGACACCTTTTCACATTAATCACGCAAACTACACCAACACAATTACAAACGTATAAATACAATCATTATACTACAAAACAAATAAAGAACTAATAAAATAAAAAAATGATTGTATTCTTCAAATTATTAGCTACAATGTCGTCAACATCAGAAGAAAATTGATTTAGTTTCATTTTTCAAACTAAATATTTGTATTTCAATACTAAGTTTTTTTATCTACAAATAAACTAAAAATAGACATGAATTACTACTACGAAAAGAAATAAAATTACCGATAAAGTTATCTATAAGGTCAATACAGTACGTTATCTATTTCAACAAAAATGAAAAAAATTCTGGTATAAGCCTTGTCTTAGTCAGCTTTATTATGTTTTTGCAATAAATTATGTTCGATAGAAAGGGAAAGTGGTACGTATGTAGTGGACCAAATAAATGTTCATCTGTTATCAAGAATACAATTTTTTCATAAACTCATTTCTCCCGCATCCCACACCCTACAGCGCAACTTCTTCTGTCTCCCTTTCACCCTCCCTGAGATTCCTTGCTGTCATTTTGCATCCCAGTATTCACGTTTTTCAAGGGCGACCTCTTCTCCCTTATTCTGAACGAAAACGGAACTCTCTTTGGGCCCGTTTGTCCGCCACCATTCTTAAGACATGCCTATACCACACCGAACTTGAGAACTGACTCATGGAAGCTTCAGTTATGACATATGAAAGAAATTACGTGTAATAATGACACCTGCCCTCTCATGTTAAAATATAAGGATTTATCAAGAGAGTTCTCTTAGCCAATCGCTGTTCAACTCCACACTTTAACTCATAATTATTTCTCCCGCTTCCCATACCCTGCAACCCATCGTCGTCTGTCTTCCCTTTCACTCTCCTGAAGTTCCTTGCTACCATTTTGCATCCCTGTATTTACGGTTTTTAGGGCGATCTCTTCTCCTGTTTCCTGGACGAAAAGGAACGCTCTTTGGGCCGTTTATCCACCGCCATTCTGTTGACATGCCTATACCACACCGAGAATTGACTCATGGAAAGCTTCAGTTATGATAAATGAACGTAATTAAGTGTAATGAAGACACTTGCCCTCTCATATTATAATATAAAGATTCATCAAGAGAGTTCTCTTAGCCATTCGTTGTACAACTCCAGCACTAAGCCTACACGAGGTGCCCTTGCCAAGCTAAGCAAACCAGTGGAAAGTTGGATAACCGACCTCAGCGGAAGCTGGATCGGTGAACCGATCTGTTTTGGGGGCTGGGAGTTAATCTTTGCAACCTGGTGGTCCGTTTCAATCTAGGTCGTCTTAGGAAGTAGTGGCTTTAGTAGATGAAGGAAAAAATGTAAGGGTGGGCATAACCGCCATAATGAGCATTTCTCTTACTCATCTGAGGTTTTCCCGAATAAAAATCATAAAAATTAGTCTTAGAATTGGGAAAGGTTTAAGTGGAGAAATCAACGGAAACAGATTTTATGAATGAATAAATAAATAAATTAACCGTTCAATGAACTGTGTAAGTAAAACTGTGTTTAAACAATGTACGCTGTTTTCTAGGTTAACTTTTTCTTCTCACAATCAAGGATTAGGCTCCTGCCTGTTCCGGCTCACAACAGCGACAAACTGTTGAATTATTGCCATTATCTGCGTGGCCTCCCAACACCTCTCCTCCCTATCGGTCAGCATTAGAAAACATTGAGGAGGATCCTTCCCTCATGCATTCTCTCTACGTGCAGTCTCCATCAATTTCGATATTGCACAATCTTCCCATTCAGGTTGTAAACATCCAGTTCCTTCCTTATTTTTTCATTTCTTAGTTGGTCCCACGGTTACTTTACTAGACGGTAGGGATCATCAACAATATGCGCAGTGACAAGCCCTGCCCTTTAACCTCACTGATCACCAGCGACAGCTGACGCACGATACGTACCTTGTCGGTCTGTGATGTTTACCAGTCTTAATACGGTCTGTAATTTTTTACTATTTAATAATGGTGTGTTGTGCGATTGCCCGGCGTACTAATCACGATAGACACCAAAAGGAGTTGGCATTATAAGTTTTACCGTTTTCCAAAGGCCATTGAAGCTAGATTAAAGTGGATAAATGCTTGCAAGCGGGCCGATTCATTTTCTGCTGACATTGGTCGCGTGTGTTCAGTACATTTCGACGAATCGGATTATGTACGCGATTTTAAGTCCGAGTTGCTACAGCTTCCATAAAAACGTGTCTTAAAGACGAATTCAGTCCCAAATTTAACATTGCCGATTTGTAGTCCCATTCTACATCCGATAAACCCGACTCGTAGTGAACGTAAAAATCGAGAGGAGAAACGGTACGCTTGTAAGAAAGTTTATGATATTTTAAATTCATCATCCAATTACAATACAGGCAGTTAACAAAATGAAGGGATAGCCGTAGAGAAAGGAAGACCTCGTTTTAATGAAGAACTGCCAAATTTGAATGTTACGCAGTCAGAGGAAACTGATCTCTTAAAACGTGAAAACGCTGAATTAAAAGAAGAAAACAAGTTTCTTAAAGAAAAAATTCAGGCCGCAAACGAAGAATTAATAAAACTAAAATAGATTTCCCGTGTACAAATACCTAAACCGCTATGTTTGTAAAAACAATGCAAAAATCCTACCGTCACTACGCACCGTCCATGTTGTTGGGGACCAGACTACGTCATCTTATATCTCACAGCAGCTGCACGACGTGACCGCTGCCGTCTATTACAGTAACCGTGGTTGGTCCCTACGATTGCAACCCTTTGTCTTCGCAGAAATCGCATCTCTGCCGTCTGTACTCTACACTCTTGTGGTCCGGTACTAATCCACGATCCACGACTCACGTTTCCACAGAGTAGGACTGGGGCAGCCATCCCCTTGTAAAATTTTATCTGAGTTTTCTTTCTAGATAACTTTAAAATAAAATTTCTTTTTTATATTTCCTAGGTTTTTTAGGCAATTTTGCATGGTATAGTTATATTTTTGAACCTAATTTTCATTAAATTACGTAGAAATTGTTACGGTAATGATAATAACTGAAACAGTTACAAAAGAAAATAACAATGTATCCAGTACTAATGAGTATTTTTAACGGATTATGCTTAAAACCAAAGCGTAAGCCTGAAATAAAAGAAGATTGAGTGACTTGTTTCAAAAATACAGTTCCATAATACAAAATTGTCTAGTTCTTTCCCAATCAAAATACAACTTATTCTTCTAACAAAGTATTGTTTTATTGAACAGATACAACGTTCAAACATTAAAGTAGTCTAGTATATAGCCTATTTTTTAAATTGTTAACGAAATAATGCCAGCAATTTCAACACGAATAATGAGCGCATTTATTTAGAACATTTGTTGCTTATAAGCACCTTAGAAGAAATTACAAAGTGTAATAAACAGGAACAAGATAGCAGTTTGTACAACAAAAACATCAAATTTATTTTATTAGAAAAAAATAATTTGTATTGTTGGACATTTCTTAAGGAAGTAATTTCACTTAAATTGTAGTTGTTTCGTGTTACAACGTTATAAAACAGTATATTTGAAAGGTATGCAAAGTGTCAGCAAGGATTTCATCGCGAGGGAGTAAGAGTGGAGGTGTGGAGAAGAGAAACGGGTTGGGTTTGTTGTAATGGGAGAGGGAGATTCAGAAAAGTTTTAATTTGAAAAGTATTGCCGTTAAGAATAACCTTGACCTCGCTTTCAGAACACTCCAAAGCACTCGTAATAGTAAGTGTAACTTCAGGGGTTGTCATGAGATGTTTTTTCAATGTTCCCTTCGGTCAGGGGCATTTTAGAGTCTATAAACACAAATACGTAACGTAGTGTTTTATTATGTTTTCCGGAACACCTCGTGATGATCGTGAATTGGAATTCCACTTTCCCTCGAACCGACAAACTGATATTTTGTACACACAATCTATATTAAATATTTGTTTCAAGGGCACACCATTCCTTTAGAACTATTAGGGTATTTACAAATTAGTTTAAATAAAAAGTTTGTAATACGACGTACTTAAATCTATATTTAAATTTACTAAATTTATTCTTAAACTTACTAGAATTAATTCATTTATTAACTTATCAACGAAATCAATATATCGTACCTAAATTAACAGAATTATTTAAAAATTTATCAAGCGAAACTGAAAGAAGTCAGAACGCCGGTTAGTAAGGCAATAAGAATTAATGATAGTACAGGTGATTTGGACAAAATTTAATACATGCGGCTAGGACAAGAAAAGACAACGCTACAACTAAGACAATAATGCGAACAACTGAAATGAAAATACTGAAGACTATTAAGGCAGTTACATTTAGAGCTCGGATAAAAGTGACAATATTAGAGAGAACCTTGATCTACCGGATGTTATTAAAATGAATAAGATCACGGCAAATTTCGGAGTAGTCATTGGATAGAATGAGTCCAAAACATCTGGAGAATTTGGAATGTAGAGGTCTGTTGCTTAAGCAACCGAATACATAACAGCTGATTAACAAAATTTGTAAGGAACTGATATATAAAAGTCTCGGTTACTGGAACGTTGAATTTATTATGAAAATGCGTATTCATGAAAATGGGACTAATTTTGAGTGAGTGGATTTATTATTTGTAATATTTTTTTGTGTTAGATGCATAGATGGCATTAATATGAATGTTTAATTACCGCTACAGGAATAACAACTGAAATGAAGGTATTGAGAACTATTACAGGAGTTACAATTAGGCCTATATCTCGGCTGAGAAGAGATAACATCAGAGTTGACCTAGAGATACAAGGTTTGTTGTAAGATGAGAATGATCACGGCAAAAATTTCGGATTAATCATATGGATAGATTGGACCCAATCTGGCAAATTGATATACAAATGCCGGAAAATAAAAGACTAATGGGTAGGCTCTTGAAATGAAACAGACAGTAGGTCATCTGGGTCAATAATTATAATTTAACATAATAAACAAAGTAGAGTCCTATTTTAATCAAGAAATGCACTTTACAAAATAATATTATCGAAATATTTTGAAACGAGTGCATGACAAGTCCACACTCACCCAAATGTTTTTGTTTTTAGCTGGAACGATCCGACTCGCCTTTGTTTATATCGATAAAACTGTCAAAATGATAACAACTGCAACTTCAGTAACTTATTTTTTATTTAAACGATTAAGGACGTATTAAGCTAAACCGGTACAATATGTGTATATACGAAACGTCAATAACTAAAATTAGTAGATGGAAAAGTATAGTACGTATACTCTGTAACTGTACGGAAGCCCAAAGAATCATTATTCTAACTTTCTTTTTACGTTCACTGGGAAATCTTAGTCTTCTACTAAAAAATTAAAGGTACTATAACTAAATGATTCATATAGCTACGCTATAAATATTTCAAACTTTTAGCTCAAAAACATACAATATAAGGGAGCGAGGGGGTGTAAACAGCGCTGTTATATGTTTATGAAGCAGCGGGGTTACGTTTAAGCGAAAGGGGGCATAGACCCCCTAGTTACCATCTCACAACTCAGAGTAGTACAATATAAAACATAGACGTAATTTATTACAAAATCTATTTTCTAATGTATTGTTATTAACCATAATGCACATAAAGGTGCATTACCCTAAGTATACCCTTATATATATAATTTTTTATTGATTAAATTTATAAACACGTAATATTTACTAACCTGTTCTAAATTATTAAGGAACGCCTTTACTTCATTCAGATCTTGACTACAAGTATCACTATCTTTAGCTTTAACTTTAGCAACATCAGCTAAATCTGATAACGCTTCACGTACATCTTCTAGTTTACGACCTAATGACTCAACTTCCCCTTGAAGAAGACCGGTACCTTCAAGACCAACGTCTTCGGCGATTTTTGCTACCATATTTCGTAGTTCTACCAGCCTTTCTTTTTGTGCTGATAATGACTCCTCACAAACCTAAAAATAAAAAAAATATAATAAAATTAGATACAATTGATATTAAGTATAATTTTATTAAATCTACTAATAAAAGACACCTTACACACCACAACAATGTATTACTTAAAACCCCTTATCATAATAATCAACCCACTGAGTTGGTCTAGTGGTAAAGTCGTGCCGTGAGTCAGTTGTTTGACAGCTGATGTACGGAGACGAAAGTTTCGTGGTTCAAATCCTAGTTCTAGATACTTTTATACGGATTTGAAAACTAGACAGTGGTTACCAATGTACTTTGATAGTAGGGGTACAATTTAACCAAACTTTCTCAGGAATGTTCGGCCTGAATCTATACAAGACTACACCTCATTTACAAGTCATACATATCATTTCATTTCATTGAAACATGAGGTTGCTTATTGATCTAAACTCAAAAAATGCAACGTTCACATACAAGGGTTTGAAAAAATATTTAACATCATAGAGGTTTTTTAATTACCGAATAAATTAACCTCAATTTTTGAGTTAATTTCTATTTAAAGCAAAAAATTTAACCGAATAAAAAATATAATCAAAATAATTAGAGTATCCTTGATTTAAACATCTAAAACTTATAATTGAAACACATATTTTGGGGATTGGAAAGATTGAGTACTCCTAAGACTAACACACGTGTCATTTTATTCCCGTATCACCAAAATAAGTTTAGCCGTTTAAACCCTAAAGCGTAACTGACATCCATATGTTAACACGTAGAATATTAAATAACTATTTCCGTTGTAGGTTAAAAATAGAAAATTAATATCTTAACTTGTTATCAATAGGCGTTTAACTGATTAAATGCGTTTTTGAGATACTTAATTACTTCCGTTTTTTACGCATACAAGAATAAAGTCCCGATGTCACATTAATTAAAACATTGAATATAAACAGCTCTGAAACATCTAAAGAAGAAAATTAAACTTATAAATAAAATTTACAGTAATGTGCATTAAGGAAAATAAGTTGTCTTATGTAGTAGAGAACTCAAAATGTACTTGAAAGTTCGTTTAAGTTGTTTTCAATTTTGCTGTATTTTGTTGAGAGTTGTTCTTACAAAAATAATAACATGACTTAAAGTGTTCAAGATGTAAAGTTAAAGAGGGATGCTGAAAGTTTCTTGCGTGGAAAACCCTGCAACTCTGAAATACTCCTCTTATTTATATAGGAGCACTGGAATTATCTTTTACGTTAGGAGCCACATTCTCTAATAAATTTTGAAATCATCTTGGCAACCATAATTTTGGATGTTGCAGCTCTATAAAAATTAATGGAACTGCACTTGAATCACATTCTCAAGCTAAGTCAGAATATACATCTACCTTTACCTGTTTTGCCCATAATCTTTCTCTGAATTATTAAAAAATGTAAAATTTCTACATGGAGTGAAATGGCCTTTTTTCAATCTGTGTAATTTAAATATTTGTATCGTTCTTACACTCTCTTTGTCCTTCTTTATAATTTGGTAACACTACTGTTCTTTTTCAAGTTCCAGACTTCCATCTAGTAAACTAATACTGAAAACATACCCTCTAAGAAGTCGAATCTTAACTTTAATTTAAGGTTAACCACATAGAACATTTTTCTCATTTTATGAATTGAATTTATAATCGATATTAAAAGAAATTTAGAATATTTTAAACACGTAATGAGAAATATATATATATATATATATATGGATTACAGCAGAATAGAATAACAGGTAAATGTGGTCCAAATATTAAGAAAATTGTTGTGGCTATAAAAACCTACGGTAAGTTAAGACGGTATCAAGATAGCTTAGAATATTCTTATGAACGTATATTTTAATGAGACGTGCAGGACTATATTATTCAGGCCTATTTACGTCTAAAACATGAGAGTATATTATTTTAATGGATTAGCTAACTTCATTTCTTAAATTTTGTCGTCATAATTTTGAAATTACTTTTTAAAATTATTTTAAAAAGATGACTTAGAGAGCTCATCAAATATTATTAAAAATCACAGTACACAGTACGAAGATAGAACTGAGAATATTCGGTTTGCGCAATATAAGCCACACGTATATAAAAAAACACTCAAATAGAATCTAAACTCAAGTGGTTTCTTTTCATTATCTGTTGGTTAATGGATTCTGCAAACACTTCCATGGCCAATTCATTCAGGCATCTGTTAAAGTAACAAAACTACAAGGTTCTTGAACGATAACACGGAACGATGGAATAATCCATAAAATTAAAGTATTTGAACATCAATATTTAAATCGGAATATTACTTTTATAATTTGTTTGATCATAACACGTGTGTACATACACTATGTTCTTTATTAACAAATATATGTTTCAGTAAATCATAACAGATAAAGAAGATCATATTTTATGAATGTGGAAATAGATCTCGATTATGATTTATGATTACTGCATTGTAAGGACAGTATAAAAGTTTCAAATGGAACCAAAGTACGACTTCGTACTTACTGATTAACTATAATCGATTTTCATTCAAGATCAATTGGAAATTCATAGTCATAAAATGAACTAGAACTTTAATTCTTTATCAACAACATTTTTTCATTCAAATATAAAACTCATATACGAAATTTACCTACAAGCCGAATTCGAAATGAATTTAAACGCAAAATAGCATTTTCATCTATTTTTACTGGTTTTTTATTATTTCTTTACAGAAGTTTTTTAATTTTTACTTAAAGTCACATGAACTGATTTGGTTAGCTCTATTAGTTATGATACAGAATGAGTGGGTATATGTAGTAATAATTTCAGACTTTACACGGGAATCGAATCCGGTACCTTCCGCTCGGTAGTGTGAAGCGAATTTTATTGCTCTAACCACTAGTCTACAAAGACGGCCTCTTATAGCAGGAGGCCTATTTATACTTCACAAATATTTGTACATGGAATTAATGAGTACTGATTACATTGGTTCTATTAAAGTGTATAGCATACTTCCAAACAAAAATGTACGTTAAAACAATTTCGGAAGTATTTAAGATGTTTTGTTGTTTCAAATTTTTAAGTAAACTCAGATCGAGATGACTAGACTAGAAAACCTGGGGAGGGCTTTCAAGTAACTTAACAAAGTCCGATTTGTTATAATAGGCTTCTCAGTTTTTACTTTTTGATATATTTTTCGCAAAATCTAAAAGAGGATAGGACTTTCATTTTTTCTTTTGATGATCTTCTTTCTTTTAGTTCCTCAAATAAGCTACTTATTAATTGGAATGAAACCGGGTTTATAAAAAACTTTCTTAAGGAACTAGAATTTAACATGTTAAGCAATTTCGGAAAGTTTGATAATATCATCTACCAATTATGAAAAATCTGGCATAAAAGCTATTAAGTCCCGGTAATTTTTGGAAAACGAGCAAATACTCAATGAATTTTGAGTAAATACTCATAATACCAGTTTACGACATTACATCATTTTCTTAAATAACAATACAATTATTTTGGCACATTGGATAGTGTACATTTCAAACGTTATTTGAGTGTTAAAATCTGGAAATCGATATTAACTTGAAAAAGTTAATATCGATTTCCAGATTATATAATATTTTACAGATATATTTTCCAGAATATTTTACCAATAAAGTCTTAACATTATTTCATAGACAGGGAATTAAAATGCTATAAGAAGACTTAATTACAGAAAGAACGATTTCGTACCTAAACGATGACAGTTGGATTAAGTAATAAAAAGAGAATACAATAATATTTGTTTATTACCTTATCTTAAGTTACTACAAATATTTATTTGACTACAAGAATATACTCCAAATAATCTTAATATATCACGCCGCATCTACTATAATTACATTATTTGCAAACCAATTACATCACTATCTAAATAGAGAAATTACTTAAGATGTATTTTTAGATCGTTAAATCGTACAAAATGTTCATGTTCCAATTTAAAAATGTTTATGTAATGTTCTATACAAACATACAACGTTTAAAGCATAACGAAATGTTTTAAAATTATGCACGTATTATAAAAATTTACGATAACACTTACTTTTCATTGCTTTTCTTTTATTTTAATATTTATACTGTACGTCATATCACTGTGAGCTTGAAAGTCGATGGAGCAGGTACAGTATTGCCGGATCTCATTTTCAATGTTTTACTTGTGCGATAATCTTACTCACACAAGGATATGAGCGCGTTAAAACGGTAGTGTGTATCTATAAATACGATATCTTACTTGATTTATTTAAATACCCGTAGTAGCAGGCATATGGAGTGTTAAATTATTTACACTCGATCTGGTAGTTCCAGGGCTAAAAAAGTTAGTTCTGTTTCTTATTTCATGATAAGCTAATTATATGACTGAATCATTAAAGAACAGAAGAGGTAGAGGTGTAAAAGAGACTAATTAGAGTTATCTCCTCTGAAAGTAATGAATTTCATTAGGCCTATACAGCCAAACCCTGAGGTGAATGAAGTGAAGGTGTCATTTACAGGGTGCAAAGTAGATACTTTTCGGAGGGCCTGGCATGCTGATAAGCATAGGCTACTTTTGAACTCAGTGAGAAAGGCAATTGTAAACCACATCACTCCTCGTTTTACTTAGTAAAACCTCTAGAGGTTCAAACCAGCCTTTCGGCTGTTGACCTAAACAACAACTTGATTTATTATAGATCTGTTTTTGATTTTAGTTCCCTGAGTAGATTACTTTATCAACTTATTGTGTGCCATAATCTTACATTACTGCCCTTAACAGACAGGTGGAGTGTCAATTTATTTACACTCAATCTGTCCATTGCAGGGCTAAAATAAATAGTTCTGTTTCTTATCACATGGTCAGCCAATTTATTAAATGACTGAATCATTTAAGAACAGAAGGGGTAGAGGTGCAAAAGACACTAAACAGAGTTGTCTCCTCTGAAAGTAATGAATTTCATTATACAGCCAGATCCTGTGGTGAATGAAGTGAAGGTGTCATTTGCAGAGTGGAAAATCTGTGCTTTTCAGAGGGCCTGGCGTGCTGATAAGCGTAATTTTTCACTCAGTGAGGAAGGCAATGGTAAACCACCTCGCTCCTCGGTTTACTTAGTAAAACCTCTAGAGGTTCAAACCAGCCTTTCGGCTGATGACCTAAACAACACAATCTTACATTAATTTTACTAATCTGTATGCGCGAAAACGCTGGATACGAGGAGCGAGGTAGGGCTGTAAATAATGCTAGACATTCAAGCTCAAAATGATAATGATGTACATAATTCCTTCAGGGTCGGAATACGGATCTAAGCAGAGTTTTCAAATTTACTTATTTTTATTAGTATGTTAAGTTTGAAAATAAGAAATGTTTAGCCTATTTAGAAAATAAGATAACTAATATATAGTTGTTCCATAAATGTATTTTGTGTATTTTTTACAAATTTAATGAATCAGTTACAAATTTTGTTTATTTCTTCATAATTATGTAAATGTGTAATAATAAGTAAGATTAACTACAAAGCTGTAGTCTACTTAGGTAAATTGAATATATGAAATAATAATAGGAATAGGAAATACAAATTTTTAAAAGTAAGAGTAGCATTAGTTACATATATCTTAAATAATTGTTATTGTTAGAAAATAAGAGTAGCCATTGGGTTTTGTTTTTCATGATAATGTAATCCTTAGGTAGTTTAAGTTTGAACAAAATTGTTCGTTAGTCTAAGACTAGTTACAATAAATAAATAAAAAACAATTATTATCTCCCATTTTCTTATCAATACACTCAATATAATATGATCTTTAAAATCCTATAAATTTTCTTCGTTTTTTTATTTAAAATATCAGTATGACTTCTACATTTCCTCTATTTTTTCAATTCACCAAAACTATTTCACTTTAACTGTTCATATTTTACCCTATCGTCTACCATTTATATCTTATAATCTCAATTCCGAACATACGTCCTCATTTTGTTAGGGTACTTATAAAATTATTTTCCTTTGCATTACATTTCACTTCTCTGATTTTTTTTAATCAGTTCGTGTTACAAAAATAATTCCTTAATAGGTTTTATAAACACTGGAGATAAACATTTCACAACATAACGTCAACAATATTCTCAGTGTTTGTTTAATGAATAAATTATTTATTACCAAAAACTTTCACCATCCAAAATAAAAAAAATCAGTTAATACATACATGGTCAAAATATTCCATGACCAAATTTAACTTTAACGAATTTGAGAAATAATAATACAATAAATAAAACTTTACAGAAGAAACGAGATAAGATACATACAAGAGAGGATCTAACTAAGAAAATAATGGCAGAAAACAAATTCGAGAATACTGAGAAAACATTAAAACCTAACAAAAGAAACTGTTGAAATAATGTGGCTTACAGTTGATCGAAACCTTTTAACACAAAGTAAAAATTAAAACAGGTAAAAAAATTTTAAAAAATTTAGTAAATATTGTTTGACAGAAATTCAACCCGGAACACTCCGTTTAGTATACTACCTTGCTAACCACTGACATATTACTTACTGGCTACATTAATGAGGCGGTCAAATAATATAGTTTTGTTTACTTAACATGATTACAAGTTAATCAAGTAAACAAAACTCGGAATAATATGTCTACACCCAATAATGGTAGCCTATTAGATTCCCGAAACAGATTTCCTCCGATAACTTACGAGAAATTTCGTCAATCATAGGACTATTAACATATCATGCTATTAATTTTAAAAATATATGGCAAGGATGTCAAATGTATTGTCTAAAAAAATAAAATATTGAAGTAATTATTTTATTATTATTATTATTATTATGCACATTTTAAAAAAATATACACGGTAAGCCTAACATTTGAATGAAAATAAATTATCATATTCTATGAATCAAAATAACTTAAAACCTTTTTGATCGTCGTTATAATACAATTTAGTCTCTTTTATGACTAAATAATTTATTAACTTGTATAGTCAATGTCATGGGAATTTTAAAACGACCTCCATTATTTTATTTTCGTTTTAGGTCAATCATGTAAACTTTCGATTAATATGTGTGTTACACCGTTTTAACTTCGTACGAAACTTGGGCAGTAAATTTAAGAATTACAAATGCTTTAGTTTTGTGAACAATTTTTCTTTAAGTTACATATTAATTTATTTCCTTAATATCAAAAGATACTTCAGAATATTTTGTGAAAAATTTGTTCACATTCAATATTGCTACGTACGTCTGACTTACTAGGTAATTAGGATTTGTAATTCTTTATTTACTTATTTTAATAATTATTCTAATTGTTTAATAAATAAATATTTTATTATTTACATTTAAATGACATAATCTAAAAGAATATTCATTTAGTAGGCCTACCTATATTTATTTAATTTTGGATTTTCAGAAAGTTCACAATTATTTACATAACTGTATTAATCCGTATAATCCAATATTATTCTTTCTAATTTATTTACAATTGTATCAAAAACGTAATCATTACTGACTACAGCAGGTTATTAAAAGTTAGGTTTAGACCTGAAATAATTTTCAGATGCTAACCGGGAAAGGAACCTGGGATCTTTCGCTTTGTAGACCACTACGCCACGGGGTAATCATAATCTATAAATAGCAATTGAAACGATTTAAAAAAAAACAAATATTATTAAGAATTTTAAATAATCCTGAAGGTATTATTCAATACCTTTAAACGCAATTAGGAACATAAATGAAGTTCATGTAAGTTAAAATATAAAAAGAATGAATCCAGGCATATGAAATTCATTTTTTGTATTTAATAACAAAGTTACTATGTTTTTTAAAGAAATTAAGACTTCATGACATGAAACAAAAATAAATAAATAATGTTTAACCGCAATTTTAAATAAAGGGAAATTACAAAATAATAATTATTTTTGTTTATTTATATACTAAATACAGAAATCGCAGCAATTATTTTTCTTTACATTATTCTTCTTTTTCAGCTTTTTAAAATAATTACTATTTTTATGTAAACCCCGGTAAATTTTAAGATTTTAACAATTTAAACTGTAAATACATAAAAAGAAAATTCCTACCTCTTCATCATCTGCATTGAAATTTAAATTTAGTTGATAATTCATGGTCATTTAGCGTCGTGTTGTCAAACAGAACGAAAAAAGTTGTGTAGACTTGAAAATCTCTACTTTGTTAGCTACGTCACAACACTAACATCATCCACAAGGAATCCAGACAGAAATGTAATAATAAGCTCAAAACTAAATTTACGGACAGATTCATCCACTCCACGTGCTGTTCACTTCAGTTCAACCGACACATCTAACTAGTACTTTTTATAACTAAACTTATATGCGAGAAAGCCAGTTAAGTGAACGAGTAACTCTTTTTCTCCAATCCGAAGCTATTTTTATAAACAAACTCAATATTCTTTCGTCTCTAGACGCCCATTTCAAATGCACACCATGCGTTTGTTTGCATGAAAGTAAAAGTGTTTTACTGGGAATAGTATCTATCCATAGTCTATTTAAAGAATCCATTAATACATCAAAAATAAAATGTACAGGAAAAATTAATTTTTTTCAAATTATTTTAAATACCGTATTTATCAATATTCATGATGCATCTGTAATAAATTTGGTAATAGTTAATAACGAATGCATGTTAAGAAAGAGGTTAAGACAATAAACGTAAATAATATTAATTTTTAATTTACACAGTTAGCCTATTTTTTTTTTTTAGTTATTTTGGTAGGCAAAAAGCTGAAATTATAAATCCCAATCATTTGCTCGTCGACTGAAAAATGGTCTCAAAAATAAATGTATAAATTAATTGTAAAAATAAATTTGGTTTCTTTAATAGGCCTATAGATGGAACTTTGTCTTTACAAAACAGTATACGCCTGTGAAACCCTCTTCCAAATGAAAAAATGTAAATTAAACGGACTGACTAAAACAGAAAGGAGAATCATCGGACCTGCATAAATAAAAATATAAAAAATACACAGAGGTGTGAAACATTGTTCCCAACAAAGAAATCAATTTGATCATCAGTAAAAAGGTAAAAAAAAATATTTTACTTCATCCACACCCAGAAAATAAGGGTTTAAAAAAATTAGTGCTTTTTGGTGTCAAAACGAAAGTCATCGGAAATTTTTTTGAAGACATCAAGCAATATCAAGAAGTTAAAACATTCCTTAGGCACCTCCAATTTTCAACAGAGTACATTACGAAGACATAATATCAGGATTCCGGACACTTATCAGAAATCAGAGATCTGAAAGTATAAATAAGTATGGCCTACAGGGAAACTAGCATGCGCAGATCGGTGGGTACTTCAGGAACGAATTAAAACGTGGACGATTAAGGTTTATTTATAAGGCCAAACAAGACGTAAAAAACATGGAACCTGTGGAACTAAAAATGCTTGAAAGCTTTTGAAAAGCTTAATGTGAAAATACCTAATTTTTTATGGCTATCGATCTCAATGCAAAACCATATTTATAATTAACGAAATTTTATGCCAAAAGCATATTAAATTTACGAACTTAACTATCAAAAAATTGTAAAAATAAATTAGAAGAATTTTATAAGATTTTTAGCGATATGACAACCGGATAATACAGCTCGGTGTTCATAAAAATATGAAAGTTTTATTAAGGAACATAAATGAAAAAGGAAAATGGTTTCTTTCTCATAACAGGAAATATGGTGTATCTCAATAAAATAAACATGTATTGAAAACTAAAAATACGTTAAAGCTCAATTTACACATGTAGGACTGTGCGCAGACCGTGCTGCTACCGTGTCGCGACTGTGTTCGGCCGTTTCAATTTACACATATGGTACTGTGCGCGGACCGTGCTCCTACCGTGTCGTGACTGTATTCGACTGTTTCAATTTATCAAGAGCCCGGCGTACCTCAGAAAATGCTTTTGGCTAACTGGTACAACGATTCCGAGTATTCTATGGGCGGCACCAAACGAAACCTGAAAACGCGGAGAAAGTTACGCTCGCTGCTTGTGTTCTAATTATCTTCACGAAGATTATTTTAAATTTTCATGGGACCATTCCGAGCCTGACAAGTCAGCGCAATTACTCACTTCCATTCCAAATATCGGAGGCCGTGGTACCACAGAGGTCATAGAAGTTCGTAAAAAATTCAGTATTTTTTTTTTGAGGGACCAGGAAAGGTTCCATGGCAAGTTAACGCAATAACAAGAGGTCCTAGTACAAGCATATAATAACATAATATATGGCATGTTGCACATTATGAGACATGAAAACTGTATTTTGTTATAATTTCTTTATTGTTTCAAATTTTTCTTTTCCACTTTCATTTATAAAAGCATAATAAAAAAATAAGAACATTAAAAAAAATCATAAAAGACGTTAAATAAATTAATCGAATTTGAAAAACACACGCGCGCACAGAGAGAGCTCTCACTCTCTCTCCCACCCCCTCTCTATCCAGAGTACACGCCCCCCTCCCCGGCCACAGTCAGGCAGACGTACACAACTATACAGTGTATAGATAGCCTATAGGTATTTTATTTAATTTTCAATTTTTTTTAAATTTTTTTATTGTAAATAAAAAAGGAAAGGAAATTTAGTGATGTATTAGGAAATTGATGAATAAATGAAAGGAAACTTATATACTTAAAAACTACCGATTACACTCTTACTTAAACTTAATTATTTATATACTTAAACTTAAAAGTAACTTAAACTTATAAGCTTAAAATTAAAAGCGAGAGGTCTTACTTAAACTTAAAAGTACTGTATTTGTAAATAATAATTTTATTACTGGGGCATATTTGCGTTCGGATTTGGAGCAATATCAAGGTGCATGCCTGGATGCGGCTGCCATCCACTATAGCCTTCATTTTGCTGAAGAGGATATGTTGCTCCAGAAAACGGTCCAGGAAACACTTGCAGAAAAGAATGTGGCCGCTGCGTTCTATCCTGTCGGTCAGCCACTTTTTGTTTTCGTAATTGCTCTATTTCTTTCCTGCTCACCATATTAAATATTTCATTTTTTATTTCCGCCTGTTCCAAATCGTCGAATTTAAGAATTGTCTCTGCTATGCTGTCAAAAAATGTCATCAAGTTTTTCTTTTTTGTTGGCACGTTCTCACCGGATTTGGCTTTAATAAAAGCAGAGAGACATGAAGCCAATTCAGACGGCGGATTTTGTACTATTTTCCTTTTCCCAGATGAGACGGATGACGCTGCAGGAGATGGAGATGTAACTAATGAAGGTGGTGTGGAAGGATTGATAACTTCTGTTCCACAGCCTTCTTCATTACCATCATCATCGATTACTTCTACTTCATACGCCACTGGTGGAATATTGGTGGATGTGTCTTCTTTATCCTGAATGTAATCTTTCAAAAAATCCATTTGATCTTCATACCTCCATTTCCTAATTTTTTTGGCCGCTTGTCCGGTTTTTGTTTTCCGTCTGTTCATGGCTCTTCTAAAATAGGATCGAAGCAAGTTCCATCTATTTTTGCAGTCATTGATTGACGCACCTAATTCTTTTCCAATCGTAATCCATATATTATCTTTAACAATAACGTTATCGTAGTCTTTGTGACTCAAATCGTACAAAGCAAGGTTCTCTTGTACAAGCAGAATTAGCTTCTCTTCATTCATGTTTTGAGAGTAGATAACTCACAAACGAAAGCACAAACCTTAACTGAAGAAAGGATAAAGTTGTAGCCGATGGAAATTCCTGATATTTCTCCCACAACCTGGTAAATAAGCAGTTTAAATTGGTTCTGGTTGATTTATGACGGTCTAGACCGGCCGAGTGTGGTCCTACGGCGGTCTTAAGACCGCCCTAGGTCGATCTAAACCGCAGGGTACTGTGCGCCGACTGTGTCGGACTGTCATCTGTCATGACCTTGATGAATCCTTTCCCAAGCAGTCGAAGACAGCACGGTCCGCGCACGGTACCAGCACAGTCCTATATGTGTAAATTAAAAACGACTTGTCCTAACAATTCAAATGGATTAGATCATTTTTCATTTAAAACAGTCGCGACACGGTAGCAGCACGGTCTGCGCACAGTCCTACATGTGTAAATTGAGCCTGGGCATCAGTAAAGCTCAATTTACACATGTAGGACTGTGCGCAGACCGTGCTGCTACCGTGTCGCGACTGTTTTAAATGAAAAATGATCTACTCCATTTGAATTGTTAGGACAAGTCGTTTTTAATTTACACATATAGGACTGTGCTGGTACCGTGCGCGGACCGTGCTGTCTTCGACTGCTTGGGAAAGGATTCATCAAGGTCATGACAGATGACAGTCCGACACAGTCGGCGCACAGTACCCTGCGGTTTAGATCGACCTAGGGCGGTCTTAAGACCGCCGTAGGACCACTCTCGGCCGGTCTAGACCGTCATAAATCAACCAGAACCAATTTAAACTGCTTATTTACCAGGTTGTGGGAGAAATATCAGGAATTTCCATCGGCTACAACTTTATCCTTTCTTCAGTTAAGGTTTGTGCTTTCGTTTGTGAGTTATCTACTCTCAAAACATGAATGAAGAGAAGCTAATTCTGCTTGTACAAGAGAACCTTGCTTTGTACGATTTGAGTCACAAAGACTACGATAACGTTATTGTTAAAGATAATATATGGATTACGATTGGAAAAGAATTAGGTGCGTCAATCAATGACTGCAAAAATAGATGGAACTTGCTTCGATCCTATTTTAGAAGAGCCATGAACAGACGGAAAACAAAAACCGGACAAGCGGCCAAAAAAATTAGGAAATGGAGGTATGAAGATCAAATGGATTTTTTGAAAGATTACATTCAGGATAAAGAAGACACATCCACCAATATTCCACCAGTGGCGTATGAAGTAGAAGTAATCGATGATGATGGTAATGAAGAAGGCTGTGGAACAGAAGTTATCAATCCTTCCACACCACCTTCATTAGTTACATCTCCATCTCCTGCAGCGTCATCCGTCTCATCTGGGAAAAGGAAAATAGTACAAAATCCGCCGTCTGAATTGGCTTCATGTCTCTCTGCTTTTATTAAAGCCAAATCCGGTGAGAACGTGCCAACAAAAAAGAAAAACTTGATGACATTTTTTGACAGCATAGCAGAGACAATTCTTAAATTCGACGATTTGGAACAGGCGGAAATAAAAAATGAAATATTTAATATGGTGAGCAGGAAAGAAATAGAGCAATTACGAAAACAAAAAGTGGCTGACCGACAGGATAGAACGCAGCGACCACATTCTTTTCTGCAAGTGTTTCCTGGACCGTTTTCTGAAGCAACATATCCTCTTCAGCAAAATGAAGGCTATAGTGGATGGCAGCCGCATCCAGGCATGCACCTTGATATTGCTCCAAATCCGAACGCAAATATGCCCCAGTAATAAAATTATTATTTACAAATACAGTACTTTTAAGTTTAAGTAAGACCTCTCGCTTTTAATTTTAAGCTTATAAGTTTAAGTTACTTTTAAGTTTAAGTATATAAATAATTAAGTTTAAGTAAGAGTGTAATCGGTAGTTTTTAAGTATATAAGTTTCCTTTCATTTATTCATCAATTTCCTAATACATCACTAAATTTCCTTTCCTTTTTTATTTACAATAAAAAAATTTAAAAAAAATTGAAAATTAAATAAAATACCTATAGGCTATCTATACACTGTATAGTTGTGTACGTCTGCCTGACTGTGGCCGGGGAGGGGGGCGTGTACTCTGGATAGAGAGGGGGTGGGAGAGAGAGTGAGAGCTCTCTCTGTGCGCGCGTGTGTTTTTCAAATTCGATTAATTTATTTAACGTCTTTTATGATTTTTTTTAATGTTCTTATTTTTTTATTATGCTTTTATAAATGAAAGTGGAAAAGAAAAAGTTGAAACAATAAAGAAATTATAACAAAATACAGTTTTCATGTCTCATAATGTGCAACATGCCATATATTATGTTATTATATGCTTGTACTAGGACCTCTTGTTATTGCGTTAACTTGCCATGGAACCTTTCCTGGTCCCTCAAAAAAAAAAAATACTGAATTTTTTACGAACTTCTATGACCTCTGTGGTACCACGGCCTCCGATATTTGGAATGGAAGTGAGTAATTGCGCTGACTTGTCAGGCTCGGAATGGTCCCATGAAAATTTAAAATAATCTTCGTGAAGATAATTAGAACACAAGCAGCGAGCGTAACTTTCTCCGCGTTTTCAGGTTTCGTTTGGTGCCGCCCATAGAATACTCGGAATCGTTGTACCAGTTAGCCAAAAGCATTTTCTGAGGTACGCCGGGCTCTTGATAAATTGAAACAGTCGAATACAGTCACGACACGGTAGGAGCACGGTCCGCGCACAGTACCATATGTGTAAATTGAAACGGCCGAACACAGTCGCGACACGGTAGCAGCACGGTCTGCGCACAGTCCTACATGTGTAAATTGAGCTTAAGTTGTACATTTAATTTACTGAAGATTAGAAATACAGTTTTATTCTAACTCAATCAGCAAAAATAATTTTTTCTTTTTTAAACACACACATTTATTTATTCATAGAAAAAGTAAGGGAAAATGTGCATTTATTTTAACCGGGTTAAATCCACTGACATAAAAAATGAACTTGACTGGAATTTGTATTTAATATGCACAAAAAGGTCTTAGAAAGACCAGTAGCTATAAATATTTCAAAGTTGACCGATATAAAAAATACTTCTTACATTGTAAGTAGGAAAATAGGCAATAATTTATTGATTTTCATATTATTGTATGTACTGTATACTGTACGATAAACTTGACAGCAAATGTAAAGTCAGTTACTTTTTTTAACCTCTTTATATAGTACAGAATAAGGGGGCCAAAAAACCTGTTTCTCATTATTTAAAATACAATTAACTAGAAGTCATTGTATTTTACTTTTCAATACATTTAGAAATATTGTAAACTGAAAACTAATTTAATAGCATTAAAATTGTTTTAGACAATTTCTGGGTTTTTTAAATAATGTTAATTAAATTATATAAATAATTTAATAATTTTCTATATGAATAAGGAGAGATCAGTAATCTGTGTTTAACTGTTAAGTCCATCCATCGTTAGATGAAAATAAACTTTTAGAAGTTTAACTTCTAAAAAATTTTACATTATTTAAAGGATGGAACTAACATTAACTATTTTTATCTCAAGTAATTTTGACCGTTCGGTTTGTCAAATTCACAACCGAAAATTTTAAACTAGAAACACAATTTATTCTCTGGTAAAGTTTGTTTCAATATGAACGTAGTTTTGTTGAATTATGATATTCATACAACTTGAATTTTACAAAATTTCGTCATGTACAACTACAAAACGTTTGATTATTACAGCTAGATTCTGAAGACCCAGTTTTAGCTTGCCCTAATCCAATAATTAAAGAAAACCATTATTCTGAATTTTAAAAGAGGTTCTATGAGATTAATTAAAATTATGTATACGTAAATATAATACATCATCAAGAATAGCTTAGAATAATCGGGAAGGGTGGTCTCAGAAACGCACAGAAATTTGAGAGAAAGCTCCACCGCCAAGGTTTTAAGACAGTAGACTAGAATAATAGTATGGGTTAGCCTATGAGGAGGAGAAAAACTGTTAAAGAAAAACGAACAAACAGAAGAAAATATTAAAACTCTGCGTTTACCTGAACAGAATGGAACCGTTTAGTTGTTAAAAACATTATTTAAGGCACTAAACAATAGAACTAAGGTTTAAAGGAAATCAAAACGGGTTTTGAGAAAACTGGAATAAACCGATACAACTTAATGGATCAAACCAAATTCACACAACTGATTACTGGTTTAAAAGGTTTTCACTAAGAGAAATTACAGAACACCAGATGGACGAAAGAAAGGAGAAAAGTCTACAGTAAACGAATTCTGAGAATATGGGCTGCAAAAAAAGCTTCCAGAGATGTTTAAACTCACTTTATGTGGTCTAAAATTGACCCTACACGAAAAATCAATAATTTCATCCAAAAACGAGAAAAAACAAGTAACAGTATGACGACAACCTAATGATTGCAATAATATATCATTTTCAATCCAAACGACCACTTTAACATAACTGATAACGCTGATAGAGAGACCAGTGATCGTTTTGATTTACAGTGTAACCAACGTTTATTATTACCTACCGAAAAAATTCACAGAAAACCAACAGCAGTAAAGCGGCGAAAAGCTTTCACACAACCTCCCATATCAATTCATTTTACCCATATCCGTTCATTTCATTTCTTCCATGATCATTTCTTCTCATATAAGTTATTAGAAATGAAATAACGGTATCATATTTTTAACGCAGATAAGATTAAACTTTATTGTTATTTTATGTCATGTCATCATCAAATTAATGATTTTTTGAATGATAGATAAAAAATCAATAAACAGAAACATATGGATCTATTTGTATAATAAAACGGGTGAAGGAAAAGAGAATTGGGTATTTTATTTATAATTCAGTGAAAATTTACATAAAAATAGATTACAAATTTTTGTGTAGTATTCAATGTAACTGGTTTCTATTTCAGGGGTCCCGGGTTCAATTCCGAGAGGACCGGCATTTTATCGTCACTAATTTTCATCTATCACCCTTCACCGACTTCATTAGTCTTAATAGGCATAACATCGAAGTACAACAAAAAAATTGCAAACTTATGAAATGAAATACATCTGTAGTCGAATTGAATTTATTATAAAAAAAAACATATTCGTCGTAGAACTAAGTAGACTTATTGGCGAACAATTTAGCCTAATTATTTCACCACCAATAATTTCAAAATAAAAATATATTTAATTTATGAATCACCCTATAGCTATATAAATAATAGACATCTACAGTACATAAAACTTTGTTGTTCAAGGCAATTAAACTTTTAAACATTTTATCACCTTTAAAAAAGTTACATTAATTACTTTTGTTAGGAGTTTTCTTAACAATATGATATTGAATAAGAAAATTTACTTCCGAAAGAAAGAAAAAGTTAACACGCGAATATAAACGAAATCGGCATTTACAGAGGCCTATACACGCATCTTTATTAACGACTTGGATAAAAAAATATAAATATTACTGAAACATTATAACGCTCTATTATAACGTATCTGTCTAAACTTTTCTATGAAAGAAAACAATAACGCTAACTAGAAATATGAGAAGATACGTTAAAACTAGGTTTACAAACATTACTGAGAGAATAAAAATTATAGAGAGAATACCAATTAGCATTTTAATACATCTACTAGGTGAGGTGTAAAAAAAACTAATCAAGAGTTATCTCTGAAAGTAATGAATTTCACTATACATCCAGACCCTGTGGTGAATGAAGTGAAGGTGTCATTTGCAGGGTGGAAAGTAGGTACTAGTACTTTTCGGAGGCCCTAGCATCCTGATAAGCATACTCTTAGTATACTCATAGTGAGGAAGGTTCAGGTAAACCACTTCACTCTTCGTTTTACTTAGTAAAACCTCTTGAGATTCAAACCAGCATTTCGGCTGTTGACCTAAACAACAATAATATACATAGGCCTTCATGCTCAATTTTAGAACTATATTATTTCGGAAGATACAAAAAAATACTTTTTTTATAAAGTACCCCGTTTCTAATTATTTGGAACAAACGATCGCAATTAAAAAGCATTATTTTTCTTATAATAGGTATAACTTAGAATACACGCCAAATTACAGCTCCTATGTGATCGGGAGGTTAGAAACCAGCGGCGAATACTCAAGGAGATCTAGTTAATCTGAGATGTAACATAAATATCTCGTATTATAACAAAATAAATGCTGAATTTAACAAATTTCAATTACGATTGATTTGTACTGCATTATAATGATAGTTCAAAGATTGCAAATGGTTCAATGGTTAATGGAAAATGGATAAACTGTCCAATTTTTAATTTACAAACAATGTTAAACATTTTTAGCAGCCTTATTCAGCCGGAATTTGCGGCAACTTAACCGTTCACATACTCCAAGTAAGAGTGGTGCGATATCTTGGCTTGTGACTTGACAGGCGATCAACTTGAAAGCATCATCTGCGTACAAAACGTTTAAAACGTAACCGCCGCCATAAGCTACTCTTCTACTTAATTAAGCCTCGATAAAAATTATTGAATTTTCGTTCCAAAAGTTTAATTTACAAAAAAAAACCTTTTAAGATCAAGCAGAACTTACGGTGTCCAGCTCTTTAGAACAGGGCAGAGTTTCAAATCGATCCAGGCTTTTCAGTAAAAATTCCTAAGACTTGCTTCTGGCGCTCCTTTTTGTGTAAGTTAAGCAATGAAACCCACAACGATGATTTTAACTTCCGACACTTTAAATTTCACGACCGACTAGATAATCATCCCAACCAATTAGCTTGTGACCTAGCTGAAAGGAATTTCCTAACTTTACGACGTCTAAATGAAAATGGAGAAGAGACTTCTTTGTCTGAATAACGTACAATACCAATAGTTCTAAAGGGAGAATGTACCACTGCATACCTCTTCTCAATCGCCCGTTAAATATTATACACGGAATTTGTGCAGCTTATTGTACAGTACCGTAATAAAAAAATTAAAGATAAAAGAAATATATAAAAATTTTAAAACAAGTCTAGTTTTGAAGCGATAGTAATCTATCATTATCACGAAGTCCCGTCAATTCCCATTTCATGAGCTTCCTGACCACGCCCTTTATAACATTTCATTACCAACATTACTTAGTTACCCAGCCTAAAAAAACTGGATGGATAGTAAAAATATTTTTAAAACAAAACATTAATTAGAATTGTTACAAAATTAAAATGTTGGATTAAAAGTTTTATACAGCTCAAAAATCTGGATTATACAATCAAA
The DNA here is from genome assembly GCA_035578175.1 of Catonia carolina. NCBI lineage: Eukaryota > Metazoa > Arthropoda > Insecta > Hemiptera > Achilidae > Catonia > Catonia carolina. Next base: position 270,813,085 of record JAQMRL010000001.1, on the reverse strand, counting down.
AATATTGATTCTGGCGAAATGAACATAAGTAAGTTTTACTTTTTTTGCCTTGTATGGATAGCGTAGGCATTGTAGGAAAGAAGAGTTTTCATGTCGACTTTTCGAAATCGAGTTTCCATCGGAAATACGCATTTTCAGCCCTCCTGAACCGATTAAACATGTTTTCAACGATTGATCTGTGTGTGTGTGTGTATGCGCGCGTGCGTGCGCGCGTGTGTAAGTGAACAAAATATCTTAAGAACGGATAATCATACAAAGTTGAAACTTAGAGCTTAAGTTAGGAAACGTAGAGCTTAAATGAATATTTTCATTAAAATCAGTTAAACCAATCAATCAGTGAAATCTGAAGTATTACTTTATTCGTGCGACTTTTCACGGTTTACGATTTTCTTAAAAACGCCCCGTACGATTTTTTAAAAAATAGTCTTATTTACTTCATTTTTGTGGTCTAAAAGAAAAAACACGGGCCACGTCGCTGAAATTTGTAGGGAACTGTGCTCTCGTTTTAGAAAATTAAAAACCCAACAATTGTTCACGCCGTTTTTTCTACAATGCTTAATTTAGCGTCAATTAATAATTTTCTGTATTTTGCTCATCGACAAATTTTATTTCGAGCATTTTTTCCACTGAACCTAGCTTAGCTTCAATTATAATGATTTTCACCGTTGACGAACTGTCCTGTTCCACGCATTTAGCCCAATCAGAACGTTTGCCAGTGTTGTCAGATTGTAAGAATGTATCAACCAGACAAACATTACGCGTGCATGCATACGAGCCACAGTTGTTCACTTGTGTCTTGCATCTCGTACTGAATATGTCGATTATAGAGTGCGTTAAAATGAAATACTTTATAATGTAATCAGCTGGTTGTATGGTCATAGGTTTATAAATTGTTATAGAAAGACAAAAAAAAAATGGCTAACGAAATATATAACAAGAGCTACGAGAGCAAGTATTGGCAACATTGCTAGCAAGCCATTGGCTAGCTGTGAAGTGGGTAGGGGGCAATGCGTACGTTCAAAGCTGAACAACTTTGAAAGTAGTATAGTTAATTATTTTTCGTATTTTTAAGTTCTGCAGAGGTCGATTTTCATTTAGCGTCATTCATTCATGATTAAAATTAGATTATGTTTTTAATTTTACATTGTTTACTAATGATTAAACATAGCGTAAAGGCCAGGCCGAAGAAAAGCCAGCAGATACGATTGTACTAGCACCTCAGTCACTGAGTGTAAGTTTTATAAGTAGAACTACATAAATTTTTATGTCAACGAGTTTATGGCTTACTTGGTATCGGCTGCCAAGCCAAAGAACTCACATTGTTTTTCCGATTGGGGCGTGAAAGTCCTCATAGTTAATATATTCAAAAAATGTTTCCACCCTACAGTAATCGGTAACAATCTTGGTACTAAAAGGTGACTTTTTTCAATGCTTGTACGACAACAATGTTTTAGTCTACGACATCTATACAAAACGTACTATTTTCTTTCAAGTCAGGGCCACAAATTAATTTTTACTATCAAAATATTAGTCACTAATAAAAATGTTCAAAAAATGTAAATAAACATCATAGTGTCGATTTAGGGCTAAAATAAATAGTTCTGTTTCTTATCACATGGTCAGCCAATTAAATGACTGAATCATTTAAGAACAGAAGAGGTAGAGGTGTAAAAGACACTAATCAGAGTTACCTTCTCTGAAAGTAATGAATTTCATTATACAGCCAGACCCTGTGGTGAATGAAGTGAAGTTGTCATTTACAGAGTGGAAAATATGTGCTTTTCAGAGGGCCCGGCATGCTGATAAGCGTACTTTTTCACTCAGTGAGGAAGGCAATGGTAAACCACCTCACTCCTTATTTTACTTAGTAAAACCTCTAGAGGTTCAAACCAGCCTTTTGGCTGTTGACCTAAACAACAACAGTGTCGATTTAAGGTTGCGTAAAGAAAGTATTTTTAAACATGACTACATTTCTTGCTGATAGTACTTATCAGAAAATACATAAAAAGTAAAAACCAATTAGATAAAATAATTACAAGGTAAAAGTAATGTATTAACTGTTCAATTACAGGCTGTACATCTACAATTATTATTACTCAATTTCTTAGTAATTACAGTAATTCTAACTAAACGGGAAAAACAAAATATTAATACTGTACCCTATAATTGTTTTCAATGTCTTCATGTCTTCGCTTTTACAAAGATATACAATAGTTAAATAATTTATAAATAAATTGGTGTAAAAGGGTTGTATATATATTTCAGTTCTTAAAAAAAACTCAATTTTAATCGTAACAACAAAACCAAAATAAACATTTCAGTTAATTCTTACAAGAATCTGCAGCCTATAACAAAGTTTACAAATTTAAAGTTTACAAAGTTTATCTAATTCCTGTAATTTCTGAACTTAGAAAAAGTTAACAAATTTGTGAACTGCTCCGAAGTCGGTATCTGATCTGTGATTCCACATAAAATGACTCGCTGCTCAGACTATTTTCTAAAGTGCCCAAGTAGAACAATGGCTGGAATATTCAGTAAGCTTTTACTGGATATTTTAGCCATAGTAACGTTCCCACAAATACCTACTCGTTCATTTGGGAAGAAATTAAGAAAAAAAATTTTTATTTTTTATAAATTATTTATTTTTTGAAATCTCTTTAATAGTTCAATTCAGAGCTGGAAATTAGACAGATCTTTAGAAATCCGTTAAAAGGCACATTATTTTGTTAATTAACAAATTTTAAGTAAAACGAAACAGAAACAATCAAAGAGTCAGCAAAGAAACACCATGCAAATATGTGTACCTATACCCCCCCCCAGATTAGATTAAGCCAATAGCAGCCGAGGTGGGTGTGAGGTTGTCCCTTCTGAGGTGCGCCAATTGGCTCTGTGCTGTGATCTAGGTCACTATGCTTCGCCTTCATCTGCAGTCTCTAGTTCGTTAAGATTTAGTCATTACATCTATTCCGGTATTTTGAAATAATTAAAATGGTTCGGTAGTACTAAACTTGCCCAAATAAAAAAGTAAATATTTTAAAACATGATAAGAATGAAATAAATAAATATAGCTAAATTGCATTTTAAAAGTTACAATATAAACTACAAGTTAAGTTGTATAAATAAAAATTCGCTACAGGAAGGAACTAGACAGTATTTTGGAATAAACCGAAGATTTTCATTTTTTCTTAAAGTATTTAACCTAAACTACTTCAAAAAATATTTTTGGTATATCTTAACACTCTTTCTCACTACAATGAAAATTAGTTACGGTAACAAGTTTTCAGGTTACAACTGATTTCAAATACTACAAAACTCACCTAGATTAAAACAATTACAAATATATTGAAGTAAGCTATATAAATTTATCTCATATACATAAAAAATACCATATTTGAAGTTACTCACGATTATAAGTAAAGGTAACAACTGCCCAAACATTAAATCTATATCGATCATTGTATAAGACGAAGAGAATAAAACTTCTCAGTCTAAATCAATCAATCGGTTTTCTTACTGTACTAAATTTATCATACACAAAGAATCGTAAACAGATAACACCACTTAAAGTTTGTTAATGTTTTCAATTGAGCGGTACTTTGAACAATATCACAAAAAATAATAAAAATAAAATAACACCTGAACAGTTTGTGTGTGTGTGTGTGTGTGTGTGTGTGTGTGTGTGTACATGATCTGGTTATCTAGATGACACGAGTGAAGGTCTGTGTCAACGTAGTCTATTATGCTATTTGAGTAACTTAACCTAGGTTAAGCTATTCGCAACATGTCATAGCATATTCATTTAAATTTTGCATCAATTGAACATTATTTCATTAACACTATTTTGATAATACTCATAACCACATATTGCATTGATAAAAATGCGAAAACTTATAAAAATGAACGTAAAAAACTTTCAGTAGGTTTGTTAAAACTTGATTAAAATCAACAAAAAAGAATTGGAACAAATCTAAAGCGACATATATTCTCATTTAATAGTAAAAAGAATTTAACTTTACTACTACAGTTCTACCAACATGAGTTACAATAATTTTTTATCGTCTGTATTAAAAGAAATTAAAATAAACCAAACTAAAACATTAAATTAAAGTTGCCTGACTGAAACACTTTTCAAAATAAATCAGAATACCACAAGAGAAAAATATCCAAACTATAAAAATATAATAAGAAATCGCACAAATGAAAAATAACAAAAATAGAGGGACTGGCGAATCCAACCAAATGACAAGGTTTATGAAGAGACATAATCACTGACACAATGAAAAAATAAAATAATTTATTTTTTCAGCAATTTGATGAGAAATTCAGAAGATAGGGTGACGAGACAGATAACAGAGACTATGGAAACAGATAAAACCACTCATTTGAATTACGGAGTTGAAAGATAACAAGAATAAATTGGATCTGAGAGTAGAGGATTTAACAAACAAACTGAAGGATAAAATAATTAAATTTCAACCAAGGACAAATAAAAAATAAAGATTGGTAAAGCGAGTCTTCTCACCGGCAGAAATGAAAAAAATTTCATCCTGGTAAGATGAAAAGTATTGGGAAACAATAAAATCTAAAAATTTGAAAGTTAAGAAACAAATCAAAAGACCAGAACGATAACTAACGTGGTCTAATAATAAGGTAGTAAACAAACATGTGGCTTTTCACATAAAAAAACTAATTGTCACGGAAAAAATTTGTAATGGTTTGATTTTTATTTTAGTACAAATAAAATTTTACAGAATTAAACGTTTAATTATGGCACCTAAATGATTTTCATACATTCATTTATAATGATATTCAGTTATAAAAGTTGAAGAGTTTTGATATTGATAACAGTATGTAGTGAGTTGTAGTAAACTGATATTTTACCGCACAAAACGCTTAATAATAAATCAAACTTTTATTTCATCAATACCATACGCATACGGTGTATACTTGTAAATCACAGATAACATCTACAGACCTACACACACTACTGCAGCAGAAAGTTAACTCAAAAACCTTGAAACAATTTGATTGAAAAAAGAAAACTAGGTAACCCAAAATGAAAATAAACAAAAGACAAGAAACAATTCGTACAAGAAAATAATAATAATAATAATTTTTTTGATATGTTTATATGTTAAAAAGGAAATAAAGGCATCCATTATATTTTTATAAAACACACATCAAAACTTATTGAAATGGAAAATTATTTTGTTTTTCATCGGTTTATCTTTAGGCCTATAGCTGGTAATAGGAAATATAGACATGCAAGATTCACCAAAATACAGAATATTATTTTCTTTTATAATAGGAGTATGTAATGCAAAACATATGCTACGAAAATAACAAAATAGATTGTAATTTATTATGATTCAAATTCTTTTGAATTATTTACTGCATTTAACCTAATACAAAAATGTAAAGAATAAAACACAGGATTTTAAAATTCCAACTGGACAACAGAATGATAAAAATGAATGAACTGTAGTTTTCAGTAAAATACAGATATTGCAAAATTTTAAATGTTATTGAAAATTTAGTTACACCATGTATTTTTTGTCTTTTTTACATAAATAGTAATGTTTACGACTGTTCAAAAAAGACGAAAAGTGAAATCACGAACACGCTACCGGGTGGCCATCTTGTTACCACGCCCTACAGATACTGGGCTAAGCCGAATGGGCGGTACCATACTACCGAATGTATTTTGCGTAAAAATAAATTGTACAATTTTTAAAATTTACCAAGAATGTATGGTTTAACCACGGAAATATGTGTTTAAGATATTTTAATGATTTCAGATATTTTTATGAAAAGAATTATGGCTTAAAAAAAAATTAGTTAACGAGAGGCCATAATGGTGTCGCGACCTACTGAAAGGTTTTCTTGAAATAATTGGTCTCGTCAAAACTTTTAATAAATCTACTTAACAGATATCAAACATAAAAAATTTGATTTTAAACTTGATTTAAACAAGTATTGTTTTGTTACTCTCTGAGAAAATATAATTTTGAGGAATGTTCAAACGAAACCAGTAGTAAGATTCAGATCAGGAGACCGGAGACCATCTTGTTACGCCCAGCCGATAAGTGACTAAATCACTCATAACACTAGGGAGAGGGTGACTGAGCTACTAAGGTGGTTGGTACTCACCCTACAAAAATTTTTTTTAAACATATAAATTGTCACCGACACCCCTTTAATTAGGTACTGTACTGCCGGCTGACAATGATTCTAACATGCCGCGACTGAGAAAGGCCGTCAATGCAGAAAACTAGTAACCGCTCATACTCCTGCTCTCTGACAGTACATGAGGGAGGCACCAATAAGCCCGATCATATCTTAAAAAATCCTTCCTTCAATAAAACAAGAAAACCCCCATTTTCTGTAAATTTGTTCCCCGAGCAACCAGATGAATTCTTCACAATGTCACCCAATATGGGTATCACACCCATTTTATAACAGACTCGTACTCCCGATTGTCACTCCACTCTACAGCTCCGACCAGACATCAACCATCCCCACACGGCTACCGGACTCCGACAAAGACCCCGCAAGAGAGAAGATGACGCTTTCGATCGCCGATCCGACACCATAACCAGGACCGTCATCGCCTGCTACCGCAAGTGATGTCCACAGCGGTCTCTCAAGCGAGCGTTTCGCCTATCGACGCACTATTGCGAGGAAAGAAGATGACGTCTCCGTTGGACGACGAGACGCTGTGTCACCACCTCCTCGACCATCACAACTATCACCACACGCAGCCGCCCACCAAACGATTCTTCCCACTTTGATACATGCCCTTAAACGGCCCTTTTAAGGGCCCCCAAATATTTAGGTTTCCCTCACCAATCATGGTCTCCATCCGGTGACAAAATAAATTATTTTTTATTTCCTTAAATATGTGATTTTAAAAAAGCATCTTAAGATATTTATAATGCAAGTAAGAAAGCTAAGAAATAAACTAAATAAGAAAGCTACTCTTTAAGAGGAATCGAATGACTATTTTTGTTCAAAATTCCGAATTCGACTCTTTAGGAGCAATCGAATGACATTATTTTTGTTTCAAAATTCCGACTTTAATATCTTGACTTCCGGTTTTGGGCCACTTCCTGTCAAAACCGAACTTCAAAGCCAATCCAGTCCTACTAACTTTTTGTGCAGATTGCGTATCCGAAAACCGTTTGTTGCTACCTTTTGTAGTTTTGTGACATCCTGGATGTGACGGACGGGATATATGACAAAAAATCGCCACCAACAAAAATAAGGATAGCAACTATTTTTAGGCCTAATTTATAACAATTTTATTAAAGTAGGCTACCTAATTCAGTAAAAATTAATCACTTGGAAGGATTATATGTTATTTGGTTTTCTAGGGTTCATTTAGGAAAGAACTACAACTGTGTAGCAGTATTTACAAAAATGTAAATGTTAAAAAGTATTGTTATGAGAGGATTACTCGGCGACAAAACCCCTGATAATGTTCATATTACAAAAAATGCCTACAACATCTTTTTGGACTCATTGTTGGGTTGTAAGGTGTTGTGGCAGAAATAGTAATTTACTAACAAGCTGCAGTAGTAATTTTTTAGTTTATTTTTAACTGGGTAATCTATATCACTAAAAAAACTATCCAATATGTTCGCTAGGGTGTCTGTTCACGCCTGGTTGACAGTTGAACTTACCAAAAAGTTTACAGAATCGATGCACTTCTTTTAATAATTTTCTACAAGCTAACCGACTTCGATAGACCACATGAATCTGTGATGTTTCAATAATAACTGGAATGTTACAAACAAAAGTTGAAAAATACTTCAGAAAATAAATATGTTAGTATTTTTATTAAAACAGTACAAGTTATTGACAGCTTACTACTGTTATTGCAATTTCAGATCGATCGAACAATCAATTTAATCGTTAGATTAATCTTTAATTGGATTTTATTTTAATACTGATACAGCCTACATAAAACAATCAAGAGTGCTTCAAATATTGCAAATAACAACAAAAACTATATATATATATATATACATTCGGATTCCGGGATGTGTGAACTTAAAAAAAAAATAATGAATCAGGTAAAAAATGAAAAAGGCTTGGGAAAGACGAAAAGTAACAATCAAAAAAAGAAACATAAGGCGTATAAAAATTATTTAACGAGTTCTTTAGTGGTTATTCGAAAATAAAAATTATTAATTTATTCTAAAATGAACTTAAGTGAAACAGGAAAACCGATATAAGATATTAATACTACAAAGATAACGAAATAAATTGAATCGAGAATTTCCGTATACTAACAAGTAATTCTGACATCAAAACTATTAAACTGAAACTAATGAAAATATTAAATATTTAGTACTAATGTAAATATTTTAACAATATAATGTAAATTTTTTTTTGTCATCAGTCTCTCGACTGGTTTGATGCAGTTCTCCAACCTGTTCTATCTTGCGCAAGTCGTTTCATATCTACATACCTGTAACACCCTACATCTTTTGTAATTTGCTTTATATATTCTAATCTTTGCCTCCCTCTACAATTTACTCCCTCAATGTTACCCTCCATTATTGATAGCCCAATACCTGGATGTCTTAAGATATGCCCCACTAGCCTATCCCTTCTTCTGGTAAGATGCTTCCATATACTTCTTTTTTCATCCACTCGCCTAAGAACCTCTAAATTACTTATTTTGTCCACCCACCTAATCTTTAACATTTTCCTATAACACCACATTTCAAAAGCTTCTATCCTCTTCCGTTCTACAGCCCCTATCACCCACGTTTCACTTTTGTATACAATTATATTACTATATAATAAACTAACTATACCCTATTAGAAAAATTGAAAAATCCCGATGGATGGCTCAAAGAGATAAAAACAGACTGCAACAAACTCCAGATAACGGAGACGGACATCATACAAAGAACACCTCTCAGACATAAACTCAAACTAGTGCTCCAGGAAGAGGACAGTAAAAGATCAAGACCTAAATGGTCGGAAGAACGAAAACGTGACTTTTCCAAGAAAATGAAGGAATACTGGGCGAAGAGGAAAGCACAGAAGAAAAACTGAGAAATCGCGGTCCTTTGTAGGCCATAACGTAAATAATAATAATAAACTAACTATAATGTAAATATACAATTAATTAATTGTAATACAAATAATTAGAGTACGTGATTACTAACCTCAAACATATGGAAATATTGATAAGATGATAACGGATGCAATTTTAAAAATATTTAATTTTAACAAAATACTATAAAAGTATAAAACTACGAACTATTTATTACCCACATTGATCATTATTATTTACATTGAAAAAATTAACTTTTATATATTTTATAATTCGTGTAAATATCATACTTATTGATAAATTTCATCATGAGATTTTAAAACAATTTGAACACATCACCACTACTACCAACACCACAAAAAATTAAACAAAACAAACCAACATATTACGAAATTTTCAACAAGAATCACATTTTAAATAACCGCAATCACGTAATACTAAGAAAATAACAAAAACAGAAAAAAGTCCGCAACGAACAACCAATCTATCAAAAAGCCGGCATCAAACTGAATCAGTCTGGCCTAGTTTTAACGCAAATAGAGAGAGAGAGAGAGATCTTAAGCATGACGTAGACAGCGCTAAGAAGAGAGGGGATAATCGCTATGTAATGTACAGAACAAAGAAGGAGAGAATCGATGGAGAAAGAGGAGTGGGCGTACAATAAGACCTTCCACCCCTAGATAAGAATATTAACTGTTTGAAAGATAACATTTTTAATATTATGTTTGGTTTGTTATTCCAAAACTAAATATTTTTGTTCAAATAAGAAAACAAATTACTATTTAATGAATGAATCAAAAATAGGTTTCTTTTCATAAATATGACAGTAGAAGGCTGATTATCCGAATTAACAAACCGATTTTGATTCAGATAGTCATAAATTCGGTTTATTCGAAAAACCAACGAGTGCTAATATTTTATGCCTAACTTTTACAGTATATCATTAATATTTCAAAGGGTACCAAACACCATCGAAAAAGATTATAATATTTTCTACCATAATGGGTTAAATCATATTTTTTCTCCATGAACTTCGAGTTGTCTGATACCATGGTGCTGTTTAAAATTTTGAAGTCATCCAGTACAGGATTTGAAATGTACATCTCCCATCAGTTTGTCGTTTAAAAATAGCTTTCTGTCCAAAACTGGTCAATAGATCATTTTTGAACGAACCAGAAAAGGGTCCGAATTGGTGAAATCATCAGATGACCATTTTACAATAGCCTGTAAAGCAATGTTATTATTTTTTTTCAGATATTAGGCTTTCAGTTGGGGGTATTTATAAAATGCGTAATAATGTAGATACTGAAGTCTACAGAGTAATTCAGTGTTTTTTTATCAGCGCACCACGATTGGAAACAAAAAGTGGTAGGGCAACAAAAATTTGGGTCTTTTCTGTTATTCCCCCTCCCCGGCATAATTTTTAACATTTATTTAATATTCCATATGCAACCTTACAGTATTTTTAATGATAAAAATTGGAAAAATATTTAAAAAAATTCAACACCAATATTCTTCAAGTTAAGTTTAAATATAGGTACGTTAAAATACATTGCTTTTCTCAATACTGTTATTGTATTTAATAATGCAATATAAACTCATTGAGTATATATAACATCATTAAATAAATTAATTTAACATAATTACATAAAATATTATTAAATAATTTAAAGATTTCTATAAATAAGTTAAAATTAACTTGAAAAAGAAAAAACTTTAACGTTAACATGAAAAGTATTGACATTTGATTTTTTAAAAATATTTTCCCGTTTTTATCGTTAAAAATACTTACGAAATACTTTTTAAAAATGTGAAAAATTATGCTGAGGGGAGGGGGGGAATAACAGAAAAGACCCAAAATTTCTATAGTACTTAACTTTTTAAGAAATATCAATAGAGTATGTACAAATGTACTGAGAAATAAAAAAAATTAAATAAATTCAGAATAATTAAATTTTTCCCAAAAGTGATTTGGATAATCGGCGTTGTACTGTATATTTTGAATTTGGTAACATATTTACAAAATTTTTTGTATCCAAATTTCATAGAACCAAATGATTAAAGTAAAGTTTACACATGTAACTTCCAAAAAACTATGATTATCACAGCCAATCTCAAACAATTATTTATTGCATTAAATTGTTCAAAATAGGTTTTAATTGTTTTTCGGTTAAACTTGTTTAAAAATGTTATGTACAAATATGTATTTCTAATCAGATTACTATAATTCATAAAATTTCCCATATGTCTATATCAGGCCGGATCGTTGGCGTAGTGGTTAGCGCAACTGGCTTCTACGCCGGAATCACGGGTTCGATTCCCGGTCAGGTCTGGCATTTTTTTCACTCATTTTCATATATCATTATTCTCCACCGTCTGCATTAGCAGAAATTGTAAAACATTCATACGTGAAAACAAGAATATGTCTATATCAATATAATTTAGGAGATAAATATGAAGATAAAACAAAACTTACCTTTAGATGATTCACAGCATCCTCTGGTTTTAAATTTTGAGCTGAATGGGTTTGTTGGTCAGCCCACTGTGACAAAGCATCAGATGCTTTTCTATATTGTGCCCAAAGCCGTACAGCTTCTTGGTATTTATTACAGAGTCCTTGAAGATTAGAGCATGTCTCTTCCCACGCGGTAGTCACTTCTTCAACAGCGGTATTGATCTGTTCAGCAACTTCTGGAGTGCAATCTTTTATTAATGGGTCAGCAGCTGATTTTAACTCGCCTAATTCATCTTCTTTTTCACCTATACTTGCTGATAATCCCTAAAAAAGGATATAAAAAATTACAATTATGTCTACACAATGCAACTCGTAATAAAAACAAATAATTTTAACAGGCACATAAAGAACGTTTTTGCAATTTTTACACTAATTATCAAATAAAGTTAACTTGTTGAGGCATTTTCTCATAGGGGCATTCTCTTGTTGAGGCATTTTCATACATTCCTATAGTCTTTTTTGTGGATGCCAGATGATCGAACATCCAAATACGGGGTTGCTTAAGCACCAACTAACCAACGTGGTATTGAAAAAACTCAGAAGAGAGACCTATTTAACCTATTTCTTTAAAAAATAGTAGATTACTAAGTTTGAAGTTGAAACAAGCCAGGAAGTCGAACTCGTATGGATTATGATAAAAAAATTACAGTATAGTATTTTTCTTTAGTTGAATATATATTTTATAATAATAACGTTATTAATAGTTACATAGAAAATTTTCAGCCATTAAATACATGCAAATACGTACACTAGGCCTACATATTATAATATGTTAAAATGGGACCTATTGTAAAAATGTAACCATGAACTAACTCTAAACATTTAGGTCTAGATCGGACATGCAAGGTGTGTTGTTAATTGAAATACAGTTGAACTCCGTTTATTTACTTGTATCAAGGTCGATATCGCGCCCTTGTCACTGAATAGAGAGAATACAGAGGAACTAATTGTGTTTTTGTTACATCAATATGCAAAACTAAATCTATTGAAAATTACAACATCTTATCATGCGCACGAGATATATGCAATACTTATTTATACTTTATAATATATTACTTCTCTTGTATTTAATGAACGAACATGACACATACATTAATACTGTAACATACATATTAAAGATTTTAAAATATGTACTCCAACAAAACTAAACTGTTTGACATGACCATAAAAATTAACATTAACGCATAGTTGATAGAATTAATGAGTTCTGAAACAGTTTGACGCATTAGAATCAAAATGTTTGATTATAATTGTGTTCTTTCCTTTTAACTTGATAAAACTGATTATTATCAGGAGTACAAGAGTAATAAATTGGAACCATAAAATCACTGTGCTACAGAAGAATCCCAGTTATCAGAAACGACAAAAAAATCTATAAATTTCTGATATAGATACGTAATTTATATGAACAAAATTAAAAAAGGTTGTATCTCTAATGCGTACTGTCTGACTATAACTTGATAGCCTCCCGCAGCAAAGAGCTATATGCGGATTGTAAAACCATTTCAGAAATCATTTCTAATTAGTTCTATTTTTCTAGTTAGTCCAATTTAAACAATTCTTTCACTAAAAATTAATTGAAAAATTTTCTCTTTATTTCGTTTTCTTCAAGTGTACAGTTATCTTTAAAGTCCGAAAAGTTTGTCGCGTGCTGACTTTTTATGTCGTGTTTCGCGATTTTACAAAATTTATTTATGAAAATACCTAGTAACTTACAATGATTTTCTGTTAAATTTTATTGGATCATCGTTTTCCATAATTATTACATAAAAAACCTGTAAATATTATGTTAATCCGTGAAATAGTTGTTGAACAATGACGATGTGTTCAAAAATATATGGGTTTTTCTTCAAAAACAAAACTTTTACTAAATTATGCATTAATTCGTTAAGCGTGTATTTTTAAAAATAATTTTATAGAACAAAAACATGCGAAATACTTTGTTTATTAAAATACGTCATTTCCGACAAGTTTCAGTTACTTAAAAAAAAATACATGTATGTTTTCTGAAATGGTTTAACAATCCGCATATTGCTCCCCTCTACGGAGGCTATCAAGTTACAGACAGACAGTACATCTTTTTGTGCTACAGTACATTCCGCTCTTCGTTATCTGCTTCTTTTATAGTGCGTAATTCCTAGCTCTAATATTGTGTGTTTTGTTCATTTTAAACAGTCTGTCAAGTAAACGTAAACGCGTTGTTTCGACTATTGATTAAAAACCGAAAGCCACAGAAAGGATAGGAAAGGGTGATCCATTTTCTATCCTTTCCTTTTAATAAGCAAAACTAAATTTAAAAAATAAAACTGAGAACTAGAAAAATTCACATTGTAGGCCTATTTCAAAAAAGTAATACGCCTACAAGATTACGTAGTTCTTACAAACCTTCCGCTTAATGTAAGAATGAATAGAAATACTCCGTTTTCATAAATATATATTTTATGGCATGTTGTGCACTGTTGCCGCGGATCTAGGGGATGGTATTATATCCGTATCCGATTGAACAAAAAATAAAAAATTTGAATAGCATATATTAAAACATCACACAGAAAAACAATGAAACTGTCCGATTATTAAACACTTAATAAAGTTCAGAAGAAAATTTTCGATATTGTTAAAACATAGTAAAAACAATTAGGTTTAATTTTTATTTAGTATTTTATTGTATTTTAGTGTAAACGTATTAAATACCTGTTAAATAGACAGTTTTTATTAGTGTAAAAAAGCAATGTTCTTAATGAATTAACCTTATATTCCTTGTTAGTCCATATTTGTTAAATCTTGGTTACCAAAATTGGTGGACCAATTTCATTGCTTTTTTATATCGGATAACCGGGATTCTTCTGTATTTCAGATCTGAGTAAAAAGCCGAACCTGGTACTTTCAGCTCATAACTTCCGCAAATGAGGAAATTTTGGTATTTATTTTAGTAAATCTTTAAATATTATACTGCATTTTTTAAAGCGTAATGTAACCTCCGACTAATACAAGAAAGAGTACGCCTACGAATAATACATAGACATTTTTACAAAAAATTATTTAAACGAATGTTATTTAAAATTTTAAGAAAAATAATAAAGTGATTGTAATATTTTTCCGTATATAAATAGTCAAGATATAAACTATTTTTACCATGCAAAAGAAAGACTTTAGTATTAGCCTACTGTATTTTTATTTTCAAAGAAAGAAAAATTCGATAGACAAGGAATGTTTTATCTTAAAACATTCCATTAGTGTAATTTACGTAGACTATTACATTAATTTAATTATTTAGTGAAAGAAAAATATTTCAATGAAATATTTTAGTAAAAAAGTTTTATTTATTCAAATTTCCTTATAATTAGAAAGTTTTGTTTCCGATTAAAATTTTGCAATTTAATTCGTTCGGTAAATTTACATTGCATTTAAAAAAAAGTAATATGCCTAAAAGATTCGAATTGTAACATAATGAACAAGTACAATTATTTTTAATGGTACGAGATTACAGTACATAATTCTTAAAAACTTCCGCTTAGTATAAGAATGAATAGGAAGTAGAATGAATAGAAATATTCCGTTTTACCTCAGTTGGAATGAATGGTATTTTCGTTTAAGAGCAAAAAATGAATGAATAAATAAAATGTATTTACTTTCACAGAGAATTAAATTTTTTGTATAATATATTATAATAAAAAATCATGTATTATTATCTATCATAAGTTCAGCAGACACCTGAGATAAAGACAACTGTAGTCTGCTACAGATCTTTAATCGACTCAAAAAATTGTTAATATAACAAAAGAACGCCGGCCGCATTGGCGCAGTTGGTAACGTGCTCGCCTCTCATCATGCGGTCCTGGGTTCGAATCCCACTCAGGCACGGCATATGTTAATACGTTACAAAAAATCATTTCATCCTCCATTGTACAATAGTTACACCCCAACGTCGTCGCTAAAGACCGTTGTAGTTGATGCGACGTTAAATAAATGAATTAAAAAAGAAAAAAAACAAAAGAACGGGGTTGATGAGAAGCGAGGATAGATTTTAATTAAAAAAACGTTCCGAAGATATTACAGAAAATATACAAATTATACAAGTATTTGTGAAGAGATACTATTTGTCAGACAGAGCTGATAAAACAAAAATGTTCAGTTTCTTCATTGTTTGTGCGTATTCAGTTGTGCGAAAATCATTTCTCTTAGCATAAAAATCAGTTAAAACGTTAATAATATTTCAAAAATAATGCTAATTGAATGAAATACCTAAATACAAAAAGTTACAAAATATTTGAAGAAAGTGTAAATAAGCATAAGTTAGCATAGGCGACTAAAAATACAAGAATAATTTAAAATATTGAAGGTTATTTTTATTTAGCCATGACGTAGCTTAATAATAACAGTAAGGTATTATGAAACAACTTAAAAATTGTAAAGATGCGAATCCTTTATACAAAAATATGTTGAAACCGTTTTTATTGATTCCCGACACTTCCAAAACAGTTTATTTGTGTCATACATATTAGAAAACATTTAAGTGAACTTGAAGGGAAAGGGGGTTAAATGATCAGATAAAAAAATAAATACTGCTTGTCAATTGTAAATTCCGTAAATACCGGAGCAATGACCGTTTTATGAGAAAAAGGTATTTAAAAAATAAACAAAGAAATAAATTTTATAATATTATTAGAGAAACTAAATCGGTAATCATACTTGCTACGGCTTTTGTAATCCGAATTTGTACATTTAAATGTAATACTACTCTTATGCCATAAATGTTTATTAAAAAAGACCTTATAATAAAGCACAGTATGATACAGGATATATGAGGAGTGGCTATTAAATAACGAGACTGACGTTGTAAACAATTTTATTTTTATTTTATACATAATCCCTTATTGTCACCTTCAATATTAAATACTCCTTCTCTATCCCAACAACGCTCCATGCGAATTTTCCATTGTTGGACACAGTGCTGGAAGTCATCTTCTGTCAGCTCCTTCAGGACACGTGCCGCTCAAAAATGTTCGAAATGAAGCTCGCAAAAATGTTTGTACTGACACTTTGTACGCGATTGAAAATGACCCAAAGTTTTTGAAAACGATAATATCATGAAACGTGGTTTTTTACTTATGATCCGGAAACGAAGCGCCAATCCATGCACTGGAAGAGCCGAACTTCACCGAGACCCAAAAGAGCTCGAATGAGACCCAAAAAAAACTCAAAGTCAAAATTTAAACAATGATGATTGTTTTTTTTTATATCCATGGGATTGTGTACTTTTACTGCGTTCCTGAAGGTCAAACAATTAATCAATATTACTACCTTGAGGTACTTTCTAAACTACGTCAAAGAGTACGGGAAAAACGCCCCGAAATGTGGAAGGACAAATCATAGGTTCTCCACCAAGACAATGCGCCAGCTCATTCCGCGTTATCTGTCAAGAGGTTCCTAGCCAAGTACAGCATCTCAGTGTTAGAACATCCACCTTATTCACCAGATCTTGCACCATGTGACTTCTATCTGTTCGCTAAGGTGAAATCTGCATTAAAAAGGACAAGATTTGAGTCTGTGGAAGCTGTAAAAAAAAGCGGCACGTGTCCTGAAAAGATGACTTCCAGCACTTCTTCCAACAATGGAAAATTCGCATGGAGCGTTGTAGGGATAGAGAAGGGGTGTATATTGAAGATGACAATAAGTGATTATGTTTAAAATAAAAATAACATTTTTTACTTCAGTCTCGTCATTTAATAGCCACACCTCGTACAAATTTTGTTTTCTAAGAGTTTTATTTTCATTTACTAGGAAAAGTTGTTTCGAAAATTTCAAGGGATACCAACTGGGCAAGTAACATAATAGATATTAAGTTGATAACCAGCCAGCCATAAGAAAGTGCCACTGAGTACCTCAATTTAAAATTCGTTCTTCAAATTCAAGACTACGTACTTAAGCAATTTTTGGAACGGCATAAAGTTTCATTTTTTTATCTTCCCAAATGCAATAAATATAAGTGAATATAAATTTAAACACAATGTAAAACATATCAGAAATTCATTACAAATAAATTAATAACCTATTGTTAAAACCAAGGGACCAAAATTAATAAGCCGAAACCAAAGACAATAAAGTCAGATTAAAAATATATACATTTAGTCACACTTACCAAGTCCCTGCAGTTATATTAAGATCTATTTCTCTTTACTTACTACATCAAACACATTAAATAAAAAATCTCTTGACAGAATAAAATAGATTTGATTTATAACTGTATTAGTTTCATTGATCCATAGATCATTAAGAATGCCAATAGGAAATTTTATATTCTCATTAGCTATTAGAAACATATTGCCTCCAAAACAAATTATTGACCTAATTAAATGTCTTCATAATATGCCTGAATTAGAACACGCTATTGTGACAACATCGGTTGTTATTGAAAGTGCAGTGTAAAAAGAAAAAAAATAAGGCCTAGTTCGAAGCTAAAATAGATAACGAACATTTCGATTTGCAATTCTCTATGATTAGATTCTTATGTGGATTGGGTTAATCATGAAAAAGTTGCTTAAATATGTTTCCGTTATTTAACAAAAGAATTCTATTGTAGTTCAGGAGCTTTTGAAAAATATATGAAAGTAAATAAAAAAGGATAACTAAGAGTATAATAATTAATTGTACTTGTAAGTAATTTTATCTTCTCTTCCAATAAATAGAAGGCCACTGAAATAAACCATAAAAGAATAGTAAGATTTTAATCTGATATTTGTTAATGGTCAGTTTTATCAGTAAAGGTAAATAAAGGTGAGATCATTTCCAATAATAGAATTCACAATTACATCATCCTTTTAGCAAAACTTGTTTGTAAACAAACCCGTATTAAAAGTCCACTGCATTTCTACTTGTAGCAAATTTATTGTTTGGTATTCAATAAGATCAGCTCACGCACAAAAAAATGCAGCTGCACTTTCTCAAAGGCAGTATATTATGTTATTATGTCATACCCATTTTTAGAAACCGGTTTGTTTTTTTAAATATTATCAACTCTGATGGCTTATCAATTAGACTTTCGCCCAGTATGCTGCATTACATCATAGTTATTTATAGCTATATTTTTTCAGCGGCTTTAGAAAATTTTTCGATGCAATAACAAATTATTTCTCTCTTTAACTGTATGAATTTGGTCATTACCGACTACAGTGGTTAAGATACAACTTGTTATAATTTTTAAGAATCTGGCTGGGAATCGAATCCAGGACCTTCTGCATAGTAGTCTAGTACGATAACCTCTAAACCACAGTGAATTCGTAAGATTTTAAAAGCTAAATTTTGTATTCAATTGTGAATACTTTTGCTAAATGAAAATAATTTATGCAATCCGACAAGATTCGATTCCAAGTTTGTCACAATCTGATACGATACGATTCTAAGTTTTTCACGTGCGGATGAAATTACCACGATTCATTAAAATACTTATCAAAAGAAAATTCCGTTTTAATAATAAACGATATTTTTATGAGACATCAGTGAAATTTGTATGAAATCATACAGTGAAATGAGTCATACAGTGAATAGTTTTGAATTGTATAGCTTTTCTTTCAAAACTACTAAAGTTTTTGATTTTAAGTGTTAAAATAAAGTAAGCAACTTCATTATTTCAATTTCCTTTTCATTTTATGCCACTACACTTGATTTAAAATTTATATCTAAACCGCAGAAAACTAGGTCGAAGTTTTCATAAACGCGTAAACTTGTGAATAACATAACAGGAATTTTCTTAGGTTAAAACCTGCTAAACTATGCTACCTATACGATTATAATATAATATTGCACTTAGTTTATACACCGCAATAACTTGTGCAATTTTACAATAATTTAAAGGGACAGTTATGATGTAAAGTCGTGCATTGTAAAGTTCTAGTGACGTCAGAAATTTTGTACCTAAGTTTTGTTATATTGTCGGTTTAGTTGAAACGTTACAACAACGTTGAACTGACGAAGTTCTGCACGCTACAATTCACCGTAAATACGTCAAGTGGTTTACTTGCTTAATGTTGTCTTACATTTCATTTCCATGCCTTTTATTTTCTTTGAAAAAATTCTTTTCTTTAAAAAAATATAATAAACCACGCAATAATGCAAACAATAACTTAATATTTTCTGCCTATTTTAAAACAATGAATTTTAAAAGCGTTAGTTTCTACGTTGTATTCCGTAAAGCAATTTTAAAATTTCAGAATTACTGAATCTTAAAAAACAGTTACTTTTTCGAATATTTTTTAATTTTCATAAATTACGGTCTGATTTATTGATCGACCGTTGATCATGTACGTAGAATAAATAATGTATTGTATTAATAGAAAACTATCTTGTGACGACTACAAATAACTCCTACTCTTCACGCGCCTAATGGGCTTGCGCGTGAAGTAGGTACATTAAGTTACTGTGACCGGTTTTTGATCAACACGGATGCTTTAGTTATTAGTAGTATGACAAATTACCCATAACAGGCAGGTGGAATGTTAAATTATTTGCAATCGCTCTGCTAGTTCAAGGGCTACAAAAAGAGTTCTGTTTCTTTGCGTGGTCAGCCAATTATATGACTGAACTATTTAAGAACTGAAGAGGTAGAGATGTAAAAGACACTAGTCTGAGTTATCTCCTCAGAAAGTAATGAATTTCATTATACAGCCAGACCCTGTGGTGAATGAAGTGAAGGTGTCATTTGTAGGGTGGAAAGTAGGTGCTTTTCGGAGGCCCTAACATGCTGATAAGCATACTCTTTATACTCAGTGAGGAAGGCCATGGTAAACCACTTCACTCCTCGTTTCACTTGGTAAAACCTCTAGAGGTTCAAACCAGCCTTTCGGGTGTTGACCTAAACAACAACAGTATGACAAATATAAAAACCCTCCCTAAGCCGTTCCTTGACCACTCCATACACATTTCTTACAGAGGCATAGTAACCATCAGAGATACACAATAAATGAAGATTCACCTAAACTGCTTGTAACTTTGCCTCTGTAAGGGATGTTTCAAATGCGAATGCGCGTGCACAGGACGGCTGGCATACTACTATTACAAACAAAAACATCGTTTATGAATGCACATGCTGGTCAAACAGATCACGGTAATGTATGCCAGAGCGGCAGACTAAAAATAATGTTTTTATAATGAGCAGTAACACTCATAGTTACTATATAAATCTAACTTACTATATAGTGCTCGCCAAGAAAGAAGTCCGTTGGGAAGACCATTTGCCCATCAACCAATTAATAAAATATTTTATTTACATCACAATTTTGTTTATGTTTTATTTTTAATTTACAAATACACGAATCTACTATACTTAGCATTAAATTGTTGTAAAAATGCAAAGTTTGGTCGGAAAATCATTTCCCAATCTTTACGTGGAACCAAAATAGTACTTTTTCTTAAATGGCCGCCAAATTAAATAGAAAATAAAATTTTACTTTATTAAATGAATATGTTATTAAATATTCACATTGCAGAAATGTAAAATATTCAATGAGAAATATTCATAATGTGATCTTTAACATACTTTAAACCCCGATTTTTTGTGTAAAGCCTGGATAAAGTAAGAGACGTTTGAAAAGCACACCAACAGAAAGCTGGCTAAGAACTGGCTACGTTTTATGCAAAAATGGCTGTATCTCCGACAAATTTTTAAATAAAAAAATTTAATTTAAACGAATAAACGGAGTAAAGAACAGGCTTTAATTTGCTGTAGCGGTAAAACGTTTCCGGTCGGTAGTTTTAGAAATAGAGCGCTTCAAACACAACGGACTTCTTTCGGGGCAGGACTATAGTTACCGATCATAACTAAACCTCTGCGGGATAAAGCGGAGAGCCGGGTAATATTAATGCTACCATTATAGCATATGAGGTAACTTTAGTAGTAACCATGAATACTGTTCATAATGAAAATATTGTTTGGTCTACCAGTAAAAATAATGTCATTTCATATGATGCATAAACCTGCCCTCTACATTCCGCAGGAATAATAATAGGCCTACTCCTCACCGAATCGCCATGATTCTCAGTCTCTAGGCTGACCGTCGATCGTGTTAGCAGAAAAAATAGTGGATTGTAGGATATTATAACACAGTCGAACTTCTATAACTCAAATTTTCTATATCTCGAAACGAATTTCAGTCCCCTTTAACCTTCCCATACCTTTACCATGTAAATAAAGTTATAAATCGAATTCCGTAATTTCTCTAAGTCAAACTAATATTCCACATTAGGTAGGCAACTGTATTAGCCTATGTGGAATGTTCTGTTTTAATTTTTTTTAGTAATTGCTTTGATTTGATTTTTCCTTAACTCGAAATTTCTGTAACTCGAATTGTTTTCCCTATCCTTTGAGGATTCGAGTTGTAGAAGTTCGACTGTAGTATACATTGCAACAATTGTAATACATAATATCTTGCAACGGTTGTGGACAAGTTCCACAGTACACGCGCCGTATGGGCTGGCGAGTACATACCGTGATTTGTTTCGACCACCACGGCCACGACAAAGATGTTTTTGTTTGTAGTAGTATAAACTGTATACTACCGCCGTCTTTTATACGCAGCATACGCATTCCTTACATAACTAACTAAGGCACTTTAACCAGCGGTATATATACAATTATGCCATAACAATTATGGCATAATTGAAGTGGAGGAAATAGTAATTTCGATGTTACAATTATTGTAGCATCGAAATTACTATTTCCTCCACTTCAACCCGCAGAAAAAATATTATGACCGGTATACTTTACGTGACTAACCAGAAAAAAAACACCCGATGATAAGTAATCTCGTGTTGAAAATACGGAGTTGTTTATTCGATGATTAGTCCATCTTTAAGATTTACAGCCTGGGTTAACTAATATTAGATTTTTTTAGAGCTGCTCAACCGATCTTTTAAGCAATTATTTATCAATTACCTATACCAAAACCAAAAATGAAGTTCTAATTTATATTCATAAATTTTTCCAATTATGGCGTGACATCGTATCAACGAATAAAAATCAAGGGAAATAGTATTATAAACAAAGTATATTAACATAAATATTTGTGTTGTAATAAAATAATTGTTTATTAGGTGGTAATTTGTTGATTGTTATTATTGAACAGAGCAGTAAGTTATAATGAACATAGATGTGCGTGTTTATGCCATGTCAGTAAATAGTAAATTATAGTAGACGCTAGAAGTTAATTGTTTTTGCAATTCACCTCACTCAGAAACAATACAAAAGTATAGGTACACAATGGTAAATAGCATGGGGTGTAAAATCAGACCAAACACAACCACAGCACATAATAAAATATATATATATATATATATATATATATATATATATATATATATATATAGATATATATACTTTGTTTCCTGTCTGCTACTTGAACGAGAGCACGTTACAAAGAGAGTTCAAACAGAGAGAAATGAACTCGTCCGATGCAGACAAAACAAAACGTTTCTGCATCAAACCTCCCACCCTTAATACGGTAATTAGAGATAAAATTTTATCATGCGACCTAAACTTTTGGATCAGGAAATTAAGCAGTAAACTTACAAGTATACAATTTATCAAAATCATTTGGTTTTTTTTTACTTCACCATAAATTAACAAGATTTACAGTACTAAAGTCTATAAGAAACTTTTCAACCATCGTTAATTCAATATTAAATTATTGTTACTTGATATACTGGGTATTACTTTTACTTTAAATAATGATAAGTAATTATTTTGAAAATAAATAATACTTTGTTTTTGAATTATAAGATATGTAGGGTACCTAGATCTATTTACTGTTGTAACCAACTTGTTTTGTAAAAAACAAAACAGCAGTCATGGGACTGACCGACAGAACTGACTACTTAATTAATTATTCAAGTTTACAAATTAAATAAAAGAGATTTTTGTATATCAATTAATGGTAATTGTTAATAGCAGAGTGTGACATGACGGCAAACCACAGATTTTTCCCGTGCACAAAACAGTCCAGGCACGCCAAAAGAAGGAGTCACTTCAAAAAAAAAATACTTTGTATGTTAACCCCTAGGACATCCCAGTCAGTTAGCTGGTAGAAAACCACTTTTAATTGCTAACTTACACCAGTTACAATCTACAGAATTAATTTTCGAGATATAATTGCTAGACACGGAACTTAATAAAAATGTAATAGAAAATAGATATAATTTTCAGAAAACAATCAAAGAACATACGGGGGTTTCAGAAGAAAAGTTAAAAAAAACAAGTTTTTTTTTCTTGACTCAACCACCTTTAGGCTATCACTGTGATATATTTTACTACGATTTAACATGTTTTACTCATGTTCTTCACCTGGTTCATACTGCTTAGCATTGTTCAAGATTGCTATTGCATTGCTGACTGTCAATTCAGCAACTTTCAATTCCTGGTTAGGTCTCACAATTCTTCATCACTTCATCTTTCACCCTTCATCATTAGCATTAATGAGCAACCAAATCAAATGAAAAACTTAATATGGCCGACACTTTGCTGAGTTATAAGGAATATCAAGTTTTTAAAATTCAGGTTTGTGGAACTGTATTTAAACAATGGAACAGTAGACTGCATTTAAATATAATTTAAATTTGGATTTATAGATAGAATACTCATAATACAAATTATATTTTAGAGGCAGAAAGAGGTAAAGATTTCATTGGTGAAATTCGCAAACTTATAATTGATTATTTTATTGAAGTTAAAGGTTAGTTTTCTTCAGGGACAAAGTCAAAGAAAGTATTTTACAGGTTGTTTAATTTCATCACAGTAAGTCTGAGATCATGCAATTTTTTACAGTTATTCAAATACAGTATTTTATAAGTTGTTTAATTTCATCACCACAATAACATTAAGAACATGCAATTTAATAGCTGTCCACATACAACTTAATAATTCTAAGCTTTGGAAAAACTAAATTCTGGGTTAAAAACTATAAAAAAAACAAAACAAATTTAACTAAAGCTATTCAAAATATGCAATTTGGTTCTTTAGTATTTCAAAATAGTTAAAATTACCAACTGAATGACGTGTACTTAAACAAAATTCTAAATTTGCATCATTTTGTAAGAGTGGTAAAAAAGTACATGAAACAATTTCCTCCATAATTTATGTGAAAAAACATACTTGATATGTCTTTGTTTAATTGAAAGTTTAGAAAAGTATGTAAAACAATGTTAATTTTTCAACCATAAAATTAACTGTTTTTGAAAAAGCCTCAACAATAACTTTACTTAGTATGACCAATTAACAACTAACACATTTAGAACAAAATTGTAGGAATTTATATAAAAAATTTATTCCAATAAATAATTATAAACGCATTCTCAAGACAAGCCAAGATCAGACATTATATAATACTGCACTAAAATCTGCATGCCTGTACACAAGAGAATATCTTGAATGACCAGGAAGACAGGTCTAAAAGAAGTAGAGAAATTTAAGAGAAGAATCCTCTTTAGGATAATGGAGGCAAAAATAGTACAGGTTATGAGGAAGAGAAAAACTGTACAAGGAAAATAAATGATTAACAGAAATATCAGAGAACTAAAACTACAATTCTATAGACCCTGTATAGAATGGATGACAAAACAAAATTTTAGAACTATAAACAGTAGACCTAAGGTATTTTATAAGTTGTTTGAAGAAGTCAGAAAGGATATTAAGAAACTGGAATATACCGAGAAAACATAATGGATCAAACCAAGCTCAGACAACTGATTATCAAATTTAAGTGCTTTCATGAAGAACAAAAGCAGAAAATTCGGTGGATGGAAGAAAGCAGACAATCCTACTGTGAAAGACTGATGAAATTGTGGGATGCAAAAAAACTTCCAGAAATGTCTTAAGTTACTTTATATGTTCTAAAATGGTTTTATACATAAAACATTATAAAAATTAATTAAAAAATATACTGTATTAATTTAATTTATCAGTTGAAAAATCAGAAAAAAATATGTAGAAGTTGTTCTTACCTCAAGACGTTCAGTAGCTTTTAAAAGTCGATCATAATCAACAGTGCCTTGAATAGCAAGTATCTCCACCATATAGTCAGTTTGCTGAACAGACTGCTGCACTAATTCTAGTTGGGTATGGAACCTCTGCCACAGGTAAAGTCTTTGTTGTAATGAAGATAGCAATGCTTTACATCTCTTTTCAATTATTTCATGTTCATCTATGAGCGATGATATTTCACGTTCCATTTTTCCAGGTGACATTGTTAACCGTATTCGCACAGGTAAAGTATGTAACAGTTGTCGTTGAGCCATCAAATCTGACCATTGTTCTTTAAGAGTTTCATTGACTCCCTGCAATAAAAGTAAATATATAAGTTATTTAACAAGATATAAGACTTTAAATTATTACGCAAATTTTATACAACAGCACGATAATAATTTTGTATAGATGGTGCTACCTCACAGGACTTGTGGAGAGCAGAAGCTGTCTATTGTCATTATAAGTTACACCTAAAGTAAAACAATCATTAAGTTATTATCTGTATCTGTCAATTAATTTGTTTTTATACATGTTAACAATAAAATTTAAAAAACCCATTTATTTATACAAATAAAATGACATATACAGATAATAATTTCTTTTGATTGAATCAATAATGAATGCAATTTAACCCTTTTATTGCTACGGGCGAATTGCATCAGTCCATGTAGTAACTTCGCTTTTCACCATTGATGAACTCTGCTGTTCCATGCGTTTAGACCAATCAGACTGTTTGCCAGTCTTGTCAGATTGTACGAATGTATCAGCCTGACAAGTATTACGCGTGCATGCGTATAAGAGCCACAGTAGTTCACTGGTGTCTTGCATTTTGTACTGAACATGTCGATTATAGATTGCGTTAACATTCAATACTTTATAATATATAATCAGCTGGTTGTATGTTCATAGGTTATAATTGTTAGAAAAAGACCAAAAATTGACTGACAAAATATATAACAGAGCTACGAAAGCAAGTATTGGGAATGTTGCTGGAAAGTCATTGGCTAGCTATGAAGTGGGTAGAAGGCAATGTGCACGTTCAGAGCTAATCAGCGCAGAAAAATAGTAAAAAATCCATTAAGAATAAAATAGTCTTCTATAATTTAAATTGTGGTGATTGCTAATCAATGCTTCAATTTAAATTTTATGGAGAGTTTCAATTAAATTAATCGAAAGCAGAAGCTGATTAGTATTCAGAAAAGGATGCTCAATTGAATAATCCTTTTAAATAGCAAATTATACAGAGTGATTTTTTAGTCTTATTACCCAATTGTTAATGCCTGGTAATTTTTTTCTAAGAAACGGAAATTTTGTTTTGTAACACAAACTTGGTAGCCCTACTCAACCGGTATAGATACGGGAGTGTGAGTTGATTCTCCTTGAGCTGTGTAAAATTTTGTGCCATTTCTGGTCGTGTTACGAACTGAATGTCTTTTACCCTGGAACAATGGGTTTTTATTCTTGAACAATATTTTGCAACAAAATCGTACGCGAGTGTAAAATAATAATTTCAAACTAAACTTGTTAGTGTTCCTCCACCAGAAAAAAGTCAATTTTTAGGCTAGCAAACCGATTTTGAGAGGCAGGTGATGTTTGTGACAGAAAAGGTAGTGGTCGACCAACTCTTTTGACAGATGATATTTTAGAGAATGTGAAAACCAGATTGCTCAATTTTCCACAAAAAAATTTACAAAACTTTCCTTGCAAGTTGGTTTGTCATAATAGTGTGTTCAGAAAGCTACTACAAAAATTGAAATTTTATCTATATCACGTACGATTAGTCCAAGAGCTTCAGTCTCCACATTTAAACAAGTGATTGTTCTAGGGTAAAAGGCATTCTGTTCGTAACACGACTGGAAACTGCTCAAAATTTTACACAATTCAACAAGAAGAATCAACTCACACAGCTGTATCTCTATTGGTTGAGTAGGGCTACCAAACTTCATGTCACAAAACAAAATTTCCCTTTCTTAGAAAAAAATTACCAGATATAACAATTGGGTAACTGGACTAAAAATTACTCTGTGGATCAATCTGTATCCAATAATAAAGAATTTTATTTTTTGAAGTACAAAGTTGAAAATACGGTGATTTTACATGAAATAATAGCTTTTAGGTTTTAAAATACTGAAGATAACACTTGTTTAATTATGGAAATGGACAAAAATTGTAAAATTTTAGTGAGATTTTAAGATTTAGAGTGAATTTATTAGTTTCAGTGAGAGCCTGAAGCCATTACTCAGAAATGCTATTATTTAGAATCAATAAATTTTAATGATAGGTGAATGAATGAAAATAAATGAAATAATTTATTTACCTGACAGTTGGTAACAGCTTGTTGAACAGATTCATAGCCCAGTCTTAAACTAGATTCGCACTGATCAAGAATAGAAGTAGCACGAGTATGATCTCTTTTAATCCGGGCTAATCCTCTTCTCATTGCCTCTAGGCGATCGCGTAAAACAGTAGCAGCTTCCAATTCATCATTTATTTGCAACTCTAGAGTTCGTGCACCAGATAGTAATGACCCAACCCTATCTGATTCGGATACAGATAACAGACCTAGGTGACCCAACTCTTCTTGTATACGTTCAATTCCACCTTTCATAACCTAAAAACAAATACAAAATTATAGCGAACTACATGAAAATATCTGAAGTTAAGGAAAATAACAAATATTGGATCTACTTTAAACCTACATTGGGACCACTAAAAAAAATTAAGTTTTACAGGTAAAAATGTAAACACTACTTAGTGAACAGATCATCAAAATTAACAGTTTTCCTATTATTACACAAGATTTATGTGTTTAAAAATTAATTGATCATAAATAACCAGTGAAAAGTTACAAGAATTGAATTCCAGTACTTACAGTACATGTACTGTCTTTTATTTTAGCTCAAAATAAACTCTATCATCTGGTGCCTTATTATCCTAATAATTAGGATTTTATTTTTTGAATTATTCAAAATATGAACCTAAGACAACAACAAATACTTCTACGTAGATTAATAAATAGATTACCTGCAGTCTTTCAATGTAGAGTTGAAGTTCTTCTTCTGTTTTGATTACACCATGCATATCAGCAAGCACAGTAGCTAGTTCCTTCAATTCACGTTCGAGCATGCTGAGTTTGCCATCTAAAGGTATTTCAGGACCTAAAAATCAAAATTAATATATTAAAATAATGAAGATTTACTTTTTACACTACAAAATAGTACCGAAAGAAGAAGAGTCTTTTAAAGACTCTTCTTTCAGTACCATCTTATACTGTCGGAGGTCAGCAACCAATAGCAATATCCTAACCCTTGGATGGAACAACATGAAATATATTTATATTATAATGCCTTGCTGAATAAAAAAACACAAAAATCTTTACTGTCACCCATAAAATGTTTTGAATAGCTCTAAATTGATGGTTTTCATGTAAAACAAACAAGTAAGGTACAGGAGACTTTAAAATGCAAATTCCAAAAGATGTAGTATTATGGGGAGAATTGTGCAACAAGGCCTAATAGTAGTTAGGCATTTCTAATAATATTTGGAGGTGACAGAATAACACATATTTTTGTGTACTTATGCAACAAAGAATGATGTTTTTGGAGAATACAATACATGCTCAACCCACCAAGATTTTGAAGCTGGATTCTTCAGCTACATTATAAAGCATCATTAGCATTAATAACACGTTAACTTTTAACAACTCTTTTTAATTTCATAAAAACAATTTTACTAATAAGAGGCCAAATATTTTCTTTTGTAAAATCTGTTTCATTAATTTTATGTATATATCAAAATATACAACTTTTTAATAACCCAAATATTAGCTTTCATAAAAAAATTTGTCCTCTTCTTTCTAACCTGTCCTTTCCTGAACAAAATATAACTTCAGCTAATTTTTAAAAAATACATGAAAAATATTAACAATAAACCTACCAGAATAGTTCGTAGTAGCAGTTGTTTGTAATGTATCTACGACAGATGCCAGTTGTTGCCACTGCTCTTGTAACTGTGTGTACAATTGTCTTTGAAGATTTTCATCAGCAACTGGTACAATTTTAAGAGCTGTATCAAAATGACCACTGGCTTCATTACGGATGTGATTATGCAGTTCAAACTGTGCTTTCAGTTCCTGAAAAAATTCCACACATTAAATTAATAATAAAATAAAAACTAAAAAAGTGTGTAATGGTTTTAATAGAAAAAAAATTATTGGAAAAGATAACAATATGTCATCATAACGTTTTGTACGGATGATAATATATTTTCTGGTTTAAAAGTGTGGTCAATTGGCTACAAAAAGTACTTTTGTCTGGACAATGAAAATGATAAGGAAACTATTCCAAAATAGAAAAGCGATTGAAGTTGCAAGGTATTAATCAAACTGGGTTAAGCGGTAATAGAAGATTTAAATAAAATTTGATTGTTCATAATAGGAAAACATAATTCTTTAATGCGAAGAACAGTTGATGTAATATTAACTCTTATCACTCACACAATGTACAAAAACAGAACTATTTTACAATTAAGAAAACCTATAATACAAATAGTGCTAGGGTTGTTTATCATGAATTACTACAAGACATTTGAAAGGTAATAGTTTTGTACTACTGAAAATTTAGTCAATATTAATCTAATTGAACTGTTATGGGTGTATAAGATGGATGTCTAAAGGAAGATGGTCTCAAGTAATATGAAAATTGATGCCACAGATGAGGCATGGGAGAGGGAAACCAAGGTTGTCCTGGTGGGAGAGTGTTGTTCGACAGCAAGGTTTAGAGTTTTGTGGAGGATGATGAGCAGGACAGAGTTGAATGGAGGTTAGGATGCAAGAAACACCGGAGGGTATAGTCCATTCTCATAAATACAAAAAAAAAATAGTTAAAGGATATTTTAACTTAGTGTCTTCAATCTAATAAAAAAAATTGTGACAGCTTACCCAAAATTGTCTCATGCTAGTTGGTGGATTCGTTCTCACATTGCTGACAGACTTCATCCAGTTTTCTAATCTGTTTGCTAACAGATCATAAGTAGTCCATGATTCACGGAAACCAAGAAGACGATTTAAGCTAGAATTGATAGAATCTTGTAATGCTAGCAAAGCAGATAAATGTTCTTCATATGATGAATCAAGGTCTGGACAAATCACAATACTTTGTAAACCATGAACCATAGTGATTATTTGATTGACTTTAGCATGGTGCAATCCAAGGTCAGATGATAATGCCTGTAAAAGAATAAAATTTGATGTGAAGAAAAATCACCATACCAAAGAATTCTACCACAAAACAGATGAATTTTTAAATCAGAACAGCTCAATTTAATTATTTTTATTGCTATTATAAAAGAATATTTAAGAAATTAAATTTGTAATCACCAAGGTGGCTTAACCAGAATGTGATTGAAAACTAACTTGAAGGTCCTTATTTTTTAATGTCTGTCTAGAGTCTGTGTGTAATACAGTATTAATTAAATAGTTTCAAATGCAAAGTAACCGCTAACTTCTAACAAAGATTCATATACTATAATAATATGAAGTATTACAGAAAACTGCATGCTAAATAACTACATGGGCAACTAATAGATGTGCCCACAACTTCAAAATAATGAAAATTTAAAAAGTCATTTTCAGTTTTTATCAATCCAGGAATTTATAAACAATGGAATTTGTATTTTATATTGTATAATTGTTTATTTATTGTTATTGTATAATATTTATTGTTTATTTTTTTATATGTGACTGATGTTGGCAATTTGTTTTATGTGATGTTTCTTTTTAATGCTTTTTAAGAGATGAAATGTTTTGATACTGACTTATCCTATATTTTTTTTGAGTTCTGTATGGATTAAAATTTTAAATAAATAAAAATATTGTTAATGCAAGAAGAATTGCAATTACAAAGGTCAGAGAATCTATTTTATTTTTATTGAAAGATAATATGTAAATAATTCTTGGCTTATATGTAAGAAATGATGTGAAATGATATGTAAATAAAAAATTGCCAGACCAAACTAGTAATCGAACCTGGGGCCCCTGGCATAGAAGCCAGTTACACTGAACACTTTGCCAATGGATTGAAAACAAAAATATTTGTGCTATATTACGAGATCTAAAGGTAAAGTCGTTGCCAAAATCAGCTGTTTAACAGCTGATTTTCGGAGACGAAGGTTCCTGGTTCAAATCTTAGTAAAGGTAGTTACTTTTATACGGATTTGAATACTAGATAGTGGTTACCGGACTACTTAGATGGTTGGGGTTCAATTAACCATACTCTCTCAGGAATGGTCGGCCTGGGTCTGTACAAAACTACACCTCATTTACACGTCATACACATCATCCTCATCTCATTGGGTCATGGGGTTGCTTATTGTTCTGAATTGAACAGATTGCAACGTACACAAATTAGGAATAATATTAAGAGAAATAAAGTAAAATTTGTTGTACCTGATAAAGTGAAATATACTGTATGTAATCAGAAGAAGTAACGGTTGTCAAATCAGGAACTCGTTGATGAGCTACTTGTAACCAACCTCGTTCATCACGCATGCCCTGTTCAATAACAGTCCAACGAGACGCAGCAAGAGCCATCTGTTGAGAGCGACCAGCAGCTTTATCTAATATTGCTGAAGCTTTTGTATGTAATTCATCATGTAGAGTTGCAAACTTTTTACGAGTTTCTGAATCCAAATGTCCTTCCAATGATTCCAATATACCTCGACAGTGACTTAAATTGACAAAGAACTTTCTATGTTTTTGCATCTCATCCTGAAAAAAAATCAAAAATTATAAAAAAAACTGAATAATGAAATAGTATTCATGATAAAATTACATGATCACCTTGTTTAAATCCAAAAATTTCGTACACCAAAATTTTTGATGAAGTTACCTTACCAGTCTTAACAGGTTGGTTGCTGCAATGTATATGGAAAAACATTACTCACTTGATACCAAGATATACCGATCAAATGAGATATCATTCACCACAACCCACAGGGGAAAAATACAAAATGGTTTTAGACTGATACAGTAGTATCTAATTTTTCTGCTCACAGATATAGGTGTACAGCTGTTTTTAAGGCCTCTCCCTTTCGAGTCGGTACAACATATAATAGGGAAAAACTCTGTATACTGATATAGTGCCACTGCCATCTGTTGTAATCAGCTATCCCTCATGGGATGGCACAGTACGGTTATGGCACAGCATGCTTTTTTCAGTAGATTTTTAAGCAGTATGCAAGCAGCATTTCCAGGCCTGTGTGATACTGACTGGTGAGAGCATCATGTCATTCAAGTTAAACGTAGTTTTGGAAGTTATTGCTGGGCTTATTATCTGCACAAGTTCATGAAACGTAGTATTGTCATTCATTCATGGATTTAAATTTTTCTTCAGTCTCAATTAGTTCCTTTGCCACTACAAATAAACGGCAATTAATATTTCTTTCAATGTACAGGCGCCTCCAATAATGTTTCCGTTTCCTTCTGAGTAATCATAAAAACATGTACAATTCAATATTTTCTTTGTCACTAGATGACAATATAAGTGCAGGCTGTTAAACTGATGATTTACTACTGAGTAAATTGCCCTTCAGATGCTATAAATACGCTGCTACATTTTGAACAAGCCCAACGTGGTACAACATCTTTCCAACAAATGTTGTACTGCTGAGTTGCGATGGCCGCGTTGGCGATGTTGGTAACGTGCTCGCCTCTCATCACGCGTTCTTGGGTTCGAATCCCACTCGGGCATGGCATTTTTTCATACGTTACAAAAAATTCATTTCATCCTTCACCGTCTGCATTAGCAGTAATTTGCAAAACAGTCGGACGTTAAACAAAAAAAAAAAAAAAAAAAAAAAACTGCTGAGTTGCCGTTACCGCATCGACCCAAGAGGGAGCGGCCTAACGCTAATCTTTATAGGTCTGCAACAATTTCATACATTCCTAGTAGGCTTACGTTAAATTATTATGGCTTATATTATTATAGGCTTAAATTATTATGATGATAAATCACTGCAGTGTGTCAGGAACCAGAAGGGATAATCATGGCTTGTATCAAATAAATACCTGAGAAATGCAAATGCATCTTCAACATGCGCATCATTCAACAGGCAGCCAACCTTTTAAAGGACGAATCTGAGATAATGAACCGATTAATACAAAACTTAAAAATCTTCCAATATTTAATCATATATGGTCAGAGAATGAAGCTATATAGCTATGTATTTACATCCAGAATAAAGTATAGTATCCAAACTGAATTGGCACATCAACTTAAATAGCTAACAAATACAGAGTGTTTCCTAAGACCACAGACTGTTTAAACATTTTATCCTTCTTATCTACAAAAATAAATAAACAAGGCCGCATTGGCGTAGTTGGTAACGTGCTCGCCTCTCATCATGCGGTCCTGGTTCGAATCCCACTCAAGTACGGCATATTTTCATAAGTTACAAAAATCATTTCATCCTCATTACGCACAGTTACACCCCAAGCGTTGTCGCTAATGACCTTGCAGTTAATGGGACGTTAAATAAATAAATATTAAAAAAAAAATTTTTCTTATTTTCTGTCACATTTTTTGTGAGTTACTTGTACAAGTATGCGAGGGACGAAGATAGGTATGATCACAATGAAATTGCTACGCGCACGAATTCAGATTGGACAAACTATACTTAATATAATTAAACTAAAAAAATAAATAAATATTACGAGTATCCCATCAATAATTATAAGTAATATGAGTTCTAAAAATACTTTCAGTATGTGTAGTAATAATTATGAGTTCTTAGCAACCCAATTTGTGTTTTAGATTTGGATGTTAAATTTGGATTTAACTTTTCTTGCACATGAATGTAGATGAATAAACCTTTTTCTTTAACAAAAATGTAAAACATAAATAAGGCTTGGTTTACAATTTTATTCACATTTTTTACGAATGTCAATTGTTATAATCTAATAAAATTTTCCTAATTCATAATCATGAAGTAGAATTTCCTTGTATACAGAATACTATTTAAATGACAATTACAGTTTAATGAATACACCACCAAAATACTATTATATTCTGACAACTTCATTGTTCTTCTCCTACCAGTTCTATTTTATAATGATTTTAGTAGTGTAACAATGAATGTTCAACAAACATCAAGTGACTTCAAGTTGACATGACTATCTACCATGTTTCATATACATTACAAAAAACAAATGGTTCTCTGTGTATGACTCGTATGTCAAGAAAAAAAGGATACTGAGTCGGTGGAGTAAATACACTATATTTTTACAATTTAAAATTGTTTATCAAGACATGGTCTACTAATATTATAAATACACTAAGGAATTTAAAGATAAATTTAGGTTATATTAATATAAAAAAAATACTGTACCTGTAAATTATGTAAACTTGTAACCGAGATTGGACTATCAACTAAATCTTGAGCCACATCAGTTATTTGTGCAAATTCCATTAATGTTTGTTCATATTCATCAGCAAGTGATATATACTGAAGAAGTTTATCTCTTTCAGAAGCAACTGTTTGTAAATTGGTGTAGATAGTACTATCAGCAGTATACAATTCTGAAGGTATTTCACGAGCAGGGAAATCTCTGAGTAAATCGTGAGCCACGGTTAACAATTCCTTTACTGTATTACTATGAACCAAGTTTTCATCCTCTATTCTGTCAAATTTTGATAGATTTTCCTTGAGAAAAAACAACATAGAAAAATTTAGATAAAATAGTCATGTTTAGCTTATTGATACACAAAAAAAAAATTTTTATTGATAAAGAACAGAATACTATATCTGAGAATAAAAACAATATATTACATCTGACGTATAGCTTGGCACTTGCTGATTTTCAAGTGTGCCGTTCAAGTGAAAAAAATGTTAACCCTTATGCTTCCAGACTGGCTGTACCTACTAGTCCAAAGAATGCCAAGCTAAAATCCATTATTTAACCAGGTAATTTTGAAAAATTGTTAAAAATTTCAGAATTGATAGAGGAGAAAGGTTTTAGTTTCATGTTTTACCTTAAATTCTGTTCTTTCTGCTCATATAAGTCGTAATGGAAATAAGTTTAAATAGTTTTAATAAATTTGAAGTTAAAAAAAATTTTGAACTGTAAATAAAAAAATTGTGTAAGTGTTGGGAGAAGTCTTAATATTTTTTGATTTTTTTCATTTGTATCAAAAGAAAGGGCTTTCTTTTCTTTTAAAACTGAAAAATAACAATAATTATCCATACCATACAAACATACCGTAACAAAATCATACCAAAGTCACACTGAGAACAGCTGTAACCAAAACAAACATTGCTGTTGATGTACTCAAAACTATCGATGTTTGTAAGAATTGAAATAATCGATATGTTTAGCTAATAACACAGTACATCGTTATATAGACGCATATACTACTATCCGTTAAAATATGAACTTGATCTATTGAGAAATACTCAAAATACAGCGCGATACATGAAGAGCAGATGTCATCAGCTCTGGGCAGTCTTTTGTAAAAATTCAAATCAGCTCAACTGGCTTTTTGGCGTTATAAGGGTTAAGTGGCATGTGACTGCACTACGATTCTTATTGTGTATTATATTGCAAATTTTATTAAACTTACTAACTTGTTAAGTTAGTATTATCGAAGTATGATTGTAAACTGTAGCAAGAGGATTTGTGATAGGTTGTTTTAAATCATCGATATCAGCAGGAATTCGTATCAGAATTAATTGCCTTGTTTGTGGTGATTTACCGTATTTTGTACAGTAACATCACTACACGACAGTAACCGAATTTGTTCGGGCTAATTTGAGCACACAAAAACCTTTCTTAACTGCAGTAGCAGTCATTTTACCAGACTAATAACATAACACAACAATCAGTGACACCAGCAACAGATGTACCAACATAAACTTCAAAAAATTTTCTGTAAACCTATATCATTTACTGTATTCAAATACACCGGTTTAATTTTTTAGAGGCTACCAAAGTATCTAATTCATTAATAATCACCCGGTACATGCATAAAACATTCAAACATATTTAAAACTATAAAACTTTCAAGTGTTATAAACTTCATGTTCAATGAAAATTTCTCAAACATTTTTGATACAACTTTCTATCTTAGTGACTAAAGCTGCATTTACACAGTTCATCTTGGATGATTGATATGAATAATTATTATAAATTTCAGATTTACTGTGGATGAAACATACTACGGCGTGTAAATACAAACTGTTCCTCCAGAGTGAATCGTCCAGAGTGATTCATCCAAAGGTGATCATCCAAGATGAACTGTGTGTAAATGCGGCTTAAGATTCTTACAGTTCTGAATCAACAATAAAAAGAAAATTAATAATCTAAGATAATAATTACCTCAGCTGATGTATTTTCATCACTGTCTAATAGATCTTCTAGTTCATTATGTGATTGTTCAACAAGTACGCTGACATTATTAACTTTGTTCAAAAAATCATCCCATCGAGCTAAATCACTCTGAGTGTTTGATTTAGTTTCCTCAACAAACTCTTCAACAGTTTTAGCTTGCTCTTCCAGAGATGATATGAATTTTTTCAAATCCTCACATGTCTCCTTTGGACAGACATCTTTGCAATTTACAGCTGCATTTTTAAATTCAACCAAACTTGTTTCGACTTGAGAAATTTCATTCTGAAGGTTTGTTATTTCGTTTAATGTATCTTCTGGATTAATACCCCGTAAAGATGATTGCTGTAAATAAAAAACAAATCTGCTACAGGCATGTTGCTAATAAAAATATCACTTTTAAGATAATACCAATAAATATAACTATTTATTAGATCATATATGCCCGTAACAGGCAGGTGGAGTGTTAAATAAATTGCACTGAATCTGTTAGTTCCAGGGCTACAAAAAATAGTTCTGTTTCGTATCATATGGTCAGCCAATTATATGACTGAACTAATAAGAACAGAAGAGGTAGAGGTGTAAAATACATTAATCAGAGTTATCTCCTCTGAAAGTAATGCATTTCACTATACATCTAGACCCTGTGGTGAATGAAATGAAGGTATCATTTGCAGGGTGGAAAGTAGGTGCTTATCGAAGGCCCTGACAGGCTGATAAACATACTCTTTCAACTCAGAGAAGAAGGCAATAGTAAACCACCTCACTCCTTGTTTTATTTAATAAAACCTTGAGAGGTTCAAACCAGCCTTTCAGCTGTTGACCTAAACACGAATATATGAAATCCTTGTTTCTTATTTTATTAACATACAGAAGACTCCAAAAAGGAAGAACAGAACATGCCAAGATAAAAACTAATAAGTTTACAAATATTAAAACTATGTTCAAATTTTTTACTTACCAATTAATTCATTTACCTTTTTATAACTACAACTTACTTTTGTCATCTAGTAATTTTTACACAATAATACACAAGTGTAATAATACTTATCAACACAAAGTGTTTACTTTTTATTTAAAAAATACACAGCCCTATTGTAATGTTAATTGAATTTATTGTTTAAATAAATGAAGCAATTTGCGGAAACTAACTGCAAGAATACAAGTAACCAAAAATTTGACCTTACAAAAATTTATTTCCTTAAAATTTTCAGGACAGTATTAAACAGTCCTGATAATTTATCAAGCAATACAC
The DNA here is from genome assembly GCA_035578175.1 of Catonia carolina. NCBI lineage: Eukaryota > Metazoa > Arthropoda > Insecta > Hemiptera > Achilidae > Catonia > Catonia carolina. Next base: position 270,774,857 of record JAQMRL010000001.1, on the reverse strand, counting down.
TTTCAGAAAACAATATTAAATTCTCATTCTATAAATTATTTAAAGGTATTACATAGATAAAGTTTAAATTACCTTATTTTGTTGTATTTTATATTCAATAGTTTCAAGCCATGTTGAAATGGTCTCAACTGTAATGATCACAGTTCTCTGAACAGCAGCTGAATTTTTACTTGAAACAGCAGCTTGAAGATTGTCAATATTTTCTTTCACAGTGTCATTTTTATCAACCACAGTGGTTTCAGAAGATGGTTCTTCAGTAGTTAAATACAACACTTGAGTGCTTCGTGCAGGATTCTGCAAATTACGAACTCTGTCTAAAACAAGATGACCAGTTTGTTTCCATTTGATATCTAAATCTTCAACTGGATGTTCTTCAGTTCCTTTATTAGAGTCTTGTTCTAACGTTACATCAGGTTCACTTTGAGATATTCTTAATAGTTCTGTTGTATTAGAAGTTGGCTCATCTTTTTTAGTTTTTGTTAATGTTTTTACATCAGTAATTTTGGATGAGGATGGTTTAGTAATAGATGTAACAGAATCTTCAGATTTCTCACCTTTAATGAATTGAAGTGTTTCTGATTTAACGTCAGAGAAGGTATTAAGTGAACTTCTAACTTCTTCAGTTTGAAATTCTGTTTGTGTATGAACAATAAGACCATCTGAATTATCTTCAACAGGGGAAGAACGCAATGATTTGTCCAGTTCACTTGGTTCTAATTCTTCACTTACTTCAGTATTAGAAGCTGGAAAAGCTTTTGTATCAGCACGCTGTTTGATTTTCTTACTAGATGGTTTTCGTTTCTGTTTCTTAGCTTTATCAGACGTAACAGTGACTTCAACTTCTGATATTTGATGGACAGGACTTCTTTGACTGGTAACTGATTCAGCAGCTGATTGCGTTAACTCTGACTGAATAAAAAATTCAGACATTCCTCTGTCATGTTGAACTGCTGTCGTAATTTCAGGTTGAGAACTGGATGTATAATTATCCAATTCAAATGTCACTTTAGCTGTAATCTGAGGTACATCATCAGATTTTCTACTGCTGTCAGTTTCTGAGTCAGTTGGTTTTGATAAAACTACAGTTCCACTATCACTTGAACCTCGTACACTTACATCAACTTCTGATGTCTGATCTGTATTATCACTAACAATGTTAGACTGTGACTCTTCAGAACTGTTAACTTTTCCCTGATCTTCGGAAATATGACTTGCTGATGAACCCAATCGAGAGTCATCTTCTGTAGTTGTACTTTCAGAAATGTCTTCTCTTACAATTTTTATTTTTGGTAAAATATTTTCTTTGGGAAGAATGTCTTTAGAATCTTTCTTATCCACTTTCACAGGTTTGATGTGATGAATTTTACTTACACTTTCTGCCACTATTTTTTCCTCTTTGTGTGCAGTATCAATACTGGATGAATGTTTTTCTTCTTTTACTCCGCCTTTCTTCCTTTTTTGTTTTGATCCATTTTCTTCATGTGATATTTGAGGAAATTTCTCTGAGGATAACTTTGGAAGTTCAAAATCTGACCTTTTTTGTTTACCATTTTCTTTACTCTTCTCTTCTGCAGGCTTAGGTTTCTTTGAAGTAGTTGGATGTTTATGAGACTGCCAAGATATTTCACTCTCTGCACTTTCAGAAGTTTCTGTAGACCGTTTATCTAATGTTTCCAAAGCTTCAACTTCCTCAGGCTTTCCAATACTGACAGTGGAACTTACAATCTCATCAGGCTGACCTGGATTGAAAGTAACAGTTGTATGGACTTGAATTTCAAAATCATCACTTGTAGGTTTTTTATCTCTAAATTTACTTCTTTTCGACCGTGATGTTTTTTCTTTAGTAGACAAAGGCACTCTTGGAACATGAGTCTCTTCTTTGCTAACTATATCAACAGCCTCTGAGATATCTGAATGATCTTTTTGTGGCACAGATTTCGTAGGTAAGTCATCAGAGATTTCTAAATTTTCAGATTTTGGTGAGTCAATTGTAACCTGGATATCTGAGTCAGCGACTTCTACAGGACTTATTTCTTCAATATTTGTAGCTGACAATGAGAGATTTTCCAGTGTTACTTTTTCTTTCATTTCAGGATAAGCGATTTCATCTAATGTTTGTACAACTGAATCTGATGTTTCAGCAGGAAAAATTTCCTCAATAGTGGTTTTAGAAATTCTAAGGTCATCAACTGAAACTTTTTCTGGTTCTCTTTCTTGTATAATCTCATTAGTCTGAGCAGCTTCTTCTTGGGTTGGAACCAGTTCAGATGTTTTTGTTTGAACAGACAGTTCACTTGTACTAATTAAAGGTGGGGTAATAGTTTGAGAATATTCATCTTCAGTAGTTACTAGTTCAACTTGAGAGGCTGCTGGCAATTTGGCTGGTTCAGGTGAAGTTTGAGAAACACCTTCAATGGATATCACCTTCTCTTCTACATCAGTTTGTACTGATGATTCAATATTATCAAACTTTTCAATAACAGGGCTTTCAGTTTGCATTTGTTCTTCTTTTTGACAAATTTCTACTGTTTGCATCACAGAATCAGTTGTCTGTACAATTTCTTTTTCCTCTGGAGTTGAAGTTTGTGTTAATTCTTCACAAAGTTCCTGCTGAAGTGTCTGTACTGACATTTCTAAACACTCAGGTTTTATTTCAACTTCTGGAGTAACTGTCTGTGCCTGTACTTCATGAGTTTCCTCCTTTGTTGTCTGAATAGAAACTTCTGCAGTTTCAGTGTCAGGTAGTTCAGATTCAGGAGTTACCGTCTGTATATATTCATGCTGACTTGGAATCTCTTCAATAACTGGGACTGAAACAGTCACTGTACCAGAAATAAAATCTCTAGTCACTTCTGCATGAGGTCCAGGAGATGTAGCTTCTTCCATAATCTTAACTGGGGAAAGAGGTGACTTTGAACTTAATTCATGCCATGAGCCTGATTTATTATCTTCTTCCAGTTCATCAGCAGTTTGAACTAATTCAACAGTAGATTGTCCACTCTGAGATTTTTTACCATGTTTTTTACCTCGTCTCTTTGTGTCAGTCTTCTTGATATTTTCTGATAAAGGCTTTTGTTCTACAGTTCCATCGGATGGGATGAAGTCACTTGACTTTGGTTCAACACTTGCATGGTCTGAAGATTCTTGCCCTTTAACTTTTTGTTTCCTCTTCTTTTTCTTCTTTGTCTTGGCTACATCATCTTCAGTGATTGAAGCATCATCCATTGTAGTTTTATCTTCGGCTTCATATCCAGTATCTTGAATGCTAACACTATCTTCTATAACTGACAGTACTGACTTGGGTGACATAAGATCAAATTCATTTTCAGTTGGTTTTACAGTGTCTGAAGACTGAGAGTCAGGAATAGAAATTTCAATTGATTCAGCTAAACTTGTTGGTATAGACAAATCCTCAGGTGATGTTTCCGTTTTCCTGTCTTTCTTCTTACCCTTTTTACTACCATCTGAGGAAGAACTGCTATCAGGCAAAATGACACGTTCTGGTACTTCAACAACTTTTAAAACTTCCACTGTAGTAGGTAATCTAACATATGTCTCCTCTTTAACGATTTCCATTTCTGTGTCTGGTTCACAAGTTTTTCGTTCAACTTTCACAGATGATGTTATCGTTGGTGAAACAGTCGCTGCTTTTGAATGTTCTTTGACACTAACAGATATTTCCACATTTTTAATTGGTTGGTCTACTTGTTTATTTTTCTCCAATTCAACTGGTTCTGAATGAACTTCATGGGTTTCTAAAATTTGAACTTTATCTTTTGTATGTACCTTGACAGGTAAATTAGATTCAGTCAAAGTAACATCATCAACAGGCTTCAGTGGGCTTGGTGTCTTTTCACCTTCGCTAAGATTTTGTCCTCCATTATCTACTACAGCAACAGGTTTCACAATGTCTGTAATATGATACGTATCATCTGCTGAAATGCTTAAATCACCAGACACATTCATTTCAGCCAAAATGAACTGAGAATTGATATCCTTATCTGAAACCTGGTTTTTCAACAATTCAGTATCTTCTATTTTACCTACATCCGGTACAACAATGACACTTTGTGTTTCCTCAACAGGTTTAAGAAAATCAGTTGAGTCTACAATTTCTTGTTTCACAGTGGCTGATTCAGTTATAAATTCAACAACAGTAGCTTGAGCAGGAGTAGGAGACACAACTAATGTGACATCCTGCACAGGTGTAGCCATTGCTGGGGTAGCAGGTTTGGAAGATAAATCAGTATCTTGAGTTGGTGTTACAGATTTAATTGTTACTTGTACAGGTATAGGAGATGCTTCTGGCACATCATCTTTTTCCTGCAGAGGACTAACAGATTTAATTGTTTCTTTTAATGGTGTAGGAGATGCTTCTAATACATCATCTGTTTCCTGTGCAGGAGTAACAGGTTTAATTGAAAAATTTATTGGGTCTCTCGCAGGAGAAGATGCTTTGACTAGTATATTAGTTGTATCTTGTAAACGTGCAGAAGATTCAGGTGATGAAATAATGGGTTCGTGTGCAGATGCAGGTGATATGTTTGGTGACTGAAGTACATCTTCAGAAGTATGTAATTTGGTTAATGCATCATCAGACTGTTGGACAGGTAATGAAGGTTTGGCTGGTAAATCAGGAGTTTCAAGAACTTTGTCATCAGTTTCAGGAGAAATTTTAATGTGCAATTCCTCTACAGAGCTATCAACAACTATACCTGAGGTAATTGTACCTTTCTCATCTGCAGCTGATGTATGTTTTGTTTGGTGATCCTTTTTCTGTGATTTGTCTTTCTTCTGCTTTTTGGGTGACTTATCTTTAGTCTCTTCAATAACTCTTTGAGAGGTTTCATTACTAACTACTTTTGGTACTTCTTGTGTTTCACGTTCCTTTGTAACATCAGTTTTGTCCTTATCACCTTTTCCTTTTCTTTTTTTCTTAGATTTACTGTCAGATTCTGGGGTAACAGAAGGAGATGCTCTTCTAGATTCTAAATGTGATTTATCAATTACACTACTTTCTCGCTCATGCTGTAAGAAATCACCCATTAGTACGGCATCATTAGATACTTGAATGTTTTCAGAAATATCATAAATTTCTTGTTTTTCCGCCTCACCAGATTGGGGCTTGGGAGATACAATTTCATCTGATTTTAGTAAAATTTCATCTTTTTTATCTTCAGGTTTTAAGTTTGGTTCATTGTCTTTTATACCACTTTCTGGTGACTTGTCATCAGTCTTTTCAACCTTTTCACTTTTATGGTCTTTATGATGGTCAGATTTTTTCTTAGATGTTCCACTGTCAGATTTCCTTTGCTTTTTGTCTAAATCACTTGGTTTTGCAACACTGTCAAGTGTATTATCACCTGGTTCTTTCTGTTCTTCAGAAGTGATTTCTGAAATCTCTACAAATGATTCTCTAGGTGGCTGTGGAGGTTGGTCATCTCCTGGCTCTTGTACAATGACATTTCCAGGTTCAGCTCTAGATATTTCAATATGTACTCTTGGAACTGTTTGTTCAGAAAGCTCTAATTCATCAGGTTCTTCAATAATCTCCTCAGTAACATGTTCTTTTCCATCAACAATAACTATTCTTCGAATAACCCTTTTAGTTTGACGAACAACCCTTCTTGAAACTTGCTGAACAACTGCACGGACATTTGACGATGTCACTAATTCATCCGTACCTTGGCCCTGGTCAGGAATGATAATGCCTCCTTCCATCATTTGTAAGTCAGCTGGGAAATCAGATATTTTTGTATCACCACCGGCTATTCCACTGGAAATCTGTCCAACATAACCCTGTGATGTTGTATATTTAACAGTTCCTTCAGAAACTGTCTCAGATACTGACTTTTGTTGCTGCTGCAAAGATACTTGAGAAAATGCTAGGGGTTTAACTTCAAATCCCTCAACAGTTTTTGATGACTCTGAAAATATCCTTTGTTGCTGAGAAATAACAGTTCGTTTTAACTTTCTAACAATTATTCGTTTGGAACCGTCCTTATTTACGATGACTTCTGTTGATGTCTCATCAGGATCTATAACTACTGTCTCAAATGACTGAGGATCAGTATGGGTAATATTTAATTCGGATGTTGCTCCTGTTTCTTGAACACCATCAGGTTGTTTTGTTTCCTTGTATTTAACCTCAAGGGTTAAGTCATCACCACGTGTCGGTTCCAAATCAACACTTTGATCAATTACATCAACTAATTTGCTTTTTGTTGCTATTTCAATTGTTTCTTCATTCTCTCCAAACCTCTGTAGTATATGTATTTGACTTTTAGGCAACTCTTCAGCAATAAATTTTTCAGTTTGTATAGCTATAGCAGTTGGAATACTTTTTACATACTCAGTTTGTACTTCCGTTGTAGTTAATTTATGTTCGGGTGACATAGCTAAACTTTTACCAGTCTGTGAACCAACTTCAACTACTTGTATATCATATTTGGTTTCGGGTACATCTAATGGGAGTGGACTAACACCTAAAACTTCTTCATCAGGAATTGGTGAAGCATTGGATGCAAGGGTATCATCTTTAATGACTTCATGTAAAGATGATGGGGATGATTCTCTCTTGATGGAATGTTTTTCATCAGATAAAACAGGTAATGACTTTTCTTCCGCCATTAATTGTTCCTGAAAATTAATTAATAAACAAAAATAATAATAAAATACACAGAATTCATTATACACAGCCATCATTTCTACTACACTTGGACATAATATTTAATTATTAAACTCACAAAACTGTTTGAGATAAAAAAAACATAAAGTGATAAGGATTGAGAAGCAGGTCAAAATCATTTCTCTAAAAATATAATGAAATGAAGTTACGAATAATAATAAAATTTAATAAACACAGATTTATTATTCAAACAGCAAATTTTTTATATTTTTACAGTTCATATTAAATTTTTATTAAAATTAATATTTTATAGAGCAAACTAGGTCTAATTCATGAGCTCTTAAAACTCTGTAATGTTAACTATATATCGGAACGTTAAGTACAAGAGTAAAAAACAGTAACAGTTAATAGAAGAAGACAGTTGGGATGGGGAGCATATGGGAGATTGAATAGTATTCTAAGAAATAAAAATTATCCCAGAATACCTGAAGACCCAGGTATTTGATTCATCTGTGTTCTCCAAACTAATGTGCAATATGTAAATGTGGTTGTCTATTTAAGGAAATATTAGCTAATTAGCAAAAACTAAAAGATCTATGACAGGGGTAACATTACAATATTGAAAGCCAAATGAACATATAAAAATTATAGCCAAAGTGCAGGATATCATATAAAAATTGGTAGAAAAAAAA